>OY986061.1:21439664-22639664 GCA_963920205.1 Stenodema calcarata | reverse complement strand
TATAAAAGAAGTACCTACCGACAAACATTCGAAATTACCTTCATTTCCGTAGCACGAAACGCACCTCAGAACAACAAACTCGACATCACTTAAGCCATATTATGATGTTCCAAAGAGCTTGTTAGTATGAAAATGGACCTGTATTTCAACAGGACGGCACTTTGCCACGTACATGCGGACGGACGGATTTTTTTTTATTCGATTTTCTGAATCTACGTATCTTGAAACGTAAACCAACAAATTTTGAGGGGGGGTTAAAAATAATTAAAAAAAACGCCAAAGTAAACGCTTGCATACGAGTCTGCAACACATTGAGACATTTTCATGTTGTGTGCAAACAAACTTCGTATCAAGTCATGCGCATATCATAATTCGAATTTAGAGTTCCCTCAAGAGTTTGTATACCGAGTATCAGCTTTCTAGGATGATCAGGGCCGTAACTGGGAAGTAATATCAAACTGTAAAGTACCTACCTAATTCCAATAACGAACAACTTCACTTCTGATGGTCATAATTTTGTCAATATAAATTATTGAGAATGATCACCTGTGTGTAAACAATTATTTAAACAATCACGCTCATACCGCAGCTTGTCGGCCACGCACTCCGCAGTAGTTAACGTAATATGGTTAGGTAAATCGAGAGCTATCCAACGAGTGGTGAACGAGTTTTGTACGATGATAACTGGCGAAGATGAAGTTCCGTAGCAACGAATCGGTTGTAAGCGAAAATCATCAGAAATATCAAACTGTAAAGTACCTACCTAATTCCAATAACGAACAACTTCACTTCTGATGGTCATAATCATCATTGTGGCGACTTGGGACAAATTTCGTTAGCAAATTTCGTGACGATTTTTTTTTTATGTGCCATATGAAAGACATGAAAATGTCAAAAATTTTTTCTTTTGGCGATTCCAATGGTTCATAAACCAAAAGCGTCACACGAAATCGTCACGAAAATTTCTGATGATTTTCGCTTACAACCGATTCGTTGCTACGGAACTTTATCTTCGCCAGTTATCATCGTACAAAAATCGTTCACCACTCGTTGGATAGCTCTCAATTTACCTAACCATATTACGTTAACCACTAAGGAGTGTGTGGCTGACAAGCTGCGGTATGAGCGTGATTGTTTAAATAATTGTTTACACACAGGTGATCATTCTCAATAATTTATATTGTCAACACGAATGCAAGCTTCATATAAGTTTCTGCAAAGACATAAAATGTCCCAATGTGTTGCAGACTCGTATGCAAGCATATAGTTTTTGACATTTTCATGTCTTTGCTTTGGCACATAAACTGAAACGGGAAAAATTTGTTCCCTTGATTCACCCTTTCCTTTAGATCACGTCAGAACACAAGCGACCGGTGGTCCACTACGTCAGAGCCTATGACGCACGAGCGTATGACGTCAGACGGCTAGCAGGAGGCCAACTAGTACGTCAAAGCGTATGCCGTAAGAGCCTATGACGTCAGACGGCTGGCAGGAGGCCAACTAGTGCGTCAGAGCCTATGACGCACGAGCGCATGACGTCAGACGGCTGTCAGGAGGCCAACTAGTACGTCAAAGCCTATGACGTCAGAGGGCTGGATGGCTAGGTAATCGGGTGGTAGCAAAGGGAGGTGGTGATGACGTCAGAGGGGCCAGAGGGAGGCAGATATCTGAAACCCCCATTTCATCCTCACTACTTTCGTGATCACCGTGAAATTTCCTAAAGGATCTCCCAGTTTCAGTTTGTTTTTCATGTTCTGTAGTATTTCTTTTCTTTTTACCATGAATCTTTCAATGTTTGTTGCACATTTGGGTATTCTGCGGTTTGAAACGATTTCGACCAATTTTCCATTAAAAAAAAATTGGGTTGAGACTGAATAATAAAATCGACTAAAATCGTCGATGATCGATTGTGGAGGCTCGATTAATCGGTGACATCGATTGTGGGCTTACGATGTTACAATCGATGGCATAATCGATTGTGAGGGTCCGATGTCCCATCCCTACTGGGACGCTGAAGTATCGATTTATCGAATCGTATCATTCTTGTGCTAATTTCACCCCAACGTCGCTGTATCTATTTACGAAATAATTCAAAACTCACGGTATTGAGCACCAATTATTATGTAGACTGTTTAGAAACATCATCCAAAAACTTGAAAGTTGGTGTGGATAGCAGAAAATCCTGAGAAACCCTTTTAGGCTAATATGGTCCACTTTGACGAGTCAACAGCCTGAGTGACAGGACCAATCGACTTTAAATTTTGCACAGACCATCTTTATAACATGACCCAGTGCCATTTGAAAGATTTAACCCATTATGTTAACCCAAGAAAATTCTAGGAACAAAAAACTGAAATTTGGTGTGGATCTTCATGGTGTAACTATTAGTATAACTTCAAAAACCGATTACCATGTTTTCTTCTTATTCAGTTAGCCAAGTACAGCCTCTCCAACTTCACCGATTGACTTGAAATTTTGCACGGAGCTTCGTTTCAGCTTTCGCCAGTGCCTTTTAAAGGATTTAACCCATTATATCATTGATGTATAACTTTATCAATATATAAATAAAGTGTTATGATCTTAATGACTTGTGGAAGTATATGGATGCGTTGAATGACCAAATACTAGTCGTTTGTTTGAAGGTTTTTATTCCACGACGTTTCTGCCCAGGAACTGGGCCCTATTCATGCGGATATCTACAAGAGGAAGTAGAAATAATATTATTATGAACAGCAATGTGGAGAACAGCAGAGATGGAATTCTTATCATGTATGTTAATACCAAAACCCCGATGTGACATTTACATCATCTTATAATGTAAGTACCTACCTAGCACAAGAAATGTCATTAGTATTAACATACATGATAAGAATTCCATCTCTGCTGTTCTCCACATTGCTGTTCATAATAATATTATTTCTACTTCCTCTTGTAGATATCCGCATGAATAGGGCCCAGTTCCTGGGCAGAAACGTCGTGGAATAAAAACCTTCAAACAAACGACTAGTATTTGGCCATTCAACGCATCCATATATAAATAAATAATTTATAAAATTTAATTTAATGTATTAATAAATAATTAATTTAAAATTTGATTAATTTCCTTAATTTATTCTAGTATATTGCCACTATGTGTCTTTTCAACTTCAACAACAAAAAGATGTGATAATATCATCAATTAGGTAGAGCGGAAGAATGAAAAAATATAAATATTAAACTCCACCATTTCTTCTCGGGCTGACGACGCTGTACAGCGAAAATTTCCACTTTTTCCAAATGTAGTGTTTTCTATAATTTTCTATAATTTTCATCCTCCTGTTCGTGCATTCAAGTAAATATTAAACTCTATTAAATAGAGTTTATATAAATTTTATATGTGTTCTGAAAACTGTACCGTTCCATTTGAATCTTTCGAGATATGAATTTTTCACATTTTCAAAATTTGTTTTCAGCCCTTCCCATTGACCTAGTTATGAAAAATTTCTAGGAAAAACCCTCCAATTATGTTTGGTGGAGGGGGGAGGGGTAATTTCATTTTTTCTTGGGTGATTCCAATGGTTCATTATTGAAGATTTTTTTTGGACTTGATGACATTTTTTTGGTTCGTGTTGACTGCCACTATTGTCACCGTCAAGAAATAAACGAATCGGTCTCCGGATCCAAAACCCGCGAAGGTTCTGGCGACGAGCTCCAGCGCTGCCCCGCGACGGGAAAACGAAACCCCCTTCCTTTTCGAAGTTCCCGAAACGGCCGCGACGACGCCGACGCCGCTAGTGTTCCCGCCCGACCGAAGGCGGCCATTTCCTCCGGAGCAGTCCCCACGAGACGTGAAGCTTCGCTTTCATTGCGCCGTTTTCTGTGGTCCTTTTGGTGTCCCCCCAACGCCCGTTTTAAGTTTTCCCCCAGTTTGATGAATTTGGAATTTTGTGAGTGTTTTTCATACAACCGCGAAGTTTTGTACGTTTTTTTGAAATTTTTTCTTCGAATTTGGTGCAGTTTGTGACGAGTCCGATCCGCGCGAGTTTTCGAAATACCGAAGAGTTCGACACACCGAAAAAACCGTCGCCAAGTGGAATCCCGCAAGTGCGTTTTATTTCGTATTATATTTTTTTTTGTCTCTTCTTCGTACTCACCAGGAAAGTGCTAAGTGTTTGAAACTCCCCACCGCGGGGCCGTGGCCTACACGTGCGACCATTTCCAACCTCGTGCTTCAAACCAAAACCTTCCCAACTTTCTCTCACTGGTATTTCAACGAGTTATACGAGGTGAACCAAATGTTTATTATTTTTCCTCCCGCTCGGTAGGTCCCGCCACCACGTTTTCTCCCATCCGCATTCCACGCCCTCGTGTATCGCCCATGACACACAGATTCCTACAGACGTTTCACCAAAAGCACGTTTTTTTTTTTTTTGTCGGTGGTACATATTTAGTTCGATGAAATAACATTTTCGACGGGGTTGAATATAATTTTCGACCGCCGAGCGTTTTATAGGGTTCGGGGTTGAAATCCTCACCCCTCCGTTTCGGCATCCAACCCCTATCCGGTCATCCCCCTCTACCCTCTTGCCATCAACTATACTAACTATTTCGATTTATCTCGGTTTTCGTGGGTCCTTTTTACCCGCCATATTCTTCTACCCGGCGTTGCTCCGAGCGAGGAGGGAAAAAAAACATGGGTGCTAGCCCCCGATTTTGGGTTTTCTTTTTTTCCGTTCAGGAGGTCCGCCCCTGCGTTTTTCGATGTTTTCATCTTTGCACGTGATATATACATTTTTTCCCCTACTTCTACCACTTTTTTCCCGACTGTTAACTTGTGGATACCCTGTTCCCACGGAGTCCCTTAAGTTTTCAGGGGGTCCTGGGAGTTGGAGGTCCTTTCAAAGGCCCTTTCTCCAGAAAAATTTCACTACCTGGAAACCGGAATGTCCCCCCCCTCCTTACCATTATCCCGGCGTTCCACGGGCTCGCGCGTTGTTTTGAACGTCTGGAATGGCATTTCCGAGAAACTCTTCCCTCGCCCTTTCGATAACCCGTAAATGCTCCGTTACCTTGTCACCGGTTTCTCTCGAAAACCACCTGCGACTAACGACCGCTTTGTGATTGGAATAGTGAAATTCTAGATGAGAAGTCGAATAATGTCGACGGCGTGCATTTTCGTCATCTCGATCCAAACTCACACCTGCCCCAACAAAAACCCTCACCACTAAATTCAATGAAATTCACAATTGAATATCAAATACCTACCCTATTAACCTTAATGGGATCGTTATTTCCACGTTCTAAATAAAATTATCAATTTTTTGAACTCCATCCGAACTTAACACAAGAACTGCCCCAACAAAAACTCTACGACATCCATTGAAAAAAACCCACTAAATTCATTGACATGCACAATTAAATTCCAAAATTTGGTATAAATACCCTAAATTTTGGGGTATTTAATACCCTCATTAATACCACCTTAATGGGATCATTATTTCCACGTTCTTAATAAATGTACCAATTTTGAACTCCATCCAAACTCACACCTGCCCTAACAATAATCCTCACCACTATATTCATTGAAAATCCCCATTTAATTCATTGAAATTCACAATCGAATGCCCACCGTAATGGGATCGTTATTTCCACGTTCTAAATGAAATTATCAATTTTTTGAACACACCATTCGGGTTATTAATTTCAACCAAATCCCGGCAATCCTACTCCGAAGTGTAGTTACCTAAATCAAATTGAAGATTTAAAACATGTTTGTACGATGACAACATTTTTTTGATTTCCTACCACGTGTTTGTGGTCGCTGAGATGTTACCGGTCTTGGGGCTAATATGAGCCCTTTGAACTTTGGTTATGTGAACCGGTACCAACTTGTGAGAACGGGCAAATCCGTTCGTGATTGTCACTGATAATATCGTAACAGGCAGTGGAGTGGAAGTGAGAAAACTAAACGGAGTAATTGAGTGATTGATTCAGAATAATATTATTGTTGAATAGTAAGATAATCGACGAGGATCACATTGCAGGTACCTGTCAAACATTCAGTACAATATTACAGATCAGATCCTATTTTTAGAAGTGTCTTGTCGAATGTCTTAATTCAGAATCATTTAAAACGAGAAAAAAGTGTACATAGCGCCACCACGACCTATTAAACAATTTTTCAAAAATACCGTAGCCAATAATTATTATCCCCAACCTACTGCGATTGATTAGAGTTTCACACGGTTGTACGATCCCTCATGCTCGAAATTTTTACCATTCTCACAAACTCTCTTGTTTTCTCCAACTTTTGTCACCTTTTCGAAATTTGTTCCAATTTCTGCGGTTTTTAAGTCAGTGGATTTGAAAACTGAAAATAACTTGAAATCGCCTAGTTTTGGCCTTCCCTCGTTTCTTGGGGGACGTTTTTGTACACTATTTCACTGTCTATGGATTACTTGTAGTCCTGCTACCTGTACTAGATTGTTTCGTACCGCTCAGGGCTCAGTTCATATTATTTATATTTATTCGCGTCTTTTTGAACTCTTCGCAGTAACGCAAATATCCTCTTCATTCAACGTTGCCTTGACCTAACAATGTCACAATGTGATCCACCTGAACTGTAGATTTCCGAATGCTGTGTATGAAATCGTCTTTGTTGCCATGACTTGCCCCCGTGGATATTTACCTCGTAACAGTTGCCTACTCATAGGAGGTACTTCAACGTGTACGTACGGAAAGAGCTTTACGTACCACGATGGGCTTTTTCACAATTTTTCATGTTTATAATTTCCGTGTTTTGATGGATTTTATAGCGCAATATTTGTTTAGGTCCCAATAAAACGTGGATGCCGCCAGAAGGGTTACTATGTAACTGTATCCAAAATCGTGTTTTTCAGTCGAGAGATTCGTTACAATTTTTTTAAAGAAACTTAGAAACCTGCGACACCAGTAAAGTTTGAAAATTTATTGTTATCTTAACAATTGTGAAAACCCGTTGCAGATCATTGGACTTGATTTTTGTTTAGAATTGACAGTTTCAAGACATGTTTCGTGCTCTCTCTACCCCCCCCCCCCCCCCCCTGAGAACTGAATTTCCTAAGACTGTGGCGATGGGGATTTAAATGTTCTCATTATATCGACAGCCCCGTTGCAAACGCCTGTAAAAACAATTTTTTCCGAAAGTAAGTTTTTGAGCGTCACTGGTAAATTTGGGCCTTGTGCACACGCTAATAGGGGCAGAATCGTACTACAGCGCTTCATTAAATGAAGACATTTTCTCCTCAATGGATTTTTTTAGTTACTTGTAGGTTGGTTACAGTTGGAAAGCAGTTTCCTCAACATCGTTTCCTGAACATTGGTTTATTTTATTGTTTTTGAACATACAGGGTTTTCAGGGGGGCTGTCGATATGTACCTGAAACCCTGACGCCCCAGCCTGTACCCTCCAAACAATCTCAAAACCAACTTCTCCTCACTTTAAAAATCCACAAACAACGAGGGCAACCAATCGTTAAGATCCCACATGGGCTAACGCACTTTTCCCAACTTTACAGGAGAGACAAGAAAGTGTGCCCAGTCTTTTCTGCAATTTTCTCATCATCTCAATACACACTCGTATGGAGACCCAAGAATAGTAGAACAAAATTGCTGAAAAGTCTAAGACTGGGCAAACGGTTTTTGTACACCTCATTTAGGTACATCTCATTTTAAAGGGTTTTCACGCTGAACACGATGGTGAATGCGATATCTTATTCCGTTCTCAAACTGGAGCACTTTGAAGATGAAGAAATGTGGTTGTTATTTGAGACGCTCTTCATCTGCTTCGGCAATAAAGGAGACAAAATTTGTTATAAAATAGAGATACTTTACATAAAACCAGTTATTTCTTTGACTGCATGACTGTGGATTTTTTAGCATTCAGGGTCATGACCAAGTCCTTGGCTGAGTTAGTATGCGTAAAATCTTATTGTAGGTCAAGTTCACTTATGTGGATTCATTTACTCATTTCTAGGCGTAAGGGGCGAAACTGACCAGATCAATATCATCGTGAGGTCAATTGGCCCACAAAATTAGTCAATTGTGGTACGAGTAGTACGGATTTGGAATGGTCTGCATCGGATTTGGGTGGGGTTAATTCCTTCTTCACGTTTTCCTCTTTCCCACCGAAATCCTAGGAAATCCTCATCTTCAGGTGTCTTTCGCCAATCATTAGGCGAAAGTTCGTAGCCGTAGAGGAAGATATATTTCATCCAATTGGATTCACCTGCCCAGGTGTAGTCACTTCAGGTACTTCAAGTTGTTCAATGGACAATGGGAAGATGCGCTTTCTGAAGAAATGTCAAGTTAGGAATTTTGGAGTCGTGATGAAGTTGCATGATTATTGTGGCGCTTCCAAAAATCTTCACGCAGTTGTTCTCTGTATGGGAACTCCAGTGGGAATCCCGTTTGCTGCAAGCTGAATCTCGAGTTAGTCCATCGCACTGAATGTTGACAAACCCCAGGCGCGAGTTATCTGCTCCTACAGGCGCCAGATTGTGTGCTGATTGATTGATATCGCTCTATTTACAAAACCTGGCAAGATTCCACCAAACCAGACTTACACCTAAATACAAAATTTGAACATGTCTACGTATTAAGTTGATCATATAACCGTAATATGGTGAAGTAGGAATAAACAAGTGAAAGGCTATAAGAGAATGATAAGTATGATAATGGTAATATAATTTGAAATGTGCCATGCTGAACAGATTGGAATTCTAATATTTTGAAAATAAAACTTTCTTCAACTTGGTTTTGAATGTCACATAGTTCCTTGTCTCCTTCAATTCGGAACTCGAACCATTATAATGTAAAATGGATTGACAAAGAAAAGAATGATGAAAAACTTTAGTTCTACATGCAGACAAACGACAGTTGGTGTCCTGAATGGTAGAAAATGTAATGAAATGATTAGCCAAATACCTGGCTTTTTGTGGTAGGTATCAATCACTATTCGATGCATGCTAGTTAGGGTACTAAATTGAATTAACTCTTCTATTTTAAAATATTTAGTTGTTTAGTGCATAGGCCGGTAGTATGGGGTATCGAGTTTCCGACGATTTTTTTAATAATTTTTATCCGATATATCAAACATTTCCAAAATTCTTGAGTTTTAGTGTTGTGGGTAAACTGGTAAAGCTTTCTACTAGTTCAATGGACCATGAGTAATGGAGGGTTCATGAGTAAATTTACCTAAATGTGTCCATCATGGCGTCGGCCTGGACAGGAAAATGGAAAGAAGAAGAACAAGGGGAACTCAAAAACTCATTGCCAGAAAATTGACATTACAGTTGGGCTTAAGTACCTTTTCACACAGTTTTTTAATTAAATGTTTTTTCAACCGATATTATAGTAAATATCGATATTTTAATCGATACTATCGGCTGCAAAAAGTATCGATACTGAGCTGTATGATGAATATCGTCATCGATACCTTACCTCCGATACTATCGAATATCGATATGTTGGCTACCGATGGCCATCCCTACTATACAGCAGAATCTGCTGTATAGTAGGGATGGCCAACGGTAGCCAATATTCCTATATTCGATAGTACAGGAGGTATCTGATGCGGCATAACCAACGCTTGAAACAGTCATTTTGTTGGAGCACCAATCAAAACGTGGCGTTTTCCAAATTCGAAACGTGGTGACGGCGTCCCGCCTGTAGAATTTTTGTCTTTTTTTTCGTTCTTACGGCCATTTTCCCCTCCGGAGGTGCCGTGCCCCCTAAAACACGGGGAAAACATTATTCAGGAGATGGCGGGTGTTGTCTGGCAAGGCCGGAAACGTTCTCCCTTCCGGCCTATCGAGCTCTAGGGAGTGCCATCTGCCATAGGGCAACTACTCTGCCGTCTTGGTGGCGCCAATGACCTACGGGAGAAGGTCACACATCCAACCGTTAGTCCGACCTACCTCACTCTCTTATTACCTTTTTATTCCTAGTTTTTCCACTCTTTACAACCCGCTGTGTCCCTTTGTCGCTTCGAAGTACCAACTTTTATTGTATTTTTTTTAAATTGATTTTTTTTTAATCACAGTTGATTAACGTATTTTTCGTCTTTTACAGAGACAAACATGATTCGTTCGGCTGCTGGACGCGACGACTGCTTTCATCAACGCGACGAGATGCCGCGGCGCTCCTCGATCAAATCATCGAATCTGCATCAATGGCCGATCCCGAGGGTGAGTTTTCATACAAGTCCACACCAAACACCTCAAGTTCAATTTTCAGTAAAACCAAACTTCAAATTCAACCAAATTTCAAGGCTAATTACATACTACAAAACGGGTTTCAACTTCTCAGTGGTTTTCCCTGTAATTCATCCCAATTTTCTGATCAAAATAAAATTTGACGTGGGTATGTCTATGGGGCTGGGGGTCATGTGTTTTTTTAATTGAACCCGATTTTTAGATTAAAAAAAAAAACAAGCTCTATCTAAATATGAAATAAAAAAACATATCGTTCTATATGAATTTTTCGAGATATGGAATTTTCAAAATTTCAAAATTCGTTTTGAACCCCTTCCCCTTGACCTAGGGTTATGAAAAGTTTCGAGGATCATTGTGGGGCTGGTCCAAACCCAGAAACCAAATTTCGTAATTTTAGCTCAACGCTAACTGGGCAAAGTGGCGCGGACGGCGGACGGCGTACGGCGGACGGCGTACGGCGTACGGCGGACGGACGGATTTTTTTTTATTCGATTTTCTGAATCTACGTATCTTGAAACGTAAACCAACAAATTTTGAGGGGGGGTTAAAAAAATTTTTTCTTTGGGCGATTCCAATGGTTCATTATCGAAGATAATAAACCAAAAATTGGAACGCGAGAAAGATTAACAAATTCCGTAACTAGACGGCAAGAGTGAAATCATTAGGACTTTGACCCTGCCCATGCCCCGGATCAGGTGAGTGCTCCTACAGCTAATTTCTATGCTATTCACACTATGAAGCTGTAATTTTGTATGTAGCCTCCTTAGGACTTACACTTTATGCTGAAAAGGGAATAGGCCCTGGATCAGCTGAGGAGGTCCCAAAGCTAACAGACATATCCACGATCAGATGTTTTTCCCAGTAAGGGGGAAATTTTACAATTTTTCAAATGAGAGTTTTCATTTTGAAACCCGAGTTTGAAATTATTTCAACGTTGCTATGCAACTCTAGCTATGAACAAAGCCTCGAACATTTCACCTGAGTTTACTATTATTGTTCTCAAGTTGTGGAACAACCTCATCTGGCGTTCGTTTCTTCGTTCTCATGCAAAATTTCAAAAATATCTTTGGTTCGTTTATTAAATGCCTTTTATTTACAAAGAAGTATTTGATACTACACTGCAAATATTGGCAATAAAAATAGGGTGCAAGTAGAAAGAGAAATAGATATGCAGTTACTGATCTCGAATTCTGCCATGCTAAGCCAAAAATCAGTTATCAAGGCCAAAATGCTGACTTTGAGTTTCGAGCAAATCAGTTTCGTGGCTATTATGGTTGTAAAAATAAATACCACTCGATTTCAGCATTAAATTCCCTCCAAGTCATATTCCCCTGTTCCATAAAAGCCATAATAATGAAAATTAAATTGAAGTCAATTTTCCCAACTGCTCAACATAGATTTCCCAACTAGATATTTAAAAATCTACTAATTATTATACTACACTGCACTCACACTCAATTCAGTATTTATTAACTTGTATTAACAAAACATTGCTAGTTTTACATATATACAAAATTATTCAATTCGAAAAATCTAAAAGTTCTACCAATTCATAGTGAAATTGTATTAGGTACTCCAAAAAAACTTGAATGAGAAAGGTTTCAAATCCAATAAACTTTAAAAACCATCGTGGTAGCACAGGACAGGGTCAGGGTAGCCAACATACGTCCAATAAGGAACAAAATATCTCCCAAACAAAATAATATTTTGTATATTATACCGCTCTTAATTGATTTCTTAAAATGAGGTGTGTTTAGCCGAAGGCGTTTAATCACAGTTAAATGTAAGTTTAAGAAACAAAGTTAATTTGTCCGAGCGAAAAAAAGTCAATCTTTGATGGATTTCCGCAAATATTTTAATTTTATTTCTTTTAAAAATATTTTTTCCTTGTATCACTGTTTTCCCAACTGTCCCAACTTATGGCAAGAAAAATCCTAATTTTTCTCTTTCCCAGATTCTTGGGGGTCGTGATTCCACTTGTTAAATTCCGTCTGTTGTACCCTAAATGGGAATTGGCGTGGCCGCTAAATCTGCTTTGAAACAGTCGTTTCAATGGTAGCATTACGTTGTTGTGGAATATCGTCTGGCACCGGTGGAGAAAAAGGGCTTTCTGGAGTAGACTCAGGAGAGTCTACTAGGGTTACCGTGATGTGGCGTCGATTAATCGATTCTACTGGGTTACTCGACCCGATATCGACTTTTGTCGAACGGAAGCCCTAATTACCCGTTTGAAGACTTCTCCAAGTCGGTTCGGCAGAATAGACGACGGTTTAGGGCTGAACGAGGGTCAATGAACGCCCTTTTGCCGTGTAGTCGAAGGTCGGTTGGTCGAATTGTGCCGTTTGGATGACGTCACACAGTGGCCTATTCTGCGAAATTGGTGCGAGAACCATCAAATGGGTCTTCCAAGAGCCACAAGCTCTTCCAAAACTGTCAAAAATCTAATACATTGTCTCTTAAGAAGCAACACAGCTGTTCTACCTTAGAGAGAAATCGTGAATATAAACGCACTTGTACGCAACCAGGGAAAAATTTAATAAGTAGCACAAAATAATTCAGAAAAAACGGAATGAATAAACGTCACGGTAGAAAAACTGAACAGAAGAGAGCAATGGAATGAACTGTTGAAGAAAAGCAAACGTGTAAGGAGGCTGCTTCAGTTGTAGCTGGTATGACAGATTTGTCGCCCAAACGATCCAGAGAAAAGACAACATCCTTCAACTCTTCGCCAAGAAGTATAAACAATGTTGATTTCAGACTAAAATTTTAATGAAAATTTACCTAATTCAACCTAATACCTGATTCAGCTCAGAAAACGACATTTTTAGCGATTCCATGTCATTTTAGTCATCGATGGATTTTTTCACGCTAGTTATGCAAAAGAGCCCAGAGTGAGTCGAGGAGAAAACCGGCCCTAATCGAAGTGATTTCGCTTTTTTCGACGTCGAATTTCGAGAATATCGTCGTCAGGTTCGAAGGGAGAAAAAGGGAGTATCGTCTCTTTCAACAGCGGGTTGCCGGGTAGTTTATCGAAGAGGGTGATGGATGCTATGGAACTGCTATGGTGAACGTGGTGGTGGTGTAGCGGTGGGGGGGAGGGGAGAACAGCCACGCCCTGCAGAGTGCACTGATCTCCATCCGGGTAAAGCGGGTAGTGAACGAGAGCGTGTGAGGTTGTTGTCGGAGGCGGGGCAGAGGGGAAGGCAGGATATGACGTCACGGAGCTCCTCGGGGTCAAATATTCCTAACAGAATCCGGCGGGGCGGCTGCTCAGGAATGGGGGTCCTTGATGGGTTCACACTGTTATAAAAAGGGTTGGGGGACCGAAGGTTTGTTATGATGTTTGGCTCCTTTATTTCAATATCCTTGTTCGAAAATTTGGTTTCACATGGTCGAAACGCCATATCGTCGCCCAAGATGTGATACCTCGTGAAAAAACCTCACTTTCAGGAGAACCCAAAACAATTTAGCTGTCTGAAAAGTTTACTTCACTGAGGGCAGATTTTTTGTGCAAATTGGAACTTTTTATCAGAGTTCTGTCGAGGATTATTGTCTGGATCATAAATATGTGATTTTTGGTGTCTTTCGGCAGTGAATGCAGTCAAGAACGGATTGTAGTAGGTATGACGTTTTTTATCGAAAAATTCGAGTTTTAAAAATTTTGGACCGAGAATAAAACCTTCCTTTTCATCGAAAATTCTCTAACAATACAATGTTTTTCGGTATTCTTGGTAATAAGAACTTGGGCTCATTGAGGATCACTAGGCGGTGTTAGGAAGAAATAAAATCCCTAAAAAGCCCCACCCCCCTCCAATTCGATTTTAAGTCCTGGAAAATGGCTCAAAAACAAAGTCCTGAAATGTCGATCTGATATGTGCGATTTGACGGGAGTAAGTATCTAAGTTTCATTCAACATGAGGACCATTGTTAATGGCTAGAGGCAAACTTGAGTATTTGAAAATTGAGTAAATAGTTGACTTGTCGTGACTATAGCAGTTTCAGCTTTGAAATCACTAGTTCCCTTTTTCCTTATTTCTCAAAAATGTTCAATAATCTGATTAGTAATATTCTTCAGGACATTCAGTAATATTACGAGGAACTACAGATTAAGGCAAATTACTGGATGAATCACCACATACGCGGTGGAGCTACAAAAGCTTTTAGAGATTTCAGGATTTTTTTTTCCAGTTACAAGGTCTCATTAGATCGACAAAGCCAATTTTTTTCAATCCAAAGGTTCCAAAACCCAAAATTGCCTTTTTGTCACTTGAGATGGTGAATATAAAGTTGAACTATGTATGCAATTAAGTGGATGAGAACGAAAATGAGCAGTAACGAGAGTTGAATGAATTTGTAATCTATACTCCTTTTTCTTCGAGTACAACTGAAGAGGAGAGTATGAAGGGTAATTTGAAACATGCCAATGTACTGATGTATCTGCATGAAGTGTGATTTCGGTTCCCTCTCGGAATGTTAATTAGAAACGCTCAAGAAATCACCTTGGTAATTAACGTTTATTTGAATGATAGATATCATCAGGCAGATCAGCAAGGTATTCCCTTAGCTTGATGTCAGGTATTGAACATTGAAGGCATGAAGCCTCCTTAGAACTTACACTTTAAGCAGCATAGAGGCGGGATCTGCCTGAAGGAAATAGTTCCATGCTGCAACGCCGGAATTCAACTATTAATTCACATCACTTCCGCGCAGACTACAATAACAACAACGAAAAAACAAGCTGCAAAACTAACGCGCCGATTTTATTTATACGCCATTACAATGTACCGTCTTCAATTGACTTTCGTTCCTCCGTGTTTACAAGCTTCGTGCGGATCTTACAAGCCGATATCGAGGAAGAAATGGCCGTTTTAACGGGCTCGTAAACTCCGTCTGTTTTAATGGAGGGACACCCGATACAGGTCACCCGCATTCATAAAATTGCATTCGGTTTTTTTTAAACAGTCCGAGGAAACGGCTGCATCTTCCCGGACGATCAGACCACACACAATGGAGTTGGAAGTTCGCACTAATCACCATACAAATTCGTGTTTGGGCACAACTGGAAGTGGGGGAAAAAGGGTTCATTCTAAACGATATTTTTATGGTGTTGTCAACGCAGTAATGAACGCCCAATTGCCGGAAAATATTAGAAAGTGTATAAAACGGGGTTGACTCGCCGAAAAACTGTGTGAAATAAAAATGTTGAATGAATGTGTCCAACGGCTCTAAAGGGGAGTCCTTATAAAGAGAGCTCATTTGTCACCGATTTAAGATGGAAATAATGAATGCCTTGAGCTGGGAGAAACATTCACGTTGAGAGACTTCAAAAAAAAATTCAAAAAAAAACTTTAAAAAGAAAACTCAAAACCAGAACTGTTCCGAAACCCAACGCAATTTCTTTGGACTAAACTTTTTGGTAGAAAATGGTCTATTGAAACTCACGATTTTGATGAAGATGAACAATCTTCTTCGTATTTTTCCTCCCCTATCGAGTTTATAGTTATATAGTTTGTTTATGTCCTTTGTTGCTCTGAACAGTTCCGGTGAATCCATTCTATGAGATGGTCCATTTAACTCCTCAAAATTTTAACGACTCCTCTTCAGTTCACTGCCATCTTTAGAGCGAAAGCCTATAGAAACTACAAAACGCCCAAAACATGGCAGACACTGAGCGATCATGAGGAAGCTTAGGTGGCTGATGATCGCTGAGCGTTAGGAACTTGGAGTAGGTACTAAGTACTCAGGTGCAAATGATTTGCATGCAAGGTGCAAATGCGCAACGTGGTCATATTTGGAAACGTCACCCTTATTGAAGTTGAAGAGCATAAAATTCTGCGTCGATTGACCCATTTTGACCAAGTTATAAGGCCGCAATCGACGATCAAAAAAGCCAATGTTTTCCCACTTTGTGAAAACTGCAATAACATGACTTTTGGATTCCTGTGATTCGTAAATTTACGAGTGATTTATACTCATTCTACATGACAAACTCATAGAAACAAAACGGTAGAACCTTTGTAAAAGTTGTAGTGAGCAGTTTATCTCTTACGTGGAAGCGAAGGGCGCTTGGAACGGAGATACGACTTAAGTTTGCCTTGAGCCATCAATAAGAAACATAAGTTGTGTGTAAAAATGATGCGTTATTTATTTTTCCCAGTGACATAAAGATCGAAAGGAAATTCTCAGCGGTAATTGCGCCTTCTAAACGCATCTTAAATCTGAATTGCAAAAAAACTGCCAGTGACATCCTCCGAGCTCAGGAATGATATGTACGACAGTCGCGCCAATGATGCGTTGCGGGGAATTACTCTGGATCGTAATGACGTGTTTTATAGGAGTAATAAAGAAAGTATGAACGTAGGTCGTAACCGCATTATCACACTCCATTACGTGTTATCAATCAGTTCTCTTTCACAGATAACTGTTGGAACGAAGTGGAAACAAGTCCCACGACCCTGTTCCCAGTCATCACGTGACTACCAGTCCAATAACGAGCGTATCAAAGCGGACTTTTTATTATTTTAATTTTTTTTTCTTTTTTCATCGAGTCTAGATGAAAACGCGATTGTGTTGTGGTGTAGAAGAAACCAAACAATATTCCCAATGAGATTTTTCATTTCGTGATTGTTCATCATTCTAGAACTGGAACGCTGAACTGTTACATTTGTTCAACACTTTTGTATAGTGTGGAGGGTTGGATATTCAACACAGGAGATTTGCATAAAAGTTAAAGCATGCATGAACTTGAACAATTTGTAAGAAAAAAACTATGAAATAATGATAAAATATGTATTAATGTGACATAATAATGATAATATGTCCAAAAAATGGCATCTTTATAGTCCTCATTGTTTTGATAATGTCAATTGATCATTGATAACGTCATTCGATCAATCAAACGAAATTTGGGCTGGTAATAATGACCAAGTCCGTTTTCTGCAGAAAAATCACTATAATTTCAATATGGACCAGATTTTGAAGAGTTTTTTAATTTAGCGACGGAATACGAAGGAAGGTACTGATTTTGAATGTCCCATTTCTCAATTCAGAAAGACGGAAAAACTTTGAGAGGCTCTCCTGTGAAATTTGTAAAATGCTCGGAAAAACAATGGCGAAAATTTGCTCTTATACCAATGCTGCATGGCTGGATTTTTGTTACGAAAACGTCACTGATTAACACCAATTGACTGGACTAATTTATGTCGAGCTACTTGCATCATGACGGTTAAGGACGAGTTGGGCACATACAAAGGCTTTCCAAATTGGAATGTTCCATTGTCAGTAGATGTCCCACAAGTCCTTAGAGACGCGTACAGGTTTCCACAATTCACCTTGGATACGTGATAACAATCGGGCGGTTATTTGCTCAACATGCCACACTGCTTTCTGGTGTAGTTGTGCTCAACTTTACACGTGAAAACGTGTCACTTTCTTTGACTTTGTTTCCTCGTTTTGGTGTTTCGTTTTGTGTTTTTCTGTTGATAAGAGATTCCGGTGCTGTGCTGTGAGTAGATGTTTGGGTGATCGTATTGAAGTACCGTGCGGTTTAGTGAAAAGTGGATCAGTGAGTTATGTCCTGGCAAGGTTGTCTGGTTCCGTTGAAAGGGAGAAAATGGGTGGGACGTCGCCGGTACCGCTCGAGTGCGCATTGACGATGGGAGGAAGGCAACAAAAAGGATATCGTAGTAGGATGAGGTGAGTGAAGGTTATGAGATGCCAGTTTCTCACAGAGAAGAGATGTTTCGAGTGAGGAGAAAAACCCCGGCGGATTTGTGAGAGTGAATGGGCGGGATGAGGGATGAGAAAAGGTGGATGAGGCTTAGCGGGATGGGGCGGCGCTGTGGTAGTGGAGGCGAAGGATGAGGAGTGGAAGGATGAGGTGTGGAAGGAGGAGAGGGAGGAGGAGGCGAAGGGCGCCAGCTCGAGATCAATAGAAAGGAAAGACAACCTCGCCCGCTCCACCCACGTACGCTTCCCGCCTAGTCTTATCTCTCTCTCGCACATGTGTATAGCGGGCGGGGATTTTTTTCTCTCCCTCTCTCTCTCTCTCTCGCACACTCTCCCGCTAAGTGGTTTGGACAACGGGCTCGGCTATCGTCATAACACTACAATGAGCTTGGGAGTACAGAACCGGAGAGGTCGTTAGAAGGAGCAGACAAACAATGCGGGGAGGAGGAGGGTTTTGGGTCATACAACAGGTACATCAACACTTGGACGACATCGGCATCCGACATCGGCATTACAACATCACAACATCGGCATCCTACTCAACAAATCACAACACTCCAGAGATGTGTATCAAATCCTCCAAACAACGTCACACTAATCACAACCCATAGTGACGTGCGGTACCAGAAAATCATCAATATCAGCTGCTATCAATACTGCTACTAAAGGAATATTCGATACCACTAGGGTTGCCGACTTTTATTCGGAAAAAAGAAGTACTTTTCAGAAAATTATTTAAAAAAAAAAACGGTCTAAAAGAAAATTTTGAATTTTTCGGTTCATGCGGAAATAAGCAGCACATTATTAGGTACCTAGAATATCAACTGTAGCGGCTTCGACCGAGAGGAGACAGAAATACTAGGAGACAAGGAGACAATACAACACTAGGAGACAGAAATCCAGTGTCCTAGTGTAGTAACGACCTCCTCTCGGTTGCTAGGTAGAGGAATAAAATTACTAATTTCAGTTTTAAGACGATAAATGAAAAAAAAAAGTATTTTAGCGTACTTTTTTAACTTGAGAAAGTACAAAGTACAAATCATCAAAAAGAAGTACTTCTAAACAAAAAAAGTACGGTTGGCAACCCTAGGTACCACTCAAGTAACGAAAGAAAATATTCGATATTCCTGAGAACTACAAATGAGTACTTTTTCGAGGAACTTGAATGAATTTAGCTACCTTCATTATTGTTCTTGGGTTCATTTTGATGTTGTGCCTATGCACCTACCTGAAAATTTAATGGTTTGAAAAATGAAATATTATTGAATTGGAATGATATCTAATACCTTACAACTCACTAGATATCGAAAGAAATGTTCGACATTACTCGAATACCTGTTTTAATTTTAGCTCAATTTCCACTTGAATACTTGATCCGATACTGCAGGAAAAGGGTACTCGATGCCTGTTTATTAATTATGGAAGTAACTGTTCTGAAATTATGATAAATTACTCCACTTAGCTTTGGCAACCCGGGAGTTTGTGAAATCAAGGAACAGAGTTGCTATGAAATTGAAAAACTCAGAACTGTTTATTTTTGAAACGTTTGAAGAAGCAACACTGAAAATACTTTTAAAAAAATCAAAGCTTGTTTTGTTGGTAATTATTTTAAAAAAAATCATCGTTGCTATCAGCACCATCATTTGCTGACCAATTGGTGATTTTAGCGTAGAATGCAGCACCGCTCCTCTGGACTATACTGCATGATCTTGTCAATATCATCAATCAATGTCGATCTAATGATCGGGACTTTTCCACTGGGATGTTGGGTAGCGCCACTCTACCAGAGACTGTTTTCTTCATGAAGTGAAGAGAGTGTTTCGTTTGACCTCCACGAATGCCACAACCATTTCAGAATGATTAGCGAGAAACTCAAACTGTAAGAGCAATAGTACGGAAAACAATATAACCGTTCCAACGGTATCATTACATTTGAATTTATATTACGGATTAAAGGAGGTTATGGCCATTTTAATTACTAATGTTTGAAACCATGGAAAACTCTTAAAAGTTGAAAAAGTTGCATTTAGAGTGTGTTTTAAGAAAAGATACAATTTACAAATTGATCCCTGAAGTCATTTGGATTTAAGTCTAGACACCTCGTATACTGAACATTTTGGGCCTATTCTATCCATTCAACATTACGAAACATCGATTTCTGAGGGCCTCGTGACCCATTTCCTATTGAATTACTTGATAACCCATCTCTTGACAAGTTTTCGAAAATCGCCCAGCTTCAAATTTGTCCTTCGTTTGGCCTATACTGAACACTTTAGCCTATTCGAAACATCGAATTTCCACTAATGGAAAGTATACATTTCAAATGGCTACTTTTTAGGCCATTTGTAATTTAAATTTTCCAACCAACCTCACTTTTTGAACATCGCCCAGCTTCGAACTTGACCTTCGTTTTGAATAGTATTATGCTGGATGTTTCGGCTTGATTTAAGGTTTTAAGTGTGATTTTGATGAAATCTCGAGCTGAATTCCGTCAGATGTGCTATATACGGAAAAATAATTGTCAAAAATTCATAATCTGACTGAAATGATAAAACCTTTTGAATTAAGGCTTTATTAGCCAAAACACAACGTGAAATGAGCAATATGAAATTGAATGGTAAACAAATATCGTGAGCATGGAAATATAAATCACGTGCACTAATTGGATTCATTTCTCAATTAGAGAAGTATCACCACATTCTTCCCTCCATTAATTGAGAACATAGTCATTCAGATAGTTGGGTTTTGTTCGGATCCTCGAGCTTCTTCGGGGTGTTTCCTCTTCTGCTGATGAGTCAGACAATTGTTCCAGAGGAGATTCGTCTCGCTGGGTCGTAGGCTCCAAGTTCGAGGAAGGAGGAGCTACATTCGACAATTCGGAATTTTCATTGTCCACGAGGGCTTCTCCATAAGGAGCTAGATGTCTCAACGATACGTTTTCTTCGCGTCCATCAGGTAGCCGAACTAATGCGTATTCAGGGTTAGCCTCGATAAGGTCAACTTCATCAACTGCTGGCGAGTATTTATTTCCTCGGACATGTCTCCTCATGAGGATTTTTCCTGGCTCTGTTAACCATGATGGAAGTGAGGCACCATTTGAAGATCGTCTGTGATAGGAAAACATTCTTTCGTGTGGGGTGGTATTAGTCGCTGTGCAAAGCAAAGAGCGTATAGCGTGCAGTGCATCCAGAAGAACGATGTCCCATTGGGTGTGTTTCAAACCTTGAGTATCCAATGCGAGTTCAATAGTCTTCCAAATTATACCGTTGAAGCGCTCTATCTGACCATTCCCTTGGGGGTTATATGCAGTCGTACGACTGGTTGCAATCCCACGAGTGTGTAGATACCCTTTCAATTCGGACGACATGAAGTTGGCTCCTCGATCTGAATGTACATAACCTGGTAGCCCGAAAGTCGTGAAAAGATCGTGTAGGTTCTTAATAACCGTTGCTGTAGACATATCCGCACAAGGGTAGGCAAATGGGAAGCGTGAATATTCGTCGACGATAGTGAGTAGGTACCTCTTGCCCGTTGACGTTCCCGGAAGTGGTCCCTTAAAGTCAATGTTCAGGCGTTCCATTGGTGCTGTTGCCTTAACGAGGGTACCGTGAAATTGATGAAATCGAGGTTTTAGTTTAGCACAAGTGGAGCAAGAAGATGTTACGCGTCGTATGTCATCGATAGAAAAGGGGAGGTTTTTACTCCTGACCCAATGGAGCATTCGGCGAACGCCAGGGTGACAGAGATTGCCGTGTATAGTTTTTAGATCTTGCATTGATGGAATGCTGGATGCAATGTCACGTGAGTACGTATCGGCAGCTTTGTTCTCTCGGCCTGGTCGATATAATATATCAAAAGAGTAACAAGTCAGTTCCAATCGCCAGCGCATGATTTTTTCATTTTTAATCTTGCTTTTGTGAGTCATGTCAAACATATAAGCAACTGATTTTTGATCAGTCAACAGTCTAAAATGTCTCCCAAGAAGAAAGTGCCGCCAGTGCTTGATCGATTCGATTATTGCGTAAGCTTCTTTTTCGATAGCAGGGTGTTTTTGTTCGCTATGGTTCAAAGTCCTCGAAAAGAAGGCAACAGGACGTCCGTTTTGTGTCAAGATTCCTGCAATAGCGTGATCTGATGCATCTGTTTCTTTTTGAAACAGTGCTGAGTCATCTATTGCTTGTATGGTAGCTTTTGCAATATCAGATTTGAGACTATCAAATGTTTCAATTACATCTTTCGACAAAGGAAAATTTTTGGCTTGGACTAAAGGTCGTATTTTATCCGAGTATCGAGGAATCCATCGGGAGTAATGTGCAAACATCCCGATAGCTCTCTGAAGGGTCTTAGCTGAGTCGGGTACGGGTAGCGTTAGTAGGGGCTTGAGTCTGTCAGGATCCGGCTTCATCTTTCCATCTGAAATTTCGTATCCAAGCAGTTTAATGGATTTTACTGAAAAAGTACTCTTTTCTTGGTTTATCGTGAGTCTGTACTTCTTTACAGCGTTCATGAAACGTTCTAGATTCCTATCATGTTCAAGTTGATCACGCCCACAGATCGTCACATCATCTAGGTATGGGTAGGTCCCTTGCAGATTCTCCGCCTCGATGATGTCATCTATTGCCTTTTGAAAACAAGGTACCCCATTGGTTACCCCGAACGGGATACGAAGAAACTGATACAACTTACCACATGCTTCGAAAGCGGTAAATTCTCTATCGGTATCTAAAATAGGTATCTGATGGTAGGCGCTGCGTAAGTCAATTGTGCTGAAAACAGAATTCTTAGCGACTTTTTCAACGATTGTTTCGACCCTTGGTAGAGGATATGCATCCAAAAAGGTGTATTTATTAATTGTCTGGGAGTAATCTATTACCATACGTCTTTTCTTAGCATTATTGACGACAAATACTTGCGCTCTCCAAGATGAATTACTCCTTTCAATAATGTTTTCAGTCAAAAGCTTTTCAATTTCAGTTTCTATAAATTTCAAGTCTTCTGTTGAATGCCTTCGCGATTTAGTAGCTATGGGTTGACAATTTTGCGCCAGGTTCGCGAATAGAGAAGCGGGTGGAACCAAGGCAAAAGCTAGTCCGCAGATCTCAAGAAGGGGTTTATCGCCACCGAAAGTGAATGTGACAGCCGAGTGTTGTTTTAAAAAATCATGCCCTATGAGGACGTCTGCACATAAATTGTCCATAACCAGCAACTTTTGGTCTTTGTAAGTGTGTCCTAACAATTGTAGGTGATGTGCGATGCATAACCCAGTTATTCCAGTTATAAGCGAGGACGATGCCATCGAGACTGACCCCGAAAAAGGTGAAATGGTCAAATTGCAACCCTCCGCCACTGATCTGTCAATGAAACTGAGGGAACTGCCTGTGTCGAGTAGACAGTTGAGCGTTCTTCCCCCTAGTATCACCGTTGTTAAGGCTTTAGCGAGACAAGCGGGTGATGCAGCTGAAATAACGCCCATTATTGCTGCGGTCTTGTCAGCACCATATGCTGCTTTGCTAGACTGACAAACCCTCGGATAGTGGCCCTTTTTCTTACACTTTGAGCAAACGTTCTGTAAAGCTGGGCATTCAGAACGCTGATGACGTTCGAAACCGCAGAAATAGCATTTACGGCTAGAACCTTTGTTTTTCGAGTAAGCAGCTGCTATAGTCGTATCATGATCTGGAGTTGTGTCTGGATGATTGTCGGTAGCCGTGTCCACTGAGGCAGAGGTTGTAGGCTGATTTGACAAATAGGATCGAGCCTGTAGCTCCGCCATTTCCAAACTACGGGCCTGAGCATGAGCTTGTTCTAATGATAGCGTTAAATTTTCAAGTAGTCTCTGTCGAATGTGAGTTGATGACAAACCACGAATATAGGCATCCCTAACAAAATCTGCCTGGTTCTTCTCTGCCGACACAGCAGTGAAATTACAGTCCCCAGTCAATTCATTCAAAACGTTCAAGTACTGGTCGAGTGTCTCGCCTGGTTGTTGACTCCGTGACGCTAAACGGTTCCGAGCAAATATTTCGTTGACAGGCTTTATGAATGTATTACCCAAAGCCGTCATGGCCATGTCATAGGTTGTACAGGTACTAATAAATCTGTAAGTACGAGATGATACATGGCTTGTAAGAAGCTGAAGTTTACCTTCTGGTGTGACGTCAGGGATTGCTGCGAGAAAGTTCAGAAATGTTACCTTCCAGTGAATCCATTCGTGACTGGCGTTTGGAGTTGAAGGATCGACGTCAAACTTCTCTGGCTTTAGTAACTTGTCCATGTTGTAAACGTTTTTGTTTTTGGCTAATAAATTGAAATGATAAAACCTTTTGAATTAAGGCTTTATTAGCCAAAACACAACGTGAAATGAGCAATATGAAATTGAATGGTAAACAAATATCGTGAGCATGGAAATATAAATCACGTGCACTAATTGGATTCATTTCTCAATTAGAGAAGTATCACCACACTGACTTTGTTTCCTTAAAAAATATGGAACACAGCTCAGTGCCATGTATAGAAACTGGAATTTTGGTTGAAATCGAGGTCTATTGGAATAAGGAGGAAAACTTGCTTGTGAATGAGGCTGTCAATATCTACTTCTTATTCAGTGTAATAATGTTGATGTATGATAAATGATGATTTTTCTTTAGTACTTACAGATTTGTATCTTCTTTCTGTCTGCAGATGACCAGCCCAAGTGCAACCTCGTCGAGTTCCTCCTTCATTTGGCCGATCAGCTTGACATGGTCGCCTGGATCATGCTCGAGCCCCTCATCCACTCACATTTTCTACGCATCATCGAGTCTGCTTTGCAGGACCCCAACTCGAGGGTAAAAATAAACAATTCGCTTTGATTTTGTTTTTAATTTTTCGGATTTTTTGGGTATTAAAAAAAAAATAAAAAAATAAAGTAAATTGAACAGCAAGGTGTCCCATGGTACAACTGCTCGCTATTTTGACTTTGAATTTGATTTTGATGTTGAAGTTATGTACCTACATAAAATGAGATACAGTGAAAAATAATATGGTAATTTGTAGGCATTTTACAGTACTAGAAAATGAAAAAAATGGTTGTTTGGAGTTGAAAATAAAGAAAAATTTTTGTTAAACTTACCACGAGAGGTAGTCGCTATGTAACTGAAGCTGCAACTGGAGGTCAATAAAAGTGTCGTTACTAACCTCACAGACCAACATTGCCAAAATTTTAGAGGTGAAGTAGCGTCTGATTAGTGGACATCGCTCCTTCTCTTGTCTGTTGAGAGAAATTTTCTCTCCATTTTCACGAAAGACACAAATCCGCGATAGTGTTTCTTTGGGAGAACGATCGATGTCTCACGTTATTTTTACACCTCTCAAAAGGAGGGTAACTCCCTGTAAAATACTTCAACGTGATCTTATTTATCGCCAGTAAACTTATGAATGAATTCCACAGGTGGTCAAAGCTGGGCATGCCGCCGTCATCAAATTCCTCGAAGACGGGTTGTTCCAGAACGACGTCCTCGAGCAAAGGATTTGGCCAATACTCTTAGAGAAGATCGGACACATGCTCCATTCTGATGCCACGCTCAGTACGATGCATGTAAGTGGGAAAAACGCCCTGACAATAATTTAGTGCTGATCACTTGATTTGAATGTGGATCAGTACGCTCAATGATATGCGATCCAGGAGAAGTTGTGTAATGGTACGTTCTGTTGACGCAGAACAATTCATGCAAACTTGACTTTTCTCACCTTGAATCTCTCGATTAATGGTCACTTTAATGGACATTTCAACCTTATGAAGGACTTACGGACCTTGAACGAAGTTTAAGGGACCCTTCAGCAGCCGGCGACCCGGTCTTGAAAATCTGAATTGTGTGGCTGAGGATTCGCCACTTTGAACAGCAATTTGAGGTGCTGAGGTGAAAATGGACACCTGCAGAACTTGGCTTTAGGAACACCTAAGAGGTTCATGTAATGATGAAGACGATGATCGTTATTAATTATGGACTGTTAAGAAGGGACTGTACTGTGTGAAAGACATGGGTAGTGAGATGTCATGCATCATCTCACTACCTTGTCTTTCATGTAGTGCCGATTCCGAAAACAACGACCTCACGCATCTCTGCCACATCACCGGATTGAAGACACTGCTCGGGCGTCTGTGGCATCAAAGCTGGATTGTCATAGAGATCGACTTTCAATTCAAAGCTATCACAGCCAGCTTTGATGAGCACAGATGCTCGGGACGCCAACCAGAATCAAAATCAACCGGACAACAACCAGAATCAAAATCAACCGGACAACAACCAGAGCGACGTCAGGGATTTGGGTGGAGTCGAATTCGTCTAAGTGGCTTGTGAGTATGTATTTCAGTTCATATCACAGCCACTTAGATGAGCTTTGATTCTTCAAACGAGTCAGCTTCTACGTGGGATCGTCGTGGAAATATTGAGTTGAGAGGGAAAGACTTGGTTCGCACAGCCCGTGGTAAATTAGCACACACACGAACCAACCTTTGATTTAGTGAAAGCTTGTATTTGCTACTAATTTTCTTATTTGCTACTAATTACTAAGATTTGCTTCCCAGAGTGAGCTTTTAAACTTGATGGAACACAAAAAAATCAACTAAATGCCAACTGTTGTGACTGATCAACTTGGTATGTGACTGGTTTTCATCGAGCAGATTCCTCCATTTTGGGAATACCTTTTTTTCCTGTCAGAGTAATCTCACCTGCTCATTATATTAGATTATACGTTGACTTGGCCCGCACTCGTTGACTACTTATGGTCAAAAATGGAACGATTTTGTGGTATTGTTTACAAGGTCCTTGCAGGATCGGTTAAAGGGTGTATACTCGTCGCTGGTTCAATTAGCTCAGCATCAATGCATTCTAGTATGGTGTGGGGGTTAGAAGAAGATAATCAGGCTTCAAAAAGTGCATATTTAAGATCATGATTACTAGTCAGTTTCAAACTGCTTTAGTATTGGGGCGAGCAGGACATGGGATGGTGAGGCGACACTGTTGCCAGGAGTGGAACCCACCGTACGCTACCACAGCGAGTTGTGGCACTGCGGTGATCATGTGGCAACGCCCGGTCATCGGCCGAGCCCCTTCTCCCGTACCCGCCCCTCAATACTAAAGCAGTTTGAAACAGACTAATAAGTCAAAGCGATCGTACATTTCGCCATCTTCGCTAGCTTTTTGTGAAAAATCTGTTGTTGTACTTCCACGAAATACCGCCCCTCTGATATTCGACTCTCAGCACGCATAACCGACTTGATTGTTCCTCAACAAAATTGTATTAAACCCTCATATCTCAATCGCCAGATCCTCTAGAAGCCCTATGTACCTTCTCGATTTGATTTACAATCGCCTTCCTCCAGAAATGAATACTCCTTCTCTATACTCAAGAAACTCCTTATAAATCAAGATTATCTTGAGTGGTAGACGTTACTCGGGAGCATTTATTACCAGTACTATTCGGTTCCTTTCTGTATACATATATCTGGTTCACCTCTGTACCCGAAATTTAGGTTGATGGAATTTCATGTTTGAGGTGTCAAAATGTTTGTCTTGATTAGAGCTTTCAAAGCAAAGAGCGTTCAAAGCAAAGCAATGTAATATGGCGGCAGGAATCCTTTAAATCAAGGCGAACCTTCATTAAAAAGCTTTGTAAAATTGAAATATTGTAACTAATTTGGTCGGAATTCAGCTTAAGTTGTAGTTTAAGGACAGCTCTCGAAGGTCTGAAGCATAATCAGTAAAAATTCAAAATGGAGGGCCCAAAATGGCGGACAAATCCACTTTTTATTGTTAACATTTCAAAAAATCAACCCCTTATACCCAAATTTGGTATAGGAGGGTTTTGAGGTCGCCGAATATGGATTACAGGTCACATTTTTCGAAAATCAGCCTTAAAGAATGTGGGAACCACCACCCTTGTTACCTTCCCGAGGGTTATATCGGGTGTTCTGTATTGGAATGATTATTGAAGAATAAACTGCGTACCGATTGTTTCGTATATCGAAGTGTTTGTTCATTACTTATTTGAGTTTCTTCCCGGATATTACAGTGGCGACGAGTCGTGAATTACGGATCCGCGTAGTGAATTGTGAAATCGGTTCAAGTTCTTTGGGCGACAGTTGTGACGGGCTGTTGAGCCGGGAGTAAGTGGAACAAAGGAATTCAACCACGTGAGTTTTTGATTTTCGTGAGTTTTCCCTTCGTTCTCGAGATGACGGATACCGATGATGGGGAAACAACTTCGCTGGTGGGGACCTTACGGGAATTCACACTAGCGAATGATTGGGGCATATCTAAACCTAGAATGGTGAATTTCTTCGTGGCCAATGGAATAAAAAATGAGGGCAGAAAACGGGCGCTGATGTTGAATTCATTCGATGAGGGAGCTTATAAATTGATATTAAACTTGTCAGTTCCCAATAAACCGGAAGACCTAAAATTTGATGAGCTAGTTGCTCTGTTGGATAAACATTTCCTTCCCAGCGAATCTATCTTTTCCCGGAGATACAAATTTTACACGGCCGTTCGGGACTCTCAAGAACCGATAAATAATTGGGTTGCTCGCCTACGCTCGCTCGCAGCCGATTGTCATTTTGGTAGTAATCTCGATAACCAATTAGTAGATCGATTCGTGATGGGAATGAATAAAGGAGCAACAAGGACCCGGTTGTTTGAAGAAGATGCAACGTCAGTGACATTGGATAAATTGATTGCTCTAGCTAATTCAAGGGAAGCGTCAGGTATGTTAGAAAAAGATAACGGCTTAGACGAAATGGAAATGAAAAAAGAACCAGTGTTTTATTTTTCGAAGAAGAAAGCAGTTGCTGATAACCACAATTTGACTCAGGCAAAGCGTTGTAGAGTTTGTGGAGGCAAATCAAACCACGACCCCGACAAGTGTAAATATAGGGAGTACAAATGCAATAACTGTGAATTGAAGGGTCATTTATGGAAGGTTTGTCCTAGTAAAAAAAAAAGTGGCCCGCCACCATGGAAAAGTCACTCTAAATCCGAAAAAGCGCATTTCGTGGGGGAAGAGAGTGATACGAGTAGTGAGACTGAAACGTTGTACAACGTCAAGTGTGGACGTACTAAAACGTCTGGTTACAGAGTCACCTTGCAAATTGATGCACAGAGCATAGAATTTGAAGTCGATACAGGATGTCATAGTACAATTGTACCTAAAACCTTGTTTTTTGGAAAGTTTCCGAAATTGAAGGTAAACCCTACCAAGAAAATATTTGTGACTTATCTGGGGGAAAAAACATTCCCTATCGGTTCGGCGACGGTAGATGTTGTCCATAACGGTAGACGGTTTCAGAGATTGACCTTCTATGTGGTGGATGCTGGCGGACCTCCCTTACTTGGCCGAGCTTGGTTTGAGTTGTTGGGTTTTAAGGTAATAGATACCAAAACAGCTGATGCTATACATTTCCAGACTGAGTGCACGTCGATGGCGAAGGAGTTGGCTAAGAGGTACCCTGAAGTTTTCACTGATGAGTTGGGAAAATTTAATAAAGCTCAGATCAAGTTGGATTTAATACCCAATGCTCGACCAAGGTTCGTGAAAGCAAGATCGATACCCTATGCGATGTGTGATAAAGTCAATCAGGAACTCAATCGACTTGTCACTCAAGGAATTTTGGAACCGGTGGAGTACAGTGAGTTTGGATCACCGATTGTCCCTGTCATGAAAAAAGATGGATCGGTGAGAATCTGCGGAGATTATAAGCTAACACTCAACCCATGCTTAAAAATAGAGCAACACCCACTACCAAGGATTGAGGATTTATACCAACAAGTAGGAGGAAATCGGTTGTGGACAAAATTAGATTTGAGCCAGGCCTACCAACAATGTGAGCTAGAAGAGGAATCCCGTAATTATGTCACGCTCACTACCATGAAAGGGCTGTTTCGCCCAACGAGAATGCCGTTTGGAATTTCACCAGCGCCAGGAAAGTTTCAGAAGATAATTGATTCTTTACTAGCAGGTATGGAGGGCGTGACAGCTTTTCTGGACGATGTAGTGGTGGGAGCGCAAACATATGAAGAATTGGAGCGGCGTACGACGGGTGTATTGGATCGGTTGAAGAATGCAGGTTTGACATTGTCAATTAAGAAATGTGAATTTGGGAAGAGATCTATCGAATATTTGGGTTTCAGGATCGATAAGGAAGGCTTGCATTCCACTGATGCTAAAGTTAGAGCAGTCTTAGACGCCCCTGGTCCAGGGAACGTCAAGGAACTTCAAGCATTTTTGGGTTTCGTCAATTATTTGTCCAGATTCCTTCCAGCGTTGTCATCTACCTTGCAGCCATTATACAATTTGCTGAAAAAAGATACAGAATGGAACTGGAATACCAAGTGTGAAGAGGCGTTTCAAAAAGTGAAACAAATTGTACAGTCAAACCGATCTTTAGCCCATTACAACCCCAAGCTACCCATACGTTTGACTGTGGATGGATCTGAAAAAGGGTTAGGAGCGGTCATCTCTCAGAAATATCCAGACGGAGAGGAAAAACCACTGGCTTTTGCTAGTCGGAGTCTTACAAGAGCGGAACAAGGCTATTCACAATTAGACAAGGAGGCAGCAGCTCTCATATTTGGTGTAAAAAAATTCCATCTATATTTGTTTGGGAGGAGATGGATTTTATCTAATGATAACCGTCCGCTCCTGTCGATTTTTGGCCCAAAACGTGGCATTCCATCATGTGCAGCCAACAGACTTCAGCGATGGGCGCTTTTCTTGTCAAATTACTCATACACAGTCGAATGGGTGAAATCAAGCAAAAATTCAGCAGACTGGTTGTCTCGGGCACCATTGCCTTTGGACTCCACAGAGGAGGAGGAGAATGAAGACTCAGAAGACCCAGTTATACACTATGTATTTGAAGGGGAACTTCCGTTGAGTTACCAGGATATGGTCAAGGAAACAAAAAAAGATCCAGTCCTTCAGAAAGTTGTAATGTACCTGAAATTTGGATGGCCTGTTGAAGTTGATGAAGAATTCAAGACTTACCAACGACGAGCAGAGGAGCTTCACCTGGAAAAAGAAGTGGTACTTTGGGGCTATAGAGTAGTAGTACCTGACACACTGCGCCCTAGAGTCCTTAAAGAGCTGCACGCCTCTCATATGGGAATATGTAAGGTAAAAGCGATAGCACGTTCATATGTTTGGTGGCCTGCCATTGACGTGGATATAGAGAATCAGGTGAAATCTTGCGAAGCATGCAACAAGAATAAAGATAACCCTGCTAAATCAGCACTTGTGCCATGGGAATGGCCCACGAGACCGTGGCAAAGGATCCATATTGACTATCTCGGGCCGATAGCTAATCGGTATTATCTGGTCATCATGGATAGCCACTCAAAATGGCTTGAAGCTTTTGAGTGCAAAACCATGACGTCACAAGGAACCATCACCTTGCTTCGACAGGTATTTGCGAGATTTGGGCTACCGCAAGTGCTGGTATCAGATAACTATTCCTCATTTGAATCGGAGGTGTTCCAGAAATTCCTCAGAAGGAACGGCATAGCGTTCAAAAGTGGGTCGCCTTATCATCCCCAAACTAATGGAGCTGCAGAAAACGCGGTGAGAACAATAAAGAGGCTCCTGAAAACTTCACTTCTAGACGTCGGGGTGGGCGATTTAGATTTAGCACTGCAACGTTTTCTCCTGGACTACCGGAATACACCCCATGCTACAACAAATGTATCACCAGCCCTAGCTCTAATGGGTCGGAGCTTAAGGAACCGGTTGGATCTGCTCCGCCCCCCGTTCACGGAAGATAGGGTCAGGCAGAAACAAGAACAACAGGTTGAGGCTCATGGAGGGAAAATTACCAATGGAAACCCATTTAGAGTGGACGAAGTGGTGTGGGTGAGGAACTATAGGGGGCATGAAGCAAATTGGTCAAGAGGGGTCGTGAAGAAAATTATGGGACCTAGGAGGCTGAAAGTTTGGGTTCCAGAATTGCAGCTCACGTGGATCAGACACGTGGATCAAGCAAGGAGAGCAGGAACCACAAAGGAAGAGGATGCAATACCACCCCAGCATTCCAGCATGGGAATACAAACCGCAGAGGCCACGACCCCACAAGATCAGCGCAGGGAGTCTTTGCCTTTTGCGGGATTTTCAACGCCTCAACCTCTGGTGATTCCTCCCCAGTGTCCGGGAAAACCTACGGTTGGCCAAGCAGGTAGTGCACATAAACAAAGCCCCACCAAATCAGCAGGATCTTTGGCTATGAGTTTGCAGGAGGAGGAGAGGACTACACCATGCTCAATACGGATTCGGAAACCAGTTCGGATTCGGAAAGCAGTTCGTAGGTTAATTAATGAGATGTGATTAAGTGGACTCTCAAAACAAAGTTTAATTAATCAGTTATTCATTCTATAAGTTAATAATTATCATTAGGTAAATTTGCATTTTGGGGACAAATCCAAATTTTTAGGGGGGAATGATGTGGGAACCACCACCCTTGTTACCTTCCCGAGGGTTATATCGGGTGTTCTGTATTGGAATGATTATTGAAGAATAAACTGCGTACCGATTGTTTCGTATATCGAAGTGTTTGTTCATTACTTATTTGAGTTTCTTCCCGGATATTACAAAGAAATTTTTTCCCTTCTTTTATCGGTTGACATTGTAGGTATAGTTTCTGTCCAAACACTTTGTGCGCTTTGTCGACCACGGAATTTGTTTTATCTTTCCTCTGTCTGAATAAGCTGCTCTTGCTCGTCACCTTGAGTGATCCTAAGACTAGCAATAGGTATTTAGTTATCATTTATACTTTATTATTTTAGCATTAATTAAGATTATCTTTCTCTTTTGTAATGGTTTGTAATTTTTTTCGAGAATATACAACACCAAAATTGTAAAAGTTTGTACCATAGTATGTGAAATGTATTCAACTGCTCAAGACTCCTGTGAAACTTGCTTGTGATGAGGCTCGTCAAATTGACTGTGAAATGTTATTTCAGCTCATATCACAGCCATTTTTGACGAGTCTTGTCGTAAGCGACCGATCATCGAAGACCTTCAATCGCTTATATTCATTTGTCTAACATTTATGAACTGTTACTATCATGTAAGTACCTGAGGTGTTCGAAAACTGGTGTCATTGTGTAATGTAGATTGAGGATTCTCCCTGTGGTTTTGTGAATATTTATACATTTTATACATTTTATGTGTTAAGGATGGACTCAGAATGTCCGAATACATTGTACATCTTAAGGATGGATTCAGAATGTCCGAAAAACGCCAAGAATTGTACAAAATGTTGGAACAAATCACATAGGTATTGTTCGAACATACCTCTAGGATTTCTGGGAGTGATATTGATACCCTTCATTGTATGTCTTAAGGATGGATTCAGAATGCCCGAAAAACGCCAAGAATTGTACAAAATGTTGGAACAAATCACATATTGTAAGAACTTACGTCTAGGATTTCTAGGAGTGATATTGAATATACCCTTCACAGTGGATTGGTTTGCGATAATGAAAAGTCAGGTTTGCATGAAGGTTATGTTTGGGAAATGTGATTCCACACCAATTTGTACCTGTGGGATCGTGATGAGTATGGGACCTCAAGAAGCATCCCATACCTCGCACTAATGAGCCAACGACCAAGTGACTGTAACTATTTGTTGAAGGTTGAAGTACATCAAAATTGGTCCAATCCAAAAGTGCATGTCTGGCTCAGCTCCAAGCACAAGCTCAGAGTAAATAGTAGAACTTTCCAGGCAGACATGCACTGGTGTGTTTTCAAATGCACTTGTAACCTTCAGCAAAAGTTACAGTTATTTAGTTATTTTGCCGTTGGCTCGTGGCTTGTACTGAACGTTGAGTTGTCAACTTGCAGACGACCAAGATCGACGACGTCGCCTCACAAAGTGGTTGTAGTATGTGTTATCACTTTTCACCTTTCATATCACAGCCAGCTTTGATGAGCGGTGTCTTAGGTCGCACCGCAGATGATCCACCGTCGACGAGCGAGCAGAACGAAGACGACGGACGAAGACCTCTCGAGGAGGGGCTGCTCTCAACGGTCATCAAAGTGGCTGCGACTGCGTTTATTTATTACTACCGTATCACAGCCAGCTTTGATGAGCGGTGCGTCAGCCGACTACGCTCTACGTAAATCGTGTTATTTCGATGTAGAACTAGTTATTTATTGTATTGAATGTTATTTTATTACTATCTCACATTTTTTGTGAGTGAATGTTCCCATAATTTACATTTTTTTGGGGGGAATTTTCGCATAATTCACATCTTTTTAGTGAAATTTATAAATAATTTTGCCAAATTGTGAATTGCACCGGAATTTATTTGGAAAAAAATGTTAATTTCTGTACCTCAGTACTTGAAAAAAATAAAAACGTTAATATTAACAATAACGTTAATATTAAAAATAACGTTAATATTTATACTTGAGTGTATTTATTACATATTTGAATCAAATTTTAGTTCGTACTCTTATTCATATTGACCAAATTATGAATTCTATCCGTATTGATATTAAACGAGGTGGAACTGCGCTTCGTCAGTAAAGATCGTCTTGAAAGTCAGGTCTGCGTCCCACGATTGCGATAAACAGATAACCAGTGCAGGAATCACTTACCGCTAGATATATCTGAATTACTCCAAAAAAATATATAATTTAGGTATATCTAAATTATCTGCCAACAAACTACACGAAACATGGCAGGCAATCCAAATCCGGCGCTACTTTTGAATCACTCTGTGTACGACGTCTCGAGGAGTCAAATCGCAGGCCAAAATTGTTAACCACACCTTGCAAAGCCCTAGATAGATTGTAAATCACCACTATTATTAAATATTGACTGTAGAAATCGACAGACCTTTCGCAATAGGAAAAAATGAACCTGCGTTTTTAAGAGTTGTAAAAGATCTAAAAATTCAAGTTTTTCAGTGATTATGTAGGTACACTATGTTAGCATGTCTTTGAAATAATAAAAGTGCCATTTAGAATTGCGTCCAGATTTTCACGATTTTCAGTGAATTCTGATCATGTTATTGTTTAAATTGTACTTGTACTAGTTGTAAGGAGGTGTAGTAGATACATACACTGGTTTGTTTTTTGTTACTTTTATTAAATATAGAGACAAACATCGAATGGGTGATACCTGTTTATGGTACGTACGAGTTCTTCTCGTGTCATTGAATTTTGTGTTTATCGTTCGAGACTTGATTCGCTGCTCTCTGCAGCAGCGTTCGATTTTGAACAATTTAACTCACCAGACGTTTCCCTGTAGAAAGCTCGAGGCAAAGTAGTTTGTTGGTATGTTTTCAGCTGATGATCAAATTGACGGGTTGGCTAGGAAGCGATCAAACCGAGAGGGTCATCGTGCCGACGATGGATCAGCTGTCGTCTGACCCCGATTTCGCTGTTCGCCGAGTCTGCGCGCAGCTGTACGGAGATTTCTGCGCTGTCGTCTCCATCACGTGTGCGGAAAAACTGGTACGTACATTTAACGTGTTTTAGATAATTAATAATTAATTAATTATTAGGTTCGTTACGTCCCTCTGATTTGCCTTGGTGAAATCCGTGAAGAGGGCCGAAAATAAACATAGGCGGCCATAGTAACTATGACTGTAACTGTTACTGTAGGCATAGATCTCATGAAACGCTGAATCACATTGGAAATGATGGCACAGATTATACACCATTGGGAGGGGGCTGCTCCTCCCCTCTATCACTGCTTCAAACTTCATAGGCATTTAGTAAGAGATTTTGGTACCTCAGGTTTTTGTAAAATATCTAGACTTGTGAAAAACTAACATGAATCATTATTTCATCAAATTTGACCCGAAAGAGTGGTTAGTACATGTCATTCCTCTATGCTTGTAGTATGGGTTTAAAGTATTTATGTGGTATAGGACATGGAGTTGTGGGTTAGTGGCATTTTAAACATGTAGGACTGGATATCAATTTCAATTCAACTGAGCAGCAGATGAAAATTTACAGGGGAAATTCAAAAATCCTCGTACCTTCTCATACCTTCTGCCCCAATCTTACAAGTTGAAGATATAGTATTTTCCAATCTAATTCAACCTTTTTCCATTAAACTTTTTTTCCATTGAATTAAACCTTTTTCCATTTAAATTGAACTTTTTTCCATTCCAAGTAGGTACTTTTTGAAAATTTATATTTTGCACCCTTCACAAAGACGGAAATTTGCAATCGAAAATTTAGAAGGTTCGCTTATAGCTCGAAGGTCGGTTTATGATCATATTGGGTCGATTGGCGGCAATGTTAGGTAACATGTCACTGCTACCAAGGATGTAGTTATCGATTTCAAATCACCTTCTGCCGCAAGGCAGAATGCATTAGCTGACAAACGAGAACACGAAGATGGTAATAATAATTAAAAAAAAAAAAAAAGCGACAAGAGATTGATGACTTTTAAAAGTCGAAAACTTGATGCAGATGACGCTTAGGATATGTGTAAGTTTGAAGTTACAGAGTGTATAAAGCAATTACTCTCATTAGGAAGTAAATAGTATTTTATTGTATAGTTTATTATTCTCTCTTTCATGCCCAAACTATACAGTTGGTCATTCAGTTTTTAATTAAAATAAGATTATTACTATGAAATAGGTAGTTCATAATAAAAGATACGTAGATAGGTATTTTATCATTCTCATTCCTTATATTTCATAAGTTGATTGAAATTAACTTGTTGAATTATGTATATGCAAATATGTTATACAGGGTGAAGCATCCTCGTAGTTGCAATAAAACATTTGCGTAAAACGACATTAAAAATTGAGTGAAATTCTCCACCAACCGCAGATTTCATGAGATATGATTTTTAAAGGTTTTTTCTTTTAAACTACAATTTCTCCGCTTTACTCCATTCAATTTTAACATTAACATTTACATTTAACCACATTTTCGGAATCAACGTTAAATTTGGTATAAGATTTATGTTCTTTGGTTCTTGAGAAGTACCATCTAAAAATTCTGAAATCTTTAGAACGTTACTACTCTTCCAGAACAAATCCTGGAAATTGGCAAATCTCATGGAAACTTCCTCGTTCGATAAGCTTTTCAACGGTATGGTCAACTTTGAGATTATCTAAGATAATCTAATGTAATAATCTAATGCATTTAAATTCGAATTTGTTATTGAAGGAACAAGATAATCTTGTTCCTTCAATAACAAATTCGAATTTAAATGCAAACAAAAAAAAAAAAAGTTAGGCGATTCAAAGTTATTTTGTCGTCAGAGGGAGTTGTGACCTGAACAGTAATAAGTCTAAGGTTCAAAATGAGTGCATTAAAAATTCTTGTATCCACCTGTTTAAACAAAAACGTTACTTTTGGCATTACAACAATTGTTTACATTTTTTTCAACCCTCTGATCAAATTCTCCATTTTAAAGTGCATAACGCTTTTCGTATTAAATTTGTATTTTTTCATCGAAGGAACAAGATTATCTCAAAGTTGAACCATACAATGGAAAAGCTTATTGGATGAAGAGGTTTTCATGAGATTTGCCAGTTTCCAGGCTTTGTTTTGGAAGAGTAACTTTCTAAAGATTTTCAGAATTTTCATTTTTTCAAATTCGTCTCTGAGCTGGTGTTATGGTCATGAGATGGTACTTCTCAAGAATCAAAGTACACTTGTAGCAAATTTAACAATGATTCCCATAGTGTAGTCAAAAGTTGAAGTTGAATGGAGTAAAGTGGAGAAATTGGAAATGGAAAGAGAAAAAAACATGGGTTTTCGGACAAAAACATTTGAAAAATCATATACCTACCTACCGTCAACGGGGGAGACTTGGAAAGGAACTCACAAAAGAAAATTTGAACACCAAAATCATGGGAATGTTACCAAGTCAAGTACCTGGACGAAATGAAATTGAGATAAGTCCTCGCTAAACAGGTAGGACTTCCTCGAACCTTAAGTTTACCACACCTGTACAACTCCAGGGCTTTGTGTACATTTGTGTAAGGTTTTACCCTTATGTACATTAGAAAATTTCCGAATATACTTCCTCGGCATCTAAAAACCAATTTTCAAGTGCCAACTCTCCCCAAACTGAGGTCCCGACTTGAACAAACCTGCTGATGACAATCGACAGGCTGAATGAAATAACGTCAAATTCTCAGGATACTCTCACAGAGTGATGTTTTAGTACCCATAGAAAGTAAAAATTTACGGCAGATGATAAACGCCCATTACACATGAAAGTTTGGCAGCTTTCTGTGGAGATATGAAAACAAATGATAACAACAAGCTGACAAGCGGAGGGACATTGGTGCGCTTCAAAGTGATAACAGCGATAGCAGACATCGGGAAGGTATCCACATGAAGTTTTTGAAAGAAGGAAGTCGCTAAGTCGAAATATGCGCTCTTGGCTGCGCAACTGGTAACTTTTTCCGTGAAGTTTCAAGTCTCCCACGTTGACGGCTATAAAATATGCGGTTGGTGGCATTTCACTCATTTTTTATGTAGTTTTACGCAAAAAAAATATTTGCATATGTATAATTAACTATATATTTACTCGACGAACTCGAGAATTTTCGGTAGATAACCTGGTACTGTTTCGCCTTGAGCTCCCCCCTCATACTTCTCTTGTTTCGATGACGATTCATCATCAGGTCCCAGCGTTCCTGAGGTTGTGCAAAGACATCGAGTGGGTCGTCAGGAAGACCTGCGCCGAAGTGTTCATGAGCGTGTCGAGCACCGTCTCCCTGGAAACCCGCAAACAAGAACTGGCCCCCGCCTTCGAAAAACTGCTGAAAGACCGAGTCCGATGGGTCTATCTGGCGGCTTATCAGAGTCTGGGCCCCTTCATCACGACCTTCGCCGAGCCTTCGATTACAACGCTCGGGTACAACTATCTGGGCGAACTGGTTCTCAAAATGGACGGTTTCGAGACGAAGTAAGTTGTTTGTAGTTGCCTTTTCGTCTTTTGTATCGTCAGATCTCAAACTGAACTCCTCGGGATTAGTCCTGTCTGGTTCCTAAACCCAACCAGTATCTGACTCCCCTTCTCTCTTATTTTCCCATAATTGCCTGTTCTTTCTTTGAGAGAAAAGTAAAGGAACGGTGATTTGAAATACAACGCTCGACAGGCACTTGACATGGTTACAAACCCCCAGACACTCCCAGTTTTTCGAGCTCTTCATAATAACCCTTATTTTCTTATTATTTCTTTCAACTCCCAAAATGGAAGCTGTTGTGCAAAACAGTAATTAGACCTTGGGATTTGTGCCCAACTTGAGTTAACTTCAGATTGTTATTGAAAAATCCCAAGTCGCCATCCCTAGTGATAGATTCATTTTTGCCTTGAGTTTTCCAAAAAGCTCCAATCTCGAGGTAAGTTATGTTTAATGAGCAATATCACCTTTTCGCTATTCCACGCTCTTTGCCTTTTTTTTTTGCATCGAGTCCAATTCTTATAATTTCATGTTTTATTCCTAACATTTACCTAAACCATTAGTCCAGTCGAGTTAGACACAAAAACGAGGTTGTGCTTTCAAAACGTTCAGTCATTATGAATTTGTAAACATGGTTGGGACTCGAAAGAATAGAAAGAAACCAGAAAAACAGCTTCCAAAAACCCTTTGCGACCGGAGTTGGGGCCAAAAAAGCACTACCTACATTTTCGCCCTTTTTTCATTGGAAAAGACCGTTCTCACGTTTCTTTTGGATTGCGATTCCGTAGGGTTAAAGGAAGAGTCTGACAGGCATGATTACAATAATATTATGTCATATGGGTTTAATTGTTGACCAGCAGTTGTACTTGGAGACTCTGATAAGATTAAGGGAGAGGACCGAAACAAAAAGGGAGATCTTTGGCGCGCAGGCGACTGATTCTTCCATCATGACAACGCGACCCCCCCCCCGCCCCTCCCCCCGGTACTCACCGAATCTGGCCCCCTGTGATTTCTTCTTGTTGGCCAGACAAAGGAAAGCGTTTTGTCACTGTGGAGGAGGTAAAACAAAAATCGCTGGAAGGTCTGAAGAACATAAGTGAAATTAAAAAATGTTCTGAACAATGGAAGGATCGTTTGCAGAGCTGCGTTGTGGTCAAGGGAGAACACATTGAAGGTGATGAAGTTTTGGTGTAAAAGGATTAAGAAATAAAGAAGTTATGATTAAATTCCCGTTTTTTGGGGTCCCCCTTCGTAGATGGTCTGTTGTGACTTCCTCCATTATACACTTGGTATAACCACGATTGCCTCCTGGCATTCGTTCACGTCAACCACCACGCGTGACTTTAATAAAACAGTTCAAATTAACACGTTTCTAATGTTCACTCGTTCCCTGATTAATAATTCATATTAATTATTACAGGTATAACAGATTCATATTAACCTGTTAACTAACAGGTCTAATACTAATTGAGAGTTTCAAGCTTAAAACTCCGTTTTCTCTCATTTTTCCGTGCCCCTCCCACCGACTTCTGTACGTTGTTCACTTCACCCATGGAAGGAAGCTACATGAGCTAAGATCATAGTCAGAAAGCCAGTCATTGTTAATAAAAGCAAGAAATATTGTTGTGAGTGGACTTCACTCGGAATTCAACAGTGTCGTAAGGCTTGGAGGGTTCCACCTCCTACTGGTTTTCATGGCATGTCTTGGCAAAATAATGGGAGGTAGTGGTCTGAGAGAGTGGTCTACTACTAACCGCCATCTGCGCAGGCCTCAGCGTTGACAAAATGTTGAAGCCATTATATTATCACCCAAAGAGTGCCGGATTTGCCTCCATAAGAAAATACATTTCGAAGTTAGGGATTTGAAGTGGAGACCAAACGGAGGAAATCCAATTTCCTTCACTGTTTGTTGAAAATGTTTTGATTTAGCTTTTAGCGTTGTTCCCAATTTTGTTTTCACACCAAAGCCCTCCCCATTTCGTCTTTGGGCCGATGAGGGTCTCCTCGCCCAAAATCCAAACATTCATGATTCACCGGTGTTGTTGTATGACTGACTGGACTAAGCTTACATACGTCCAACTCAGTCCTCAAGCTAATTCATCGCGTTGATTTCCAGGAGTCCAAACCATCTCGATAACCATCACGATGATGTCGAAAAATATCTTCTCGGGGAAAAGGCCGGTGAGATATTTCCGATGAGTCGAAGTAACAGGTAACATATCATTTAAAAATGTAACTACCCGTAACATATCATTTAAAAATGCTGGGTTCAAACAAACTGCCTATTGAATGAATCCCTTGGAATCAGAATTATGAATTACTAGTAAACGTTTTTAGTCAATGGATTTTGTATTTTAGTTTTTAGGTGATATTCGCTATTACTTTCTTTCAACTAAATTAGTATAAAGTAAGTAGTGGAAGGTGATTGCTTCATGTTCATCATCCAGTGCGAATGCACATTTCTATATTTCCTTTCTGGCACAGGAAGTTGGTGCAAAAAAAGGTCTGCCTTCCAAAAATTGCTCGAGAGCTGGAAATCATTTTAATCCCTCTTGGGGGTCCTGAATAACGGTTATATGAGTTGGGTATGGTTTCTAGATTGTTCTCCAATACCTAGGTATCGAGGCCTAAAAACCGCGAAATTTGCGCACTATTTTCAGTTTTTCGGCTTATAACTCGAAGAGTACGAATGGCGTTTCAAAAATCGAAAATCTATGTGCCTGGCCTACAGTAGTACAGAAACCCCAAAACGCGATCAAGAGGGTTAATTTCGACTTTAAAATAGAAATGGAAAGATATTTGAAAATAGAAAATGTAAAATAAATCAAACCTGTATGAAGACGATGAAATTAAAACTGACTTGGCTACAGAATAATGAAACTAATAGAAGTAGAAATGCACACGTGGTGACCTAACAAGTAGGATTTTTGAAAGTTGAAAAAATGAAAATTGGGGAAGTTGGACACAAACTGGAAGCTGGAAAGCGATTGGTAACCGTAGTGTGGTGAGGTGGGGTCTTCCCCCAACCAGCCTCCCCCCAGAACCGCCGACCTAAGTGGGCTGATAGAGCAGGCCTAGGGGAAGCGCATGGACTGTATGGATGCACATCCATGACAGCTGTTGGTTGCGTTTATATATAATTTTTTATTTATTTATTTTTAATGACCCATTATAATTGTTCTATTTTATTTACACATGTGTTTCGTTCCCTGTGAACAGTTGGAGAAATCAGGAGAGTAAGGAAGAGGATCCGAGCCGTCGAATGTATCTGAAAGAGTTGATGAAGTTGGGGCTTAAAGACGATTGGGTTTTCGATACTGACGGCAATGCAGTCGATAGCTCGCGGAAAGGAGGTAAAAATTACGACATTAAAATTTTTATAATGAGGGAATTATTTTTTCAAGTTACCCACTTGGCCAGGGGGTAGGCCAACTGATTATCGACCTTCTGTAATTACTTGAACTTAAAATGACTGATACAAAGACTAGCTTCAAAGCAAGAAGGCAATTTTCCTCATGATCGGCAATAATTATTGTTGTAATGGAAAACGAACTGGTGTTCATTCATCCATTATAGGACCAGGCTAAAAACATGGAGTACGAAATTATCAATAAATATTGTCCGTTTATAAAAGGCTTATGTCCAAGACGACGGGTCAAGAGTCACTATTAAGAAAACCATGTTGAAAATTACAAAATTGTTAATAGTCTGTAATATTTAAATGGCAGAAAATGAAAAACTGCAAGGGAGTCTCCATCGTTTTCAAATTGAAGAAGAAGAAAATTCAACTGAGAAATCTTTCATGGTTGAAAACACACAAGTAAAACAAAACAAAAACCAGTCATGCAGCATGAGTTGATGGGCGAATTTTCGTACTACCGTTATAAGTCAGAATTGCGATATCTCATTCCGCTACCAGATTAGAGCGGATGAACCGTGAAGAACACTCTAAGTAACAACCAAGTTCCTTCATCTTAAAAGTTCTCCAATTTGAGAACGGAATACGATGTCGCAATTTTGATTTCACCGTCGTGTTCAGCATAAAAAAAAAACCTTTAAAATGATATGTCACGTGTCGGACTAATTCATTTCTGGAATTCCAAAACTCGACCCCCCCCCCCCCCCTTAGAGTGGCCTGATTCGGCCCATCTACGAACTTAGCCATTTGATTGCCAAGACAGACGTGCAAACGTGAACTTTTTATCTCAATTCTATCGAGAGTTATCGTCTGGAATGACACATACATAAATACCACATTCACAGCCAAAAGACACCATATACATACAATTTTTAGTGTCTTTTGGTAGTGAGTTCAGGATGGTCTTAAACGGATTTTGGAATAAATTTTTCAACATTTTTCAACATTTCGAACAGAGAGCAATAGCTACCTTTTCTTCGAAAATTCGTTAATGGAACAGCCATCTAGCCTATCAATCATTAATATCAGTGAATTTCAGAAGAAAAGGAAGCTATTGTTCTCTAATGACTCTCGATAAAATTGACATGAAAAGTTTATATGTGCTCAAAAAATCCGTCCAGGCAATCAAAACGCCAAGCTCGTGGTTGAGCAGAACCAGGCCATAGGCCACTCTAAGGATGGTGGGGGGGGGGAGGGGGGGCTTTGAGGGAAATATTCGAGACAAAAATCGTTATAAAACCACTAAAATAGAGATATTTTACATAAAACCAGTTGTTCCTTTGAAGCTATAATGCATTACTGTGGATTTTTCATAGTTGAATTGGATTGTTCAAGATTAATGGAAATCCAATATGAAATTACTAAAGTCTTACAATTAGAGTTTTCTGATCAGTTTGTTGTGCAGCTCATAGAAAATATAACGTGGGCTTTTCGAAGTACAGCATTTCTTGCTTCCTTGAAGCGAGTGTTATGATCATGAAGTATGGAGCTTTATGATTAGTAAAATACAATAAATTGTTCAAAAATTGATGGCGCACAGAAAAACATTTGGTATTTTGAGAATCAATTCACTCAAATAGTTTGGGGTTTCCCTATAATTATTTTTACAACTATAGATTTTTGTGAAATTAATAACGTTTACAAATTACTAAAGTAAACACTGGTTGCATAAAATTGTCGTATCAATTTATAGGGTTCGCCAACTATTCCATAAATTCAAGTTTTAAATCCCTGGAGCTCAGCGTGCTGTACCTCGAAAATATTTTCAAAACCTCGTGGTGCCAAAAAGCTTGAAACCACTTAGTGCGATAGTAGGAAGTCTGGATCACCATTCTTCAGGGGTTTGTTGAAGGTACCATATACAAATATTGATTTTAGCATAAACTGCTAACGCTCAATTCGCTCCAACAAAGATGTAGCCAATTTGTTAAAACTATGACTGAAGATGGGTACTTGAATGAGACATTGAACGTTTCCAAATACACCTGGATTACTTGGATACCTTTCAGGGGGATTTGAGTGGGAACTCATAATGTGAAATGGTGATTGACTTTGCGTTGTATTGGTCAATTTTTGTTCAAGGTTCGATGGCCGAATTTGATTACTGGGAACGAGAAGAGGAAGATGTTCATGGGAACTCGGGAGATGACGACGATGTCGTTGAGGAAGAGATCGAAGCCGACGATCCCAAACAGCAGGACGTCGAGCCGGCGGAGGTCGCTGAAGAGGCGGAAGAAGACGTCGTGATCGACCACATCGAAGAGGTCGAAGCCACAACCGCCGAATGGGTCATGCGAGATGGTAAAGACGAAAATTTCAACACGTTCCAGTTCTGGCGAGAGCCTCTTCCGAACATCGATACGGAGTTGGAGAGTAACGCGAACACTCTGGAGAGCACTTCTGCCAAGAAAGACCTTAACGTTCCGATGTCAATGAGGATGACGAACGCCGCTAAACTGCCCAAACTCAGGACTATTATAAAGCACTACTCCATCAACAACATATCCCTGAAACCTGCCAACATCCTTGGACCCCCTCACGCTCCTCAATCATCTGTAAGTATGCGTACAGCAGTAATTAACAACCATTTGACTGAAATACTATGAAATAGTGTTAGCCACTCGTATAGGCTATTATGTGTATAATACACAAATAGGCAATATGAGGCGTGTCTAGAAAGTGAGTGTACTCAATTTTTGTAGGCTTCAAAACCTTTAATGATCACGGGAAGAAAGGGGGTAATAACCAATTTCTGATCTTGACGAAAATGAAAGTTTGAATGAAAACTCCCCTAAAATTATAAAATAAGTGTGCGGCAATCGCAAATTATAAAATATGCTCGTACATTAACACTGATGTTGACTAAATTGTTGGGGGTTCGGGCAAAAATGTTTTACCCCTGTTATAACCCTTTACCTGCCCTAAACCCTGTTTGTGCAGGAAAGAGAGGGGCTATCTGGCAAAAAAAAAAGGGAGAAAGGAGCTGCATCGTGAAATGAGCTGCATAGAAATGCTGTAGATTGAAGTTTTTATTAAGAATTTATTGAAATTTTTTCAGTTTGAAATTTATTTTTTACTTATTATTATCATTATTATTATTCACAAAATTCATTTTCCCCCCTTGAAAGAACCGCAGTACTGCTTGAGGTGAATCAGGTCTGTGAATTTTTCCGAGGGAAGGGAAGCTTAGGTAGGAAGAAATGATTTTCAGGGATACTGACTGGCGGACCAGATCCTTGAATCACACGACTAATAATAATAATTCCTTCTTCCTCATCCGTCGACCCATCCATTTCGTGAATATGCACAAAACAATCATTCCACCAAAATGACTCACGAAAAGTGACAGGAATGAACTAACTCCAATGGAAGGCACGGAACAACTGAACCCGTACATGAGCAGACAGTTCAAAGGTCAACCAACATTGATGAAAACAAATCCGGCGACACGTTTAGGCGAGCAGCCAGAGTCTTGTAGCCCCTTTCTCCACTTCATCGGGGGGGACATGGCCCCTTTCTTCACGGTATGCGATAACTTCAAATGCGTTTCTGGCTGTTTTAGAGCCCGTTTCTTCCTTGTTTGAGTGGTTCACCAGAATCTACTCCTCAAGAGCTACATATTCCCCATTTTAACTCAATTTTGACAAAAATGCAGTTAGCCCCTTTCTTCCTTGGACTCTTCTTTATTTTGTGCTAATTTTTCTACACCCTCACCATCTCTTTCAATGCAGGTTGTAAGATTGCTGATTAATTTGGTGATGCCTTTCTCGCAGAACTTGGCTGCTACCTCGTTTGTCGTCGGTTGAAAAATGTTTTCCACCCATGTGCTTCTTCGGGGAAGTGAACAAATGCTAATCTGAAGGCATCGAGTCGGGGGAAACAACATATCCACAAGTTCTTTCCTTCCCGTGTTTTTGATTCCACCGCTGAGCACGTGGGCGACTCTGAAAGCAGACCAGGCTGTCCCTCAGGGTGGGACATAATTGCCTAACCTCCCCGGGTTAAAGGGGAACCCCTGCACACCATTCATTTCAGAGTCCAACAATGGCTTTGTGACATAGGCCGTGTGGGGTATGGCATTGTCGTGCAGCAGAAACCCAGTTTTTGAAGCTGTTTTGGGGCCCATCTTGCTCAATCCCTACACCACTTGTACACACTGGTATGATTCATATGGCCTTCACTATAAACGGATTGTACCTCATTTAAAAATCTCATGTGGAGATTTTAGCATGGAACATGCTTTAGCCTTGGACTAACTAGCCGAAAAATGTCACGCGGAATGTGTCACGAAAAATTGGTCACAAAAAATGAGTGACGAAATTTTTTAATGATTTTCACGTACAACCGAGTCGTTTCTAGGGAAATGAAACTTCTTTAGTTTTCATCGGACAAAAATCGTTCTCCATTCGTTGGAAAGCTCTCGATTTATCACGCATTTATGTCGCAGTTTTATATTTATCTACGAGATATTAATCCAACAATGCGATGTTATAAATGGTTAGTAAACAATCTTATGGGCGAGGGTCGAAGCTTCATTACCAGGGAAGCTAATTAGAAAACATACATCGTATCCATTGCCGTCATGACAACTATAAGAAGTAGTGAGAAATAGTGAGTTGAGAAGTAGTGAGTAATCATAACTATAAACCTTTATAGTTGTGCAAGCAAACAAACAGAGAAAGAAGACATAGCTAAAGCATGTTCCATGTTTCTCGATTTTTAGCCGCAGGCTCCAAACGGTAAGCATCCGGGGGGTCCAGGGGGGCTTGCCCCCCTGGCGAGGCGCGAAGCGCCGAGTTTCCTTTTACAACGAGGTAACGGATAACAGCGCGGCAGAACGATTGACATGTTTAACAAGAAAAATTCAGTTTTCAATCAACTGCACTCGTTCTGGTCTTGTTTTAAAGGTTAGGAGTAAAGCTATACGGCATTGTAGCCAACATACTAAAAACATATTCCCTACGGTCGTGAGAGATTCCCTCAGTACACCTACTTTCTGGACACGCCTCGTACTATGCACTGATATCTGTAACGCAAAAATTACAATTTTTCCCATCCATCGGGTAATTAGAATCACGAAATTATTTCGTACAGCAAACTTTGAACGTGTTGAAACCAAAACAACGATACGTGGTGTTGCATTTTCATGTCACTTGAGTATTCCTCGTTGCAGTTCATTCTCGTTGCAGTTCATGCCTTGAAACATAGTTTTAAATCGCTGAAAATCAATATTTTGTATATTTCAGAAAACCAGAAACAGAGAAAGTGAAGATGAGGAAGTTGACAACAAGACTAACGCCTACCTCGATCGTCTCACACAACTTAATGACCGTAAGTATTCCTTCGTCGTTCGTTTGTATTGAAATCACTTGAGGTTAACATTGGTCGTTATTGATCAAAACTAGTGGGAATCGGTTTGAATGAACATGCCGCTGTGAGCTCCTGGACAGCTCCTAAGACTCCAAAAAGTAAATAGGGAATTTTATTCTGAAAATAACTATAGAGCAAAAAAATTCCTGATTGTCTGACAGACTCATTTACACCTGTTGAACTCTTCGTTGTTCACATCAGTCATTTTAGCGAATTTGCGAAGAAAACGAAGCTATTGTTCTTTGTTCTCCAATTTTCGAAAACTCATAACAAAATCCGTCCCAGGCAAAGGCTGGGTTCGTAGATGGGCAGAATCGGGGTGATTGGGGAGTTGTAGTGGTGGGGGGATTACCCATAAATTCCCAAATGAAACATTCTGACAGGTGACCTCTCAAAGGTTTCTTTATGCTGAACACGGTGGTAAAATCAGAAATGCGATATCTTATTCCGTTCTCAAAGCGGAGCCATTTGAAGTTGAAGAAACGTGGTTGATACTTGAGATGTTCTTCACGTTAATCTGCTCTATTCTGATAACGGAATGAGATATCGCAATTCTGACTTCACCATCGTGTTCAGCGTGAAAAAAACCTTCAAAATGAGGTTTCACAGGTCAGACAGTTTCGGTTTTTGGAATTTAAGGTTAAATGGGACCAATAGTGGTCCCATTCTGCCCATCATACTTCATTGAATAACAAGAAAGGGGAGGAATAGAGTTGAGAATTTTATTCCTCAAATATGTCCTCCTCAGTCTCCCAAATTAGTTCTGAGCAGCAGAAAACGCGGGTTAAGATTATACGCATGTTGTAGAGATAGATCGCCCTTTGGTTTCATTGGCGTACAATTTGTCAGGAGACTTAATTTATTTCTGAATGGGGGTTGAGTCCTGATTGTGTACTGGTAGATGTTGGTTTGGTGATGTTGGTTTGGCGTCGGTTTTCTCTGAATAATTTCTCATCGGGGTTTTCTCTCAGAGAAAAAGGTATCTCTTGAGGAATTGCTTGAGCATTGTTGAGCACAGAAAATTACGTCTGCGTATCATGTATACTTCTTACAGTGTCCTTATTTGATTCTATGTGATTCAAACTCATTGACAGGCCCTCGTCCATTCAATTGAAGATTTGTTGTCATCAATTTTTAAATTCTTCCCTTCGGTTTTTAAGATTTTGGGAGAAAACAAGACTTGTACAAGAAGGTGTTGGATTGGGAAAAGTGGTGGATCCAGCGGTTTGCTAGATTTGGAAAGCTGCTGGCTCCAGCAGCCAATGGATTGAGATGAATCGCTGAGTCCTTAAGCAGCTGCCAATGGGGTGCATTCTTGTAGTGGTGTAGGACTTGCTGATCTTCACCACCTCAATTGTTGAATCACTTTTTCAATTTTCCGTTCTTCGTTGAATATAAAATTTTGTACTCAAGATAGTGATGGCAGACCAGTGGCCCATTCCACCAACATGCTCTGCAAACTCTTCACTCCCTACTCTACACTCTTCGGAAGAGAAAAGAGTGTTTTCGTTCCACTATTGTTTTTCGACGAGTCTTCATTTCGAGAGATTGATTCACTGAGTGGTTTTGAAGAGTAACCTTCACGTACACCGACTGGTAGGTTATTACAGGTTATCATGGCAAAACATCTTTTGCTTCGTGTACACTTCCAGGCCAGCCGGAATTGATTGCGAATTCCTCATAATTTGAGAGACAAATCATCATGACGTTTAGTGCATGTTTTCCACGTCTATTCACATGCTCTTCATGGACCGTTGGAGCATCTATTGTTATCGGTGTGCCATCGACACATCCACACACAGAAGGTAACCCACCTTTGTTGAAAAATGATATTGCAAGACGTGTCTGTGGGCCACCGGATCATATCGTGAAATATTAGGTACCTACTTGAATGATGATTGTACTCACTTGACGGGGTGAACGACACGGTCGCTTTCCCTAATCCGTGCATAGCAGCGATTCCATGGTACTGGCATCCGGTACCAAGCCAGCGTAAAAATATAAGTAGTTTGTGCTGTGAGAGGTTGGCTTCTGTCGGTGTTTGGCATTGCTAACAGTCCTACCTTTTCTCAATTTGTCTTGCGTTTAACCTAAAGGCTTTCTGAACGTTCATATCGCTCAATGTAAAATTTGTTCTGATTTTATAATGCGGAATGGTGGATTCCTCTTCATAACTTTCTTCTGAAGAGAAATATCGAAGAACTGACATGTTTTCTTCTATATAAAGGCGTATTGAACACTCGAATAAGAACTTGAAGACGCCGGTGGGGACTCGGCGATAACAATGAAGACTCGTCAACTGTTATGCTCTTCACTCTTCAAATTTATTGTTGGTGGAACCAAATCAAAATATTCTTATGAAGAGTTGCAGAGTTTTCACTCTACACTTCACTATGACTCTTTAATTAGCTCTGCAATATGGTGGAACAAAAACTCTGCAGAAGACTGCAGAGTTAGGAGTGTAGAGTTGACTGTTTATGTATTAACCTGCACAGAAATTAGGTCCGTAAGGTCCTCTCTACCACTCTGGCAGGAAACATGATTACACAAATACAAAGAAAAAAGAAATCAGACTTCATAATTTTGCGCTCAGATTTTAATTCACTTAAAGTTCTTCAAAGTGTCCACAAAATCTTAATACTACACATATTGATGTTTACTTCATTTTACAACAGAAGAATCACTCTTCAACAATATTGTCCAAGTTAATCTTCATACGTTTAACATTCAAGTTGCTGAGTATGTTGATGGCATAGGCCCCAGTTTTCCTACCATCCAAGAACAGGTTTTACGATATAGACTCAGCTCCGTCCCTTTAGAGCGATTCCCAGGAGTTGTTATTCCATTGGAAAGAAGTATACGGGCGATTCCATTGATTGGGTCGATCTGGGCGGTTTATTCCATTGAATCCCATCTCTACTGATCGCAAATATACTGTACTGTGAATTTATCAGCATTTGACATTTAGACATCATTTATATACAAATTCAACACCGAAAATTTCGTCTGCTCTCAAAATATGGTCCGTTTGTTAGGGATTTTTTGTTTATTGATTGAAACATTAAAAAAATGGGCCTCGACGGTCTAGTTGTGACCCAAACTTGAAGCCCGATCGTTTCGCAGGGGCATTCGCTCGAGGTCTGCAAATCCCTGCGTCCCCCAGCAGTGTCTTCAGCAGGGAAGACCGTCTCAACAAACCAGTGATCGGATGTTTGAACCCCCTGACTGAAACCAATGGCAACGAAGGTATAGTGATATGTGAAGGGGCTCATTTCGGGGTTTGATCCTGCAACCATGACCGTTAGGAAACTCTGTGTCATCCATGTAACCTTATGTCCTCGATATCCCTCGTAATAAAGGAAGATTGAACAAAATTGGACGAAAAAAGTGTCTAGAGCATGATCCGGTGGGAATGGATGATTGAAACAGCAACATTTCACACATCGACTAAGAGGTTAGTCGTCACGTAACATCTATTATCAATCTATGGAATATCTCTCCCCTTCTATTCAGTCTAGTATCACACGTTGACTATAACAGATGAACTTCAACTAAAAACACTCAAATTTTCACTCTCAGTCATGACAAATGAGTTCAGATTCGTTCATCAAAGTGGCTTTTTACAATTTTCAAATCCACCACAATTTGATGGAATAGTCGTGTAAACAGCCGTGTAAATGAGTTTCAATCAGAAAAATTCGGTATAAAAATGATTCTAGGTTGCAGGAACGAACTCTGATGCGATTCCAACCTTGTGTACCATTTTTTCTTTAAGCGAATTTTCGGAGCAAATATACCGATCGCCAACAAAAAAAGATGAAATTGGGTTTTAATCATTTGAAAAACATTAAAGGTGTTTTCTATGTGTTGAAAAAAACTGTTTTTAGTAGCTCGAATCAGTGATCGAAGTCTTGTCCAGAACCTTCTCACGCACTTTCGACATGACCGAGTGGCAGATAGAGGGTTAATAGATTACCTAAGCATTTTAATTGAGTAGGTACGTAAAATTTCGATAGACGTCCGTTGTCGACTTGGAGAACGTTACTTCGAGAATTCGCTCATTACTGCATGAATTGAATGGAGTCTTTTGTCTTTTCGAAGTTTCTGCACGGTTGTTTCGCATGTGGGGTCTGACCGAGTGTTCTACCAATTCCACTCTAAATCAAACGCTGGATTTTTATACAATGGGGAACTTGCGTCAATTGTTGATTCCGAATATCATCCTCCTGTTGTCAAGTTTACACGAATTTACTTATGGCGAAAACCGCGAAAATCGAGGTGACAATGACGTCACAAACAGGACGAAACCCCCAGTTGGGGCGCTGACATCGCCGGGTTTCAGAGCGGTGGGAGGCGGCGGGTCGTAGTGGGCATCACCGCGTGACGTCATACAGACTTTTTCTGTAAATTTCCTAAATTTTTGGGAATACTTTTCAGTTAGATAACCACCATTTTCATTATCCTCCCAATATAAAAAAAATATTTAATATTAAAAAAAATTGTCGCAAATTTCCCATTGTCTGTAATTAAACTGTCTGAATTTTGGTAATACTTCAGATGCTCCCTAAAAATGACGAGCATGGAGCCCAAAATGGCTAGTTCAATATAGAATATTTGTTGACTTGTTGGATGTTGTTGGGTCTTGAGTTGAAGGAAATGTCCAACATCTGTCGTAGTCTCGTTAGAACAAAACTTTTGAGGTCTTCGCTATGGCCATCAAGGCTTTCACATGTTTCCTTCAAATGAATTGGTGGGAAGACAAGTAGTATAACATCCACGTTGAAAAATGTCTTACAGAATCATCGTTTCTTACAGACGTTAACCCTACAGAACACGATTGTGATTGTGTACAAGGATGTACCACAAGGGAGTAATGTTAGGCCTCTCCTCCATCTCCTGGCCAGATACTTCACAGTATTGGGTCTTTGGTCCTTCCTGATCTGGTTCCGTATTCCTGATTTTTGCAGATGATTTGAAGATAATGTGCCCCTGAGGCGCTGCAGATTGGCAGTAATTGGAGTTGCTAGTAGATCCATTCTGTTGTTTAAACCAGCTCCTGAATGGGATGAAGAAGTGTGGAGTCGATTTTTTATGTTTCCCTGACATACGTTCCAATCTAATATACCAGCAGACAGATCCGTGTCATGAGGTCTAACTTCATTATCATCATGTAAAACTACTCAGGGTGGCCCCCCAATCTGGAGAATTCTAGCAATTGACCCCCCATAGCCCAAGATAGTAAATATTCGAAAAATTTCGATTTTTTCTTGATTTCTCGTTAAGAACTGCTCGTACAATAATAACTTTCATATTATGAAAGTGACGAGAGAAAAAAATGTTGTCGAATGAATTATGGCGGGTTTTTATTTTGGATTTTTGTTGTTCTATTGCTCGAATGCTTACCCACCTCTTTGTTACTCTAATTTACAATTCCCACTGAATAAATCTTGGATGTTCATTCTCCCTGTGATACATTACACCCAAGTATACCATTGTGGTTTCCTTTCTCAGGATTGAAGGAAGTGATGGACTGCCCAACTCAAGCTATCGTGCCCCAGGAACTGATCAAGCATTTCGTATCAATGTCCATTTTGGCGATGGACGAAGACTATGGGAACGATGTCGCTCACGACTGTGCTTACAACCTGCCAGCCGTCGTACTCACGCTTGGGCGCAAGCACTGGGACATCCTCAAGCCTGCGTACAAAGCTCTTGCCGAAGCTGTACATGTAAGAGTTTTCTCGTTTTCTTTGCAATGATGGCTGGTTAGTGGTACTGCGGATTGTAAACTGAAAAAGGCCTCCAAGGAGTTTTTTTGGTTTAAACAAAACGAAGTTCTCTCTGTAGTGCCTAGTCTTCCAAGTCCAAAGCAACCCACTCGTTTTCTTTGCAATGATGGCTGGTTAGTGGTACTGCGGATTGTAAACTGAAGGAGGCCTCCAAGGAGTTTTTTTGGTTTAAACAAAACGAAGTTCTCTCTGTAGTGCCTAGTCTTCCAAGTCCAAAGCAACCCACTCAGTGCGGGTCCTTGCAAGCTGACATATCCCCCATACGGTGGGATATGTCAGCTTTGATTCATAATATCAGTATGTTGTCGGCCGATGCTTTTGCAAAACCATCCTGCAACTTCATCGTTAAACTATCCAACCACACAATACACCGGCTCACGGTTACCAACCCCTCAATGACGAAATCTGTGGTAGACAATGCTGAGAGCACCTGCGCGCCTCTATCAGCCGCTGAATCAACTACAACACAGTCCGTTGGGCGGGAAAAGTTCAAATTCGCCATTCTTAAGTTAAATCTGGCAGTGAAACATACATTTTCTCCTTTGAAATTACTCCTTTTACATGTCTTGTGAGTCACCAATTTTCGATTTTTGATCATCAAATAATTATTCTCTGATACTGGCGTTCCCTATTGCTTGGCTTAAGTTGATGGTTTATTGGATTCGAACTATTCCCTAGTTGTTAATATTTTGGATGCTATCGTATTAAGTGATGTTCACATTATCAAAGAACACATGGCTGCACCAGTACTTCTCAGGGGAACCACATTGTGACCATATCGCCTTATGACCAGGGTTCGATTCCCAGTAGGTGGTGGTAACTTCGTCCTCTGTGGCAATTAAGAGCCTAACGAGTAGAGCGCATACAAAAGCATTTTGGACAGTCTCCGCATTCATTGTGACAACCAACTGATAAACTCAAAAATGAGACATTACCTAACACTTGATTTTTTGCAGTGGAAAGTGCGACGAACAGCAGCTAGTTGCATCCACGAGTTGGCAGTGATTGTCGGTAAAGACGTGGCGACCGAAGATTTGGTCCCAGTCTTCCACGGCTTCATCAAGGATCTCGACGAAGTTAGAATTGGTGCTCTCAAACATTTGGCTCAGTTCCTGAGGGTAAGTTTAGATAACAATATTATTTTTGGATACAAATACACCTAATGCAGTAGCAGTGGGCGTATGGTCTAGATATAAGTGTTAAATCGTTCTAAAATTTGGTATCAGCATTTACTAGTTCAATATAGAGCTTGGTTACATGCTGGATTTGTGGACCAATCCAGAATAATTTAAAACCAATTTTCTGTGGATTAAGATTCAATTGCTTTCTACAGTGCCTGCGGCCTGCTGGTCGTAATTCATTCCTGCCGCTTCTCAACCAGTTCCTGAGGACGGATAACGAGTGGCTGTGGCGGTTCAGGCGTGAACTAGCAGAGCAACTGCTCAAAGTCCTTGGCCTCTTTTCACCTGCTGACACTTGTCAACACCTGTCTCCTGGTAAGTTACAGCTGTCATTGTTGTGTATTAATAGTATGATTGCCACTGTGGTATCCCATAAGATACACTAGTCGTTTTATAGATTCAGCATTCAACTGACGAATTATTTTCATTTGCAGTGGTTATGACTCTGTTGTTGGACCGAGTGAGCGACGTGAGGAAAATAGCCCTTCAGCTGGCGACCGAGCTCGTATCCCACGTTTCCATCGACGTCTCTCTTCTCCGGACTCTCCTGGCGGAACTGGCCGAGCAGTTCGCTCACAGCTCCCGCTGGAACAGGCGACAGACGTTTGCTCTCTTCTGTTCCCGGTTGGTCGCCGAGGGCGTCCTCTCCGGCGAGATGTTCACCAGAGACGTCCTCCCCCACTTGTTGGACCTGGCGTGGGACCGCGTCCCCAATGTCAGGCTCACTGTTGCCAGGGCTCTGGCTTCTGATCTCTTAGCTCAGCGTGAGTATTTCTACTATTTGGGATTTCTATGTACAAACTTAATATGTAAACACTGCGAGAATACAAGGGACACAACTCCGAAAACGCTATTTTCGGGAAAACTCATTTAAAGGTTTTGGCCTTCTTCGATTCTGACTCTTCTACACCAGATAGATCCTTCGTCGTTTTTGCATTTGGTAAGAAAATTAAGCTGCTCTGAAAATCGAGGCTGTTTGATTTTGTTCACCAAATATTTTTCGTGATTTACGCCCCTTGTGCGTAGCTACATCTACTCTCTGATGATGATGGAGCGCCGCACTTACAGAATCCTGTATAAAGAGAGATGGATAATTTTCTCTCTCGATAATAAAATTGATTACAGGAGAAACTAATTAAGCCAAAAAAACCAGTTTCAAAAAATTTGAGTTTGAAGTTCTTCTGATTTTTGAAGTTGGATTGCTTTGGCTCGGAAATAGCTAGAGAAGATTATCTTTGGTACTTCTATCTGAGCAATAACTAAAATCACAATCGTTTACAGTATTCGCCATGAATTTATTTTATTACACAATCAACATCATGCTTAGCGCATGTGACAGAAAGAAACTGCTTCCACCAAAAATAAGGATAAAAAAATCAGGAGCTAGTGAATTATTAATAAATTATAGAATGTTGACCGGTATTGAAAGGAAATTGACAATAAAAACACTTATAGGGCAAACATGAGCCAACACGATTGCAAAAGCAAAATTAATGGAAATAGGATTTTATTGCTAAGAAACGAATTGCCAACAATAAACCTAGATAAGTACCAAAATTAATTTCTTCTTAAAGGAAGACAAATTGCGGAATTGAAAAAAGTATTTCCACTACTTCCACAACGAAAAAGCCCTATCCTGCTCTTTAGTGGCAACCAGAGCAGGTATTTAATAGGTACGCGAAGAGCTGGTCTTGGAGTATCGCGCACTTCAGGCGTTTGCAATCAAAACCAGAATATTCTATTTTTGGAAATTTTACAGGAGAGACAAAAAAACTTCTCACGACCAGAGTTCTAAAGCTAAATTATTTTTTTAAATTTTTTAGTTGTTGGTATAACCGCCTAGTTTTTCATTTTCATTGCAAGTGCATTCATTACCTTGGGCGTTATTACACTAATTATGTTGAGCTAATTTTGATGCAAAAACACGATTTTTCATGTTTTTTTTCCAGTTTTTTCGTTCAATTAAGTTGTGTGAAATTGGTTTTTTTTTAGTTTACCATTTAATATTTGCGTCTTTACTAGTTTTAAATAAATGACATCCACTTAACTTTTTCAAATGATCTGACATTTCACAGTTGAGACATAAAGTTTAGTACAATGTGAAATAGGTCATTAATTGCAATACCAAATGGAACAAACATTTTTTTATTTATCAACAAAAAAAATAACATTGTAAATGAAATGCAGAAAGCAAGGAGAGGAAGGAAAAACAAGGCTCGTTATTTAAATGGAATTGTTGTAGTTGTAATAATATTATATAGGCTCACATTCTTGGTTTTCTTCTGCTGGCCTTCCTTGGTTGCCGCGCTGAACTAGGGAAACAGCAAGCAAACCGCGACCACCGGAACACCATTGAGAAGAGGACCAGGGATGGTTATCTATCTGTAAGGTGGAAGGGAGCGCTCCTGGTGGGAGATGGCAAAATCTTGGAATGAGCTGGATTTTATCCAGAGGGCAAACCTTTTCATCTAGTTTTGGGTTGGAATGAGCTGGATTTCAGCTGTATCCCTTCGTCAGATTATGAAGGCAAAAGATTAAGAAGACAACACTTTCAAAATATGGAAAAAGGGGATTTCAGAAAAATATAGAATGATGAGCTGGTATTGATAGCAAACGCCTCACTTGACTTATCAGAGTTATGGGTCCCTTGTACTCTCGCAGTGCGATATTATTCCCCTCACCCCCAAAGATCAATGTCCTCCCTCAATCCAATTTCAACATTTCAATTTTTTTCTTTTTTCCTTCACAGCATACTTCACCGACTCTAACAGTCCTCACCTCGAGGTACTTGTAGCCGTTCTCAAAAGACTGCAGACCGACAAAGACAAAGATGTTCGCTACTTCGCTTCTCAAGTTCCTCGGACTCTTAACACTGAATTCAACGTTAACGAACCGAATCAGACGAAAGTGAGTTCTACCATAAATCTTATGCCCTACACATCGATATGTAACCTGGATCTCTCTCTCAAGTCGAGGCCCTTCCCTCACCCATCAGAGGCAAGAAGCGCTCCCTGTCCTACGATCCCCTGTTCCCCTCAACGGGTTTTCCTCACTAGGTACCTACTTACCCCTTTCTCTGGATGGAATTGAACGAGATTTTTAGGTAATGAATAACAGTGAACTAGTGTTGCAGCATTGCTTAACTTAAGAGGACAATCGGAAATGGATAAGAGGACAAACTGAATGACGTTATTTTATTGAACTTTTGACGGAGTCCAAGTTTACCTGAATGGGCTTCAATTGATTTATTTTTAGCGATACTGTGGCAGACAACCTTTAAAATATTATATTATATGAACTCGTGTAGAGTTTACTTTGGCCAACAAATTACAATTTGATATTTCTAAAATAGAACAAATGGCGTGTTGAAATAAAATTAGCGACAAGATGAAGGATTTTTCAACGTGAAGATGTTAATGAATGCAAAATGAAGGCGCGGAATTCCAGAGGCTTATTAAAACCCGATCACCTAGCCAGCCAGCCCTCTGACGTCATAGGCTCTTACGGCATAGGCTGTGACGTACTAGCTGACCTCCTGCCGGCTGTCTGACGTCATACGCTCGTGCGTCATAGGCTCTGAGGTACTAGTTGGCCTCCGGCCAGCTGTCTGACGTCATACGCTCGTGCGTCATAGGTGCGTCTGACGTAGTGGCCCGCCTGTCGCTTGTGTTCTGACGTGGTCTGAGGGAAAGGGTGAATCAAGGAAACAAATTTTTCCCGTTTCAGTTTATGTGCCAAAGCAAAGACATGAAAATGTCAAAAGAATGTCAACTCCATCCTGTTGTTGATACAGTCGAGAATTAAATGCTTGCATACGAGTCTGCAACACATTGGGACATTTTATGTCTTTAAAGAAGTGATTCAAGAACCTTCGAACAATGCTACATCACCTACCCCAGTAGCATAGTTGTTATACTTAATTGTAGGGTTCATCATAAATTATGAAGCTTGCATTCGTATAGACAATATAAATTAATATCAGACAATATATAATTAATGATCACATTAGTTAATGATTTAACTGTTAATGTTAATGAGTTAATTGTTAATGATAAAATTAAAGAGAATGATCACCTGTGTGTAAACAATTATTTAAACAATCACGCTCATACCGCAGCTTGTCGGCCACGCACTCCGCAGTGGTTAACGTAATATGGTTAGGTAAATCGAGAGCTATCCAACGAGTGGTGAACGATTTTTGTACGATGATAACTGGCGAAGATAAAGTTCCGTAGCAACGAATCGGTTGTAAGCGAAAATCATCAGAAATTTTCGTGACGATTTCGTGTAACGCTTTTGTGTAACGTTTTTGTGCCAGAGTAAAGACATAAAATGTCAAAATAGTTTGCTGATACTCCTAATCAATTTGAGGACGTGAATCCCGTGAAGAAATCTCTTTGAAAATATTGTCTCCAAAGTGATTGCAGGCTTTCATAATGAATGGAGACAATATCCCACAACACTTCATGTTCTCTATCAATCTCAATCAAATTTTCTAAAATCAGTCTCTCCCTGTGCTCCATAGCTTATCTTCTAAACTCTAGCAAAAGGAGAAACCAAATCGAAGTTTTTGTTTGAAGAAATCAAAAGAAGAAGGTTTCGGTTTGAGAAACCAAAAAAGAGTTTTGTTTGAATTCGTTTGATTGTCGCTCACGTTGTCAGTTTCTGATATGGTAGAACTCTCAGGCTGATGAGGTAATGAAAGTGGAAAAGTGAATATCATTCAAGTATTCGTGGAGTTTTCCTGAATTGAAATATGAAACTAATTTAAAACCCATCAAATTTCTTTCTTTGTGCATATTATCAGGAATAAACAACTGAAATACTGTAAAACCCTCTACTGTCAAAAATTAATTACTGTGCTTACCCATGAAATGTAATCCTCATAATTTTGATTGCCTGTTGATGCAATTGTAGGCAGATCACGATTTCACAATATTTTCAAAATTGAAAAACTTGGAGCTAGGAAGTAGTACAGCTTGGCCGAAAATGGCTGTTCAACACACAAATTAAGAATGAAGTGAGGAGCTCTGCTAAAGTTGATTGCCTCTGATGGGTGGGGGAAGGCCGCTGCCTTTTTGGGTCCGCCACCTGTCTCTTGAGGGAGAGCTCCAGGTGACACATCGATGACCCTACACAATGTTCTGCTTATCATCAGGCCGCTGTCTTCTACCTACATCTTCCTACGTTGTATCCCTGCACATTCTGTACAAATCACGCGTCTTATTGTATGTTTACAGGTACGCTCTAATGACAACGAAGTTGAAACTAAAAATCTTTGATAATGGCGGCGGGGGCCCTGTCGCCCCGCCTCCTGTCACGCCCGTCGCTCCTGCGGCTTGTACTGGAGCGTTCCGTCTGATATTCTGCAAGTTGCCTTCAGCCTTCGCCATCGACGTCGGCAGTTGACACCATGCGATTGCTCTGCGTCCCTCATGTAGTAAATCAAAGGTCTCATAACGCTCTCCTTTGTGAGCGTGTGGAAGTCCCACGTGGACTCTCCGTCAAATAAACCCCAATTTAAACCAATAATTGCTCTCCTGAGAAAAAGCTGTATGTATCAAAAGACTCATTCACTGTATTATAATTATTGTTTAAAATGTAATAAAATATTTAATATACCTGTTTTTGCAAATACAATTTGTGTTTTTCTTCAACATTTCTCAGTGTATGATATCGCAGATTAGCAATTTGGTTTTGATCTTATTTACTACGTGTAACAATCAAACAAGATAATATCTATAATATTCTATATTATAGAACTTGGTAATTGTTGAGTCAGATAACTGTTGAACTATTCATAACTTCACATTCACTGTGTTAGTTCGTGATGCTTCCTTCTTTTTAATCTTCTCAGAAGGTCACTTACATCCAGCAAATGGACAGCTTCGATGTTGACATGACCCCTTAGTCGCTCTTGGTGGGCGATGGCAATTTTGTTTATAGTTTCATCGATAGATTCCACCTCTAGATCATGGTGAAGTCTATCATACTGAATGTTACAACTCAAAACCAGTAATTTTTGAGTTGTAACACTCTTCTATCTAGATTCTAGACGTGTTCTACAATCCTAGAAGACAGTTACAACAATATTGCAGATTAAATCCGCGTGAAGCGCCAGTCACGTTATGACCGTGGGAGAGGGGACGCTGATGAGGCAGCAACAGAGTGACATTTGGAGATGTCAGTCTTCTCGCTTGGCGGTAAGCGTCAATTCAAACTTATCACGCTTTAGAAACGATGTCACAGTTTTCTCGCCCTAAGATCGAGGAATATTTTAACTTGTCTCTAGTTAGACTGTAATAAATTATTACATTGTAGTATTGCTCATTCAGTTTCAAAATACCCATAATGTAAAAATTGAGGAGTGGCAAGTTTCAAAGTAAACTTAACCATACTGCTCAGACTTTTTACCACTTTTTTTCTGCCAAAAATACCTACCAAGCTAATACAATGTGTTAACCCTTCTGATTAACTCTTTTTCCCACCAAATTAACTTCCTTTAATTCCAAATTAACCATTCTCAATTTCAAATAACCCCTTTTTAATTACCAATTTAACCTTACTTGAAAATGGGTTTATTTGAAATTAAAAAGGGTTAATGTTAAGGAAGAATACTGTATTCAAGTAGCGTTCATTATTCAACAGATTTAGAAGGCTCATTTTGTAGGTGATGTAAACATGTGCCTAGTGTGCACTTTGATTTTTATAATAATTTGAAAGTAAAACAAAACTGATGTTCCTGCGACAAGTGTAGAGTTCCTACTAATAGGCGTAGACATACGTTACCCACTTGAAGATTTTGTTACTAATATTTCTCTGTCATTCCAATTTTTCGAATATTCTAAAAATACTGTTCCATTCAATTATACAACTTTTTTACTTAATTTAAAAAAAAAAAAATTACCGAAATAATTTCTTTTTCATCTTTGGGTAAGATGATTTTCACTAGTCTTGTTCGTTCAAAATGTGGAATCAAAATAATTTGTGACAAATGTTACCAACAATGTGTGCCATTAAATGGGCTGTGAAAGAAGATTTTTTATAAGGACGCGAGTTTATGAGCACAACTCACTGTCATTAGACTGCTTACTTTATAGGTTTTGTAAATGTATTTTTAATAAACTTTTCAGTACATTTCGTTCATTGAACACTTTTTTACTAGGTAATTATTACTTGTAAGCTTCCCATATTGATGAAAGTTAATTTTTTCTCGTCAGGATGAGCAGAATTTTGTCAACTCGAGAAGTTCATAGCAGTAATTAAAGCAGGAATTCTTTAAGTCAATAAAACATGCAACCGCATTCAAGCACTAGAACGCTGCACAGATTACACAAGGGTTTATTTTTCTTTAATCTGATGTTAGTCACCCCAACTCCAATTAAAAAAAAAATTAACATTTGACAGGACTGGGACACATTTTAATCGATTAAGCGTCCAAAGTTACTAAGAAAACGATACCCCACCCGACCATACTACCTAAAACCTCGAAAATCGTCGTTTTTATCCCCCTCCCTCCCACCCAACCCTCCATTTTCCCACATAATCTCCCCTCAATGTGGAGGGATCGGGCTGGCTGGAAGTGGGGACCAACCAGACCCCAAAAAGAGCCTGTGTGCAAAAGACTTTTCGATTAGTTTTAGGCGTACTTATGGCCCGAACGGTGGACAGACATTGCAGATTTGGATTTTACGCGCCTTGAAACGTGAAGTGATAAAGTTTGCGGAGGGGGGGGTCAAGAACTTTTTTTCTCGATGCAATCACATAGGCTTCATATTGGAAATAATAAACCAAAAATGCAATAGGCTACTTTCCAAAATCAGTGATATCAACAGAAAAAAGGTAACAGTCAAGCAAGAAGAGGGTGACAAATCAAAATAGTTCACAAATTTTAATTGTACATAGGTACATGGTGAACAAACTTAGGATTAAAAAAAAAGTTGTTCGTGAAAGCTGAATAGTTAGTTCTATCTACAGAATGGTTATTCAACAGTTATTTGGTTAACAGACACCACTCACGTTACGCTAAACTTTTAAAAGCAATTTCCTGGAAAAGCAGTTTTGTAACACTCTTCTTGCCGGCGTGCGATAATATAATAATACATAATATTATTATGTATTTTGGGAGAAAGGAAAAAACAATGATGTGTGATAAACATCGATGTTTAAAGAAAAAGATCGAATGTTTCGAAACATCGAGTATTCTTGAGAGTAATCGATACTTGAGACTGTCTGGCAGGCTCATTCATCCATGTGTCACTAGTAGTGACGTTCCGATACTCCTTTCGATCCGATATTAAATTTTGGTATCAATCAATATCGAAAGCACGGTATCGTTACTCCGATATTATCGAAAGGAAATATCGATATTGAAAGTATCATTTGATATCGATAATTCTTACTTTTTTTTTTTTTTGCAATACTTATAATATAAGTAATGGAATTACAGAATTTGAGGATATTATTATCCTCAAATTCTGTAATTCCATTCAAAAAATAAATCGTGTTTAGGCTCACAATGATCCACCTACCTATCTCAGCATTACGATCAGTTTCGGTACATACCTACTATAGGAGTGGAAATAATAAACGCATATTTTTCATAAACCTTCCCAGATAAATTCTGCGTCAAATGGTACCAGCCGCAACTTTCTACGTTCAGCCGTTCTCAATTGATGATGACACAAACAGACAGACACGATTTTATTATCCAGAATGTTACTAACAAAATTAGTTAAAACCTAACGACTTGAGCTGCAAAAAAACTTTTTTTTCAACGATTTCGTGGTTGCTCTATCAAAAAAGAAGAGAGAGAAAAAGATACCTACTCGGGTGAAGTGACCATTCTTGTTTTGATCGATTTTAGTAATGCATTTGGCTCTTTGGATTTCAGTATACTCTTGGAAAAGTGTCGATCTGAATTTGCTTTCAGCTCTAGTGCTTGTAAGTTCATTTATTCATTTCTATCAGGCCGTTCACAGTGCGTCAAAGTTGGATCCCAAATTTCTTCTTCTCTTCCCCTTTACAGTGGTGTGCCTCAGGGTTCTGTGTCTGGTCCGCGTTTGTTCTCAATGTACGTCAATGGCTTTGCCAAATGCCTCGAGTTCTCTTCCTACCATCAGTTCGCTGATGACTTACAAATTAATTTAAATTGTCAACCCCATGATATTGAACTCGGTATTTCTCGAATAAACAAGGACTTCACTAGCATTGAGAGCTGGGCTCGCCAACATGCGCTAACCCTGCTAAAACTCAAGTAATGCTGTGCACCACAAAACCGGTTATTACGTCCTCTCTTCCAGCAGTAGAAATTTATTCAGTTCCCATCCCATTTTCCGAATCCGTAAAAAACCTCGGCATAATTTTAAGTCCAGATTTATCTTGGTCAGCCCAAACTTCCGCCATTTGCCAAAAAGTCTATGGATCGCTTTATGCTCTGAAAAGACTTGCATATAGCACCCCTCAGGATCTCCGTTTGCTGCTGGTGAAGACTCTCATAATTCCCTTGTTTACCTATGGTGATCTCCTTTATGTAAATTCTTGTGATGCTGAATCGAGGAGGAAACTTGAGGTTGCATTAAATGGATGCATCAGATATGTCTACAAGCTTAAACCACGGGGGCATGTCTCCTCCCACATTAATTCTGTATTAGGCTATGGCCTTTTTGATTACTTGTCCATCCGTTTCTTCAGATTCATGTTTCAAGTCGCTCATAAAACGAACAATGTCCCTTCTTATCTTCATGGAATTTTTTCTGTTGGTTTGTCCCCTCGACTGTACACTCTAGTGCAAACATTTGCAAAAACTAAAGCATTTACTTAGTAACTCCTTACGTGTGGCAGGAGCAAGAGCTTGGAACCGTCTGCCTCTCGCTGTCAGGTCTCTCCCCACTCTCGGAGCAATTACCAAATCACTTCAAGAACATTTTACCCACCAATACTCTCTTCATTACGTTTCAATAATCTTCTTTCCTCCTTCATTTCTACTGAATTTTCTTTCTACTCTTCCTCTTTATATTCTTTTCTTTTCAGTCTCCCTCTTCCTCTTTATATTCTTTTCTTTTCAGTCTCCCTCTTCCTCTTTCTTCTTTCATAATCTGCAGTTCAAGTTTTCTTTTCTAACCCCCAATCGGTTTCTTATAAAAATAGTTTAGTTTAGTTGTTTGATATTATTGTTCAGGCTCGGCGGGAACTTTGTTCCTATTTGGATAATAAAAGAGTTTATTATTATTATTACTCGTAAGTTATAGTTTTTGAGAACAGCTTTCGCTGGACTCGAAATTATTGGTCAGTCACAGTCATTGGGTGGCAGGGCACACAAAAAAGTACGAAACACCTCGTTTGGTAGGGCGAATCCAGAAAAATTCCTTCTTCCACTCGTTTTGATAGCGCCTATTTTTTGTTGTTGTACTATCCAGATCATCACTTGACGACATTTTCAAGAAACTTCACAGACCGTAACTGTAGAAACCGAAACAGGCGAAAATACAAAATAGGTAAAATGGAAAGAAGCTATAATATATTATACGAGTATAACAGCGAGAAAAAAACTTTGGTGGTGTAGTTGTAGTGTGCCTACACTGTGTAGGTGCACTTCTTCTGTTTTGTTTGCATGGTGAACCAACAACTTTGGGGAATGGATTACAAAATCATTGGTCTCCAGCAGCCCTATTGCGCTCAAAGTTATTTTTTGTCGAAAATTTCAAAGCCCGGTAGATTTGAAGCTCAAACCGGTAGACCGGGAGTTGAAGTAGAGAACCGGTAGATCTACCGGAATTCTGGTAGAACGGCAACACTGACTGAGTTCCTAAAGGTTTGACAATTGCAAACCTTTTATTTATTTTTGGCCTCGGAAAAACCATTCAGCCCTTACGAATGGGAATTTGCGCCAATTGTTGATTCTGAATATCATCTTCCTGTTGTAGGTATAGTACGACCATAGAGTAACGCGTATTACCAGCGATATTCATTTAAAAAAAAGTTTACTTGAGGAGAAAACTTCAAAAACGCCGAGCGCAGATTGAATGAAGCCGCGAGAATCGAGAAGACCGTTTGACGTCACATACAGGACGAAACCCCCAGTTGGGGCGCTGACATCGCCGGGTTACTGAGACGTCATGGCATCATCTCAAAAACCCGGTTCTTCACCCTAACCATGTTCATCATCTTATTCAGTTAGGCAAAGCACAGCCTCTCCTTTATTAATTTATTTATTTCATCAATTTATAACTTTATTAATACTCGAATAAATCATTTCTAAATTTATTAATAAATAATTAATTTGCTTAATTTATTCTTGCACGTATATTTAATATTGATAAAAGTTTCAAGTTTATAAAAGTTTTATTAAATAAACCACAAATTTTGTGGTTGTATTTTGTTGTTTCGAATTTTTGCAAAAAAATGTTGCAAATTCAACGTAAACTAGAGAAAATGTTGTTTATGAAGGGGGGGGGGGGTGTAGTTCCTATTTCTCCTGGCCTATACGTGCAAAATATGTACATCCGGCCCTGGTGTTATATTATTGTAAAAATTCAGCCTCAATCACTGGAAACCATCAATTTAATAACGTGAAAGTCCTTGTTTGTACCAGGATGTGGATAATAATATGTAAGTTTCTCAGATAAGTGACTTCTGAGGCCTTGACGTGATTAGTGAACTCCGCATCACAACGACTTTACAATATGACTGGGCGCATTTATAAATCGATCAGCTAACAGTGTAATTTCATAAAATGACCAACATGTTGAAGGGAACTGAATGAGATTTCATTTGGTTGGTATCAACGTATGTATTCATCATGTCTCATGTGGTTAATCATGTCTCCATCGTCGGTTTTGCAGGTGACCTCGCCATCTACTCATCAAGCCCATCCCCACCCAAAGCCTGCAACCGACTCCGAGCCGCCGCACACCTCATCATTTCCCGCCTAGAACAGTGGAAAATTAAAGTAAATGCCGCCAAGACAGAAGGTATCATCTTCAGCTACAAGCGAAACCTGCCATCTAAGATAACGATTCGTTCAAATCCCATTCAGCTGTCCCCCTCAGTAAACTACCTCGGCCTCCACCTCGACAAAAGACTCACCTGGCAACAACACATCAACGAAATAAACAAAACCGCCCGCAGAAAACTTGGTCGTTACTTCCACCTATTCAAATCCAATTCACTCTCCACAGACGCCAAACTACTCATGTACAAATCACTAATCCGCTCGTCCATCACATACGCTTCCCAAATATGGCACACAGCAGCAACCACATCATTACACAAGTTACAAATTACACAAAATAAATGCCTTCGGCTCGCCACCCACACACCACGCCGCACAAACATCAACACATTACACAAGAAATGTGGAATAGATAGGTGCACTTGAAGCCTTCATCACCAAACAGAAACACAAATTCTCAGACAAACTACGAACACACCCAAACTCCCTCCTTCACCACATTAACATAAATCACAAACCCCGATGGGGACAAAACACACAAGTGCTGATTTGAGTTATCCCATACCAGTCTACCCCTAAGCCACCTCTGTATATATTTTGTAAAACCTGTAAATATGTAAATAGCCCTTGGGTCCTGTAAATATGTAATTAGCTTTAGTTTTTAAGACCCCACCATCACCCAAAGAGTTTTAAATTGTTTCCCTTTTCTCTTACAAAAATTCACTCTCCCTACCCCTTACGCTAAGACACAAACTACAATACTATTTAAGACTACTAGACATTTAAGGCCGGCAGGCCGATATTGTTCATATATGAATTTTTGAACTCGCCTTTTGAACAGTTTTGATGCTCGCCTATGGGGGATGGTGTTGGGTCAATTTAACCGCATCAAGAATTGAGCTATCAATAGAGCGACATCGATGGTTTGCATCTCGCTACAATCAACTCCTTGAAAAAACAGAGAGACAAAACGTTACCAGCCCCTCAACTCCATTTAGCCACATTGTTTGATTGATAAGATTTTATTGGCATAAAGGTACATAAGTACATTGTGTTAAATTCAAGTGTTTTAAGGTACATATATATATGTACCTTAAAACACTTGAATTTAACACAATGTACTTATGTACCTTTATGCCAATAAAATCTTATCAATCAAACAATGTGGCTAAATGGAGTTGAGGGGCTGGTAACGTTTTGTCTCTCTGTTTTTTCAAGGAGTTGATTGTAGCGAGATGCAAACCATCGATGTCGCTCTATTGATAGCTCAATTCTTGATGCGGTTAAATTGACCCAACACCATCCCCCATAGGCGAGCATCAAAACTGCCGTATGGCCGGGACCAAGGCTCGTCACCTATCGACGAGGAACATCTTGGCATAGGGTGGCTGAGCAATATGTTAGCACACAGACTAAACATAATATTATTATGTGCTAACATAATAGATATTCTTTGGCAAAAGAATATCTAGGGCAAAAGTCTAGTCCTCAAAAACGAAAACGTAGTTGAAAATAGGCAAAAAAATCAGTTTTTCAGTAGTTTTTCAGGTGTTGGGGGATTTGGAGGGTTTGGATCAATGTGAAAAAGAAATTGGCATAATATTTAGATTCAGCACAAAATTTCCTACAAACCTAGCCTCATTCGGTTATCAGATTAGAGCAGAAGTACATCTCAGGTGTCAACCACGTTTCTTCATCTTCAAAGTGTTCCAGTTTGAGAGTGGAATAAGATATAGCAATTCTGACTTCCCCGTCTTATTCAGCGTGTAAAAACCTTTAAAATGAGGTGTCACTTGTCAGACTTTCATTTTTGGGTGAACCCCTCCCCCCAACCCGATCACCGAAACCCCCTCAGCTTGGTCATTTCAATTCTAAACTCGACGGTGAAGTCAGAATTGCGTTAACTCATTCGGTTATCAGATTAGAGCAGACTAAACATGAAGTACATCTCAGGTGTCAACCACATTTCTTCATCTTCAAAGTGCTCTAGTTTGAGAACGAGATGAGATATCGCAATTCGGATTTCACCATCGTGTTCAGCATAAAAAAACCTTCAAAATGAGATGTCACTCGTCACAATATCTCATTTTGGGAATTTCTGGGTAACTTTCCCCCCCTAAAACTCCCCAAAACCCCCTCTTAGATTGGCCCGATTCTGCCCATCTACGAACTTACCCTTTCGATTGCGAAGACGGATTTTTTGTGCAAATTTGAACTTTTTATCTCAATTCTATCGAGAGTTATCGTCTGTAATGATACATAAATAAAATTTATTTATACATGGTATACCTACATATAATTTTTGGTGTCTTTTGGCAGTGGATTCAGGATCGTCTGAACGGGTTTTGGTATGAAACTTTTTCGGAAATTCTATTTTTTTAAATTTTGGACCGAGAACAATAGAGCTCTACTTTTTCTTCGAAAATTCGCTAAAAGCCTCCGAGGTAATCAGGGCTCGGTCCTACACCGTGAATAATAGATAATCGTATATCACCTTTTTTGTTGATTTAGCCCTCTCTACAGCGATAATCCACCCCTAGTTAGACGTTTTGTCTGCGTTGCGTGGGGAACAAGTCTCTAACGCTGATTGCTTTCAAGGAGAGGACGATGATTCGTGATTCTGCGGTGTCATCCCTCAAGGTTCAGGGTCCCAGTAACGAAGACCTTTGCGAAACTTGCGAAAACGCCGTGAGGCAACAGAACGCACCAGCGACGAGCCCCTGTCACATGCCTTCCTTGTCTCCTGGCGGACATTTGATCAAATTCTATTGAGTATCTAGTCCGTTTCAATAATTTTTTTCTCGGTCATATGTGATGCAGAAAAAATCGTTTTAGGCGCAAAAAAATACAATGGAAGATTTGCTGGTCTTGATTAGGCTGTGCACTCATTTCGTTTGTAGATAGAAGACCTTTATACATATACAATAGGCCTCTAAGGGCCCTTAAGGTTGTAAATACAAAAAAATAAATAAAATCATGGCCTTTAAGAATCACATAAATTACAGAATAAATGGTAAAGGTAAAAATTAAAAACTTGTGGCAAAGTAATAAATCAAAAAATTTTCCTTATTCTCGACGAGAGACTGTATACAGAGGCAGTAATGACCGGAAGGAATGGCCTCTCAGGATGTTGAGTTGTATCCCTTCTAGTGATAAGCCCGAAGGTATCGTACCATCGCAGATCAGAGCGCAAGTGGGAGACTCGAACGGCTTCGCGTATCGTTTTGTTCCAGAGTAGCAGTTCCTCGGGGGCTTATCTCGGTCTTATTTCCCTTCGTCAACGGACATCTGAGCGCAAGGAGTCTATAATACCTGGAGACGCGGCCGCGCGCTCGCCGAGACTACCAAACCCGTCCGGGCGTAGAGCTTTGCCGAGCGGCCGCCAGGTGGCGCGTCATTCGCTATGGCGATTGCCGGCGCAGGCCACCATAGGCAAGCATAGGGAAAGAGCACTCCTGATTGTATTGTGTTAGTGCTGTATTGTTTTATTCATTACAATATGCCGTACTGCTTTGTGCCTAAGTGTCAGGGTGGATCCTTGGGGCAAAGGAAGTATTTTGAGTACAATAAGCTGCCTAAGCTGCACTTTTTTCAAGCACCTGATGAGGTAGGTCTCCGTGGCATATATCTTTGTGCTTCCACATTATGTTTCATTTTGAATGGAAGCTCGAGCAGGAGATCTGTACAGACAATATCTGCTGTCTTTGAAAGGCACTGTGAATATATATTACTGCAACAAGTGCTCAAGTAGCGTTTTATATTTAAGTATTTAATTAGTAGGTTACTCAGCAAAATTCCTCTGTGTTTTTTGTTGTGTTGGACGTTGAGTATTTATCTCCTGTGAAATTAAATCTTGTAATTTGAGGACACCAAACGACACGACTTCCCTGGTTGAAGTATGTTTTCTAGTCCGAATACTTATTAGTATCATCGCGGTTTGTCAAAACGGGACGAATCCCACCGTAAACGAGCGGGAAAGTTCGAACGGTTTTGCAAAACTGTTTCTTTGTGTTTTTCCAAAACGGTACAAAAATCCTTGGGGGACAGATCGGAATATGTCTTTCAACAACTTGTCTATCGATTCTCATTGTATAATCTCAAAAAAAGAGAAGAACAAGAATAAGGCGGCATAGTTTGTTTTGGTCGAATATTTTGAGTATACGTCCAAAGTTCAGAGAAAAGAGCGCAGTTTGTTGTTTCAAGTTGTAGGATGGTTCAAACAACGCGTTTCTCCGTATCATTTTCTGTTCGTTTCGTTTGCAATGAGCGATCCGGAGTTTAATTGTCCTGTTATGGATGTTAACCGTGGCCGAAAATAGCGGAAGCCTAAGGAAGAAGAAGGGACGGATTCCGATTCCGATATCAAGCATTGCGGGTGTTGGTTTTGTTAGAGGTTACAAACTTTTCGATTTATTTTTTATTAAAAAGATTTTATTATAACAGTATGACTATATTTTATACCTATTAATCTTTTCCAACAAATTCAATTGGAATTAATTAGATTTCCACTTTTAGAATTAGAATATTATTATTAGATATTCCACTTTTATTTAGATTTAGATGCACCAAATCCATGGAATAACTCTTAACTTAGAGTGAAAACCCTCGCGAGCCGGAGTGAAAACTGTGTTTAGTACCGTTTTGCAAAACCGCCCCATTTTTCAGGTTCATTTTTAATGGGATGGAAGTGATGTTGGTATAATTTTGATGTATAGACATAATCTAACCATTGAGTAAACAAATAAGAAAGAAAAAGGTTTTTCGTAACTCAATATGCTAAGGGCTGACACGTTTTTTTCGATTTCTGAAAATTCACTTTTTTTATTAGTACCCTTTTGCAAAATCGCGCCACAATTCATTATATTATTTTTCAACACAAATAAGTAGAAAACATGCTTGAACTTCAAACTATTTTCCCCCACACACATAAATGAGTTAGTGTAGTGTGAATTGTAACTGCAAATGAAAGACAAATCATCTGTAAAAGATGGAATGAGAAGACTAAAGATATTAAGAAAAAGCAGAGGGGACTTAGAAAAGAAGCTCATTTAACATAGGTAGATTGCATTGTTGTTTTTAAATGCTATGTTTTAATTGTACAAAGCTTTTTACTGTACCGTTTCTTTGTAATATTTCTGCTCTTTCTACTTCAGTTTTTCTCGGAACCCGTGCATTGACTTCACACCCATTAATTTTAAAATATGACGAGATAAATGCGATGTAAACAGACCGCATCCCACCCAGTCCCATGCTACGCAGTGCCGGAGTATCGCCATAGCGAACGCAGCGCCGCGCGGTGGCGGCCGGTGGAACTCCTCCGCACCTCCGCCGCTGGTAGTCGAAACGGACGGGCCGGGAGCGCGGAACCGTGCCTCCAGGTATTATAGACTCCTTGTCTGAGCGTTCCATCCGAAGAGCCGACCAGATGGTTGGCACCTTTGCGACGCTTGTTAGCGTTCAAGTGCGATCTGTAGGCCGTTTGTGCAACCAGATGGAAGAGAAGGGAACTCTTGTAGGTTGTATATTACCAATCAATTCTCACCCTGGTCATATTTTCAATCCAGAGAGGTCAGGGGCGGATCCAGACTTTGGTCCTGGGGGTCATGAGGTATGGTATGTTAGGGTCATGACCTAACCTAACTTTTTTTCTTATTTTTTGTATTTCCATAAAATATACAAAATACCAAATGAATTGACAAAAACCGGCCGAGGGAAGACCTGCCACAAATCTGGAAAGTAATCCCCTATATAGGCTACTGCCTGTGGCAGGGGGGAGTAGTCGCAATTAGCAAAAATAATCAGACTTCTTACATATATCTGATTTATTTACATCAAATAAAAATATCAAAATAAAAAATGAAATAAATTTGTAGAGTTCAATAAACTGATGAAATTACTTCAATATTTCAACCATATAAATGATTGGCCTCATGGAAAAAGGGCCCTTATCGCCACATTTGGTCAAATCGAGATGATGGTGGTTTTTACGTCTTAACCTTCGGTTCCACTGATTCATGCAAGGCGGGACTTTCTCACGGCACTATTTCAACTAGAAAATTGAGGGCGAATTTTTCGTTTCATGCAAGAAAGGGCCCTATTCCGGGAACAAGGTTCCTTCTTGCAAGATATCCAACACATCATCGTGGCAGGTTGACGAGGCTACGCTCCAACAGGAGAAAATGAATGACTGACCTGCACCTGAGGAAATGAGTGACCTGCACAATAAAAATGGAAAAAAAACCTAATCTGTTACCTATGTTAAAACTTAGAAGTTTGAAAACTTAGAAAAACGTACCTAATCTTCAATTTGATAATTTGTTCAATAAAAAAGTGTTCTAAAGTTGTTTTTGCGTTATTTGGAACCACCACTGCTGGTTCGTGCAGAAAGGGGCCTTATTCCGACAGCTGTTTGCATTTTTGACCTTAAAATTATACGTTCGATCAACAAAAGCAGTTTGGTTTCTAACAATGGTTACCTTGAGGAATGCACAGTAAAAATTTCATTGAAATAACCCAAAATTTCAAGGAGATAAACAGTTTTTTTTTTGTTTTTGACATTTTATGTCTTTACTCTGGCACATAACTCGAAAAACGTTACACAAAAGCGTTACACGAAATCGTCACGAAAATTTCTGATGATTTTCGCTTACAACCGATTCGGTGCTACGGAACTTTATCTTCGCCAGTTATCATCGTACAAAAATCATTCCCCACTCGTTGGATAGCTCTCGATTTACCTAACCATATTACGTTAACCACTGCGGAGTGCGTGGCCGACAAGCTGCGGTATGAGCGTGATTGTTTAAATAATTGTTTACACACAGGTGATCATTCTCAATAATTTATATTGTCTATAAGAATGCAAGCTTCATAATTTATGATGAACCCTATAATTAAGTATAACAACAACGCTACTGGGGTAGGTGATGTAGCATTGTTCGAAGGTTCTTGAATCACTTCTTTAAAGACATAAAATGTCCCAATGTGTTGCAGACTCGTATGCAAGCATTTAATTCTTGACTGTATCAACAACAGGATGGAGTTGACATTCTATTGACATTTTCATGTCTTTGCTTTGGCACATAAACTGAAACGGGAAAAATTTGTTTCCTTGATTCACCCTTTCCCTCAGATCACGTCAGAACACAAGCGACAGGTGGGCCACTACGTCAGAGCCTATGACGCACGAGCGTATGACGTCAGACGGCGGGCAGGAGGCCAACTAGTACGTCAGAGCCTATGACGCATGAACATATGACGTCAGACGGCTGGCCGGAGGCCAACGAGTACGTCAGTTCCTATGACGCACGAGCGTATGACGTCAGAAGGCCAACTAGTACGTCAGAGCCTATGACGCACGAGCGTATGACGTTAGACGGCTGGCAGAAGGCCAACTAGTACGTCAGAGCCTATGACGCACGAGTGTATGACGTCCGACGGCTGGCCGGAGGCCAACGAGTACGTCAGAGCCTATGACGCACGAGCGTATGACGTCAGACGGCTGGCAGAAGGCCAACTAGTACGTCACAGCCTATGCCGTAAGAGCCAATGACGTCAGAGGGCTGGCTGGCTAGGTGATCGGGTTTTAATAAGCCTCTGGAATTCCGCGCCTTCATTTTGCATTCATTTACATCTTCACGTTGAAAAATCCTTCATCTTGTCGCTTTTCCGTGTAACTGATATTCAGTTTAATCACAATATTGCCTGGTGGAGGGAGTGGTGTTTTTGTCACTTACAAGTTGCTTGGACGCTACATACCAATTACAGCTTCATAGAGTGAAAGCATAGAAATTCGCTTTAGGAGCCACTCAGCTGATCCGAGGACTGGGCAGCGTCAAGTTAGTCCTAAGGAGGCTACATACTAAATTACAGTTTTACAGTGAATAGCATCGAATTTAGCTTTAGGAGTCACTCAGCTGACCCTGGGCCTTTTAATAAATTTTTTTTAGATTATCTCGAAACGGAAAAAAATGCATAAGGACCCTTTTTACATGAAGCCATTCAAATATAAATGTATAAAAAAAAATCATCATTCCAATTCTAGCTGGTTTTAGTGCTGTTTTAATTTAAACGATATTTGCTTAAAATTAATTGAGCAAGAAAATATACGTGACCTTACTATTGGCTTTAAATCTTGTACAAATTTCATGGGTTGGGAAAGCGAGATGCGAGATCTCTCAGCATGGAAGAATTTTTAGTTTCTAAAAGTAGGCATTGTGTGCTCTCGTGGAGTTTTTCGAGACATGATGGGGTCTTATTAGTCCGGAAGCTCTCTGACGATGAACCGCGTTTCGAGGTACCTACCTGTATTCTTTCTGTCAGCTCTTTATTCAAGTCACCGAAAGCCAAAATCGAATAAACGAGTATTGGAAGCAAAAGTGACTGGACCAGCGCTCTCAGCTGGTGTAGTCCCGTGAACATCTTATTACTCATTGCCGTTACTTGAGATTCCCACGTTAGTGTATTCTGAATCAGAATTCGCTCTCGTTTGTAATTGGAACCGAGTCAACCGTTTCGTTGGGTATCTGTTGTTTCAGCTTAGCCAGGAGCTTCATTTACCCCAGAATCATTGCTTTGCTTTTGGAGGGATTGATCTTCATTCCGTGCTCCTAACACCACTCAAGTAGGCCCTCCAAATCATTGTTGATCCTTCATTCATCTCATGTTATTTTGATACAGCATCGAGAGGCTCCTCCCCCCCCCCCCCCCCCACACACACACACAAACCTGTTGACCCCACAGAGGAAATCCCAGCAGTTTTGAAGTAAAAAAAACCCAACCTTTCAGGGTGAATGATCGCAAAACCTGCTAGGATCAGCATTATTATGCGATTCAACGAGTAAAAAATATCAACATTCACTTCAAACAACAACGAAATCCTACAGCCAACTCCACTACGTTCAGGTGACTGACCAGTGCCCAGTGACCGGTAACGTTTATTTACCTATTTATTTTATTTATTTAGATATATTTAAGGAAACTTAAGTGAGTGAAGAAGCAAGGATAACTACAGGCTTTAAATTTACTTGAAGAACTGGAGAACAAATCCTGATCCTGAAGGGTGCTAATCAGAAGGTTCACAGATCGGGGGATCCGGCACAGGGGGCGATTTGACAAATAGTTGGGGGAAAAGGGACGACGAGTCAGACAGGTCGAAGTTTGAGGGGCCCTGAAGTTAATCTTGCTAAGGGCCGGTTCATCAACGGCATTTATTCGACGAATAGCGCCACCTTATTCGGCGAGTAGCCGTATTCTACGAATAGATCTCATATGACTGTTCATCAAGTTGAGTTATTGGGAGAATAGGATGTATTCGGAGTATAAAGTTATTGGACCTTTGAAACCTCCGAACAAGGCTTTATTCGGCGAACAGACGAGTCAAAATGGCGGCACTTTGAGTGCAATAATGTAATAATTATGCTTATGCCTATTATGTATACGGTTATTTGTCTATTATGTAATAAAAAGTAATAAAACATCATGGCTTGAAAGAATATTGGAAAACGTTATTCATTTTCAACTTCTCCGCCTGTAACAATTTGATGCGAAGATCTCGGCGAGTATACGGTTATTCAGCAGCTTGCACAGGAGCAACTTGTATCTGATAGGTGGGTTGCTTTACTGCTACGAAGACATCTACTTCTACAAGTTTGGATCAAAAGCGGATAACTCCAAAATTTCAAACATTGATTTTTTCACAGTTTTGGCACGTTCAGTAAAGCCATACTAATAATAATTAATAGTTATATTAATAATAATTTATAAGATTAATTATTGTAATTATAACTATTAATTATTATTAATATGGCTTTACTGAACTTGCCAAAACTGTGAAAATACCAATGTTTGAAATTTTGGAGTTATCCGCTTTTGATCCTGAACGCCTTAAGTATTTCTCGCATACCATGTCGTTCCAATCAGGTTCGAATAAATCATTATTAAATTAACAATAACAATTATTTTTTATCTGAAATGTAAAATTTGTGTTAACTCGATATCTGAAAACCATGTGCTGTCCGAATCAGCTGAGCCAGTATGTCCCTTGACTTTCGAACTGCTCAACCTTTGAGCCCTCATTGTGAACGAACGGCTAGTTGTACAAAGCTGCGGATGGTCTTGAAAAATTCTAAAAATTAAACTCACTTTAAATGTGGACTAAAAACAATACCGTTCCATTTAAATTATTCGAGACATGGTTTGAACCCCTTCTTATTGACCTAGGGTTATGAAAAGTTTCAAGGGGAATTGTGGGGTTGGTACGACTTTCTTCTGTTTCTCTCTGTTCGCTTCTTTTTATTGTCCCTCGGGAAAGACGTTTGGTGAAAATGAGACACTTCTCTTGGTTAAAAAGCAATTAAACAAGGGATATTAATGTCAAATTTCGAAACTTTCTCCGTCAGGATAACGGACGAATGTGGAAATTTCGCTTTGATGAGATTCCTCGTCAAATTGTTATTTCCCAAATGTGATTCCCCGTCAAATTGTCGTATTTCCCGAGCCGAAATAGCAGTTCTCCTTAGGAACGGCCGTCCCTAGGAGCGGTTCGCCGGCGCTTGAAGGACGTCGAAAACGAACCGGGAGACTTCAACTGGTGCGGAGGGTCCTGCTCAAGTCCAAACTACTCGTAGCAGTCAACGTCCGCGCACTTCAACCGTCACTTCGCGTCTAGTTCCTTCCATGTGCTCCCTGCGCTGATTTTGGTTTATTTAAAATTGATTCGATTTTCCGCGAGTTTCGCGCCATTTAGACGCCCCGTTACTCAAGTAAGTGTTGAACTCCATGTTGAACTCTCGCAAGCTTCGTTATCATTTTGTATCGAATTTTTTTTATTTGGTATTTATTTTGATTGTTGGAATCCACCACTATAACACCACGGAAATGGTACATACTTACACCCATCTAGGGCCTATCCTCTCCATCATTGTTCTGTTCCTTCTTCGTTCCGGCGATTCGTATGTACCTACTCCCATTCTAATGGGTCCCTTTCGGCTCTTCTGGCTTCGGCGTTTTCATACGTTCCACACGGCCATAATTCTTAGTACCTTACGGCTTTCTTAGTACCTACCTACCTGTTTCATCTGCATCTGACTTACTTTCCGATTATCCTCCCAGTGACATACATTGGATAATTCCTACTTCGGTCAGCTTGATTTAATTTTCGTGGTTTTGCCTTTCCCATAGTCAAAATTTGACTACGGGATAATTGACTATAGGATAATTTGACTATATTTATTATAACATTTTCTTAAAATAGTATGTGAACACTTAGAAAATAATATTTGGTGGCTCAGTGTCCAAAAATGCGAATTTATGTGTGCTCACCTAGAACAAACACAAATGTTTTGTATAATATACCGTATTATGGAGTGTTGGAAAAGGTTGTTGGTCTGCTCGATCAGTGCCGACCATCAATAAATAGAGTTTATTCAGAAAGAAACAGAGACTGGGTCGAGGAAACAATACCTACCCCTGAAGATGGCTTATTAAAGCCGAAAGCTCGGAAAAACTTCTCCGTTTTTTTACAACCTCCTACAACCCTCCAAATAGACAAACAATTATTGTTTAAGGAACAATTATTGTTGTTTGCCAATGAGGAGGTACTGCCTTGAAAAAAGCAGACAAATCTAAAGACTGAGATGTTTGTTCTCTGAAAACTGTGAATTCACATTTTGATTATATTAAATGAAGCGTTTTACAAAAACAACAGAGTTTTTCTGCATACTAAAGCTACAAATTGAACGAAATCCAGGACAGGGCGATGATGCAAATGGTAAGAATCAACGGGTCGCATCATCGCCCTGTCCTGGTGTCAACGACCTGTCTACCAACATTTTCTATAATTTATTTTCTCAATAAAGGCGCTACTGTTTGGATTGGCCTTGAATTCCAATACATACGATATAGAAAGGATCTGTGATTTATTTTTTCAGTTTGATTCAAACACTTTTACTTCTTTCAAAAGTTAAACGAAACTGACCTTTTCTGTGAGAATGACCCATGTATGTGCAGAGAAGTAGATTTTGGTCTGGACTCAAACCGAGGATTTTACGTTGCTGGTGAGCGGGTGTCTCCAAGAATCTCAAGTAGGGAGCGCATTGCGTGATGGCACTCCTAATGATTTGATTATTCGGAGTTTTCATGTATATTTCGTACTCTTCGAATTACCTACGAGATGTTCGGGGGTGTCTTCGGGAATCACACCGGGATAATCAGTGTACTCGTAGTACAATCACTGATCGATGAGTTATGATGATTTGGTTGTAACGCGAGGAGCCTAACAGACCGAGAATCGCATGTAAACTCCACTAATGAGACTAAGTCTTGTTCGGAAACTGACACAATGCGACGATTAGTAATAGTAATAGTGATTAGTAATAGGAACAATTGCAAGGCGGGAAGTTTTTGATTGATCCAAGGTTGAGATTAGTTTTTGACAGTGTTAATTGAACCCAATTAGTAGCGCTGTCTGCAGGTCGTTCTCAACATGTCAGACTGTTGTACTGTCGTTCTCACAAACCGAATCATGTTCGAATTCCCTCAGTACAGGCAAACCAGAGCAATCTCTGCAATCTCCGTGCCCTTAATGACAAGAGGGTATCGCTAATTATCTTTTAGGTGGCTAACAACGGCCATTTCAAGTTTGCAATTTTCAGCTGAACTGACTGGTTTTGCCCAATTTGCCCTGAAGATCGGAACAGCATTCGAGTGCCCCGCACATTCCTACCTTTGCCAAGCACATTCCTACCAAAAAGCCAGTTTTCCTGTTCAAGCTTATTTAGTAGTGCGTTGTGCGATTGTAATCGGACATCGTAAAACGTTTACAAACGTCGGACAAGTCAGACAAACGTCTTGTACAAAGAAGAAAACTTTGACGCGCCTGTACCTACTATTTGCCAGATTTGAATGTCCCCTTGCAATAACTTCCGGGTCGCAGCTACACGTTAATTACTCCCCAATGTCAAAGACAAGCGTCCGCCTCAGGGATATGAGGATAAGTTCATTATTAAATCTTGTCCAATTCATTAGTAAACGATGTTCCGTTCGGTAGGGGAAACGTTCTGTTGACAACAGGGTAGGTGGTAGTTTTTTCGGACTGATGAAATCCAATTGAAAAATAGGTTATTTCTCAGCTTCTATTCAAAGTGCCACCTTGATTTGTGTTTAGGCATAGAACTACACTGAGGTTGAAGTGAAATAAACGGAACACCTCTGATATTGACGACCTGTTAAAAAATTGAGGGTATTAGTGATGCAATAAGGGAGATAATGGGGCGTTTGTGCTGAAAAACCTGGGTTCCACCGTGACCCCACAGGATTCAACTCAAAGCTTAGCCCTTAGCTGCCGTTGTTTGTCAAACGTTTTCGATATGAGTATAATATATTATCCAGTTTACAGTAAATGAATACATTGTAAATCAGAAAAGAAAGAGATCCTAATTTGCAACTCTGGTGTAATTCTAACGGGCCTATGCCTATTATTACACCATAATTGGTATTATTTCTCGTAGCTAATAATAATGTAGACAATAATAATGTAATGTACCATATAAGTTTTATAATCTAACATGTTGTCTAAGTAATCTGATCCAATAAAGCTCTTTCTCTCTCTCTCTCTCTCTCTCTCTCAGTACCCATGACTTCGGAAGATGAATGAGAATGTCAAATCTTTGTAAAGTAGTTCGTTTCGGAAAGTTAGTTTTTGGTGTCTTTCAGCGAGGTCTTTAGTGTTTGAAATGACGAACAAAAATCTGCAAATTCTCGACTCAACGGTTTATTATCTTCTTTGTGCAGATCACTCTTCTGTCGAATTCACAAAATGAAAATTTTCAAGGATCATCGTGTATGTGGCCGAACACGTAAACCAAATTTCATAATTGTTGCTAAACGCTAACTGGACAAAATACCACGAACTACGTATGGCAAACGGACAGATTTTGGTTTATTATCTTTTTGGTTTATCCGCAGAAAAATTTTTTTTAACCCCATGTCAAAATTTGTTGGTTTACGTTTCAAGATACGTAGATTCAGAAAATCGAATGAATAAAAATCCGTCTGTCCGCCGTCCGCGGCACTTTGCCCAATTAGCGTTGAGTTAAAATTACGAACCAACCCCACAATGGTCCTCGAAACTTTTCATAATAATAATTAATCTAACATTTAGGATCTAAACATTTAGACCTAGTGATCTAGACAGAAGGGTGATCTGTACAAAGAAGATAATGAACCGTTGTTTTTATTTCATATTTCAAAAAAAGCAAAAAAAAAAAATTGTTTTTAATTAGGTAGAGGGATAGGAAATGTAGTGTTCTTTCTAACAGCGTAATTAGATTTGAATTTTCACGTAAATTAAGGGAGTTATGGCCATTTTAGTGTGATAAAGCCGAAAACACGAAAAAAATCTTAAAATTGAAAAAATTGTCGACCTGAGATTAGTTGTAGAATAGATTCACAGCCTGTGACCGTCACGAAATGAAACACCCTGTATATTCGAATTTATAATCGTAGTCGATTATGAAAAGTAATCATGTGGCGCGAATGCTTTTGACGATTACTTTCGTAATCGTAAATGTAATCGATTAACGCCCTACTCTGTGTGGGGTGTAGAGATGAGAGCAGGGGAGGTGGGTGAGTGATGATGGGTGGCGGTGGGGGGATCTTGGTGATGGAGTGGGCGGTAGGTGGTGAAAAGTGGACAGGGGGCGGGAGCATTAATGCATCACAGCATGCATGTCGAAAGAGGGCGGGAGTATTAATGCATCACAACATGGTGTCCTTCTTTCATGATCTGACTTCTACTACATAAATTGAAATTGTGGGCGCTAAATGGACGTGGGGTGTAGAGATGAGAGCGGGGGAAGCCAGTGGTGACCGATGGTATGGCGGGGGGGGGAGGTGTTGGCAGTGGTCTGCGGCGGGGCGGGGGGATGTTGGCGGTGGTCCGTGGTGTGGGGGGGGGGGGATGTTGGCAGTGGTCCGTAGGGAGGAGAGTCTACAAGTGCTAGACTCACACGTTACTTTGGAGGTATTTGAAAGAAAAACGTCTTCAATTCAGACCGCAAACGTTAATTCAAAATGAATTTGATATAAATTCATCTAGTTATTAATAATAATTCACACTAGGTACTTCATAATAATTAATAACAAATAATGATAATTCATTATCTACCATTTAGTGATCTACACAAAAGGGTGATCTGCACGAAGAAGATAATAAACCGTTGTGTCAAGATTTTGCAGAGTTTTTTTATTCAATTTTTGGAATCGACGTATCTTGAAACGTAAACCGTCAAATTTTGACGGGCTATGTCAATGGTAGATTCCAATCGAACATACGTAATAAACCAAAAGCACTTGCTATGTTTGAACACCTTTTTGGCCCGTTGATATTTTTTCAAAATTTTGTTTTGTCTTAATGTAGAATAGGTATCTACCTACTACAAACTTTTTAACAATTTTTTTTGGTCGAAAAATAATGAAACTTTAAAAATTACCAAGATGGTCAAATTATCAAACACTAAAAATTCAAACTTATTAAAATCACTATCAAAATTATCAATACTACAAAGGCCTGGAGGTAATATCTTTTACATATTATGTAAAACGTCCATTAGGTAGGAGATGGAGGATTTTGTCCACTTTTATATAAAATGTTCCGTTTATGCAAGCTGTAGGAAATTCTATTTAGATGAACATATTATGAGGAAGGTCGCACCACCCGAAAATGCTACCGACACAGCACTTCTTGACTTATTTGACATAAGTAAGAACCTAATAGGTAAACATGTCGCTTGGAAGGATTGTAACCGAATCCTTGGTAACAGTTAAATTAATTGTTATGCGTTTTTTTTGTATCAATTGCATTAATACAAAAAAACGCATAATATTATAATACTCGTATTATACCTATACATGCTATATACATACCATGATTTTAGTATTTACATGTTGTTGTTTTTTTCGGACCATATCTCTTCTTCAATTGAGGTCCGATATGCACAGATTATGAAAGAAGACTCCGTAAATCAGGTTACTAATCATTGGAATTCAGATGATTAAATTATATATACTTTAATCATCTCCATATATTAAATATACTCATTTGTCAGATATATCTGACAAATGAGTATATTTAATATTCATATTTATTCTGTCCCCGTACTCTGGATAATATCCGCATCACTCGTCATTAGCTACCTACGCAATGTGATGATCTTCAATCATCAAGGTGATCTTCAATCATCAACTCGCGACCAACCATCCACTGTCAACATTTTAACGTACCTACAAGTAGTCGGTCCAGGAAGCCATCGTTTCGTAAGACACGGCCCACAAATCCCCGAAACTTAGTCATTTTAACGGTACCGATGTAGGAAATAGCTTTTTGCTCATCTCACTACGGTAGGAAACGTTCAAGTTCAAGATCTCGATTTCTTCCTTCCACCGTAAGGGAAAAACACCTTCACGTTCCGGCACCGAACCCGCCTTCAAAAAACTTCGCGTAAAAACGCCTCAAGGATGATCGCCGAATGTGAGGATTCCTACCAGTTTTTTATTGGTACGAGTTTTTCCTACCGGTATTCCTACCAGTTTTTTATTCGTACCAGAATTTTAAGGCGAGGATACACAAGTCACCTGTTATTAACTGCTCCTTAAGTCGCTTGTTTCACTTCCGATTCCCGTCTCTGCCAAACCTGTAATCAATTGCCTTAATTCGAGCCTTTGTAGACAATGTTTTTGCTTTATTTAATAGAAGTAGCTTGAATTTAATCATAATCCTTCGAGTTAATCAGAAAAACATGAAGTTCCAGTAAAGTAGCATTTTTAACCGAAAGAATCCCAAGTCAACAACTATTTGAAATCTAGAAAAAATCAATTCATAATTCCAAAATTTACGAAGAACGATACCAAGTGAGTATTTCAACCAAGGGCAAGTGTCACACTGGTAGTTTACTAACTAGTATTCCCTACTAACAAATCCAATACTTGATATTTACAAGACCCAATATCAAAGCTAATAGCATTAAAAGAATAAAAATTATTTTCCCTCTCAACTCGAGTTTGACTGATCCAATTCTTGCTTTCCCAAACTGCCCACCTTCGAACTTGACCTTTTAGCAAATTTTTGGAGAAAAGGAAGCTATTATTCTCATTCCAAAATTTTTAAAATCGATTTTGGTATATTAGTTACAGGAAAAATACAGAAAAAAATTCCTGGAGTGATTTTTCACTCGGAAAATCCAGAAAATGGCTGCAAATTTACAACATTGGGCACTTGGGTAAAGCATTGATAAGACATGTGTATTTCATGAGGACTTGTGTATCCAGAAAACTCAGCAGGAATTTCAAATCATCATCATGTATCCAAGATCCAGCCCTCCATTTGTAATCCTTCGAAGTAGTTTTTTTTAGTTGTCATGCCTTGAGCAGGTCTTCCTTGTTTACGCTTTACACTACACCGTTCATCATTTTCTGAAAAAAAAAAAAAAATTATATTTTTTTAAGCGAAAAACAAAAAAAAATCATGCGATAAAGGGTTAGGTATTTTATTGGGTGCCTACTAACTACCACGAAAAGTGTTTCATCTATTGTGATCCATGAATTACATGGCCTAGTTTGGATATTAAATATTAAATCTAATAAATCTAATAAATATTAAATCTAATAAATTTTATTAGAAAAATGGATGAGCACGCTAAATAGCCAAAACAATATCATCATAAATCCGACAGTACGTGGGTTTCGTCTGTTTTTCAAAAAAACAGACGAAACCCACGTACTGTCGGATTTATGATGATATTGTTTTGGACGTTGAGACCAACCCGCTCGCTCTCAGTGTGTCACGGTGTCAGTATGTCCATTCTCTTTCGTATAGTTATATGGCGTTTCAACAGAAGAATTTACGGGGTTTGGAAGTAGGAAGAAGTCAGACCTCCCAGTTCCTGGTCAGCTGCTGGAGGGGTGACGTTGTCTTCGGAATGCAAGTGACCAATAAGAGGCACCCGCATAACAATAACAAGGACGCTCTGGTCGAAGAAACAAAGCAATTTGCGTGCTGAGGAGTGCTCTACCAACTTGCGTGAAAGTCCGTCGTGAAGTCGAGTGATCGATTGGTTTGAATCCTCCGATAGTTTCACATGAAGGATGATGTCTGTAAATCGATTGTATCCATTCAAATTTTACTTCTTTTTGTGAATCGGCCATTCACTTGACGCATTCCCGAACTGAGAATACTCATTATACACAAACTAAGAACTGTGTTCTGTGTTGGCACAACAGAATAGGTACCTACAAAGACTGGTGTAATTCTGTACTCTAAACTCGACCCACTCACTAACGAAACATAATATACTTCGTATTATGTAAAGTATTCCGCGCCTGAAAATGTCTGTTCTAGGGAAACATTGTGCTGATCTTCTTATTCTGAACCGCACTCTAACTGGAGAAATAGGATAGCGAGAGAACTCAGCACAACAGGGGGAAGGCAGACGAAAGAGAATGCAGCAGTTGAAACCCACAGAGAAAGCTTATATTACTATAAAACAGATCATTAAACACTTTTGGCGTAGGAACAATTTGGTATGTAGATTTGCGCTTGAATAGTATAAAAGTTCTTCTCAAACACCACCTAGTCATCCTTAACCCTTATCTCGGCAAGAAAAGTCAAGGTCGTCAAATCTCTCCAAATATTTTTTTATTCCAAAGCCAAATCTTTCCAGAAAATTAAGCGAAAAAATCCACAGTCATGCAGCATGGCTAAAAGAGCAAATTTTCGAAGAAATAAATGGTTTTTATGTAAAATTTCTCCATTGAAGAACATGATGTACATGAAGAACATGTCAAGTATCAACCACGTTTCTTCATCTTCAAAGTGCTCCAGTTTAAGAACAGAATGAGTTATCGCAATTCTGATTTCACCATCGTGTTCAGCATAAACACCTTTAAAATACCTCAATAGTGACCATGGTTCGATTCGAAATAAACTTTTTTCGAGTTTATCTATGTAGTTGAGTTGATATTTCTCATGTTGAAGGTCCATTCGATCTCAATCAAACACCTCGATTCGATATGAAGTCGACTTTTTCCGTTTTTCTCGATGTGATTGAGTGTTAAAAAGAGATTCACTTCCATTAAATGGAAAGAAATTAAGAGATTAAGAAATTTTCTTATTGGCCTCTAGTCAGTCAGTATCCAGTACAGTGCTTTTGTACTCATGCATGTTCCATATCAGGAGGTTATTGGACTTGACCCAGTACGTTCATTATTCATGTTATTGTTATATCGTCGCTAAAGAGGCTGTACTACGTATGTAACTTTTGCCAACTTTTCACGAGGATGAAAAAACATGTTCTTGTCTAACATATTGGAACTTCTGTCATTTTTTTTACACCATTTTTTATTGTCTAGGAGGTACCACACATTTTGTAAGAAGTTTCAGTTGTCTGACATCGAAATTACAAAAAAAACTGTTAGATAGGTGGTGTGGCCCAAAACCTTTGGTAGATAATATTATGTGGTGTTGATGAACACCATTTTTTCACCTAATCATCGATACATTTATTTGTCTTGCTCTTAAAAATTAAATTTTAGATTTTTAGATAACCAGAGAACCTTACGAGTTCATCAACTCGACTTTTAAGAATTAACTCGATTCACCTCGGAAGAAGTTCAATTCAAATCAAAAGGAAGTAGTCATTTTGAATGAACTCAACTTTTAGGAATTAACTCGATTCAACTCGAGAGAAGTGTAATTCAAATCAACGAGAGATAGTAATTTCAAATCAACTCTTTTAACAATCAACTCGATTTAATTTCTAAACAATCAATATCATTTCAGAGCTATAATACTCGTAAGTGGTGTTCACATCTAAGCGATTTTAGCCCTCCAAGCGTTTTTTTTTTTTTTTTTTAAATATAAACAAAACTATGATCACTGGCCTACGAGGCGCAAAAATTTGAATCGACTGGTGTAAAAATATCATTTTTGACAAAATCATAGATACGTGGTGTTGCGACGATATGTCTACATTGTCCCACTATACAGTGCTTTGCACAAAGATATTTCTTAATAAAAAAAATTAATAAAATAAACCTGAAAAGTGAAGTTCTTTCACCTACCTACAAGGTATCACATCTAGGCCGACGATAATACGAATAGAGATGAAGGAACAAAATATGTTCCTTTGATGGAGTACTTAACAGAACGCTGGGATATCACTCAACGAAGCACGTCGCTATGGTAATAAAGCAACACCTTGAGCATGCGATCAACTTGACGTCATTAGAGCTCCTCGAAATGCCCTTGTTGAAATGCTAACTTGTTTAAACTCTGGATTTTGCTTAGATTACGAAGGTGGCCAATTATAATTATTAAAAAAATAAATAAAGACAGGACAATAGGAGTGCAATTTATATAACCAAGAAAATATAATACTTACTACTTTTATCTCACATAACATACCACTAGAACTCTCAATCATCCATAATCTAGACCACATTTATGCTCCATTACCTGTGACTTCCAAGTCGAATACGATGAAGTTAATAATATGTGGGAAACGTCTGAAGGATGTAATTTGAATAGGGTAATTTTCCCATTTAGGAGAATTGAACTCAATTATTATGATGCACGTAAGTAAGCAATTGTTATGATGTAATATAAAACATCACCATAAAGAATCGTGTGCAGACAAAACTGACAGCCTGGTGTTGGAAGATTGTAGTTTAGCTTGTTCCTCATTTAGCGGCCTCAACAACAACAATAACATCAAAAGCTCTGCAAATTCTTGACACAACGGTTTATTATCTTCTTTGTGCATATCACCCTTCTGTCTAGATCACAAAATTAATTATGATTAATTAACTTGATACCTGAAACCATGATATATTATGCTGTTCGAAACAGCTGGGTCAGTATGAACATTGAACCGACCGGCGACCTCACGATTCACCATCATGTTGACGACTTTCGATCTGCTCCAACTTTGAGCCCTCATTGTGAACGAACAGCTGATCTTACAAACCTCCGGATGGTCTTAAAAAATTCTAAAAAAAAAAATAAACTCTATCCAAATATGAACTAAAAACTAAACCTTTCCATTAGAATTTTTCGAGATATGAATTTTTCGAAATTTCAAAAACCGTTTTGAACGGCGTACGGCGGACGGACGAGTATGCTAGCTTATAGGAGTGGATGGTTTGTGTATGTTGAAAATACGGGAAGGATGTGGCAATGCGCGATTGGGGCGGTAATTTGCTCCAATAATTACTTCTCGTGCTTCGGCTGATGGTAAAGGATTTATTTCACCGCGATACAGTAACTGTTGATCAATCAACTGTTGATTGATACCCTGTTCGCTGCCATCATCAATAAGGTGTAATTATAATTGAAACCTGTCATTGCCATCACCCATGTTCTCGGTTTCCAATGCGGTTCAGGTGACTCCTTGCACTGTTCCATTCTGCACCAAAAATAATCGCGCACTTCCCGGCCGCAGAATTAACCATCTCCCAAGGCTTCAAGCGGTGGTTATTTTCGTTAGATTAGATCGCCACGCTAGTGTATGTGGACATTTCCGGAACACGGGATGCCACTTCACTTGAACCCACAATGTAAGTCCCACGTTATTCCTAGAAGAGGACGTTCAAGTCCGTTTTGAGCCGTAACGAGCGTATCTTGCTCTGCTATCGATAAATCCGTCACGATGGTACTTGAGAAGCTACACATCGCCAGCAAATGTTCCTTGACGAGTAGGTACTACATTGTTTATGTAAATGTCACGGTTGAACCTTTTTATATCCAATTGTACAAGAATTCGTATGAAATGAAATGTACTCCATCATTACCCTTTTAATAACAGCTGCATCTATGGTATGTGGCGAAATACCAGATACTATGGAGGCCTATTACTGCATTAATAGGCTGCACACTGAATCGAATACGATTCTTATTAACCGCCCAATAAATCCTTGACCAAGTGACTTTGGAGGTACCCACATAACCAGATAAAAAAGGAAATGCTCCACAAGGAGGTTCCAGTAAGTTCTCACAACCTCCAAAGAGCGGTTGCTGCTTGTAGCCATCAATCCTGGCGTTCGCGGTGTTTCTTGAATAGGAGTCTAGGATTTGAAGGGAATGAGGGCAACAAATGGTGTCACGGTCAATACTCGTACCTACCTACTTGTAATCACTTACTTGTAAATACCTTACGTATAAAAATCCACTTGTCATTTTCACCTTAATTCTTTACAATCTGACGTGTCACGTGTCCGCTGAATACTTCAAATTTGCTTATGAGAAATTAATTTATTTCACGTGAAAAACCATACGGTACCGTGAGGGGAATCTTGCTCTTCTTTATGATCGTCTCAGATCAGCCACTACGGTGCAAGCGAAATCAAACACAGTTCAATGCCATTTCAACCGGTTTATATCTCATGAGTGAAAGTCCCAAGGAAATTAGGTTGAGCTCGTTTGCGATAGTCTCCGACTATGATTATTTGGGCGAATTATTGGTCAAAGCTCTGTGGGGGTATAGGGGCGGATGGGGGAATGGCGTATACCTAACTGTGACAAGGCACAGTGCAAATAATAATCATCGTAACAAAAAATATCCTCGACCTGCCGCTAGGGAAATTGGTTTAGTTTTCATTGCGTTCTCGTTTTTTGACCCAGTTATCTGTAGGGTGACATAATAAAAATTAAAAAAATGCTTTTTACGGTATTCCCCTTAACGTTGGGTAATACCGTACATGCATTGGGGTAATAACGTATATGTATATCAGAAAATTTTATTTTTGTTATTTTAAATGGTTACCAACAAGATCTTGAAAGTAACTGTAATAAAAACAAAGACACCGATAAAATCAAGTCATTTTATGAAATTTAAAAATAAAATTTGCACAAAAATGCCGCATGAGAAACACAAAACAAACAAACTACAAGTAATACCGGTGCGTTTCATCAAAACCACTATTTCTGTACTTACTAAGAATATGATAATAGTGTGAATTTAATGTTTCAGTGGGATAATTGACCAAACTAAGTCCCTTGGTAGCTTTTGAATAGATTATTTTGCAGCTGGGGTCAGTGGCGTATACCTTGTTTTGTATTTATGATATTGAATTAGCCTTTAATAATTATTATTATTAATAATTATAATTGAGGATGGAGGATAATAAGTTGAAAATCCGACAAAGGGGAAAACGCAAGTTAGGCGGCTGAAATTATAAACACTGTTTATGGTCCCGATACGGTAACGGTCAATCATGCTCAATTTCGGGAATTTTTGATGTGAAAGATGTCCCACGTTCAGGAAGGCCTGCCGTCGAAAATATCGATGAAATTCTGGAGATGGTTAAGAAGGATCGGCATAAGAGCCGTCGCAGCACTACCCAGGAGCTAGATGTCGATCACGAAACTGTGCTGAACCACTTACATAGAGGTCGGCTTAAAAAAACACTTGATGTTTGGGGACCTAACGTACCAAAACGTAACGTGGTGCAGACGTACCAAAACCGGATGAGCCGCGTTTCAATTTGCGAATCCTTAGTCAAAAGGAACGAGAACGACTTATTTCTTAAAAGATACGTATGACAATTTCAAGCGACATCGATCATGGTCGAAGGCTGGTGAAGAGCCAAAAACGTTAGCAAAAGCCTGGAAGGTCTGTGTGCTTGGTGGGTCCGGAAAGGGGGTGATTCACTATGAGCTGAGCCCTAATGGCCAAATCTTTGCCATCTACTGCAATTGAACCGATTGAAAGCGGCGATCGACCAGAAGAGGCCAGAACTGGTAAATAGGAGAAGAGTCATGTTCCATCAAGACACCACCGGACCTCACACATCGATGATGACTCGTATGAAGCTCAGGGAGCTACGCTGGGAGGTTGTGATACACCCACCTTATAATCCAGACTAGGCCCCAAACGACTACCATCTTTTTTTGTCCATGGCAAACGCTCTTAGTGGTCTAAAATTGGACTCAAGAAACGCAGATAAAAACTGGATAGTTCAGTTTTTTGCCTCCAAGGAAAAATCGTTTTGGGAGATTGGCATCATGAAGTTGCCTTCTTAAAGGCAACTTGAGTCAAAACAAGTTTTTTTTCTTTTGATATTTCTTTATTTGCACGAAGTAATACAAAATCTACTTAAAAGCAATAATCATCTAATCATTTTTAGGGGTCAGTGGAGACGTAGAGTACCTTACTTAGTTCTCATTGTTCTTAGTTGCCTACTTTAATACCACTCAGACCAACTGGGTCAGCTCGTGTGGTTTGGTCCTTTTTTGAGTCGTCTGAGTAGATCATCCGTGTCAAGGAGTTGGACTACCTCCTCGTTGATGTGATCTTGAAGCCTCACGATGTGTTTGATAACTTGCTTCCGAATTACTTCCTCGACAGGGTCGATTTGTGCAGCCCCACAGTTGCGCACCATAAGTCCAAACAGGTTTCAGGACTTGGTTGTACAGGATGAGTTTGTTGTGGATGGACATTTTTGGTTGGCTTCCCAACAACCAGCACATTTTTGAAATTTGAACGAGTCAAAATGGACTGTACCTATTGTAAATAAAGTTTGAAAATGAACGTTAAAAAATGGATTAAGACTCTATTTTCTAAAAATACAGTGAAAAATGTGTGTATTCTGATTGCAGGATGATGACAAAGAATGCGGCGTACGGAGATGCCATCTGCGTGAAAGGGGCGTACAAAACGTACGATGGAAACAGATTCATTTTACGTGGACTCAATATGAATGTCTGCAGAGGGCAGATGTGAGTACAATTGCAATCAAAACTTCGATTTTCGTATTTAATATTTACTGTATTTTGTGGCCACTAACTTTTCGGCAGGTTATCTGGATTTTCAAAACATCCAGGAGTGGCTCAATAGGTCCACAGTTAGGCTGAGTACGAACATGGACGTTTATGGCGTGCAAAAACTGTTTTATACAAAAAATAAATTTAATAAATAAATAAATACCTAACTAAATAAAAAAAGCTGATTAAAAAAAAAGCAATAAAGATCGTTAAAAAAAACTTTGATTTGATCATGTACCTGCAATCAGGAGTTAGACAGAAAGTCAATCATTGTCAGTGATTCCCAAAACAAAAGAAATGCAATAGAAAGAATTAACTTTGTCCCTCGAATTTCTCGAATGTCTATGGAACAAGATGAATAATACTGGAAATAAATCAGAACAGCTTGAATCAGTGGCGTAAATAACGGGGTGATCAGGTGATCAGTCACCCCCCAAAGACTAATAATAATATTTAGACAAAAATACAATTTTTGGTTTATTATCTTCGATAATGAACCATTGGAATCGACCAAAGAAAAATATGTACATAATATGTACATATTATGTAACGTACACGTAGTGAAAAATTAAGAATTAAGAATTAAATACGTACTGAGGAGGAAGGAGGAGGTGGAAGGAGGGCGGAGGGAGGTGGTGGGAAGGTGGAGGGAGAAGGTGGGATTGTGGAAGGAGGGCGGAGGGAGGAGGTGTGATGGGGGAGGGGGAGGAGGTGGGATTGTGGAAGGAGGGCGGAGGGAGGAGGTGGGTTGGGGGAGGAGGTTGTGGGTGGAGGGTGGACCACTCCATATCAAGAAAATAATCAGATGTCATATGAGCCATATGCGCATAGCAAGATCTCAAGCCCACAGTCCCCTGCACTAGGTTATAGACCCCCTCCCCCCATCCCACAGAGCCAAACATCGGCCATATTATGGTACTTGTCTGGGCGTAGCCCAGCCTCATAGCCCAAGGGCCAGAAACTTTTCGGCACCATACCTCGATTTAAAAACTCGTTTTGTACAGATCACCCTTCTGTCTCGATTACTGAATGATAGATTAATTATTATTATGAATTATCATTAATTATTAATAATTATTATCAAGTACCTACTGTAAATTATTGGATTACCTATCTAATATTTATTATCTAAATTATTAAGTAAATTATCTAATATTTATTGTTGGTTATTAATCATTTGTATGCCTCATTATTAATAATTATTATTAAATATTATTCATTAACTCGATATTTGAAAACCAGTAATAGTAGTAGTAGTAGTAAAAGGGAAGGTCCGGTGCGTCCGAGGGAAGGTCCGGTGCGTCCATGTGTCACCAGCCAGCGATGGCGAAACTCATGTCTCCGCAAATATACGATATGTTCAACTGTGAAAATATTTGAAAACCATGTGCTATTTGAATCAGCTGGGCCAGTTTGAAAATGGACCCGACAGGCTGCCTCACGAATCACTCTCATGTTGACGATTTTCGATCTGCTCTAACTTTGAGCCGTCATTGTGAACGAACGGCTGGTCGTACAAAGCTGTGGATGGTCTTAAAAAATTCTAGAAAATAAACTCTATCTAAATATGAAATAAAAAACATACCGTTTACATGAATAGATACAATAAGAGCGGGTAAATAATAATAATACTGCAGGAATGGAAGAAATAAGAGAAAAATAAGCCGCTCTCTAAATCTACACAAGAAGAAAAGAGTTAAGAAGAAATTAAGAAAAGTTAAGGCGCAAAACAAAACAAAATATAAATCACTTAATGTTCATGAACGAAGGTGAGGAGCCGGCGCCTGAGGCTGCTGAGGGAATCGAAGAAAATATCGAAGCCAGTTTCTTGAAGGAAATCATTCGTTTCTCGTGGCATACGATATAACGGGCGATGCATGAGGTAATTATGTGCCGCAAAAGGAACGCTGAACAGTTGGTTAGAGCGCGTAGCATAACCCGGAACACTTAAGCGGACCTTGGAGAAAAGAGAAGGAGACTGAACAATGCTGTTCGCCAGTTTATAGTAAAAAATTATATCGGCGGTAACTCTTCGCTTCCTCAAACCAGGCAAATCATATATGGATGAAAGGGCTGAGAAATCAACCTGATCTGCGGGAATCTTCAGTTTATAGTCAACATAACGAATAAACTTTCGTTCCACCTCTCTAAACGGTCCTTATGGACCTCGTAGAACGGGCACCAAACCTGGCATGATTGGAAGAACCAATGCTTTGTACTATAACACGATCCCCTCAATAGATGTGAAGTCCCGCGTAGGTACACCTCTTCAGGAACGCAAGGACATGAACGTCTTTGGCGCGCAAAAAGTGCCTTATCGCGCAATCTCTAAAAAAAAAAACACTGATTTAGCCATGTTCTAGTAGGGGTTAGGTAGAAATTCAGTTACTGTCAGTTATTCTCTGTACGCCATATATGCAATAGAAAGAACTAACTTTGTCTGTAAAATCCAATCCATATGTCCATATAAGTTAAGTTATGAACCTCATGCCGCTCAAAGTCTGGATCCGCGCCTGGTAGGAGACAAGCCCTCTAAAGACGTGCTTATTATGGGTTATGATTGTTACGTGTAGAGTTTCCTTATCGTTTGGGAAACTGGCTCAGCTAAGGGCACAAAAGTACAAATATTAGTACAGAGAGGAAGAACCTCAATTGATCCTCCCGCCCTATTACACCTCAACAATTTGTGGACACTTAAAAACCTTACGGTATGATTAGTTTGCGTTTCCTTCATGAGTAATCTTCCTACCTTAGGTTTGTGGCCAAGAAAAACGGCCCACACTGTTGTTCCAAACCATAACTACAGTTTACACTATAGTTATAGGCTCAGTGGTTCAATAAGTACAATTCTCCGTTCTCGAAAAATACAGAAAACAATCACTTAGCTCGTCCTATTCCCAAGCCGACTCCCAGCCAGTTAATTCATTCCTCCCAATGAAATCATTGCCTCCGAAAAAAGAGACAATGCATTCACATTCACTTAAGGTCTTTAGATCCACCCTTATTGTATTTTACAATGGCCATGCCAATTGTCGATTAGTCGCAACAAAGGCGAAACCACAACCTATTTTATGTAGAGAGCTGATATTGCCGAGCTCAATACTCGACTTTCCATGTAGGAACTCTTCAATATAGACCATATAACGAGAAATCTCTTGAACATTTGGAAAACGCCGTACCTCGCAAATTTCAAATTGGACAGTTCAGTTTTCTGTGCAGCCGTTTGTTCACAATGAGGGCTCAAAGGTAGAGCCAATAAAAAATCGTCAACATGAGCGTGGGAACTATGAATTTCAACTTATGAGACGTTTTTAGCGAATTTTCGAAGAAAAGGTCCAAAATGTTTACAACTTGAATCACTGAAATCCGTTTCGGACCATCCTGAATTCATTCCCGAAATACTCCAAAAAACATATGTATATACAGGGTGGTCCACGAGTTAGACTCCCCCCTTGATTTTCTCTAATAATTAGAGAAATTATTAAAATTATTGTCGAGAAAAAAATCGTACAATCGACATTCTTCATCATTATTTTTACTCTGAAACTACCTTCTTTTTTCCAGTTCGTCTTTTTGTAATTGAATTTTTCCTTCTCTTGGAAATGGAATAAATAAGTTCAAACAATTCGACGCCGTAACAACAAGATTTACGCACCAAATTGATATAATTAAGATTCGTCCTTGCTATCCTGAAGTAATTGCAAATCTTTGAGTTCATACTACCATCAACCCTGTTTTCATTTGCCAGAAGATTCTTTTGCGTGTAGCCCCTAAGAGTAAATTTTTGGAGCACACTGGCTCTTCAAACGATGGCGAATTCCGAAGCTGAGCTCCCTTGTTGAGTTGTCCAGCTTGAAGCAGGTTTTGAAGGGTAAAAAAATTCTCACATCCAATCCACTCGTCGGCTACAAGATTCATGTTTGAAGGTCGTTTTACTTTACCCCTATACAAAACAACAGCGGCATTAAATTTTTATTTTACCAAAGGAATTTGATTGTATAACAGCCTTCCCGCTAATATACGAGTAAAAGAAGGTCTCTCTAGACACCCTAACAAAATAAATATAATTTTGAAGAGTTGGTTTTTGGAAAACTTGTAGCTTCGTATTTTAATTGACGCAATCTGTATAAAAATTATACCTACTATCATTCTGTCTCTAGAGGTAATTATGTTTATTTTCTTCAAGTTATTTAATACCTATGTTAAAAGTTTTTGAGAGCTCTTGACTTAGCTCGTTCTCCCTATCGTGGTCATAGCCCATTAGGAGAACTGATTTTTCTTGAATCTACCGTTTAATCTAACAATTATATTATTTAAGAAAATAAAGTTCATTTCATTCATTAATTCATTTATCCACCAATTGCACTCGTAGCAAACACAACAATCGACAAAAATGGTTGAATGACGGGTTAAAAACCGTGATTGTTTTAAAAACTACAATGACCATATTTTCGGCTGTTATTGCGTATAAGATAGTATGACAAGTGACGCCTCATTTTAAAGGTCATTTTACGCTGAACACGATGGTGAAGTCAGAATTGCGATATATTATTCTGTCCTCAAACTGGAGCACTTCGAAGATGAAGAAACGTGGTTGATACTTGAGATGCTCTCCACAGTTCATCTGCTCTAATCTAATAACGGAATGAGATATCGCAATTCTGACTTCACCATCGTGTTCAGCACAATCGATAAACTGGTGTTACACGGCAAAACGAGGAGACAACATTTGTTATGAAACCAGTAAAATGGAGACATTTTACATAAGGCCAGTCATTTCTTCGAAAATTTGCTCTTATAGCCATGCTGCGTGACTGTGGATTTTTGATAATAGTATCACTTATTCAGGCCGTTACTACGACAAATGGAATCTAGCGGTGTATTCGTGGCCAAATGGTAATTTCTGAAATCAGATCGTGGACGTGGTTGCGAGTGTGGATCTTAATAAAAACTTGAAATTTACCGGCTGTTGTCAGAGGCGTGTCACACCTCAAGTTGGCGTGACATGACGATGTTCCGCCGATGTCGTGCCCCGCGAAACCTGACCAAAGTCAAGGAATCTACGTACTTGTTGTAGGGTCGAGATCATGGATTTATTGCATTTATTACTTATTCATTACTTAACTATTCACGACCTAGTAATTCCTTCTGAATGGAGAAAATAAAACAAATAATGGTCTCTTCATATCGTTCAGTGTTGCGCCCACGATCTACACCATACGTCATGGAAAAACGAGGAGAGCCTCAACCTTGTAGGATACATAATTTCTGTTTTTCTACCATAGCGGGGGGAATTCCTCTTGAGTCAGTAAGTTGTTGGTTGTCTCACTCTCTTTTCCACTACAAGTTATATCACGCGTAGGTGAGCGATAAATGACGTCATTAGACAAACCCTGATCCGCCATACAAATCTTGTTACCTATAGGTAGGTACCTGGTTATATGTATATCGTGCTACCTATATGGTGGTTACTAACGGTTATGGCCAGTAACGAGGAAGACGCTATGAACAAGTAAGTCGAAGGCATTTCGGGATATTTGAGGGAAGATTGATTTTTATTTATTTATTTATACCTTTTATTGTGTAGATGACATTATTGTCCAATTATACACACGGAATAATACATACAATTTACAATAATTTTATACAAGGGACACAACAATTTTAAAGTCAAGAAGTGACAGGCCATAAGGGAAGACAATTTAAGGGAAGACAATTTAAACATGTACATTAAAAAAAGAATACAAACAAAATTGAAATAAAGAGATGTAAAGAAAAATTATAATAAAGGAAAAAAAATTAATAAAAAAATTAAAATATGCGCTCTATTCCTTGTGCCTGAAGAATTCGACAACTCCTGTCTTGAATCTTCCAATGGTGGGGAGGTAATACAAGGAATACAAAGTAATACAATGTAATCACATGACCTTTGTACAGAGGAATACACGAGTGACTTACCCCTCGCATGGAACGCATAAGAGGTACCTAATGGTTGTTGTACATCATAGTTCTGAGGAACAATAGAGTCAAACTTGGTCTTAGAACGTAATTAAACACTGGGAATGGAACTTGTACAGTTTCAGTTCTCACACCTTCAAAGATAACGTAACGGAAACCAGGGGCGGTATTCAAGTGAAGCATCTGAGGCTGAGTCTCATGTACATTGGAAGAAAGAAAGAGAAAGGGAAAGTGCTATAAGTTCACCTCATAACGAGTACCTACATTTATATTTCCCTGAACCTTTAGTTGGTATACTAAAGGGAAAAGCTATAGTATACCATATCAATTTCTGAGAAACATTTTTTTTCAACTTCATTCTTTCCCTTGTTTTTTTTTTGTGGATCTAGAGAGTAATGTTGAATTTGATTGCGAAAATGTCGAATTGGATTGGGAAAAGCTATAAGTAGGTACAACAGCAAGGCAGTAGAGTGTTGCGGGTCGCTCTTTATAAATTTAAGAGCTGAGGGGATTGATTGATTGATTGAATAGGTATCTTTTTATTGATCTGCCCAGCATTAGGCCTACTGGCCCACTCTTCCTGCTGGACAGAAGTAACATAGTACATAGCATAATACATCATTTAGTCAGGTTAAAGCAAAATAATAAATAAAATAAAAGGATAAATTAATTTCTTTGATTATTTCTAATTAGGTCACAGTGTATAACGAAAAAGGTCTTAATTTGTCTTAATCTGTCTTAATTTGACAAATTATTATAACGCCTTAAACTGGTTTGCATTTTTAGCCTTATGAAAGAGTTCTAAATTATCATTGTATATTCTAACACTTCGAAAATCGGTCAGTCGTGTGCTTAGGGGAGCGAGATGGTGAGACAGGAAAAACCTAGTTGCTTTGGAAATTGATCTACGTTTCCCCTTCTCACTGCTATGATCACGTGACCTGTGGCTGATTTCAGTTGCGCCGTTGCGCAAACTGTTGCGCCCAGAGCGTGTTGCGCACCACCACTAGCGCTCCCCGCGGCCGAACGGTCAACCTCCCCCTCTTCTCTGTTATCTGCCCTGTTATCTCGAATGTTTTTCTCGCGCGTGTTGATTTCATCATAACTATCCAGCTGTACTGTTTCATCATAACTATCAGTATTTTATGTGAAAATTGACCAAAAGTGTTCGCAAATCGACGCTATCTTTCGCAACATGTATGTCGCAATCACGGCCCCAACAGTTTTCCGGTGTTACCACTGCAAGTTTGAAAAGAAATTTAAAAACGCCCCACAGCGTTTCTTGACGGATCATGGATAACCCAGCTCTCAGTTTATCTTATGGCAAAACAGAAAAACAACGTAATTCCACCTTCCTCGAAGAAACCCATCTTCCGAAAGCAGTCGGCGAGTGTCCGTTGTTGGGCTTGTAAAAGAAGGTTCGTCTGCAGGTGAATTAAGTACTCAAATTTTGATCAGAACCTTCAGGCTCAGCGAAAAAGTCTCCGTTGAGTAGCCTAAAAGTTTCTTTCCCCTTCAGTTTCGTTCCTTAGTCGAAATAACCACCCAACAGAACAATAACAACAATATTGATAGTCGCTGTATGTCCCTACTAATGACTGTCGTATGAAGATGTCATTCTTGAGATTGATACCAATCGTCCAATAGATTGCGGGACACCCAAAACGAGTAGGTCCATTAAATGGATAAAAGTGTACATTTTACACTATTATTATTAAAAGAATAGTTAGGTTAGAATGAACTTAGCATTCTTGATGAAGTTAGCATGATTGATGAAGGCCTCAGTTGGGAGCCACACGTCTCCCTATTGAAAAACTATTTCTTCTACAATCTGCGAAAACGCGCTAAATTCAAATTCCTCCTAGTTCTGTACAAATCCCATGTACCGACAGGATATTGTTAGTTTTAGGATTTTATCATGGGGGCGTGCATTGCCGACCGTTATGAATCCTCTAAAGGTTGCACAAAAGGCAATATTGAACATTTTAGCATTTCAACATATTATTAAGAGATTCAAATCTCTTATTAAGAGATTTCCTACCATTGATCTGTTCTCCGATGTGCCAGTCTACTCAATATAAACTAGTTATATGGCAATCCTTATCCTAATATCCCTATGTTTTACCACCAGCATTACAGCAATTCAGCTAAATTCAGCTAGTCCTGATACTCACTAGGCTTTCCGACCCACTTCACAAAATAATGTACATACTCCCTACTTTCGCATGTTCACTAGTCCACTTGCCGCCATATGTACCTATTTCTTTCTGCCTTATTAATACATTTTATTGCGAAAATTGGTAAATACATTTTATTGCGAAAACTGCCTCAGGTCTTGTCGCAGCCTTCTGTTTTACCTCGACATCAATATAAGAAGCAAATTTTTACATGGCTAATTATGGGCAAGTTGCGGGAGTTTGTTCTCTACATGGCTGAATCAGATGGTTGAGTTGATGTGGATCAGCACTGGTTGACTTTAAATTTTGATTTTCTCTCGAATTTTTCTCTGACTTTTAATTTTAACTTTGAATTATTGAGATCATCGTCATTCCTCTACTTTTGTCCCTCTTCTGTTCTGGAACCTCGTTCCTTGTAGTGGAGTGATTCCACTATGTATTTGAAATTGGCAAATTTTAACAATTTGGAGTACCTATATAAATATGTTTTGACATTTTATGTCTTTACTATGGCACATAACTCAAAAAGTGTGACGGTGACGGTGTGACGAAGAAAGCGTTATGAAAAATGTATAATGATTTTCACGTGCAACCGATTCGTTGCTACAGAACTGACGTACATAGATCAGGCGCTTGGAGCTACTCAGACGTCATTCTGACGAACACAGATCAGGCGCTTGGAGCTACTCAGACGTCGTTCTGACGTACATAGATCAGGCGCTTGGAGCTACTCAGACGTCATTCTGACGTACATAGATCAGCCGCTTGGAGGTACTCAGACGTCATTCTGACGTGCATACATCAAATGCTTAGAGCTACTCTCACGTCGTGTCGACGTAGGTACATAGATCAGGCGCTTGGAGCTACTCAGACGTCATTTTTTGTTAAATATGTCATTTATTGCGGAATAAATTACTTATTAAATTATGTTTTTAAATTTCATTTCGTTCTGGTCAGTTTTCGATGTGGCGACACGATTTTGCCTGAAGTAAAGAACAACCTACAAATTTATTGAAAACAGTAGACGTCAAATAGATCGTTAATGAAGTGGCTGTTTAAGGGTATTTTGGTGTTTCAGATACGGCTTGTTGGGCCCGAGCGGATGCGGTAAATCGACGTTGCTGAACGCCATCGTCGGGCTTGTAGGTCTGGAGTCCGGAGACATAACTACGCTGATGAAGGCGAAACGAGATCTCGGTTTCATGCCCCAAGTAAGAGGAAGCCTTGTGATTATAATTTTCAACGATATTCTCTGTGTAATACGAAAGACGAAACTGACTCACTGAAACATTCAACTTGCATTCTAAACCGCTGTCATGTGATGTAGGCGATAACAACGCATTTTTCGGAATGTTTTCGTCTGTAGTCATAAGACGACTTTGGCACAAGCGGCTGAATACTAACAGTGACTTCCTATAACTAAATGTTTAGGACTTTTTTTTCATTTATGGTGTCTTTCGGCTGTCTTCTACCGATTGAAACACTCCTAGAGGAGAAAATCTCATCAAGAACGGTCTAGGAGAATTTCCCCATACCTCAGAATGTCAGGTGGGACGTCAGAATCTGATGTTTCTTGGCTCCCCTAAAAAGTGGCGACGATATGTACGTTATTATGAACAATTTCTATTTTTTCACTACAAATGTAGGTATTTTATGTAAGATATCTACTGGAGATGGAAAATCGGTACCCATATGTATTTTTCAAAAAGGTAATGTAAAATTAAACTTTCTTCTAGTGGGGCGAGAAAATGAAATAATGGTTGTGGAAATTGAATCGCCGAGTGCAGAAAAAATTCACACAAAAAAAATTATAAAATAAAAAATTCGAAAATTCGTTTTTTTAGCGTAGGAAGACAAGATGCGTGTTGAGTGCAAAAACGACGCCAATCAGATGAGTGTAGTTTTGTTTTAAAGATGCCGTGACTGCATCCAACGCCAGATCGCATGACCCGTCTAAGAAATTTTACAATACACTTCAAAGTGGCACCAAGTCATTATGCAACATCTCCCCCTTACAGCGATCCCAGTTCAGGGTAGTGAATTTTCGGAGATAAGGAATCTATTTTACTCGCTCCTAAATTTTTAATACTCGAATTCATCCGTATATTATATATTTATAGAATATATAAATATACACATACACATATTATATAAATATACATAATATGTATCTGTCATACCAGACGATAATACAGACAGATAAAAATCTGTCTTGGTAATGGGCTGAGGGCCACTCTAAGCCCGATTGGTATGGAAACTAGATCATTTTTGCACGACAGACAACATAAATGTGCATTATAACAGAGGAAAAATATTTTTTAATTACTTGAGATTTTGGAGAAGTTATGTACCTACTTTAAGCGAATTTTCGAAGAAAAGGATTGTTCGCGGTCCAACATTTTTAAAAATCGAATTTCCGGAAAATTCGTATAACAAAATCCGTCCCGGACTATCCTGAATTCACTGCCAAAAGACACCAAAAATCATAATATGATTATGTAGGTATGTATATTTATATATGGATATGTCAATCCAGACGATAACTCTCTAGGATTGAGGTAAACAGTTCCAATTTGCACAATAGTCTTGGCAATCGCAGGGCAGAATAGGACCTCTGTAACGGGGGTTTTGGGGAGTTTAGGGGGGGGGGATACCCATAAATTCCAAAAAACCACAGTCACGCAGCATGGCTATAAGAGTAAATTTGCAAAGAAATAACTAGTTTTATGTAAAATGTAACATCTCAAATGTAAAAACAAAATTGTAATAAAACCAGTAAAATTTAGATATTTTACAGAAAACTAGTCGTTCCTTCGAAAATTCGCTCTTATAGCCATGTTGCATGACTGTGGATTTTTTTCCTCTCTTTGTAAACATTTGAAAATCCTCTGCTGATCTCAAATAGCCATCGCACAAGCCCTTATTTTGATCAGAAATATTAGTGTTAGATGGACCATCTGTGTTGTGCATTATTATGCCAAGATTGAGTCGAGCCTAAACTTCAACTTGGTTGAATTTTTTGTGTGAGGTTCAATAGGATTGCACAGTTACCATCAGCGGCATTCACGAACAATGACGATGACAAATGTATGTTACTTTTATACATGTTTACTTGACAGACACATGTTTGCCTGTAGATGTATTGGATGTAGTTGGTAGTGATGTGGTTTCGTGAGATTATGTACTTGTTGATGAGTGAATCCAATTACTCCACCAAGGGATTGTGTCAGTCATCATCAAGTCTTCCGCAACTGGTTGTTATCTTGGCACCGGTTTATGTTGCACGTACCCTTAACTCTGGTTTAAACTTAGCCCCAATTATTATTCACCATTACACCCTTCCATCAAAGGTGGACTTCAACGACCTACTCGTGATTTGTCATCTCCGCGATCGTCGATATTCAACCTTTGAATGTTGTAATGTGATTCGAGTCAAAAGATGACTGCCCATTAGACGTGAGGAAAACGTTCCGTCTGATCTGACGTCTGAAGGTCAGTCAGATCTGAGCTATTGAGAACATCGACCTTGCGTTCGCTCACCGAGTGAGAGGATAAGGGATTGCTTAGTTCCCTTTCAGTACTTGACCCACGTAATCAAGACGAGCACAATTCATGAGCACATTCAAGTCCCAGGTGAATCTCAGGTCATAAATTGTGAATCACAGGTCATAAAAGCAATCATGAACCTTCCATGAATCCTTGAACCAACATTTTCCTCGATGTTCATTCTACAAGAAAGCCTTGAATAGTCACATAACTACTCAGTGCCTGCCTAGTTGATATTTATTGCGCTTCAAATTATAAGTAGCTATTTAGATGATTGCATTTTCAAAAATATGCCTTACTTATACTCCTTAGATTTAATTGAAAAAAAAGAGAAAAAAATGGAGATCGTGGTCGAGACTGATTTGTTGAGGCATAACATAGATTTTCTCATTAAAAACGTTTTCATATCTTGAACATGTACATATTAATTTATAATCGTCAAGCTCGTTCCTTCAATTGCTCATGTGCCCATTTTAATGTACCTCTAATAGGTACGTATTCACCCCCTTCGCGTCCTTTATGTCAATTATTTCTATATTTAGTCACTACTCGTTTGTCCTTTTGCGCTGTGGCATTTCGTTATATTCGCCTATCCGTGACGCTTATAAGATTTTCGCATCACGAATAGAATTTTCTAACGGACAGCATTCTCGCGAGTTTTGTAGCGGCTGATCGAGTGATATTACGAGACTTTAGTACCTACGCTTTTGGTATTTCCCTTTAGGACGTTTTAATTAATTGCAGTCTAATTTTTCGCTGGCTTTGTCCGCATTAAATTTGTTAGTTACATCACGAAACAACAACAAAATAGTTAATAAAAAAATCCACAGTCATGCAGCATGACTATTTAGAGCGAATTTTCGAAGCAATAACTGGCTTTATGTAAGACTAGCTGTCGGTAGAACTCGGGGTGTATCCATCTACCGGACGGGCAGTACTCGGGATGGATCCATCTGCCACTCATACCTGTCGCTTTACGGATTATACCTCTTACATGTCCCTTTACAAACCCTTATAATCTTAAATACCAAAAATAATATTCATCTGTCTCACGGGAATGAAGAATTTAAGATTTTTATATTTCGGCTTCCCTATAAGTAAACCCCCACCCCTATGCATCGGATCCGGAAGTGAACCCCCCTATGTCCTTCCCCGGTCACAGAAACATTAATAAGTACGGGATGGTTCGACTCCATTTCATGCGAAACGAATAACTGTAGTGAAATTTTTCGAAAATACCCAAGGAACACGAAAATCGTCTCTAAATTTGAATAGATGTCTCCATTTTACTGGTTTTATAACAAATTTTGTCTCCTTGTTTTGGTGAGTAACGCCTCAACTTATAAATTTTTCAACGCTGAAGATGATGCTGAAATCAGAATTGCGATATCCCATTCCGTTATCAGATTAGAGCAGATGAACCGTGAAGATCACCTCAAGTAACAACCAGGTTTCTTCATCTTCAAAGTTTGAGGACGAAATGAGGTATCGCAATTCTGAATTCACCTTCGTGTTCAGCGTAAAAAAAAGTCGTGTAAAATGGTGTTGGACTGTTTCATTCTGGAAATTTATGGGTAATCCCCCCCCCCCCCCAACTCGGCATATCTACGAACTTCGACTGCCAGGAGCCAGGACAGATTTTCCGTGCAATTTTGATGTTTTTATCCCAATTCTATTTTATGTATGTATCTTGAATGACACATTCAGCAATCGAATTTAACAAAAAATATATTGATATACTTATGTGCATATGATTTTTTGTTAATAATGATTAATAACTAACAATAATTATTAATCATCAACGATAAATAATAATAATAATTTACACTACTTTATAATTATTATCAATAATTAATGATACTAATTTATAATAATAGTAAATCTATCATTTAGTGATCTAGACTCTAGATTCTAGACAGAAAAGATAATTAACCGTTGTGTCAAGAATTTGCAGAGTTTTTGATGTTGTTGCATGCAAAAATGGTTTTGCTACTACGAGGGGATCACCCTGTATACTTCGCTTGCAATTAACATTTTACATAGAACCTACCGAGTATTACTTAATGCCTTTTCTGCCTGCCCCTCTTGTCCAAATAGTGGGTGTATATTTTTTCAACGTATAATAACAAGTATAATGTTATAATGTTTGACAGCAATTGGCGCTCTACGACCGGATGAGCACCGTAGAAACTCTAAATTATTTCGGAAATATCTACGAGATGTCGTCAGAAGAAATCAGAAATCGAACCGAGTACTTCATCAAGTTCCTCGAAATTCCCACTTCGAACCGAGATAACTCGTGTCTAAGGTAATACACGAATGTATTGGTATCTTGTGTTAGTGATGTTATTTAAACACTAATACTGATTTTTGAACATTGAGCAGCCAGTGAGCCAATCAACATTTACCTCGACTAATAGCGAATGGCACCAACAATTGTTTATTGTTTTCGTCCGACACTTCTTCCACTACTTATGTGTATTTAGGTGCAGTATACACAATTACCTAACATATTGTCTTTTCGCCCAGTGACTTAGTTTGCTTGGGAATCTTCAGTAAACCCGTTGGTTTGGTCAATTCGCTTGAATCACCAGATTAGCAAGCTATTAAAAGCATCATCAAACTGTGGTAATAAAAACCATGAAAATTCACATATTCACATTTTACTCACTTTTTCGAATAAGCAACTCTGAATATAACTAAGTTTCTCACCAATTCCTTCACCTGTTACAGTACAATTGAAACGGATTCTCACGACAAACAACTCTAGTAGAGGTGTTGATGGTTTTCCAAGATGGCCTATTGAACAGACCAATAGTCATATCGAGGGTCTCACGGCAACACCCCACATCGTCACTTTTGGCCAAAATGAGTTATACATACCATTTGAAGTGTCTTCCCCCGGCGGATCGATCTAACTAAGTATAAGTTAGCTAACTAAGTTAGGTAACACTAAATCTCACGATTTATTTTACTGAATTAATCAGTAAACATAGTCATTGGCAGATGGTTTTTTGGCTCTGCTGAAAAGTCGCCCAAATGACGATGTGGGAAGTTGCCGTGAGACCCTCGATATAGTATTTATTCATTTATTTGATTGATTCGTTCAAGTTGGCAACACTGTCAACTATATATACTCGGGAGAGACAAAGAATAAAATTAGTTCCTTTTCTACCAATTCCTTGCTATTCTATGTACCACCCTTTATCCATTTTCATCTAGATCAGTACTAGACATCATTATTTTATTTCAATTTATTTCACCTCAACAAAAACCCTCTTACAACATTACGGTTTTGTTTACTATTCTTAACTGTTGGTACTGACTGACCGCTTGATTATTTCCAGTGGAGGTCAGAAGAGGCGACTGTCACTGGCAGCTGCTCTGATTCACAATCCCCCGCTTGTCGTTCTCGATGAACCTACCGTTGGAGTCGACCCCGTACTAAGGAACAGGTAGGTACTTTACGTTTCTACATAATAAATTGACCATTTTGTCGGAATTTGTGGGGTAATTTTGATTAGGGAATTGCTACACGTGAATTTTCAACTAATTTAATTCATGCAATGTTTCTTAGAGAATTCTTCAGAATCGCTTGTTCATCCGTTTTTAAAAGACTTGATAATTTAGTGCTGTTTACTCCATTACTCCTTTTTACAGCTTTTACTCCATCAAATGTGCGAAGATTAGAACACTGCCTCTTATTTTTATTTATACTCCCTTCGTAATTGTTCGTTTGTTTTGTTGATACTTGTTCCTTTGTCTGTACTGTACTGTCCTGTCCGGAAAAACGCCTCAACTCTAAATAATCGATTTTTCAGAAATCAGCTTCAAAGTTTACCAGTGCAAACTCCCCTTTTGTTCACTGCAAAACAGTCCCGCAACCCCATTTTTTGGAAGGACATCGATGGATGTTCAGTTAGATCGATGGGTGTGCAGTAGGGATGCAAATAAATAATCGATTAATCGGATAATCGATTATTTAACCTCGAATAATAGATTAATTTTAATCGGTGTTTAGAAGCCGATTATTTTTATTAATCGATTATTACTAGTGATTAATCGGTTTTCGAATACATCTGGATTTGAAAGCATTTATTAAGCATATTATCGAAAACCGATTAACCAGTAATAATAATTATTACTTTTGATTATAATCGATTAGTACAAATTAAGAGTAACCTTCGGTGTTATCGTTACTGCCTCCATGGATGAAGGAAAGAGGTATCCTTCATACTTGGAGGTAGTAACAATAACAACGATCATTTGTCTTCAACCCCGAGGTACCCCCCTAGAAAGAAAAGACGGTTCTAAAACGGTTCACATTTTAGAAGTGTATAATTTTTAGAATTTTTTATGGCCATCCGGAGGTTTTTACAACCAGACCTTTGTTCAGTTCAATTTATGAAAATTCTCCTACCCTTCCTACCCTCCATTTATAATGTAAAAAAACTACTTTATGCAATTTTATTCATTTTGGCATTCCTTTCTTCATTAGCCTTGTAACTTAACAATAGGTCGTAACCTATAGACAAAAAACCCATGGAAAAGCAAATAATTATGCGTTTGAAATAAGTAATTAAAAAATCGATTATTTGCTTTCGATTAATCGAACATCGCCTCTTCAATACCGATTAATTATTATTATTATTAGCTTATGATTGATCATTTGATGTTATAATTGATTATTTGGTTCTGATGTTGCATCCCTCGTGGGCAGGATCCCTCAAATAACATTTTTTCCTATCGATTTACAGCATTTGAGACGATTATCTACTAACTCTGGCTGGTTTTTTGAATGTTTGATAAAATTAAAACACCTCAAATCGAGTTGAGGCGTTTTACCTTCACAAATAGATGTGGATTTGTTTTGGAAGGATTTTGATGAAAAACACCTCAACTGGTCACCAACATACTGAAATTTTATTTATTTATTTATTTATTATGTTACATATTCTTTATACACAAATCACTAAAATCACTAAAACGCTTTCATTATTACTTTACGTAAAACGCCTCCCAGGTGCCATTTGAGACACCTCAGCCCATCATCCGAAGCCAACGATGTTAACATAAAACGCCTCAACTCAGTTTTCAGCGAGTTGAGGAGTTTTCCCCCAATATCAAGCGTATTTGACATTTCAACCCCTTCCTGGTCGAATTTTGACATTTCGACTCGACCATTAGAATGGTGAGGTAGAATTAACGAGGAGTACGTAAAAACCCCATTTTCGAAAATTTTGGAGTTTTTCATTAACAGGGCAGTGTAATAGTTGTATTTTACTTGATTACTTAATTGAGCAACCTATGACAATCACATTATTAAAGGCCTGTAGGTGCAAAAATCAAACTATAACACGAAACAATTTCTTACAACAAGATTTTAATTGTTTAACTTTGATTTTTAATTTAGTATGAAATTTAATCCGCTTTTGAAAGACTGATAATTTTGTGTCGATTGTAAAGAGACTGTTTTATAAGCGTCAAAACACAAGATTTTTTGTGGTATAGTTTCACTTGCCCAGAAGTTTAGTGTGACAACCAACCGATCTTAAATATTGAAAGTTGTCAGGAGTTGGGTACTATTGCGGTGAATTGTCCTAACTATTACATCATATTTGAAATAGTTTATAGGTTTGTCAATTTCTTATTATTCAAGACGTAGGCGCGTTAGTATGAAGTAAACTGACTTATAAACCTGATTTATATTGTAAATCTGACTTATACGAGCACAACCTTGAAAATCAGGTCGCTCATGTCTATGTAACAATCGATGTTACACAATGATCCAACCCCCGTAGATTGTACTTTTCCCTGTACCCCTCTCAATTGGGTATGGAATTGGTGAAGGTCTACGCTGTCAGATATTCGGTACTGGAGGTCATCGTCTCGCGAGAGATATGTAATTATTTAGTCAAACAAATTCCTTGCAGAAATAGCCACTTCGTCACAGGGGCGGATCCTGGCTGTGATCTTAGGAAGGGGGCATGAGGTTCATAACCTAACTTTTGTGGACATATTGATTTAATTTTACAGACAAAGTTAATTCTCTCTATTGTATTCTAGCGTTTAGGGAGTCACTAACAATAACTGAATTGTACATTGCACATTAAAGACGTTTATGTTCGAATGTAGCCTTAGTATCATACTAGACCTGGTCCATAATGGACCTATAACCTTAATTGAGCAACCCCTCGAAATTTGGGTGATGTCACAATCTTGAAAATCGAGATACTCTAGGATACGCCCAGACAACTACTATATTATGACCCCCCCCCCCCCCCTTGAGTCCACGATCGCGTTATGTACGTAAGCGTTTAATGAATTACTTGAATGAAATTGAAAATCGTAAAAAATTTGTTCATTTAGCACACATTAACGCTGAATCAGTCGTGGCTCACCTGGAAATCAGGGACATTGTGGAGGGGGATCTATTTGATGTTGTGGCTGTGAAAACCTTTTTTAAACCTGCCATAAGCTCGGAATCCGTGATGATAAATAACTATAGATAACTATGATCGGATTCGAAATGATCGTACTGGGCTTGGTAGAGGCGGCGTGACATTATAAGTTCACTCCAATTTGAAGTATAAAATCTATTAACCTTAAACCGAATTAGACGAATGTTGCATTCTAGTCGTCAAAAAGTCCCTGACGTTGATAATAAGCTCCCAATAGACCTTCATTCTTACGCCTTCAAATTCCATTCGACTGAATACCTTCATTTCCTCATCTAGAACATACTTGAGGCTTCATGATTAGGGAAAATAAATTATATCTTTTATAACTTGCATTCAAACTTGCATAAGCTTGAATTTCATGTCCTGTGATATTTCAAATTCTGTGATATTTCATGTCCTCATTTTCCAAATTTTGTATTCACCCTTTGCATTCATATTTTTCCAGTATATGGGATTACCTTGTAAACATGGCTGAGGAAGAGAAGAAGACCATAGTTATAACGACTCACTACATAGAAGAAACGAGACAGGCACACATGGTAAATATGTTACGTTCATTTTCACTGTGTTGGGTCTATAATAATAATTATTATTTGACTTATATAAAAACCTATAAGTGACGAGTAGCAGTGTGAGGACCAGTTTCTGTGATGCACTATCATAATGGTACCTCACTATTTAAATTTTTCCTTCCAAGGAGGAAGGTACTAGCTAAATTTTTGGTTCAGTAAAGTGGAGGACGGTTTTGAGTTGCGCGAGGGAAGATATGCGTTACCGAGGGTATTAGGCCCCGCACTCCAGATCTTAGGTGAAGCTACTCGTAATATGTATCAAGTGTTACCAGATATTCATATCTGCACGCCTTGTTACATAGAGGAAGAAGGTAATGAGAAGATGATGAAAAGAATGATCTGTGTTACCGAATGTGGTCACTTCCGGACTCAAGATCGTAAGAAAAGGTGCTATATAACAAGTGTTACCAGATATGGATATCTGCACACCTTGTGTTGAAAACCAGATGTTGAGCTTTTGGGCCAGTTTTGGGGTTACAGTATAAAAATATTCAGTTAGGCTTACAAACGTTTGAAAAAACTGTACATTCCCGAAATTTTCGAGACTTTCCTATTCGGGCTCATTTTTTAACATCTGAATCTTCGAAAATTCGCTAACTGACCAATTTTAAAGAGAGCTGAATTTGATGAACTAGGCTAACTTTGAGGAAAGGTTTTTTTTGGTTAAATGAGAAGGCTTGTATATGAGTAAGGTCGTACCAAGAGCTTCTACCAGACTGTCACTGGTAGATATGTCACGTTATATAGAAATTCCCTCTCCCTATCATCCTCCCTTACAAGGGGAATGACGGTGTGAAGGGATAGTTGACCTGTCTTGGGAAAACCCCAGACAGAGTGAATGACCGTCTGAAGGGATAGTTGATATGTCTTGGGAAAAACCCGGACAGAGTGAATGACCGTCTGAAGGGATAGTTGATCTATCTTGGGAAAAACCCGGACAGTGTGAATGACCGTCTGAAGGGATAGTTGATCTGTCTTGGGAAAAACCCGGACAGTGTGAATGACCGTATGAAGGGACAGAAGACCTGTCTTGAGAAAACCCTGGATGGATTGTTCTCGATCGTTGGTGTGCTGCTCTTAGTCGGTATTTATTGTGATATGTAATTCTATATCGAATATAGTGGTTTCCACAAGCCATTTTGAGTTTTTAATAATGGGTTTAATTTTAATGTTTTAGATTTTTTTCGATAGTATTCACTTGATATATACCAGTAGGTTTTGTATTTATGTAACTCCTGTTGTGTAGTTATTTTTCGCATGAATTCCTTTTTGCACCTCCCCCACGTTACGTGTAATGTTCTGTGCTAGATGACTGTCACAATTCTTGAATATTCCCGTAATAACTATGACTCTTCTGTTTCTCAGATAGGTCTTATGAGGTCAGGGGTCCTGCTGTGCGAGGATTCTCCGGACACCCTTCTCGCTCAAAACAATTCTGGATCGCTGGAAGAAACGTTCATGAGGCTCAGCCAGCTTCAGGAAATCCACGTGCGTTACTTGAAATATTTTTTTTCGAACTGGATGATCAAATGGGTCGAGAGATTCCTTCTGAGTTGTGGCATCACATATCGAATATCAAGTTGCTATGAAGTCTCCAACTTCTGATACTTAACCTCTGTACGACCTCATTCGATACGGTTACAATCGGTGGGTTTCACATTCAGATACCAAAACTCATATAAAAGTATACATTAAACTGAATATTTTATTAAAAAATTCATTGATGCAGGCGAGACTAATTCAAGGTATAGAAACAAGACCTAAGGCCGGGTTCTCAACTCTTTTGGCACATATTGAGGTTTCAAATTCACTCTTATGATTTCAATTCATGTTGAATATTCATAATCATTATCATAACTTACAAAATATAGAAATCGCACCCAGTTTGTAGAAAGATGTGTTTACAGACTTTTCGTACTATCAAAATCTGATTCAGTTCGATGTTTCCACTGCAGAAAAAGAAGAACGAAGAGGAAGATTCTGAGCTGCGGAAAAAAACGTTCAAGAAACCCACCAGGCCGGAATATACGAAAAAGGCAACTTTCTTCAATTCGAGTCGATTCAAAGCCGAAGTGACGAAGAATTTCCAATTCATCAAGCGGGACTATGGGTTAGTTTTAATTAATAGGATAAAATAGATAAGTGGTTGAGGATCTTATTAACTCCTTTCATCACTATTTCACTAACAATTGGAATAGTATTTCAATAGGTATTTACCAAGGACGTTTCCAAACTAATTTATGTTCTGGGGCAAATAATTTATTGTATATATAACTCCCCCCCCCTCCCCATTGTCACGCTACATGGTCTCTAGTATGCTATCTCCTGTAATAAAACGTATATTTAAATGACTCTAAACTGAAAAGCTAAGGAGAATGTAGGTACATAAAATCAATGAGAATATACGTTTACCTTTCATTATTATACTGTACCTATTAGGTACAGTGATCTGCAAAACTAACGACAATTTAGAATCATGTTATGGACCTTTTTACCTTCTGGTATTGTTATCATTATTATGTTTCATTACCAAAAGGTAAAAATGTCCATAACATGATTATAAATTGTCGTTTGTGTTGCAGATCACTGTACCTATAATAATGAATGGTAAACGTATATTCTCAACGTTGATTGTTGAGAATTGCAAACCTTAATGAATTATTATGAATATTATTATCTTTATGCATATCATGAATTTAGGTAACGGTAGCCCCCTGCTGTCCTGTAGGAAGTACAATTGTGTAGATTTCGAATTTCCATTGGTTCGTCACACAGTGCTGACTTTGGCAAATCTAGGTGGAAAAACGTCTGACTCATTCACAAAATTATCCAAACGTTGTGGACTTTGAGGATTTGAGTTCCCTGGTCAGCTGAATGGCTCCTAAAGCTAATTTCTATGCTATTCAATCTATGAAGCTGTAATTTGGTATGTAGCCTGCCTCAGTTTAAACAGAATAGGCCCTGGATCAGCTGAGGGGCTCCCAAGGCTAACAGACGTATCCATGATCAGATGTTCTTCCCAGAAAGGGGAAAATTTAAATCGTTTCTTGGGCGATTCCAAAGGTTCATTATCGAAGATCTTTATAATCAAACACCTGTTACAACGAACGAACGAGTGTATTTGCCCCTCATCTGCCTCGAAACTATGGCTCCTCCCTGGATGGGAGTGAAGTAATTGTATGAAGTAATGGGGTAAGCGCATGAGCAATGAAAAAACCGATTCATTGAGTTACTGTTGCACTTAAACACCAATTTCCCCATTAAAAAAGAACACCACAGAGATCGATAATCACAGTTGAAATCTGATTGATTTGAAACTCTGACGTAAAACCGCGTTCCCATGTGACGTCACCCGTCGGGCCCCCTCGTCCATGTCGCGTGTTACAGGTGCACCCCGACTAATCAGATACTTCAGCCGTTCTGACGTCATCGCGCGGTTTTTATGAACATGATTATGTTTCTCTACCTATAAAAAATAAGAGTAAACTAATTTTGACGAATGGTTCCCATTTTTACGTTTTTGAAGAGATTCTCTGTCAAATTCTTAAGAAAAATCATGCGCAGACCCCATTGTATTCCACCTCACTTGTAGAAAAAAGTTAAGTCCTTTACCTAAACTAAGTACTTGATACCTTCCTGTAGATTTCAACAGAATTATCAGCATGGACAGCAACAAGAACATTATCATGAACCGAGAGGGTATTTAGTACGCGTTGGTAGGGCTGCTGACGTCTGGATTGAGACAAATTTGCTCTATTCACTTCATTCAATCAAATATTGCTTTTCTCAGTTCTGGATTTGTCAACTTCTTTCACTTATGGTTCACAGGCCAAAGTAGACACAATGTGATCTTTAGTAGTCTAGATAATAGGTTCGTTTCTGCAGACGAGGAGCAGCCGCCCAATTGGGCGTTTCCTGCGAGGTTGACTCAGAGCCGATCCATCCGAACCGTAGCCAAATCGTAACCCACTGATAACCTACTCATCGAATCAACTGTGCCTACTATCATAACGACTCATGCCTAATATCACCACAATCAGTTGAGAAGTGCACAATTTCTCCGTGACGCTAAACCTAAGTCACGCCAAAGTGCCATGGAGCGTTCCTGCACAGTAAGCTACGAGTCACTGCAGAAATGAACCTAATACGTGGTCACTGTTCCCTCTTCTTCAATTCCTCCTAAGTCTTAATAGATGTCATAATAAAATATCCATGGATTCTACTACCATGAAGTGTACAAAAAGTAGGGAAAATAGAAATTATAGATCCCACATTAATCGTTTAAAAAATATCGATGTAAACATTGGTACACCAAAACATCGATATTTTTTACTAAACGGTTTGATTTTTGGATCCAAGACATGAATCTGTTTATATTCGAGTTGTCGAGTGTATTGGAGGGTAGTTTGGATTTTAGGGACAGACAATTTGGTACTCAACGACATTGATTAACTGATTTTGGTCTGTGATTCCCGCAGGGTGGCATTGTATTCTGTGATGGTCCCTCTGATGTCTCTGGTCTGCTTCAACTTCGGTACCGGATACGAACCCAAACCTTTCAACTTGGGCGTGATCAACGAAGAATTTACTTCGGGAGTCAGGGCGTGTCAAAATTGGCGGCCAAACGCTACTTGCGACTTCACCAATCTGAGTTGTCGGTATCTCCAGAAGCTGGATGGGAAGCAAGTTATTTCTGTAAGTTATATGAACAACAGTGGAAGATAAGGCGAACTTATGCTTTTCTGTGAATGCCAAAATCCGTCGCATGATATCGTCATGGGCTCATACTGGTACAATTTTATATAAAATCTGATGGTTGATAGTCTCATATTGATTTTTTTGTCTCTCTTTTGTTATTGACAAAAGGTAAGCGCGCTTAATGCAGTTGTAAATCTTATTTATATATCAAGTATCAGCTGTTTGTCGATCAACGAAGTCTAGGATGTGTCGTGGTCTGACTAGTCTTCTGTCGGGGAATGTTGAGAATCCGTAGGCTGATGAATTTTTGCATGGAGGAAAGGCGGTATTTTGAAGTCATTGTATATAGATGAATTTCAAACAAAGGGTAGGGTGTGAATTATAATGCGTTGCAGGATGCTGTTTCGCTGCCCTTCAAGCCGTCTGAATTGGGACTCTGAACATGTTCCCCAAATTGGCAAGGCATATGTCCAAATGGGACGTATGAGGGTTTTTGTAGATAAGGATTTTATTGGTTGCGGTTGTTGAGTAAGGGCTTAAGTTGAGTAGTTCTCATTTTAGTTCTTCTGATTAGATTAGAAACGCGGTCCTGGAATGTCAATCGACGATCTAGGGTGACACATGCTGTTGAGAGTAAAACTCCTTCATAGAACAGAGGAACATCTTGAATTCTCAGGCGAATGTCACTGCAACTGACTTGATGAATCAATTTGTCATCTCCATTTTGCGCACCATTGTCCTAGTTCGTGAGTGAGCGTTTGCGGGACATCAGCAGCCTCACCGCCCTCTGGTCGACTGATGGCATATACGACGTCATCGGCAAATAGCCCGAGAAATATGGTTGAGCTGGTAACGGTAGGTCGTGGCAGAATAAGATGTAGAGATTTGGCTCCAGGACACTTCCTTGTGGGACCGAAGCTTGTATTTTTCGAACCTGAGAGATCTCGTTTTGAATGTCAACGGCGAAAGTTCTTCCATCCAAGTAGCTCTTGAGAAGGTCTAGTAAGTTTCTCGGGAGGTAGGGTCCAACCTTGATCAGCAGTCCCTCATGCCATACTCTGTCACTTGCCTGCTCAGCATCAAAAAACGCTGCTCCGCAGATTTCTTTGTTGTAGTAAGAGGTTTTGATGTATTTTACCAGCCTTTGGTGCTGTAGAGGACAGGAGTGGGATTCCCTGCAACCAAACTGTTGATTCAAGTGGGCGGTGTAACGCAGGAGGAGAGGTAGAAACAGTCGCTCGAAGATCATGGCCAGGATCGAAAGTAGACTAATTGAACGATACGATCCAATCTCATTTTCTGGCTTCCCTGAATGCATCTTCATACCGTCCATTGTTGTCATTCCGAGCTGGAAATAGCAAAAACCACTAATGAAGAGTTACATATAAGTAAAACCCATTAAACAGGCCACAACTATATCTAAAATGTATGTCTTACGATATTTTAGAACGATATAGGAAGCATAGAAGAAGGTTTGGACATGGTGCGCCACTCATCGTTATGGGGCGTCATACACTTCCCTAAGAACTACTCGGACGCTATGGCCAAACTGACCGAAGTCCTGCCCTTCAGGGACGATCCGGAAAAAGACTTCATCATCAAGTACAGCACCATTGACGTCAGAATGGACCAATCCAGTGAGTCGTGATTATGAGCTGTGTATGTCTGTTCGAATTCGGCTGATCGTCCCAACCTCACACTCACTTTCCTTATTCAGGGTGTGGCAGTGAAGACGAACATGTAAAACGAACGTAAAAAAATGCATAAAGTATTTAATTTTGATTTAAAAAAAATGTATTGGTATGGAAATATGCCTCTTTCAATAGCATTTTGAGTTATCAATGGTGAAAAACAACATCTGACATGTGGTGGCCTTTCATGGACGTCCGCCGCAAGCATCGGTCCAGCATCGGTCTCTCGACTTCCTTTAATTCTTGGAGGTGACGAGCTTTAAGGACGTATACACATGCCTTCATGTGACTCCACAAGAAATAATCTCATTTCGATAGATCGGTGGACCGACGTGGCCAATTAATGTCCCCAAATCCGGAAATCACACGACCTGCGAAAGGATGTCAAAGGGCAGTCAGTGTGGGCAGTTACTCCATCTTGCTGTAACCACGCACATCGGAATATTATTCGTTTTCCTCTTCAACTGATCATGTTAAAACAGCGCGTTTTTAGAATGGCTCTCCCTTCCGATGGGCCTACGGGGGTTGGTGCCATTATGTTCGTAGTGTCAAAAATTAACGACTTTGCGCATTTTCGAAAAACGTTCGTATTCACTGCTTATATCCTTAAATATATCCTGATATATCCTTGAAACCAACTCACTGCATGGAATGACGAAAGTCATTTTGGCATACATACAGAGAATGGGAGAATTCTTGAGGGTCAAAAATCGTATGAATGTCTTGAAACCAACTGGGATTGTGTTTGAAAAAAAAAATTTCATTATTAAATTGAAAATAAAACCACCAATATTTTTGCACAATCAAATGATCAAAATGAGTTTTTGATTTGCCAAAACTACTGCAAATTTAATTACATTCTGTACCAACTAAACTAAATCACTGGCGGCGAAATCGTGGAAACCCATGTTAGTTATAAAAATACTAGTTACAACAATAGTATTGTTTGGTTACTGACGATGGTTTAATCACCGAAAGCGGTCCAACAGCGTACTCATATTTCAGTGGAAATAGAAGATTTTTTCAAATACTCTTGTTTTCCTTATCATTCTTGTACAATCAACAAAAAATAGAGTACCTAAGTAGTATTATATTTATTTTCATTTTATTGTTCATCCGATGTATTATAAGAAGTTAGATCTAGATAAGATAGAGTTTCAAAATTTAGGTTTTTATGCAGATAGGAGCAGTTCAAATAGGTTCGTTTCTATGAAAATTGACACATATTAAACGTTTTCAGATATCGTGGTGACTCAGCTGCTGATGAGAGATCTCTATGAAGGCCTTAAGGAAGTTATGGAAGAGATGTACTCCGAATGTGGATACGAACCGAGATCCGCACAACTTCCGCTGAAGGTTCTGTATTTCGAATTATCGGTATTCAATCAATGTAAATGTAGGTACGTTTTTAATAGATGTTCGTACGACAGACGAGTAAAACCTTGCGAGCGGAATCTCAAGTCATTTTTCTGTCAATATGAGTCATCTGCTGTGATGGTACAGTGGGCCCTCCATCGTAACCCTTCAGAAATGTGATGTAGGGATAAGTATAGTTGCAGTAAACTGTTGAAAATCGAGTATTTGTGGTGGCATAATCTGAGTTGGACACTCACAAGATGGATTCTTAAGGATAAGGTTGTTTGATTATCCATTTGAAGGCTGAATTGCATCCCTGCGAACCTCCATGATTCATTCATAACTGTAGACTACAGTCTGTTGTGTTGACACCCTCAATCATGTGTTAATTTGGTACTGACGAGGTAGTGAGTGAGTAAGCTCTCTCCTGCAATGCAGATATGTAATTTAGTTCATTTCCTTGTAGCATATCGAATATTTATTGGCGAGTGACCTACTCAACTCCACCAAATTAGTACCTAATTAAATAGTAAGTAAAAATACAAATCAGTGGTTATTGGGTGAAAGGCGTAGGTACCATACGAGCAAGACGTACTTTCACCTATATAGATATTGCATTTTAAAAACAGAAATTGGAGATTTTATATTTATTCAATTACGTTATTTTCAGTTTGAAGAACCTGTGTACGCCCGGTATACTGCGGACACTAGAGATTACATGGCACCTACTCTCATAAGCATGTATGCAATAGAGATGAGCGTTTATTAATTTTTTCAAAAATACCAAGTAAAATATAATAAATAACTTTCAGTTTTGTTATGTTTATTATTATTGTTATTTTCAGCCTGATGTTCACAATGCCAATGGCCTACGGTGTCGTCATCATAATGGAGGAACGTCAGTCTGGGGCCACAGCAAGAAGCGTTGCAGCTGGTAATATTTTGCCTAAATTTCCCGATAATGTCCATTTCATATAATACGTGTGGAGGTACCTAATGATACTACCTCCAAGATGGTCTTCTAGTTGTGTAAAAATTAGCCTAAGATACCTAATGATACTTACGGTTAATCTCAGGCAGTTATGCGAAATATTGTGAAACGAAATGGTCGATACCATCGCCTATTGCCTGGTAAAGACGAAATAACATCACACTGGGACATAACGTCGATAGATGTAGACACCTTCTCACCTTGTAGTATCCACTCACATATTATTATTTGAATGTCCTACATCGGCTTTAATTTACGCTCTGAATATCATTTTCTAAACTGTTGCACTTCAGAGGTGTGAGGGCAGCCGCCTAATCATCTCGGCTTGTCGTGGTTTGTGGTCATACAAATGACCCTCACCAGAATGTGCAACGTGTTTAGTGCAACTAATGATGCGGGTATGGTGTAACGTGTTTGAAACCACGAAGCTCATATTACATAGGTACGTCATAACTAGAGACTGGAATTTGCACATTTTGCATATAAGTATATATCTTCAAAATGCGGATATCTATGGGTTTTACGTTTTGAGGGTACCTGAAGCGTTTGGAGTGGTTTAGATTGAAATTTAAATAGCATATTTTTGCATATTTATGTGAAATTGGGTTCAGTTTTCAATTATTCAGTTTCATTTTGGTGGGTATTTTAACCATAAGTTTTTTCCCACATAATTCAATTGACACGTTCTTCAACTCCTGAGTGGAATTTTTCATCATTCCAGTTACATTTTTCGAAAGTAACCCACTTGCGAAGTGAGAACGGCCAAATCGTCCGAGATTTATTACCAGGAGTGGTAGTGAAAAGCTGTCATTCTTAGTTCATGTCTGCACATTATTCTTTGTTTTGTAGTGGTTTGCTGAGTGTCCTTGCTCCCCGAGTTTTTGTTACAACCACACAGTGGAAACCCAGGTCTGTGAATGCAGACCAGGATATCCCTCTGGGTGGTCATAATTGCCTAACCCCCGGAGAACAGGGTAAACTCAGCAAACCATTCATTACAGTTTGCAGGCTTTAGTTTGCAAACCCGTCGACCTGTTGTGGCTAGGGGCTGCTATCCTAAGCTAATATAACTTAACTACGAGTATATTAATGAGAGAGAAAACGCCTGATGGCCGTAGCTTATAGAGGGCCTGAAAAGCACGAAACAGAATGCTCAAGGATCTCTTCAGTGGTGATTCAGTTATTCTATATAGTCAGTATTCTTATTCCAATTATAGAATCAGGTCTCTTCTTCACAGGAGAACGAATAACTGTTACTATGTTTGAACCTAATCAATATTTGGCACTCATGAATACGTACGTCAGCCTTACCAAAAATACGTAATGCCTAGGTCTGCACATGGTGTGAATTACCTTATAGACTCGGCATAGCAACTACGTATAATATACGTAGTTGCTGTAGCGCCTAAGACCTACTGGGTTGGTTTCAGTACTTGTCCTAGAACTTAATAATTATGTTGAAAAGATAATAGTTGACTAGAAGAAACTCGAAGGACCACCTCAACTGAGGAAAATTAAATATTGACACTCAAGTAGGTAAAAACACTAGTAGGAACTAAGGGTGCTCAGAGAGATTAAAGACACAGACATTGATGAAACACCAACATTCACTAGTATTTATTGAATATAGGAACTTTGTGCTTTAGGATAAATAATGTGCAAAATTGTATAACCTACAGTGGCCACTGGCAAGTTGTTATCTGGACATCAATTGAATTAATAAATATTGATCAGGTACGTGTGCTTGTAGAGAATATTATTCTTATCTGATTGATGACTAGAGTGGTGACTAGATGATGTAGATGAAAGCTGTAGGTATTCCAAGGTGTTTTGGTGGGTATTGGCTGGACGTCCAACAGGTGGTTTTCCAAGTCCGATAAAAATGCTGGTAACTTCTTCACTTGATCGTAGATACGAGCGTATGTTAGAACGCTGATGGATAATATCATATTATGATGTAGATGATGATGGTAACATAAATTAGTGAGAGAAGATTACGGTAACTTGGATGAATTTCGATACGTATCACAGGTGAATATTAGCACATTAGCACACAATGTCGTTGTTAATGATGGCGTCGCAATCATTCAAAATTTGAATGACATTTAATGTTATATGAAGACTCCCACCTGTTGCCCCTTTCTCCTGGAAACAGTGATGTAGAGGATTGATGGTTGGGAGATGTTGTCTGATGTCCTTATAAATAGCACAAGATTTAGGTCAAAATAAATATAGCACAATTAAACAATAAGTAATTTACCTATATTGCACAGAAAATGAATTAATAACAATAATAATATCACAGCCCTGTCTTATAGCATCCATGAAGTACTTCCCAGTGTAATTCCTACATGATGATAGTGGTGATAATATTGATAACTGATATATAGATAACATTGATTAGGAACTTGGGAGTTTTATACAGGAACTTGAATGTGATAATTAGGTTTGTTATTGTGATAATATGAACAAATATTGGTGAGGTGCAAAAATGATGTGCTCATGAAAGGAAAAAAGGGATTTTGAAGGAAATGGAATAGAAGGAAATAGATGGCTGGTAAGGTGGCGAATTCAAGTAAGTCTGAACAGTTGCTATGCCGAATCTATAAGGTAATTCACACCATGTGCAGACCCAAGCATTAAAATTTAATGCTTGGGTCTGCACATGGTGTGAGTAAAAGGACTGTGAAAGTCCTCATGGCAAAGTAATGACGAGGAAATAATATTTAATATTATTTCCTCGTCATTACTTTGCCATGAGAACTTTCACAGTCCTTTTACTCACCCCAATTGAATGAACTCACTGTTTCATGTTTCTGAACCTCCTTTCTCGTCAAAATTGGTGCCGCAGCGTATGTGTTGAGACAGTTTCAATAGGTTATTAGTATCTCCAGTCAGTCATTTTCTGGTGCCTTGTCTGGGAACAAGGATTCAGAACAGTGGCGGATCCAGAGTCAAAAATTGACTATATTATAGTTGTTGTCTGCGCCAAGCCCATCCTTATTGCCCAATGGCCACTTACTTTTCGGCAGGATATCTCGATTTTCAATATAGTGACACTCCCCAAATTTCGAGGGGTTGCACAATTATTGTATGGACCTATTATTGTATTATTATTGTATTATTATATGGACCTATTATAGGTCCATACTAATGCTGAGTTCGAACATGGACGTCTTTGGCGTGCGAAAAGTGTTTTATAAAAAATGCAAAAAAGCCTAATCGCTCAAAAACATTGATTTGCCATGTACAAGTAGGAGGTGGGTAGAAATCCAGTTATTGATAGTGATTCCTTAAAGGCTACTTATGAAATACCTACGTTAGCAATAGGTTTTTGCAGTAGGTGTAAAAAACTTAGGTTAGGTGTATGAACCTCATGACTCCCTCCCATCAAAGTCTGGATCTGCCCCTGCACCTGGCGAACTTTTCTGGGTCTGGGAGAGGATGTTGTCTTCCATTGGAAGGACTCCATCTTTGTTTCCTCATCGTTGCAGTAAACCCACGATTCGTCCCTTGTGATGTTGGTCATGAATGTTGGTCATGAAGTTTGGATCGGAATTGGCCCTTTCCAAGAGCCCCCCCCCCCCCCTAAATTATGAGGGGTTGCTCAATAGGTCCATACAATGGCTGAGTTCGAACATGAAGTGCCAAATGTGTTTTATCAAAAAAATGCAAAAAAGGAAAATCGCTCAAAAACATTGATTTGGCCATGTACAACAGGCCTGGGGGGTTCGGAACCCCCGCCCCCTCCCCCCAAAGTGGGAAGGCATTAAAAAATATTGAAAAATCCTGAATTTAAAAAAGATTTCTTTGAAAAATGAAGTTTTTTAAAATAATTAAAAGTGTTAAAATTAGTTTAAACCCCTCTATTTAGTAAAACCCTCTGTTTGTAAAAAATGGTGTGTCCGGTAGTATAAGATTCGTAGTAGTCGTAGTAGTACTCTTCTGTATTGGTTAACGCAAGTAGATTTAAAGTAACTTCAACTCGCTCAGTTTGCTTTTTTATTGGATTTTAGAATACTGGGCTCACGCTTCATTCATTTATCCTACAAGTCAATCTATATAATTTGTTTACATCTCATCAACAATGTAAATTCTATCTCACAGGCGTGACTCCACTTGAGCTGATGGGAAGTCACTTGATTGTACAAATCTCCATCCACTTTCTTCAGCTGATGTCCTCATCCTTCCTCATGTACGTTCTCCTGCGGTATGACTTCAGGAACCCTCTAGTCGCTCTTGGCCTTTTATTCTGCCTCGGTTTCCCTGGCATCGCATTTTGTAAGTACATCAAAATCAACACCAATTAACCGAAATAATGGTGCGTTTAAAAATGAAGAATGCTCATTTAAAACTTTTTAATTATAACCATTCTAAGATTTGTCTTCGATTTTTTTCAGCGTTCTTCTTGCCACTAGTGATGGATTCTACTTTAGCCGCTGGCACTGTATGTACCGGTTTTGTTATAGCGAACGTTATGGTTGGTGGTAAGTCATGAAACATGATAAACATGAATATTATTATAAAACTGAACGGACTTATAGGAACGAAGCATGCATGGAACGAAGCATTGATCAAACCAACCACCCAACAGTTCCTACCCAAATCTTTATATATCCATAGTGTACTCGAGTACAACGCAATTTGAATAGAAAAAGAACCGTTTAACATTGAATGAATAAGTAATGCCATTAAAATAAATTTGATTACCTGTATAATCCGTTGTTCCAAACGTTTATAGGGTGTTACTAAATCCAAAGGGTTTCGCTAGTAGTAGAAGTTCAATTGACCTTTTTTTCTGAAGGGATCCGTCGTCACTCTGGAAGGAATGTTGGTATTATTTATTAGATGGATACCTACTGAACGTTAAACAACAATAAAGTTGTGGGTGAAAGACTAGTAAAAAAATCGAATTATCCAGTGGCAAACTACTAACTCATTGAATTCTCGAACTGGTCGGTTTGTTTGAATTAATGCCTTTTACGTTGTCTCTGATCCTAATAACGGCAATTCTCTCGTTGAAACTCTCAACGAGGGGTAAGATAGTTTGGTACAATCATGTACCATGTTCATAACAAACACTGAATTTCTCCTACTCGTAGGAGAGGTATTTGGGCACAATGGGGAAGGGTTCCATATAGTAATCAATTAGGAATCGAAGGCAGGAGAAGTACACTTGTAATCTTGTTATTCTAGGTAGGTGACCATAAACCGATGTTTCTACTTTGAAAAAATCATTTAATTTAGTAAAATGTAAAGCTTGAAATCATAATAAATTGTTCTTAGCGTATTAAAACTATACCTTTGAAAAAAATCGATTTTTATAGTCTCTTCTTCGTAGAAATCCGAAAACGCAGAAAATTCAAATAGGTAACCGAAAACTGACGAACGACGCAACGAATTAAAACATTAACAGATGCCAGATGGTGGAGCCTTGGCAACACAAGCACGAGTGTCCACTATTTACACACTTATGAAATTTACACCCATGCGGATATTCACAGCACTGAAATGCATAGGAAGCATGGGTTTGTATCATGGGCGTATACGTGGGTTTGAACACGATGGTGAAATCAGAATCTTATTCCATTCTCAAACTGGAGCACTTTGAAGATGAATAAATCTGGTTGTGACTTGAGATGCTTACATGATCAGCCTTGAAAAATCTATAAACTGAGGTGTTACACGGCAAAAAATCGAGACAAAATTGATTATAAAACCAGAAAAATGGAAATATTTTACATAAAACCAATTATTTCTTTGAAAATTCCCTCTTATAGCCATGCTGCATGACTGAATGTTTTTGATAATATTCGGCGTTGAACTTACGACATGAATCGGGACGATTTTTCATTTTCAATGTTTGCCAAAGTCCAGGAATTGAAGGCAAGTGGCGGCCGACATCACGAATCTTAGTCTTATCTTCCACTGACAAACAGGAGTAGTTGAGTTTGATGAACTCTACGATATTATTCATCGTTGGAAAACAGAAAAAGGAGGATGACTAGACAAGAAAATAACGGACAAAACCACGAAAACAAAAGTACAAACGAATACCGGCTGATTTGAGATAACAGATGATAATGCATGAGGAAAGAACAATGAGAGAAAAGCAACAAGTTATTCTTGCTCTTTTCAACAATTGTCTCGCTTTCTGATTGGTCAATCTCACAGGCCCGCCACAACCGAATCGAAAATTGTCATGTTGAAGTCAGGAGGACGTATGAGACAAGGGAGGAGGGTGGGGGGCATGAGCAGTGCTCCGAGGCGCTTCTGATTGGTCAGGTTGGTCCCCCAGTTGCCCGGTGCAGCTCTGTTTTGCACGCCGATTCAAATAGTAAAATGCTTATTTTTTGTAAATTTCTGAGAATTTGGTTATTATTTTTGATTTATTTGAAAAGGGGGATGGGCCAACCTGTCTAATCAGAAGCGCCTCGGAGCCATAGCTCATGTCCACCCCCCTTGTCTCATAATATGTTATGTTCTCATGACTTTTGGCTGACAATAATAACAATTATTGTTTGTTTGAATGTGGCGGGACTGTGAGATGCACCAATCAGAGAGCACGAAAATGGTTAAAAGGAGCAAGAATAACTGGTTGCTTCTCTCATTTTTATTTTTCCTCGTGCATTATCATCTGTTATCTCAAATCAGCCGCCATTAGTTTTTTTTACGTGGTTTTGTACGTTGTTTTATTGTCTAGTCATCATCCTTTTTCTGTTTTCCGACGATGAATAATTCAGTGAAGTTCATCAAACTCAACTACTCCCGTTTGTCAGTGGAAGATAAGGCTAAGATTTGTGATGTCTGCCGCCCCTGGCCGTCACTTCCTGCACTTTAGCAAACATTGAAAATGAAAAATTGTCCCGATTCGTGACAAAGTTCAAAGCCGAATATTTTTTTTTTTAAATTCACAGTCTAAAAGGCATGGCTATAAGGAATTTTCGAAGAAATAACCGGTTTTATGGGGAAGTCATGCTCCTGGGGCATGTCATGCTGGGGAAGTCATGTTCTGGCATGTTATGCTCCTGTTCTCCTATCAGTAGCTGCCACTGATGTATAATATACATATTATAAAGAAAAATAAGTGGTGGGGTGGTATCAGAAAATAGTCTTGGAATTAATCAAGACCCACCACTAGACGGCACATTCGGTAAATTGTATTTATCTTTGTATCTACAGGTGGAAGTTTATCATAAATGGAATTTATTACATTCACATCTGTCCATCCCACAGGAACGATGTGGCCTGTTGAAGGGGTTCATCCTGTGCTCAAACCTCTTTCCTGGGTTCTCCCAACGTACTTCCCGACGACAGCCCTCAGGAACGCCAATTTCAAAGGATGGGGCCTTTCGGAGCCTTCAATACTCCTTGGGTTCGCCTCCAGCCTCGGATGGACGGTCATATTCGTCTTGGCCATTTCCACTGTCGTCGTCGTCACCAAAAACAGAGTCTTCCTTGGTAAAAACGCGTGATGAACCTCGCTCTTTCAGCATCATCCTGAGGCGGCTTAATAGTTGGATTATTTGACTTATTAAGTTGAATACTTCTACTTCTGAATGAGTGAAAGCACTGGTTGGAGGCTTATAGCTGATGGTAATTCTTTACTTCCATTGGTGAAAATTCGTATTAAAATCAAAAAATGTATTGATTAGCATAACTGATTGTTCAAACACCTCACCAAGTGACTGTAATCGTCCTCTCTATCCTCAATCTGAACTACACCTCTAAATCAGATTGAGGTACTTTCAAGCGGATACCCATGACTTAGCCCTGCTGTACTGCCCTTAGAATGAAGAACGCCTCACCTCAAAATTGTCGATTTTTGTTTTTAACGTAATCCCTATATTTTTACCTTATTTTTTCAACTGTGAAATCGAAATTCGCCCCGGAAGGGGGAAATTTGTAGGGGTGAAACCAAATGAACCCCCTCCCCCCCCCCACAAATACTTTCCATTTAAGTACGTAGGTATGTGTAATATTTATAAATTATGCCAATCATCATGGTTTTGGGAAGGTGTGAAATCATGGTATCGAAATTGAAAGAAATGGGACCCATCCATCAATTAGGTACTTGCTCGAGATGAAGAAGAGAACTGAGGTTGGTTGCTCAACGCCGTGCTAGGCTCGTACATAACTTACTGTTACAGTCTGTCGACATTTGAGGAGAGGGGTTCAACAATGGAAGAACCATCCTCAGGTAAATTGGTAATTAATAGAACCATGAAGAACCATAGTATCTTAATAATGCAATTACGTAGAATTTTAAAAAAATAATGATTTATGATTTGGCACCTACCTACCTACTTAATGAGGTAATAATTTGTATTTAATTTATAGGATTTATTTTACCTCCAAAAATATTTGGAAAACGAATTTTTAGCACTTGGGTGAGGTGGTCTTCCTCCAAAAGTAGATTTGAAATGAACTTGTCTTTTTGAAACTGAAACGCCTCACACAGAGGTGAGGTGTTTTACCTCCAAAAACATAGCGAAATAGTGGCTCAAAATGCCTCAGGAGTCAATAATCGATGAAATCATCGATTTTACTGATTTCTGAAAATCGCACTTTTTGAAGTGGGGCGTTCTTCATTCTAACGGCAGTGTAACAAAGCCCTGTGTTTGTTACTGATCACAAATGTATTCATAAGCTCATCACCGCGAGCTCAACGCCCGTGTGGCATATGGCACAAGCTTATCAGATGACACGCAACTCCTTCTGGACATTCCCCAGCCCCACGAAGTTTTAGCTGATGAATTCGAGCTCTCTATGTCACGTAACCTGTTCTTATTGTTGGTATGAACAACAACACTTTAAATGGTATCAATTTTCAATAAGTATGGTTTCAATGATACTTTGAAAATGTATAATTGTCGTATTTTTTACTACCTGTGGGAACTTCATGTACCTCACTCATATTCAGGTGGACATACAATCAGGTCATGATCACTTTTCGAACATTCCACATTCAGGACTGAAATGAGCCCCTTAGGAATAAGCTATTTCTAGTCATTGTCCCTTTAAAAAGGTCAATTACATATTATTTATGTAAGTTAATTAGGTACTAAGTAAAATATGTTGATTACTGCGATATTCGAATATAAGTTATTTTTTTAATTTGTGGTGTACAGCTATCGATAGTCCGTACTGACAAGTATAAAAATATCGATATATCTGCGGTTTTTATTAGACTTAGTTGTTGTTATTACTACTCACCAAAATCAATGCTCCTACGACACTATCTGTCCTCCTCCAGCATTACCAGCCAGAACTTAAGGACACTGCTCTTAGTTTAAGGATACTGCTCTCAGTTCTTCAAGTTTTGAACCATTTTGCTGATTTGTGACGTACAAACTTAAACTATGGTGTATTTTGTTATGGTCGTCTCTCAAAGTGTAGTTACCTAACTTAAACAAGTAACCTACTCACTCCTGAGGTCGTTCTATGTCATTCGACTGTACTATCGATAAATTTACTCCACTACTTGTACGTAACAATATCGTTTGTCGACTTTTATTAAAAAATGGTAGGTGCGACCTTTAAATTGTATACTTTGTACATGAAAAAATCACACCTAATACCATATTTGTCCACTACTTACTTTTAGTTAGTAAACATGTAGAAGCTATTTCAGTTCGCTTTCATCGAAGTGTTCCAATAATCTTATTTAATATGCTCTAATGTAGAATCTTTACTTCCTCCAGTGTTATTATTGTTTTGACAGTGGTGTCTACAAAAACTGTCTCCAGTCTTATCAGGAATCGTTTGATATTAATAATGTAATAATTTAACTGTGAATATATTATATTTATTTTTATGGCAGATAAGAAAACGAAGATTTAATTTGATAGAAATTGAATGATTTTAAATCTAAAAATACCGAGAGGGTTTGTTGTGTTACTACTCAATTGAGTATGTTTTTGTACCCGAATAACGAAACACCAAAAGTGATTGGTTTGTGTTCGAAAGCATAATGTTTTTAGGACCTGTACATACAAAATGCATGCTCGTTATCGAACCTCGTTTGTAGGTGTTTACGGGTAAATCTACAGAAATAAACGAATGAATCATTGATAATTTTGTGAGTGACTTTTTTACACCCTGTTTATACCCGAAATTTGACATCTGGTACACGTCAATCTAGTTTATAGCAGTAAGGCCAATAATATATATTATAATATATCGTCGCTCTAGCACGATCATGACACAACTCACTTCTGGGCCATTTGGGTTATACTCGTACATCGTTGTTGATTCAAATTTTTGCGCTGAATCGATTGGTGTGGTTAGTTTGGCGAAAAAGCGCAAATTAACGCTGGCTGCATCGCCAGTTTCGCCATCATGACACAACTCAAACCTTAAGGAATCATGACACAACTCAGCAGTTAGAATGGCGGATCGATGTATTGTCGAGGGCGAGGTGAGTTTCTTTAGTTATTCCTAACTATAGTTTGTAGTTTACATGCTTCTTTTTTGCATCTATATTCACTTATTAAGAGAGACGGCAACAAGAATTTTTGAGGATTGCTTGCAGGAATGCAGTCAAAGCAAGAAACAGCTGAGGAGAACAAATTGTCGGTTTTGGAATGTGGAAGTTACTGCCTTTCATGCTAGCAAGTGCTTCCTACTACAAAATGAAATCAGCCATCAATAATTATACAATTTACAATCTAGGAAACCATGAAGTTTGTGGTTCATAGAAAACAAAGGAGACCTTAGTGCGTCTTTATTGGCTTCTCTTCTGGTCGTCATCAGTGACGGATGTACAAAACCAAAATAGAAATTGCTCCATATCAATGTCTGTTGCTATGAGCAAAAATATGTTCATTTATCAAAAATACCTCGAAAAGGGAGGGACATCCTTAAATAGAGTGAGACACCGTCCACAGCGTGATCGAAGGAGCCATGAAGAAGGGCTAATTCTTCCTTCCCCCATGAACTTGTCTCATGAACAGGCAAGAACAGTTCCTGCGCCATACCGGTCCCGCCTGGTGTACCACAATGAGTTCAACGATTTTTCTGAACCAATGCAATTCAATCATACCAGGAAACAAACCTTGATTGTTACGATAAGTTACCGCATGCTTCAGAGAGTATTAGAAAAGCTAAGAGATACACAAAGCAAGCACAAATGACTGACGAGTGAGATTGCAAAGGCTGAAGATGAGAAACCGTTGAGACTGCTATCTAGTTTTTTTTCTTTTTTTTACTCAATGGTTTTCAAAGTACCTTTTTACGCTTTCTATCTTAGAGAAGTTGAAATATTTTAAATTTTAGTATAATTTTCAAAGCTTTCTGTAAGAAAATAATATGATATGTTTAAAGATTGAAATAATGTGCGATATTAATATTATAGTTCGACTCCTCAGGTTCGTATTTACAGGACAGTAAATACTTATCGATGTTTTCTCGTTCAAATTTTGATAATAGGTAAATAGTTTTCAAACGTTTTATTGCGTTATTTTTTCATACAATCCTCTTTCATCCAACTAAGAAGGTACCTACTAGTAGATACTTAATTGATCATGACAGCTCGATTGATGATGACATAACTCAAAAGTAACTCACAGTATCATAACACAACACAATTTCAGCTATAGCATAAATTTCTTCAAAAAATGCCATGTCTCTTAACCAATGAATTGATGTTAAAGTAAAATATCAATAATTCAAGGCATTTCTGATTATGAGCTCCTGGAGAAAATGTTTCTTCACTCTCCTGAAAAATTGCCAAAATTGAGTTGTCATGATCGCACTTAAGCGACTATATAGCCCTACTGAACTGAGAAGCACAGAATCATTATCTTACGTCATTCATCATGGAAATCTCCGAGGAGCAGGTTATTCGCCTTCAATAATATTAGACAGGATCATTTGGGACTCGGAAACTTTAGTAATGAATAATTTGAGGTTCCTGCAAGGGGACGGTTTCTGGGAGTTAGATTATTCGAAGGTTCTCCACTGTGGAGGTATCTAACACTACATTCAATGGTATATTTGAACAAATCACTACGACCGAGAGTCAAAGCTCGATATTATATATTGTATACCGATCTCCCGGTTTCATAGTACCTTCCTACTGATTCAGAAAAAAAGATTACCAAATAGTCACCAACATATAGGGTAAAACCCCCAGTCGTTGGACACCCCCCCAGTCGTTGGACAGTGAAGGGTTTTCAGGTTTTACTGAGGATCTGGTTATGTCCACAAGGTTTTGATCCACATCGTCGTATACTGTGAAGCGTGAAGAAGAAGAAGGAAAGAAGGTTATAACACTGCAATAACCTCACAGTTTAGGAGTGGAGAAAGATACTTGTTCTTATCAAGGATCGTGAGTTTCCTAAAGAAAATGGTAAGCTGACTTGGTTTGTTTCATAATAGTTTTCAGTATTATCTTTGATGTTTACTGTATTAATTGTGTATCTAATCAAAAGCTTGATTCTTTCTGGTCATTTTCCTGTCAAAGTTTTCACACTTGAGGCCGAACTAGGTTTGTATTTTCGTGTCCAATGACTGGATACTGACAACAAGGTTTTACTCAGTGGTTGGACAGTTGTCCAATGACTGGGTTCAACCTGTTTTTTGAGTACTCCAGTGATTGGACACTTGACTATCTCTTTTTCAATGAACAATTTCCATAACAAATTTCAGTTTTAGCTGGATAGTGTTTATAACACTTTGTTTGGAGTAATATTTTTGATAAACCAGATCTACAGCTGCTTTGGAAATTTGGCAGAAAATGAACTTCTTTGGGTTTTTTAAATAATAAACGGACATAAACCATAATAATTATTATGGCTGTTAGATAGGTACCTATGTGATATTTTTGTGACTTATTTTTCTGCATAATATTCATACGAACATTTCAATTTCAGCTCGAAAAGCCACCAAAAAAGAAGAAGAGTTCGGAGGCCAAGAAAAAGAGGAAACCCAGAGCGCAGTTGACATCTTATGATGAAGCCAAAGTGCAGGAAGCTCTCCTTCAAGTGTCTTCAGGAATGAGTTTGAGGAAGGCGGCAAAGATTTTTGGAGTCCCCAAATCGACCTTATTTTTTCGTAAGAGCCCCCATTTTACTAAAACCACGTTTGGGCCCCCTCCTGTCCTTACAAAGGAGGAAGAAGACAGTCTATGCCACTGGATTTTCGAATGTGCCAGGAAGGGATTTCCGCGTAGGTCGTTAGACCTAATGAAGAGTGTCGAAACTTTTCTGACCGAAAATCCTCGTCCAACCCCTTTCATAAATAATAAACCAGGTAAATCATGGTTAGCTGGTTTTCTGAAGAGACACCCAGAGATCAGCGAAAGAACGAGTGAAGCCGTCACGTCTGCGAGTGCTGCAGTTGCCAAAGAAAATGTCATCAAATGGTTCTCCTCTGTCGAAGAACTTCTCACAGAAGAAAATGCTGTCCACATTTTGAGCGAACCTTCCCGCATTTTCAATGGTGACGAGACAAATTTTTTGCTCTGGCCTAAACAAAGAAAAGTTTTCGCGAAAAAAGGCGCAAGAAACGTCTATGAAGTTGATGGAGGGCTGGCGAAGAGCTCATTGACTGTAATGCTCAGTTTTTCAGCCACAGGAGATATTGTACCACCCATGATAATCTACCCATACGTCAGACTGCCTTGAGAGATAGCATTTTCTGTGCCAGATGGATGGAGTATTGGAACAAGTGAAACGGGTTGGATGAACTCAGCTGTGTTCTACGAGTACATTGCCAACACCTTCGATGATTTCCTGAAGAAAAACAATGTTGAAAGGCCGGTGATCCTCTTTGTTGATGGCCACCGAAGCCACCTAAATTACCAATTGAGAGAGCTTTGCAGCCAACTCAAAATTATACTGGTGTGCTTGTATCCGAATGCGACGAGGATTTTACAGCCGGCAGATGTGGCTGCATTCAAGCCATTAAAAGAGGGCTGGAAAAAAGATTTTAAAAAGATCTCTAAAAAAGATTTTGCACCACTATTAAAAGTCACGGTCGATCAGCATTTGAAACGAACCACGTTGGTGAACGGCTTTAGAGCATCAGGGCTGTACCCGTGGAACTACGAGAGCATCGATTTCTCTAAATGCTTAGGTGCAAACTCTACAACAGTGACCAACGTTGAAGACTCTTCGTCCAAGAAAATTCACCCTCACCTGACTTATGAAGAATTTAAAAACTTCCTTGGGCCGCGGTTGCTGAGGACCATTGATGAACAAGGCTTTGAAAAAGATGATGAGGATTTCAACTGTGCACTGCAAGAAGCAATTCTGCGCATGAACGAGCACTTCAAGTCAGCTGCCCCACTCATGACTAGAGAGGAAGTCACCACTGATGGTTCACAGCTTAATCAGCTCGTTTTTGACGCCACTATTAATCATGAAGAATTTAATGATGGTATCGATTCAGGAACTCCTCCTCATTCCCAAAATATTGCCCAACCAAATTTTTCTCTTGATGTACGTGTCAATGAAGAACCAAAAAGTGACCTCATGCCTAACGTCAGGACATTGGCTGTCAATTCAATAGACTCCTGTCTAATTTATCCAGACACACCCAAAAGGAAAGGTGTTCGAAACACCAAAAGAGTACCTTTTGTGCTGACATCTTCTGCGTGGAAGAGAACATTTCTGGAAGACGAAGAAAGGAAAACTCAAGTTCAAAGGGAGAAGGAACTCAGAGCAGAGCAGAAGAAGATGGCAAAAGAACAGAAGACAAAAAATCCAAAGAAGAGGGGGCAAAAGAGGAAAACTTCATCGTCAAACCACGACTCCACCTCCACTTTCGTTCAGGAATCTCGTCCGTCAGATGAACGATCGACCGTCCCCGAAGTCAGACGTCACATCACATTCTTGAGTTCAGAAGACGAGGACGACGACCATCAGTTTGCCATACCAACATCACCAGCAAGAGCATTTGAATGTGAAGAGGAGGATGGCAATTGGTCAAAGCAACCCCGGGAAACGCTGTGATATATGCGACAGCAAATTTCATCTTGGTTGTTTACCAGAATCGCCTATTGTCAAAGAGATTGTGAGTTGCCATAAGTGCCTTAGGGAATTGGAGAACACAGAAACCCCTGATTTTGACGTGAATGTGATAGGTTTGCTCAACTCATCTCGGTAGTTGAGAAAACAACGAAAATGATGTGATTTTTAAATTACCAAAAAAGTTCCAGAAAACAACCTATTCTCAGGTTGATTTATCATTTTTATTATTTAGTGTCATTTTGTACTTTTTCATGTTTAAGCAAGGTAGTACCTAAGTACTAATTGGTGTGATAGATTGGTAGGTACTTTTGAAATATCGTTTGCTTTACTTGAGGAGTTTTCATGTTTTAGCAAGCACGATACTGAATAAGTGCCTTTGGGGCCTAGTCACCTATCGCTGGAGTTCCTTTTAAATTTATTGAGACTGTTCTTAATTACAAAGTTTACGTGCTTTATTTTAATGAAAATTCAAAGTCTGTTTTTTATTCAAATTGTAAGCGATTTATTTCAATACAAATTTAAAGACTGTTTTTTTTTTTAAATGAAACTTTGACACTTTTTTTTTCAGAATTAAAGAGCTAAAATTATGACGGTGTTCTAAAATCTACCTACCTACCACCTTTCAGGGTCATTATGCTGGAGTAAAATGTGAATTGTAAATTTTCAGGTTTCCTACCTACATAATCATAATAATTATAGCGATGTGCTAGGTTTTTAGATGGAAAATGACGATGTCCAACGACTGGCTCCGCACTGTCCAACGACTGGAAAAAGCGTCCAACGACTGGTGACTCTCTTTTTTCTTGTGAAGTTCATCTTTTGAATAATACTACGTTGTTCTAGTTTCACCTATTTGAATTTTAAAAAAAGGAACTTGCTCGTGAATGTCTATTCTTTAAAATAAAATTAAAAAAGAAAAGAAATCAGTTCGGACTGCGAAGCGGTAGGAGTGATAGTCAGTGAAGAGCTCTTATGGTGTCCAACGACTGGGGGTTTTACCCTATTGTCAGCCGTAGCTCTGTGTGATAATAAAAAATTAAAAACCACCATCCCTAACTTATTCTTATAGAAGTAAACATGCGAAAAACAGAAAATGTACTAAATCCTCCATAGAACCGTTTTATGTCATTCAATAGTTAGGTACAGATGTTTTGCATTTACCACAAGAAAATCCCAATACAATCCAAATAGTGAAGGGAATCTGGAGTTAATAAAATCCCATTACAACACAAAGAAAGTAGGCAGGGAATCTGCCTTTACTGGAAATATCACTCAAGTAGCCTACTACAACCCAAACAAAGTAGGGAATCTGACTTTACTAGTAAATTACACGAAACGCATACTACAACCCAAACAAAGTAGGGAATCTGAAGTTGATACAAATATTCCATGAAAATTCTGCTACAACAACCCAAATATTGTAAGGAGTCGGATTTTACTAGAAATATTACACGAAAAGCCTACTACAGCCCAAATAAAGTAGAGGATCTTCAATCACTACAAATATTTCACAAAAATCCCACAACAACCCAAATCAAGTAAGGAGTCTGCCTTTACTACGAGTAGAAATATTTCAAGAAAAGCGTACTACAAACCAAAAAGTGAGGAATCTGCATCCACTACAAATGTTACACGAAAAGTCTTCTATAACTCAAATAAAGCAAGGAATCTGCATTTTCTAGAAATATTACACGAAAAGCCTACTATTCGTCGTCTTTGGGTTGTGGATACAAGGGCCTCGAGGATGAAGGCTGGACGACGGAATATGGGCGCCGGTGTTAGGCCCGTGGCTCTGAAAAGAGCCGTTGAAAGAAGGAGTGGGCGTAGCTCGACGTTGGGCCCGTGGCTCTGAAAAGAACCGATGAAGGGTGCGGGCGTTAGCACCGGACTCGTGTCCTCTGTGTTCGGTCGGAAAACCCGACTTCCTAGTCTTGAGGAGGGGCTAATGTTGTACCACGAAACCCCTTAGGGCCGCCAGTGCCTTTTGCAAGGTACCGACTTGAGGCGGGTCAGTTTCCAAGTTGAATTCACCACAAACGGGTTGTCGACAGCCTTGAAGCTTCGTGGGGCGCGGAACCCCAGTCCACCTTGTACCTATGACAAGCCGCTGAGAATGAATCAACGAGGGCGCTGCTTATTGGCCCCTGCCGTGGCGATCACCGCTGCTCCTCAAGAGGTCGGATGTGAACTTCGACTGCGTTGGGAAGCCGGCGAAACGATCGGCGAGCTGGTCTTCCGTCGGAGAAGCTTGCTGGAAGGAGTTGAGGCAAGAGGCGATTTCTTGAGTGGTGTTGGGCAGCCAGTTGTAGTCGAGAAGAGAATGATTTTATTGATAGCCAGCGCGAGCTTTTATATCCTTAGCGCATGCGCACTAACCATATTTTTCCCCTACTTTCAATCAGCTCGTAACGCACTCTAGCGGATCCTTGATTAACTGTCTAGTTGCTGACTGTCCGCTAGAGTTCTATAGCGGCCAAAGGTTACTGGAAGGTTAAAAGCTCGTAACGCACTCTAGCGGCTCCTTGACTAACTGTCTAGTTGCTGACTGTCCGCTAGAGTTCTGTAGTGGCCGAAGGTTAAGACTGACAAAATGCTGGAGGCTTCGATGAAATAATTATGTAGAATGTGTAGAGTATAGGATTGTGTAGAATGTCTCTACACCTACTACAACCCAAAAAGTAAGGAATTCGCATTGATTACAAATGTTACACGGAAGCTCTTCTATAACTCAAATAAAGCAAGGAATATGCATTTACTAGAAATATTACTCGAAAAGCCTACTACAACCCAAAAATTACCTGAGGAATCTGCATTTACTAGAAATATTACCCGAAAAGCCTACTATAACCCAAAAATTACCTAAGGAATCTGCATTTACTACAAAAATTGTAGTAATATTTAATATTACCTACCCAAAAAGCCTACTACAACCCAAATCAAGTAAGGAATCTGCCTTTACTAGAAATATTACACGAAAAGCCTACTACAACCCAAACAAAGTAGGAAATCTGAAGTTGTTACAAATATTCCATCTAAATCCCACTACGACCCAATTAAAGTAGGGAATCTGCAGTTACTAAAAAACTGTCGTCTCGTAGTGAGGAGCTACGAGTATTTTAATTAACTAATCAGAGTATTCGTTTCGAGTAGGTATCTGTTAGTTTGAAGACTAGGACCTAATACTGCCTTCCTAAGAAAGAAAGTCCAAACTCCATTTTTGAGCTTTTCGAGGATTGGACATACTCCTATAGATTTTGACGAGATCTATCAATTGGACTAAGTTAGAAAGCCCTATCTCCATCAGAAGTGCTTGAAAATAAACTTTCTAACGGCAGTTCTAACTTCAACGGTATAGAAAATACACAGCAATTCACAAAACCTCGTTTTTCTCAAAACTATCAAAATGGAGATAGGACTTTCTTCGTTATGAAGGCAGAATAGTCGTCGGGTGAACAGAATTCCATATGTAAATCGATATCCTCCGATCATCTCGACCGCTGTCTGACTGACTGACTGACACACATTTTCACTGAGCCGCCGAGAGAGGGCACTATCACTGAAATCACCCCTCAGGAACGTCTCTGGACGGCTCTGGGGGATGAAGGTGTAGGTAGGCCCCTCCGTCAGACCGCTCCCCTTCCCACAAGCCCTCTCTTACTCAATACGATTATAATGCACGGCACTTACCATTAGTCCGTGAGAGCTCCGTGAGTGTACTTCATCAACCTGATACAAGGTAACTCCTCGAACATACGACACCCCCCTAACATAACGTAACCGCATTTTATTATAATTATACCAACCATTATAAACACCACCCCCTACCACCCCGCAAAATCGTCGGTTTTCACCCTCAAGAACGCTTTTGATTTTTTTTTTTTTTCAAACCAACATTCAACCTTTCCACCCGACTTGTTGTCCCTGTGATTTTCACCGTTTTAACGACTCATCAATAACACAACGACGTATTTTAGATATTTTTGTCAAAAGTTACATAAACCACCTAACAAAGCTCTTTGGGCCAGGTCGAGCCGGCACCGTCACGTAACCCTTTCCGAAGGGGGGACACCTATAATAATACGAGTAGGGGAAGGTTATACCTCAAGCCTCTTATATCCCTTGCAGCATATTTGAGAACTAGTTTAGTACCAATAATCATATGGTCGATTTCAACGCAACGTGCCTTCCAATCGTGGGAGCTTATTCACGAAAGTTCACCAGTTCGGTCATTCGTGAGTTGTGAGTGGTGTTGAGTGCGGAATTTATAAAATTGTTTTTTTTTTTTTTTTTTTACACTGATTCTTGAACGGCTGAATTCGATTGCACCTTTTGGGATTTTTATCATCATAAAGTGAGTCGATTTTATATTAAAATACTTCAAAACGATCTTGAATTCTCGACAGCTTACTATCTGTAGTTATGTACAATAATTGTACATTTTTTTACATCTTTTAAATTCAGTTCATTTTATACGAACGCCAAAATTGGACAAACCAAACCATTTCATGAATTGAAACAAAGGATTCGTTCATTTTTGGACCAGTTTGGACTATGACCGCCAGATTTTGAACAACTAAAAAATCTGGAGGTCATAGTCCAAACTGGTCCAAAAATGAACGAATCCTTTGTTTCAATTCTTAAAATGGTTTGGTTTGTCGTATAAAATGAACTGAATTTAAAAGATTCAACAATGAGCAATACCATGAATTGGGTCCCAAGTTGATTACACTGATCTTATAGCGAATTTTCGAAGAGAAGGAAGTTGTTGTTCTCGGGCCAAAATGTTTAAAACTCGAAATCCGTTTTAGACCATCCTGACTTCCACTGCCAAAGGACACCAAAAAGTATGTTCATGTATCTGTCATTCCAGACGATAACTCTCGATAGTATTGAGATAAAAAGTTCAAATTGCACAACAAATCTGCCTCGGCAATCGAAAGGCCGAGTTCGTGACGGGCAGAATCGGACCACTCCAAGTTGGATTTTGGGGAGTTTTAGGGGGTAAATTACCCATAAATTCCCAAAGTGGAACAGTCTAACAAGTGACACCTCATTTTAAACGATTTTTTTTTTTTTTTTTTTAACGCTGAACACGACGATGAATTAAAAATTGTGATATCTCATTCCGTTCTCAAAGTGGAGCACTTTGAAGATGAAGAAACGTTGTTACTTGAGATCTTCTTTACGTTCATCTGCTCTAGTGGAATTCCATGAGATATCGGAATTCTGACTTCACCATCGTGTTCAGCGTTGAAAAATCGATAACCTGAGGTGTTACTTAGCAAAAAAAGGAGGATTTGTTATAAAACCGGTAAAATGGAGACATTTTACATAAAACCAGTTATTTCTTCTAAACTTTGCTCTTATAGCCATGCTGCATGACTTTGGATTTTTGTAAATCGTAGTATTTTCGCTGGTACTTCGTTTGTTCCTTCACATCCCATACGCGAATCTCGATCCACAATACATAAGACCGCGGAAACTGCTGTAGAGATATCAACCGTTAGGTAACACAAACGAAATGACAAAATGATACGTATCACAAATCCCTCCTCCTCAATGACGGCTATCGCATCAACTTGTTTACATTCACGTTGCAATACGACCACCAGCAATACGATTAACAATCGGAGTAAGTAAGAATAATTGAGAGCGGAGAATCGAATATATTATTAGGGACACGCACTCGAGAACAGATCACGACTGAACCGGTTGGTTATTTGAAGGGTTTCGTTATCGAAATGACGTTATGCCAGCAAACTCGTGGAGTTTCTCGCAAGGCTTTTAAAAACTCGAAATATTAAACTGGAGCTCGGAAGGTTGTGCCTTTAAAACCTAAGTCCAATACACATTTAAGATTTTAATTGGTGATTCTTCTACACGCTTATAGTCTGTGATTAGTTGTGAAATGCTCAACCAGGGATGGTTTTATTGGGACGTTTTCTTCGAAAATTCCACGCTGTTTTCCTATTTTTTGCATTGAGTCCAATTTTCATAATTTCATGTTTTACTTAATTTTGTATTCATTATTTTTATGTTTTATTCCTAACATTTACCTACACCATTAGTTCAGTCGATTTAGACATAAAAAGGAGGCTATGCTTGCAAAACGTTCGGTCATTATGAATTTTTTGAACATGATTGGGACTCAAATGAATAGAAAGAAACCCGGAAAGCAGCTTCCAAAGACCTATTCGACCGGAGTTAGGTCCAAAAAACACCACTACCTACATTTCCGCCCTTTTTTCGGGTTTCCGCTACAATCATTACAAAGCACCATTACAACGTACCATCTCAACAATTTCTCAATACTCTCAGTTGTCAAGTGAGGTCGGATTCCTCTGAAAGGAAGAACTGATCTTAAATGGTTGGTTTCTTACGATTGCCACTAAAAAAAGTTGGAGTTTCAAGGAACATCCAAAAGCTTTCAGTTATTGAAAAACTCGCCACCCCTCGCCTCACCTTCACGTCGCTTGTTTGTAAACAAAACATGAGAACTGTTATGCCGATAGCTCTGGTTTTCGTACAGTCACTGAATTGAGTGTGCGTTGAATTGAGAGCTTTCCAACGAGTGGTGAACCATTTTTGCACAATCAAAAATGGCTAAGATACGTTTTCGTATCAACGGTTCGGTTCACCAGAAATCATTATAAACTCGATTCTCCCCCTTCCCCATTTCGTTTTGAGCATTTTGAGCCATAATGAAAGAAAGAATGAATGAATAAATAAAGAGTATATTTCATTCCATGGTACAGTATGAAATAAAACAAATTTCCCTTGTGCACAAATAAATTCCAAATTCCAAATATTACCAATTCCAAAAGATTTATTACGAAATTTCTATTAATTACATATTTACAAAAAACAAATTACAAAATACTTCTAAAAATCAAGGATAACAAAGTGGGTAAGTTGTGGTTGACATAACTTTAGCAAAGAGAAATTCACAATATTTTCAATAATCATAATTTAAAATTTCGTTCATTATATACCAATCATTCATTATTATTACTCCTCATTATTTTCAATTCCCATTCAACATTTACGTGCCTAAAGTACCTATCAATTTGGGTGTTAAGTATTAAAATTTTGGCCAGTAGGTAATTAGTTCCACAAGTTTTGAGCCTTACGGCTGAATGTCTATAAGCATGGAACATATCGCTCATTTGCTGCAATAGTGTCATATCTCCAAATTAGATGTTTCGGAGTAATCGCAAAAAAACCATTTCAATGAATTTCACGAAGCCAGTTTCTAAATCTCGGAAATTAGAGCTTTAAACCCTTGCTTCGTGAAATTCGTAGTGGAATATGTCAACGTTGAAATGGGGTTTTTTTTCTCGATTACCCCGACTCGTACTATGCTACGATAAAATTGATCAAAATCTATCGATCGTCAAGATTCGACATAAATAAATTATGTACGAGTATTATGATGAGGGTTCAAGTAGGCACTCAAGCTACTGGTTTTGTATAGTTTCGGGATCGGAAGTTACCCTCCAATTGATGACTTCTCAAGGTGATTTTGCAGTTTGTGAGCAGCTTCTTCTGCTATGTCCCCCTCGGCCATGAATGCTGTTTCATCAGCGAAAGTTGCTCTAACTCCATTCTCAGCAGATGGCAAATCCCTTGTGTACTTTTGGTATAGCAGCCACTGCGCAGATATTCTTGAGCCCAGAATACTCGTCTCCATAGCTTGCTCTGAAGTGTCTGCTACTGATGTAGGATTTAAGTGTTTCAAAGTATTTAGTAGGCAAATCACATTGGGTCATCATGCCAGACCTTCTCAAACTTCCTTGTTTTCTAATCATTTTTTCTGTTGCGTTAGTATTCCGATGGATCTGATCAATGGTTGAATGTTGTTCACGAAACCCAAACTGGTGATCAGGGATCAGAGTTTGCTCTTTTATCACGATCTTCAGCCATTTTAACTGTAATTTTCCCATCAGTTTATACAATACTAGTAACACATAATATGTGTTACTAGTATTGTATTGTATACTAATATATTATATTGGTCAGTAAGATTTCGTATCAATGGGATCCTTCCCTGGTTTCAATATCATTATGACTTCGGAGAACTTCCAGAAACTTGGAACACAGCGGAGCCTGAAAGTTGCATTTATTAGGTCTGATTGGCTCGTATTATACAAAAATTAACAGTTGATTTCAAAATCTGATCAAAAATCTTATCATTCAGCTCTTCTGGCCAGGAAGTCGTTCGATTGGACGGTTAAATCAGTGCAAAGGAGCCGATATATTTGGTAGTTGGTATCATCAAGTCAATACGGCACAATTTGACTGAATTTCTGTGCTCTTTAAATGATTGTATCAAAAACAGATTGAGATGTTCATTAAATTTTCAAACCTTGGTGTATTTCGTTCGAGTGGGGTCTCCGTTGTCTATACTAAGTAAGTCTTACTCACATAATAACTTCACGAAAAATGTCTAATATCAACTCTAAACACACCGCAGGACTCTGCAAGTGTAATTTTCGCCATAAAAAAATGAAAAATCGTGGAAACAGTTATTTCATATTCGGTGGCGATCGGGCGTTCGGTGCGACACTGCCGAGTGCGTGATTCAAGTTCCCGCGGTCGACATCAGCAACTTTCACGAGTTGGGTCAACACTATTTACATTCCTTCCCTCTGGTAACACCCCTGTCTCAATTCCGTCTATTAATTTTCGACATAGTTTCCTCCGAAGGCAGATACACATTCACCAAATCACTTTGATAACGTAAAACGTAATGGTTAACAAAGACACAATACTTCCGTTGAATTGAGTTTCATTGTGTATTACTCTTCAGAGAGTAATAGTCATTGTTCGAATTATAAATACCCCTAAAATTTTGAAGTTCTGTACTCTAAAAAATATAATACCTATTCTGTAGAGATTTGTGAAAGGGTTTTGAAGGATTACGAACGATCTGGTTGGATTTGGTTGATAATTCAGGCTTTTGGAAGACCTCACATTTAGGAGGTAATTGAACATGACTGGAGATCTTGTGAAAACACAGATGTCAAGTACCTACAAATTTTGATGACAGATGCTCATCAGCCAAACTAACGTACCCATTCAAATTTGGATCAATCGGACGTGTTGTTTGCGAGATCCAGTAAATATTTGGTCTTACGATAGCTCTCGAAGAGGTGCTACCATTGCTCTGATTGTGGTGGAATTACTGGTGACCATTCGAGAATATCCACAATGTTTCTTACAACTCGGCTGATTAGTTCTGACGTCACGGTTTTACGTATGTTCCGCGGGTGGAATCTCGATTGGGAATGAATGCACGCGGAAGGTAGTGAGATTTGGTGGTTGGGGACAAGGATTTGAGTTCAGAAAAACAGGGAAACACATTGATTTCCCCGTTTTTTTCGAACAACGAATTTCGAGGAGATTTTGAGGATTTTGTTTGTAGCCCTTCCATAAGTGGCAAAGAACAAGAAGGTGTTGACATAATATATTATATTTGAATCGGTCGTTTCAGAAACCGGACAAGTCCACAAAATCAAAGTTGTGGGGAAATGTAAAAAAAGTTCGATAGCCACCTACCTACGTAGATACACAAGAAAGTTAAAATTCCCCCAAAAATAATTCGAGGTGGCTATCAAACGTTTTTTACATTTTCCCAACACTTTACTTTATGTATATACTCGTATATACTACGTATATACTCGTACATAAGAAAATTAAACCCCCCCCCCCCAAATGTGACCCAAAAAAGGTGGCGGTCAACGTTTTTTACATTTTTAATGGCCGATTTTTACATTTTTTACATTTTTGCAGTGGTGAAATGCACTTTTTTACACTATTTCCAAGATAACGTTATCACCAACCTTATCCCCAGGGCCATTAATCGGCCATTAAAAATGTGAAAAAAGTTGACCGCCACCTTTTTTGGGTCACATGTGTACGACTTTTGATCTGCTCCAACTTTGAGCCCTCATTGTGAACGAACGGCTGGTCGTACAAAGCTCTGGATGATCTAAAAAAAAGTCTAAAAATTAAACTCTATTTAAATATGAACTATACCGTTCGATGTAAATATTTCGAGATACCTATGAATTTTTCAAAATTTCAAACTTAGTGTTGAACCCCTTCCCATTGACCTAGGGTTATGAAAAGTTTCGAGGATCATTGTGGGGTTGGTCCGAACCCGTAAACCAAATTTCGTAATTTTAGCAAAGTAGGTATGTTTAACATAAAATTCCCTGAAAATCGTAAGAAGGAAACGATGACCCAGAGAATCCAGTGTAATATTCAACTTGAATGTGGCAGGTCTCAAATTACAGCTCCGATGGCACCCGGAACAACCTGATCGGACACCTGGTTGGGAATTTGAGCTATCGCCTCGTTATCTTCACATCATGGCAACCCGTGTGCCCTTGTAAAACCTGGAAAACGAAGCAGTATGGCAAATGACCCCAACAATCGGTTATCGGCAGCGGTGATTTTCGGATATTCCCCTTAATTAGCCAGTTGCGAGGGGCAAGAGGTGACTCAACGCGGTCGTAAGATCCGGATTTTCCACAAACGAGCTCGAAAACCGAAGTCATTAAAATCCTTTGGGATTTTTCCGTTCGACCTAAGAAATTTCGTTTTTCTCGTATTCTCAGTTTTCGATGGAAAAGTTCTCTAAACACCTGTAGAGTGTTACTAGTGAGACTTCAATACTTTGTTAACAACACCAATGCCCTGTTAACAGCGTGTCGTTGAGGCGTTTTACCCTAACATTGACCAATTTTCGCATGTTTATAGTCAGAATTTCCTCCACTTCCGGTTCGAATTTTTAAATTTGGACTTCACCATTGAAAAGGCCAGGTCCAAAATAGGGGGGTTCCGTAAAAACCCCATTTTGGTAAACATTGGACTTAAGGCGTTTTTATTTAAGGTAGAACGCCTCAACTCACCAAAATATTGTGATGAGGCGTTTCACCTACAAAAATTTACCTACACTATTTTGGCTTCAGATTTCGGTTGTGGCAGTCAATCAAAATTTCCTAACAAAACGTCCGTTTTATTGAGTTGCTTACGTTAACGTTTAAGATGACTACCTTACGAGCAAGTTGAGGCATTTTACCAAAACAAACAATCCCAAAACGGAAGTTGGAAATTTTAAAATTGCCTTAACCGCAATTGATCGATTATAAATCGATTAATTTGCGAGTTTTTTTTCTCGATATTATCGATATTATGTTTTAAGTTTTCAGTGAAAAACTTTGAGGCGAATTTCTGCAATGTTTTGAATTTTGAGTTGAGGCGTTTTACCTTAACAGGGCAGAATTACACGAGTAAAAGTCCGGCAAGGTGAATAACGCCAATGAGGCGGAAAATGACCTTGGTTTACCAACTTACGGTAAATCCAAAGTTAAGAAATATATCAGCTTACAGAGAACTTCCGTCAGTAGTTCCGCCTTCACTAGGGAAAATGGCTGCTCAAGGGCGCGTTCGGAAAACCAGCTTCCCGTCGAGGCAAGTCTCTGAACTCCAGGAAGACAAACAGCTTCAAAGGTTCAAAAAAATTCCTCGAGAGAGCCAACGCTAGTTTCATCCAATAATTACCTACTCAAATTATTCAAATGATATAGATCTAAGCAAAAACTTGAGGAATTTAAAAAATCCACTACGGTTAATTTTTTTTGTCTAGATCGCTCTTCCGTGTGGATCACTGTTCTGTATACAATATCCCTGTGAGTCCGATATGAGGCAAAATATCGATTGAATAGGTGATCTGTTGAGTAAGTAACAAGAGGGTTATGAGACTTGGGGTTAGAATACGGTTGAGTGTCCTTAGCTCTCCGTATTTTCCAAATTTACGAGAAATAACTGGAAAACTTTAAACCTTCGGAAGACGATACCTACACATTTGAATTTTTTTGGAAAAATTTACCTTCCTACCAACTTACCTTGAACCAAAACCCAATCGATTTTTCTCTGGTCCTTATTACATTCCAGATATTATTCAGACAAGATTGAGGCACCAACAATAAAATAAGAAGATCCTACCTACGATCGTAACAGCTGAAGATGTGCCAAAGGTGTGTGGCTTGTAGAGGTGTTAGATAGTCGATAGTTGAAACTATCGGTAGCTCGATACTACCGGACACCAACTATTGATAGCCTATCGACGATAACGTTTCGAGATTACTCTTGGTCGGCATATAGGCATAGATATTATCTGTTCAGTTTTAGGGCATGCTCAGCAAGCCTTGCTGTGGGCAAATATGGAAAAGTTTTGCTATTCAATTATCTGTATTTAATCATTATAATAAATAATAGTATCGCCAAAGTAGGTGAAATAAAATTCAACAAGTGATAATTAGCAATTTAATGGAGGAAGGACGGAGAAACTTCTAAAATTCGCTAAAAGGAGTAGTGGGGACTATCCAACTATGGAGCCGAATTCAACGAAATTCAATCCCAGGAATCACGAAATCCCACCAGCTATTTGTTTTTATTTTTACATAGTGTTATGATCATCCAGTTTACATTAGGTAAATGTTAACAAATGTTAACAAATTTTGTTGCATCTTAACAACACAAAGCTTCATCATTTTAGATTTTCATATTGTTCATTACTAAGGTTTTTGTCCGATAAAGCTCAATTTCTTATATTGAGTTTAATACACATAGAAGGGGATTCATAGAAGACATAATATATTTAATTATACATATTATATGACTTAATATGTCATATATGTCTTATATATGTCTTATACGCGTATATGCGTTCGTTGGAAAACAGTTTCGAGAAACACAAAAGAACAGACCAGAGAATATATTGAAAATAGAAGGAAAATACACTATTCAACGACATTCAGTCACAAGAATTTCAGAATTCCACCACCTGGTTTTCTTACTAAGAAGTTCTTAAAATAAGGGGTATGTAGGTAATAAAAATCTATCGGTAGGGCTGTCGATACAAGGCTACTATCCACTATCGTAACACTCGTAGTGGCTCCTTTCATAATTTTATCCCAATGGAACTGAAACGTGTTTTGGACCAGGACCCCCCCCCCCCCTCATCATTTGTACAAAAAAAGATTTTTTAACTAAAAGTGATTTCCCGCTGCATTTTATAGTAGAGATTCTAAAAGAGCTTACACTTTGTACAATTGAAGCTCATTTTTATTGCTAATATTTGAGCAATATTCAAATTTTTTGGACTAAAACTGGCTTTAAAAACCTCCCTTGATTATGAATCTCCCCCTCCCCCCTCACATGAAAATCCTGAATACGCCCCAGTTTTTGACTCCTCCTTCCACCGTTCAACACTATTTCGGCTGTGTATACACATATGTTTAGCCTTTCTACGATGCTTCATCTTCATTTGTAACAATGACCTGTTGGTTCTTCGAACCGATAAGTACAACTAACGGAATATTATTAAATGCGTACTTAGAGAACTCATCCTGCATTTTCAAAATTCTTACACTCATGGGATTTCTCACACGTAGTTACTATGGTGTCATATTGATTCTATACGTGCAGTACTCTCTATAGGTAAGTAGTGTGAGCTTCTAAACAGGCGACAAGAAAATGTTTTTTAAGGGCGTGAAAACTGCGGTTCCGCCAGCTCGTTGGGATTAATGGATGATCCACGGGCGCTTTCTTATCGGCCACGGTTGCCGACTTGAGGACATCCATGACAGAACCGATTTGGTCCACATTACCACTCGTTTTCGGATTCTATATTGAAATGCTAAACAGAATCGGCTGTTCACGAAAACATCGAGGGGACGTGATCGACGAGCGATCGTTCGGTGGTAGCGAACGGTTGAGGGGTCTTACAATAATTTTGGCGGCTTTCTCGCCCGGCTTTGCGTTCGGACCGGCATGTCCACATTGTATGCATAATATAGACGTAGTTGTGGAAAAACGATTATGATGCTGCTGCATTCAGCTTTTGCTGCAGACGTTTATATGACGGACCAAATGAATATACGTTCGTACGGGCCAAAGCCTTATCGTACAGGCCAAAGCCTTAGCCAAATCTTACGGGCCAAAGCCTACAGCTGCACAATAAATTGACGGTACATTCCTAATCACTCATTGTACAATATACTAAAATATATACTAATAGTTACTAGAAGGATACAGCCCTGTAGCAATAATATTGTAATTTGTTGAGTGGCGACTTATATGTGAACGTAATAATTACAATTATTGTCAGTAAAATATCAATTCATTCATTCATGAGCTACCGGCATCCAAGGAGGTATTGGGTTTGTCCTACTATCACTAGAGGAAGGCAGAGACATCGAGCAAGTGAATTTATGAAACTTTTGTTGCTCAATGAAATCGACGAGCTCAATTTAGAATATAGAAATGACGTTGGTTTCATAAACTTTTTCAGAATGACCAGTGCCACAAGAAAAAAACGTCGTTCAGGGAAACTATTCTTTCAACTCCGCTCAACTTCGCATTTTTCCACTTAAAAAGAAATTGCGATTTCCATCAGTCCATCGTGCCACTTATTAGCGAATTTTCATAGAAAATGAAGCTATTGTTCTCGGTCCAAAATGTTTCAAACTCGAATTTCCGAAAACTTTGTGTGCCAAAATCCGTTTTAGACCACCCTAAATTAACTGCCAACAGACACCAAAAATTGTATACATACATATGGTACATGTACCATTCCTATATTAATATATTTTTGTATGTGTCATTCCAGACTTGAGATAAAAACTTAAAATTTGCACCAAAACTCTGTCTTGGCAGTCGGAAGGCTAAGTTCGTAGATGGGCCGAATCGGACCACTCTAAGGGGAGTTCAGGAGGATTTAAGGGGGCAAATGAAACCGTCTGACAAGTGACATCTCATTTGAATGGTTTTTAACGCTGAACACGATGGCGAAGTCATGTTCTTCACGGTAGGGATGCAACATCGGAACCAAATAACCGATTATAACATCAAATGATTAATCGTGAGCTAATAATCGATGAGATTGAAATCGGTAATGAATACTCGATGTTAGATTAATCGAAATCAAATAATCGATTTCTAAGAACTTTTTGCAAACGCATAATTATTTTCTTTCCAATGGTTTTCTTTGTCTACTGGTGACGACCTATTGTTAAATTACAAGGCTAATGAAGATAAGGGGTTGCCAAAACGATTAAAATAGCATAAAATGTGAACAAAAACTATAGGTACCTTTCCATTTGAATTTTTCCCTATCACCAGGGGGGGGGGGGGGGGTACCCCGGGGCTGAAGAGAAATGATAGGTACCTCTTTCCTTCAATCATGGAGGTAGTAACAATAAAAACGATGGTTTGTCTTAATTTGTATTAATCGATTATTATTACCTACTGATTAATCGGTTTTCGAATACTTAAGGTAATGCGTCAGAAGTCGACACGTTAAAGGAAGTTTAAACTTTGAGCTTACCTTTCACGTAGGGAAATAGTTTTTTCTCATTGCAAACCTGTTCATTGTGTACCCAAGATCCTTCCCTAAAAGACCTGGCAGCGGGAAATATTATTCAACATGGTTTGAAAAAGGAAAAACAAGTTTTGTAAAAAATCCCAATGCTCTAGTAGTCGCCACCAGTGACCAACATTTTCTTCAGTAGTCGACATTGTTTTGCACTAGTAGTCGACCTACATGTGTTAGAAGTCGACAGTATCTCTTGAGTCAGTAGTCGACAGGTTTCGTCATTCCATCGTCTTCACTTTTTTCTACTTCCATCTAAATAAAATACATTCAACTGTGAATCGGAACTTGAAAATAGATTAATAAGATGTAATAAAGTAGTAATCAGACTTTTTATTTGCAAACAGCTCATTATCAGTCTCAAATTGCAATAAGTACTTAAGTAAAAACTCTGCAAATTCTTGACACAACGGTTCATTATCTTCTTTGTACAGATCACCCTTCTGTCTAGATCACTAGGTCTAAATGTCTAGATCCTAAATGTTAGATTAATTATTATTATCAACTATCACTAATTATTAACAATTTTATCAAGTACCTAGTGAAAATTATTATAATTTATGGTTAGGTATTAATAATTTGTATTCATTATTAATAATAATTATCATTAATTATGTTAATTAATACGATATAATTCTGGGGTTTTTAATACTACTACGGCGGTAATAATTTTTCTATTAAAGAAGTACCTACCAACAAACATTCGAAATTACCTTCATTTCCGTAGCACGAAACGCACCTCAGAACAACAAACTCGACATAACTTAAGCCATATGATGTTCCAAAGAGCTTGTTAGTATGAAAATGGACCTGTATTTCAAAAGTTTGATTCATGATCGTGTTGTGAGGCACAATCTTTGAGCCGTCATTGTGAACGAACGGCTGGTCGTACAAAGCTGCGGATGGTCTTAAAAAATTCTACGGAACAATCTAAATATGAAATAAAAAACATACAGTTCTATATGAATTTTTCGAGATATGAAATTTTCAAAATTTCAAAATTCGTTTTGAACCCCTTCCCCTTGACCTAGGGTTATGAAAAGTTTCGAGGACCATTGTGGGGTTGGTCGAAACCCATAAAAAAAATTTCGTAATTTTAACTCAACGCTAACTGGGCAAAGTGGCGCGGACGGCGTACGGCGGACGGCGGACGGCGTACGGCGTACGGCGGACGGACGGATTTTTTTTTATTCGATTTTCTGAATCTACGTATCTTGAAACGTAAACCAACAAATTTTGAGGGGGGGTTAAAAAAATTTTTTCTTTGGGCGATTCCAATGGTTCATTATCGAAGATAATAAACCAAAAGGTATGAAAACTATAGTCGAAAACTCATTGTCAGAAAATTGACATTACAGTTGGGCTTAGGTACCTATTTACATCGTTTTTGACATTTTCATGTCTTTGCTTTGGCACATAAACTGAAACGGGAAAAATTTGTTCCCTTGATTCACCCTTTCCCTCAGATCACGTCAGAACACAAGCGACCGGCGGGCCACTACGTCAGAGCCTATGACGCACGAGCGTATGACGTCAGACGGCTAGCAGGAGGCCAAGTAGTACGTCAGAGCCTATGACGCACGAGAGTATGACGTCAGACGGCTAGCAGAAGGGCAACTAGCACGTCAGAGCCTATGACGCACGAGCGTATGACGTCAGACGGCTGGCAGAAGGCCAACTACCACGTCAGAGCCTATGACGCACGAGAGTATGGCGTCAGACGGCTGGCAGGAGGCCAACTAATAAGTCAGAGCCTATGACGCACGAGCGTATGACGTCAGACGGCTGGCAGAAGGCCAACTAGCACGTCAGAGCCTATGACGCACGAGCGTATGACGTCAGACGGCTGGCTGGCTAAGTGATCGGGTGGTAAATAGCGTTGAGATACATAAGCAACATAAAGATTGAGTAAACCAGAAAATGTTACTAGATCCCTTATGCATTGGCATCCATCTGTGTGCGGGTTATCTGTGTAACTCTCACTCTCAGTACAGTGTTTCTGTTTCGGGGTTATCAAACAGAGATAAAAAGTCCCCAGTCATGCAGCATGACTATAAGAGCGAATTTTCGAAGAAACTGTACATAAAATGTACAGCTTTCGTACAAGTACGCAACCACCAGGGACATTTCATGTCTCTGCGCCCCCTCCCACACCCACACCACGTACTTCGTACTTTTTTTTTTTTTTTTTTTTTTTAACAAGTAGGTATTTAAACAATCACGCTCATGTCGGCCACGCACTCCGCAGTAATAACTATTCAGGGGTTCTTTACCGCGATCACAACAAGTAACTTAACTAGTGCTTCTTGAGAGTCGGTAGGGTTGAAAGAAAACTAGTCTAGTTTTCTTTCAACCCTACCGACTCTCAAGAAGCACTAGTTTAGTTACTTGTTAACGTAATATGGTTAGGTAAATCGAGAGCTATCCAAAGAGTGGTGAACGATTTTTGTACGATGATAACTGGCGAAGTTAAAGTTCCGTAGCAACGAATCGGTTGTACGTGAAAATCATTAGACATTTTTCATAACGCTTTCTTCGTCACACCGTTATGTGCCATAGTAAAGACATAAAATGTCAAAATGTAGAGCCCAGTTTTAATTTCAAGAAAAATATTGTCAAGTACTAGAGAAATACTTTGCATGATATACACACTAGCTGTGGACTATTAATAAATCACATTACGAAATAAATAAAATCACAAGATAAATGTTTAATTAAAATCACAAGTTGGTAACTTATTATTGCAAAATGAACAAAATCACTTGGAAGAACTTGGCAAAATGTATCTCCTGTCCTCATCGTTGTCTTCCCCAATCAATACAGGGTTTAATTTATCTGTAACATCTTTCACAAAACACAGCTGAGAATCTTCTACTTTGGTCTTGAAAGTAGTGGCCAAGTAGAGTGGTTCCAGGAACATCGTGGCTTTTTGCTGCCTCCTTGATGCTTACTCCACTTCTTACGCCTTGAATAGCCTTAGCCATTCGGTCCTCTGTGTACTGGAGGAGTCGTCTTCCCTTCCTATTGGGATTGCATGTTTTCTTTGGTTTTTTGGGAGCCTCCTTCGTCTTCTTCTTCGTTGACGAGCCAGCCATTTTTTAAATTTCTGCCATGAAAAAAAAAAAAATATACAAAGTTAATAAAATTCCATCCTCTAAACCTTGAGACCATTCTGTGAACTTAGTTGGTATATTTTCGAAGAAAATACAGCTAGTGTCGACTACTGATGCACAGCAAATTCTGAAAATTTTCAGAAGTCGACACCCCCTGTCGACTAATAAATATGAGCCGAAATTTATGTCAGTAGTCGACACCCTCCCCGAAATAATCAAAACATCATTGGATACGCAAATAAACTGAATAAATGTTGCCTAGAAGTAATAAACGACACAGAAATTTAAACGATATTATTAAATGTCAGGTAATAAGAGTGAAATACACTTACATTTCGTCCTTAGCCAAAACGCCAACAATCAGCATAGAACGTGGTCAAACGAACGATAGCAGCTTTGAGCGCTCTGGCGTCCTTTAAACCCGCGTGTTTCTAAGGCAACCTTATCTCTCTACACTGAGAAGAAATAGTATAATAGGAAGCAACAACTAAAAACGTCAAACCCTGTCTTTATCCTTAGCTTTTGCCCACTTATGAAGAGGGTGTCGACTATTAGTGCAGTGTCGACTTCTGACGCATTAGGTACCTTACATCTGGATTTTGAAAGCATTTTCAAGCATATTAGAATACATCAAATCCTGATGTATTCGTAAACCGATTAATCAGTAATAATTTCGATTAATCCGTAATAATAATCGATTCATAAAAATAATCCGCAGATAAACATCGATTAAAATCAATCGATTAATCGGGGTCACATAATCGATTATCCGATTAATTGATTATTTATTTGCATCCCTACTTCACGGTTCTGAGCAGATGAGCAGATGAACCGTGAAGTGGGGATGCAAATAAATAATCGATTAAGCAGATTAGCAGATTCTGCTCTAATCTGATAATGGAATGAGATATATCGCAATGCTGACTTTTTTTTTCCTTTAGGTATTGACTTCAGGCATAGCCTATACGGCCGCATCATATTACAACAACATAACAAATTATATGATATAAGATAAGAATGATTAAATTATATCAAATAAGAAGAAAAATGAATGAATAGAATCTATTCATCTATCTATTATCTGATAATAGAATAGAATTCTGACTTCACCTTCGTGTCTCTTCATCACACCAACTTTTCGTCATCAACTTTTCTTCATTCTTGACAATTGAGCGTTGCAATGCAGAAGGTGAAGGAGACAAACCGAGCGGCACCCCGCAGCACGTCCACATTATGCCGCATGTGCCGTCTTTTGGATCGTGGCACAGCGCGGCTTGGGTCCGGGCAGGCATCAAGCCGCTGCCGGGCCGCCGTGAGTATGGACGTGTATGGAAGTATGAACGTGCTGCCCGAGTATGCCGAGCGGCTTGATGCCTGCCCGGACCCAAGCCGCTCGGCATACTCGGGCAGCACGTTCATACTTCCATACACGTCCATACTCACGGCGGCCCGGCATAATGTGGACTAGGCTTTAAATATTTTACAAACCAATTCCACCCTTTTAAGCAAAAGGAAAAGAACTTCAACCGTCAGCGTGACCTTATGGAAGTCATTTCTCGTGGAGTTTCAACTACAACTGGTGGATCTCACGGCCACACCCCGTATCGTCACTTTTGGCTAAAATGAGTTATGCATACCATTCGAAGCGTCTGCTCCCGGTGGATCGACCTAACTAAGTATGAGTTAGGTACCTAAGTTAGGTAACACTAAATCTCACGATTCATTTTACTGAATTACTCAGTAAACATAGTCATTGGCAGATGGTTTTTTGGCTCTGCTGAAAAATCGCCCAAATGACGATGTGGGAAGTTGCCGTGAGACCCTTGTTATATTATAAGTTCAAATTAGATTGTTGACGTACTTTTGAAACTTCCTACATCTGCAACAGGCCACTCATTGGTTTAATGAATTTTTCATTTTTTCGGGACTATTAATATCCTACATACCATTTTGCCCACCTGCTTTTACTTGTTACAAAAAACATGTGCAACAAAAAGCGTTTTCTAGACTTTTTTAATCCACTTTAAATGCCACTTTTTCCACTTTCGAGATTTTTTTCGTGGTTTCGACCTTAATAATTAAAATGGCCATCACTTCTCAGTCTGTCAAATAAATTCAAATTTAATTATACCGTTGGATAGAACGTTAAATTTCCCATCTCCCTAATACACACTCAAAAATGTTTAAGCAGGTTTGATGAGTACGAAACGAGACCTAACTTTTCGAGATTTCGGAAAGTTTGACTTGCTCGAAATCTCATCTTTCCAACGGTGTACCTACTTCAGTCGATTGTGGAAAATTTAATGCTATCAACCATACCAATCCTATCGGATCCAAATGGTATCTTAATAACAAACATCGATTTTGCTGGAAAACCATTTGCTAATTATTGTTTGTTAATTATTTATAGCATTTGGTGCAAATATTATTGGTATGGTTGGTAGCATTAAATTTTCCACAACCGACAGAATTGCAAAGACATTTGATGAGCCAAATTATGAATAATTATTTGTAATTATTAATAATAGGTAAGTAAGTGCTAACAAATAATTTTGATGCACTTCGTAAAATGAGAAATTTCACGGTATACCTAACGGTATAATTACATTTGAACTTATTTGACGGATTAAGGAAGATATGGTGATTTTAATGACTTAAGGTCGAAATCACGAAAAAAATCTGAAAGCAAGGCATTTAGAATGCATTTAAAAAAAACTCCGCAAATTCTTGACACAACGGTTCATTATCTTCTTTGTACAGATCACCCTTCTGTCTAGATCACTAGGTCCAAATGTCTAGATCCTAAATGTTAGATTAATTATTATTATGAATTATCACTAATTATTAATAATTTTATCAAGTACCTAGTGAAAATTATTATAATTTATTGTTAGGTATTAATAATTTGTATTTATTATTAATTATGATTAATTAATACCTTATCCGGCTGTTGGAATCAAGGTAAATCAATGATGAAGACTTGCGTGTTCCTTTCCCGGACATATTCGGTTCTTTCCCCTTACAGCGAAAATTCGAAAGTGATTTGGGCAGTCTAGTGTGGGGTTATCCTATTTCTGACACCTTCATACGATGCAGTTTTTTTACCCTGAATCCAGTGATACCAACATCTCAATTTCGAAAAAAAAAAAAATGACTTCGTACGTTCTTTCCTCTGACCCTTCAAACAATTTCCGCCACGTTGCAACCACTTTGGGCTCACGGTGCGGCGGGAGCGGCGTAGACAACACGACCGTCAACAAGGCCTACGCTCCCGCCGTCGTCAAGGCTCCCTTACGTCGCCTTACGTTGCTCCCTTAGCCTACGTCGCCCCCGCCCACTCTTCACCCCTTGCCTACGTCACCCCCGCCCACTCTTCACCCCTTGCCTACGTCACCCCCGCTTACTCTTCACCCCTTGCCTACGTCGCCCCCGCCCACTCTTCACCCCTTGCCTACGCCACCCACGTTTACCCCGCCCCCGCCGTCGTCAAGGCTCCCCTCGCCAACTCTTCACCCCTCGACTCCTCCACCGTCTACATCCACTAAATTTTATTATCCCTCGTACGCTCAAATCTTGTATCAAAGAGTCTCTTGGGTTGCCATCTGGACAACCGATTCCAACGATGGAAGAACCATCGAGTTTAACAGAATCATCAGGTCCTGAAAATCCAACGAAAAGAAAGTACTGCGATTTCTGTCCACTAGTTGCTCTGGATGTGAAAGGTTGATGTTTGGATCCAACATAAATAAGAACTTCACCTACTTCCTGTTCTGTGATTGAATGTAGTCATTGAAATACTGAAGAACTGCCTGAAATGTGTTATTTAGTGCCTATTCATGCTCACATGAATGTTTTTGACTGATAAGTTAACTGCAAAAATGCTCATCCATATGTTACGGTAATGTTTTTTTATTCAGAAGATGTACCTTGTCAGTTTATATAAGATTGCATAAAATGTGTTATACCTACCTATTTACGTATGAGCATGTAAATATTCGTCACTGATAAAATACATTAGGTCCTTTTGTTACTTTTAGGGTAAAACTCTAATTATATACCTAATGACATTGTCAAAAAAGGTGATACCAACCAAGTTTTATTACAATGTTATATTTGAAGTTTTAACTTTCATGGTGCATGAAAAAGGATGTTTTCAGAAAAAGTGTTAGGTACCTACCAAACTACTTAGTTCTGTATTACAATGTTATGTTTGAAGTTTTATTGTTGTTAACTTTTATGGTGTAGGGCATGATCTCGTTAAAACAAAGTGTTACCTACTGACTAGTTTTGTACTACAGTTTTTGACATTTTATGTCTTTACTTTGCTACATAAACTCGAAAATGTAACGCGGGAATGCAACGCGGGACATGCAACGGAGAAATGTAACGCGGGTTTCTGATGATTTTCGCTTTCAACCGATTCGCTGCTACGGAACTTTATCTTTGCCAGTTATCATCGTTCAAAAATCGTTCACCACTCGTTGGATAGCTCTCGATTTACCTAACCATATTACGTTAACCACTGCGGAGTGCGTGGCCGACAAGCTGCGGTATGAGCGTGATTGTTTAAATAATTGTTTACACACAGGTGATCATTCTCAATAATTTATATTGTCAACAGGAATGCAAGCTTCATATAAGTTTCTGATGGGAGACATAAAATGTCCCTCGTGGTTGCGTACTTGTACGAAAGCTGTACCCACCGTTTGTGTTTTGACATTTTATGTCTTTACTTTGCTACATAAACTCGAAAATGTAACGCGGGACATGCAACGGAGAAATGTAACGCGGGTTTCTTTTATAACCAGTTTAGATGCAATTTCACATATCGATGGTGAAAACAAGAACCCTCGTATCTCCACAATCCCAACTTTTCAGGAGAGCAAAAAACGTTTTTTTATCCCTATGACGCACGGTGGTGGAAAATGGTCATTTTGGTTCAAAAACCTGTAAATAGAGCTATTCGCCACCACTTCGTCAAAAAAAAAACCACTGGAACTATTTGGTGTCGCGAAAAAAGCGCACAGTCAACCCTTTTGGAGTTACGCCCCTATCTTCTTAGAAATATGGAGTGTTACGCACACAGAAAATAAAAGTTGAATTCATTAGTTTCTGATTCCCATCACACTTTATCCAGGCTGTGGACTGGCTAAATGATTAATAACTAAATAGTTTTAATCATTTAGGCGTGTTTAAAATCAGCTTGATTTTATTATTCCCAGCTCCAAAGCGTCTCATTAATGGAATGGAGGAAAACCAGGAAAACCACTTTGGATATAATTTTTCCTTGTAGTCTGTTTCGGTTTTGACATTTTCATGTCTTTCATATGGCACATAACAAAAAAATCGTCACGAAAATTGTCCCAAGTCGCCACAATGATGATTATGACCATCAGAAGTGAAGTTGGAATTAGGTAGGTACTTTACAGTTTGTTATGTCTTTGCTATGGCACACAAACAAAAAAATCGTCGAACTCTAAATTCGAATTATGATATGCGCATGACTTGATACGAAGTTTGTTTGCACACAACATGAAAATGTCTCAATGTGTTGCAGACTCGTATGCAAGCGTTTTTGGTAAATGTTTTCCCATCTTTGGAGAACAATTGTTCAGATGGAACTGAAGCCAAGTAATAATTATTCCCGCCGTTGGCCATCATACTCTTCTCAAAATTCAAAACGTTCTCTTTAATTAATTTCTTTATTATTTGAGGTATTACAAATAAAAGATTATAAAATATTCTTATTTTGGTGGTTTTCGTTCTGTTCCCAGTGGTTATTGATCACATTGCTACAGGATACTTACTATGAGGAGAAAGAGTGGTTGGGTTTTGCCTTTAAACAGAAATTATTTATCAGAGGGTTACTATATAAAACCAATTATAGTATTACAAAAAATAAAATACATAGTGGGAGTCAAAATGACTCCATCGTTTCCAAACAAGGGCTACGGATTGATGTTTCCATTTCAGGGTTAACAGCGTCATTCGGTCGTGTTGGAAATCGTTAATAGAAACCTATGCATTCAAGTTTCTGCCAAACGAAAATGTTGTTTATAGTCCGATCAAATTAGTTTAGGAACGTAAGGAGGGTGGAAATTGGTGACTGGAGATGGGTACATTTTTCACATAAATCAAGAGCTTTCCAACGAGTGGCGAACGATTTGTGCTCGATGAAAATTGCGTTTACAAAGTTACATTTCCCTATCAACGGGTAGGTTGTACGAGAGAATCGACCGAAACCGAAACGTTGCATTATTTTCGTGTTACATTTTCACAGATAGACCCCCACGCCTTAGACATATCCATGTCAAAAACGGCCCTAGGTACAAGAAATCGTTCTCATCACAAGAAATCGATTTGTCAAATATTTCTCTGAAAAATTGAAACTACAACTATTCCAACTGAAGGGTCAGGGGAAAGAACGAACATTCATTTTTTCTGGAAATTGAGAAAAACGCATTATATAGTTTCAAACTTGTACAAAGCCCGCACCTTTCGTAAAAAAAAATTTTTTTTAAAATAAATTAAGTAATTAAAAGGCTAGAGTGAGGTTTTCCCATTTCTGACACCTTCATACGATGCAGTTTCTTTACCCTGAATCCAATGATACCAATATCTCAATTTCGAAAACAAAATGACTTAGTTCGTTCTTTCCCCTTACTTTTCAACTGTTTTCCAGTTACCTAAGAAACAATATGCAATTGGAAAATCAGCAATGTGCAATTGCTTACTTCAAACGTAGTGGTCTCCGATCCGGTCCTGATAAATTTTAGAATCACACCGTAAAAACTTCATAACCTGATATTCGGCCACGGCGTTATCAGTGAACTACAAAAAGCTCACCTTTAGACCTACTCCATTATGGCAGTTCAACACCATGCAAACAACAGTTTGGTACCTACCCCATCCGCCCAATGACGTCATCGGCCTTAGGTACAACCAACAATAGGTACTAGTACACGACCTTACTCTACGTCAGGAAAACCGTGCTCAGTATGTCATAATTGTCTTAATTTGAGAATTCAGTGGGTCTATGAAATCATCTACTACTTTGTTTGAATGAACCTAGAAATCTGGCGTGAGAGTAGGGTTGCCAACCGTACTTTTTTTAGAAGTATTGTACTTCTTTTTGATGATTCGTACTTTGTACTTCTTTTTTTCATCATTGGGCTCATTCATTATTATTTTTCATCCTTGTCTTAAAATTGAAATTAGTAATTTTATTTCCCTACCTAGCAACTAGTGACTTCGACCGAGATGAGATCGTTACTGCACTTTCAGTGTCCGCCACTGAAGAGACGAGTAAATAATAAATATGCATTTGATGCAATGGAATTTTCTTCTATGAAATAGATGTACCTACCTAGGTATTGAGTTTTTTTACCAATAGCATGGAAACAAAGTTGTAGAAATTGTTGACGAACAGTAGGTATTCTAGGTACCTAATAAGGTGCTGCTCATTCTGCTCATTTCCGTATATTGAGGTGGTGATGATGAACCAAGGAATTCAAAATTTCTTTTAGACCGTACTTTTTTTTTAAAGAAAATACTTTTTTTTCAATAATTTTCTGAAAAGAGGAAAGAACAAGGATTGTCACAAAAAGTATTTTTCGAGAAAAGTCAGCTTTTATAATATAAAATATAAAGAAGTCTTCTTTTCTCCGAATAAAATTTGGCACCCCTACGTGAGAGGCAAAACGCAAAGTGGCTGGTCGTGAGAGTAGGGTTTATTCCTAATTGTTTACTACCAAACACTCAACAATCCAGAATGATCATCAACCCAAACACCATCAGAAATTTCGGGATGACTGAGAAATCACGCTATTTACAATTTTCAAGTCAAGTCATGCGAACTGTTTACAGTGTTTACTGAGCCTTGACCGAGCTGTGCACCCAGTTTTGGGGCTTTGTTGGTAAACACGGGTCCGGATCATCCTTGGAAGGCTCCGAGACTGATTGGGAGGCTATCGTGACTGAATTAGTTGAACCTCAGCCGTCGGACGAGAAACTTATCTTCATCAGAAACACATTTTCACCTGTTTCTCTCCGTTGTAAATCGAGCCTTCTGAGATAAACGGTTTATTCTCTCTTCCTGTGTGACGTGAGTATTGATTCATACAGCTAGTTTTTAGCGAATTGTTCTCGGTTCAAAATAGTTAAAACTCGAATTTCCGAAACATTTTCATACTTATCAAATCCGTTCCAGACCATCCTGAATTACCAATATTGGCCCTTTTCTTCTATTTGTTGTAAACAATTGTATTAGACTATATCACTTAGTGCAGTGCATCTACAACTACCTACATAGAAGTGGGTTTGTCGAAAAGATTGGTGGCTAACTGATCTTGAACGACTAAAAAACCTAGCGATCATAATCCATACTTGTCCAAAAATGGATGAATCCTTTGTTTCAATTCTTGAAATGGTTTGGTTTGTCAAATTTTTACGTTCGAATGAAATGAACCGAATTTAAAAGATTCAACGATAATTCAACACCCGTCGTAGAATACTGTAACATCTCAAAAAACCAATATTTTGGGAATCTGGTCTTGAAGTTTTTCATTTAATTCATGTCGTCTACGACATTAAGTCTAGTCGTTACGACATTATTATATTGATCGGATATAATAACTATATCCGATCAATCTAATAATGTCGTAACGACTTGAGTAGGTACTACTTAAATTAAATAAAAAACTTCAAGACCAGATTCCCAAAATACTGATTTTTTGAGATGTTTCAGTATTCTACGACGGGTGCGGTATTTTCAAACAAGACAATACCATTTATTGGGTCCCAAATTGATCACGCTGATCTTTTAGCGAATTTTCGAAGAAAAGGAAGCTATTATTCTCGTCGTCCAAAATTTTTAAAACTAAAATTTCCGAACAAAATTTTCGTACCTACCAAAAACCTGTTACTCACATCAAATGCAACAATTGCGGGTATTGGGAACTGTTTCAGTGTAACAAAATATCAAACCATCCGAAACGAGATTCGGGTTTCCTCGTTGACAGTTCAAATCGACTTGCTGTATCGAGTCTAGACGAGCCTTTCACATTGAGACATGTCCATATTTTCCCAGAAGTACTGGATATCCAGATTTCACTTGAGCTGATGGCTCTGTGTCTTTGGTCACTACGAAGCATTTGTAATTTCATCTGCTACTCAACCTGGTGGCTGGAAGTCAATTCAGACATTTTTGGAGTTACGAGTGTATTAGGAATTTCACGTTTGAGCATGCGCGGTGCGACCAGCCCTCATGCATATCCTCCCAATAGCAGCTAGTTTAAATTATTCTTCCATTGAGATGTGGAAATTACAAAGAATCTTAATTAACCAAATTAATTTCTTCGTGTTTAAAACGCAATGTGATTGAAAATTTTGATTTTGGAACGCAGAAATTTAGGTATGTCAGTTTAAAAAAATTAATCTAGGAACGCGGTAGCGTTCCGCCCCGCCAAGCAAAGAAGTTGAGAAAACGAACGGTACCAAGTGTATGTTTACCGGACGTCACGAAACGCGTTTTCGAGGTATCCATATCTCGGCTCCTATTTGACCGATCAACTTGAAATTTGGTGTGGGTCTTCTTGGAGTGGATATTAGAAAGCCCTGAAAGTTTCAAATCGATAGGTCTAAAGGGAGCCGAGCTACATAACTTAAAAAACCCGGTTTTACGGCCTTCTTCTCCTTCTTCTTCTCCTTGTTCAGACAGGCAAGGCTGGAGCCTCTCCACGTTGACCGATTGACTTGAAATTTTGCACAGAGCTTCATTTAACCTTGAGACAGAGCCTTATATAAGATATAACCCATTATCTCAACCCAAAAAAGTTTTAGAAACAAAAAACCAGAAACTTTAGGAAAATTCTGTCCACTTTGACGAGTCTACAGCCTGGGTAAAAGGACCAATCGACTTGAATTTTTTTACATACCTTCTTTATAGCATGTCTCAGTGCCATTTGAACGAAATAACCCATTATCTCAACCAAAAAAAAAAATTAGGGACAAAAAACTAAAATTTAGGGTAATTTAGGCTAATTTTGGCCATATCTCGGCTCCTAGTTGACCGATCAACTTGAAATTTGGTTTGGATCTTTTTGGTGTGGATAAGAGAAAGCTCTGAAAGTTTCAAGTCGCTACGTCTGAAGGGAGCCGGGTTATATAACTTCAAAAACCAATTACCATGTTTTTCTACTTTTTTCAGTCGGTCAAGGCTACAGCCTCTCCACCTTCGCCGATTGACTTGAAATTTTGCACGGAGCTTCGTTTCAAGTGTAGCAAGTGCCTTTTGAAAGATTCAAGTCGATATCTTTAAAGGGAACCGAGTTATATAACTTCAAAAACCCGGTTTTTCACCCTTACCTGTTCTTCTTCTCCTTAATCAGTTAGACCTTTCCAGCTTCACGGATTGACTTGAAATTTTGCACAGAGCTTCGTTTCAACATCAGCCAGTGCCTTTTGAAAGTTTAACCCATTATCTCAACCCAAAAAACTTTTAGAAACAAAAAACCTGAAATTTAGGCTAATTTTGGCAATTTTGACGAGTCTACAGCCTGGGTAAAAGGACCAATCGACTTGAAATTTCGCATAGACCTTCTTCATAACATGACCCACTTCAACAACAAAAAGATGTGATATCCCCCCAAAAAACACTCCGTGTAAAAATCACCCCGCCTCGCAAATATCATTCTTCAGAGGCCGGAAAAAGTTATGATATCCACTTTCCCCGCCCGCCCTTTTCCTCATTAAGGAGCTAAGTATAATGAAAAGCTTAACCACTTCACAAGCACCGTACCCCTTTCGAAATCTCCCCTTGGCGCTATTGCGAGACGTTTTTATTACTTCCACAAGCAACTAATACTTGTATAAAACGTTAACCACCATCAAGTATTAGTTGCTTGTGGAAGTAATAGAACGTCTCGCAATAGCGCCAAGGGGAGATTTCGAAAGGGGTACGGTGCTTGTGAAGTGGTTAAGCTTTTCATTATACTTAGCTCCTTAATGAGGAAAAGGGCGGGCGGGGAAAGTGGATATCATAACTTTTTCCGGCCTCTGAAGAATGATATTTGCGAGGCGGGGTGATTTTTACACGGAGTGTTTTTTGGGGGGATACCAGGCTTACACAATTACACCTTCGTAATGGTACTGACTCAGTACTACTAAGGAAACCAAAAAATTTTAATTGAACTATACAGAGCTGTGTAATGAATAGATTGGGATAGTTTGCGAGTTAATTTCAGGTACTTTATGGGACATGTCCATATTTTTCCAGAAGTCCTGGACGTCCAGTTTTCACTTGAGCTGTATGTGTCTGTGGTCACAACGTAACATTTTTAATTTCATCTGCTACTCAACCTGCCTGATGGCTGTATTAGGAATTTCACGTTTGCGCATGCGCTATGTGACCAGCCCTTATGCTTATCCTCCCAATAGCAGCTACTCCCAGTTTAGATTATTCATCCATCGAAGTGTGGAGGTTACAAAGAATCTGTTACTGATAGACATACAACCAAATTAATTTCTTGATGTTAAAAACGCAATGTGATTGAAAATTTTGATTTTTGAAAGCGAAAATTTATGTCGGTTTGAAAAAATTAATGCCAGGCTTACACAATTACACCTTCAGAATGGTACTGACTCAGTGCTACTAAGGAAACCAAAAATTTTTTAATTGAACTGTACAGAGCTCTGTAATGAGTAGATTGGGATAGTTTGCGAGTTATTTTCAGGTACTTGCTCCAACTGATTGTACTCGTACATGCAACTATTTACCGACCCACTAAACTGGATAAACGATTTTTCCGTCGCGGACCGCAGAGAATGTTATGACTGCAGTGCGATCAAAATATCGGTTGATAACTCATCGAATCGGATTCGTATCGGTCGATGCAGTGAACGGCATCTTGGGCGGTCCCCACCATTCGACTATTGACACACCGTTTGAGTCGCGGTGCAGACAAGTGAAGCGTGTCTCAACTCGTACCTCAGCTCAACACCCCCCCCCCCCCCCCCTCGCCACCTTACAACCAGCGCCTGTTTCTCCGTGTTACATCAGCGGCGCTAATTTGAAACGCTCTTTTTTGGCGCCCGCACAACAATCGGGCGCGTTATCGAGCTGAAGGTCGTAAAGAGCGATCGGTGACAAACAGAAGACCAAACAGCTTCCGCCAACTGATGAAGAGATTGAACAACTGTTGGATGGCGAAAACGTTACCGAAAACTTCCAAAACGATATTGATAGTTAGTTACCTATTGAAAAAATGACTTAAAGCCAATTTTCTGCGACCAAAATTTCTACAACTGAAATTTTCGAAAAACATTGACACCAAAATCCGTTCTAAATCATCCTGAATTCACTACCAAAAGACACCTAAGTCATATGCATATGCATATTTATGTATGTGTCATTCCACACGATAACTCTCGATAGAATTGAGATAAAAAGTTCAAATTTGAACAAAAAACTCTTTCTTGGCAATCGAATGGCTAAGTTCGTGATGGGTAGAGTCAGGCCACACTAAGAGGTGTTTTTAGGAGTTTTAGGGGGGAAAACTACCCGTAAATTCCAAAAATGAGACAGTCTGACAAGTGACACCTTTTGTTAAAGTTTGTTTTACGCTCTTCACGATATTAAAGTCTGAATGGCGATATCTCATTCCGTTCTCAAACTGGAGCACTTTGAAGATGAAGAAACGAGGTTGTTACTTGAGATCTTCTTCACGGTTCATCTGTACTAATCTGATAACGGGATGGGATATCACAATTCTGACACCCTCGAATGCAGCGTTGAAAAATCTTTAAACTAATGTATTACTCGGTAAAAGCGAGCAAAAAATGGCATAAAATTGAACATTTATGTTTCCATCCTCTGTCATACCGTGGAAAGAAAAGTAGTGTACCGTCAATTGGTTGAGATTTTTTCCGGAGTTACTGTCACCACGCTAAACCCTTCTTGCTTGTTTCACCTGATCAAAATCCTAGATATGCAACAATCTGCAGTAACATTGATCCTACTTTCCCATTTCCTCACATGAATCCACTACCTTCGTAAGTTAGATGATGTTGGCATATTTTTCATGATTAAGGTGGTAATAAGGTTTTATAATTAACACAAACGACATTGAGGGAACTGGGATCACATTTCCAAGATGACAAGTAACTACTCGTATTAAGCAGACTATTGTAACTACCTACCGATCATTAGCCAGAGAGCACCAAACCTGAATTAACCGAATAGCTTCATACTTAAATACCGTTAATTGCCAATAAGTTTAAGATTACTACCCATATTTGAATGAGAAACAACTATATTATAATTCCCCCCTGATCCCCACAACCCGCCCTTCAGGTACAAATTGTGAAATAAATTGAATTGAATGAGATGTTCCAAACATCAAATTTGACATTAAACCAGTAAAAGTTAAAACCAGTTCTTCGAAAATTCGCTCCTGTAGCCATGCTGTTCAGATATCGCAAATCTGACTTGATTTGTACAGCTGGCCGTCCACTAGGTAGACAAAGCGACGCGACGCTAAAATCTTGAGGTTCGTCCGCTATGGATGATTTCATTTTTAGAGCCGTCATTTTGCCTATTGGAGAACAATTATAACCTTGTTTTGAAGGCAACAACAGTATACATCTAGAGGGTCTATCAAGTACAAAACGTTCTGTAGTTATCTGTAGTAAAGTTGTGAGGAACGATTAATGTCAATTCACAAATAATGTAAGATTACTGCTTCTTTGGTCACATCGTGCATGATGAGCGTATTTTGCTGAGCAAATACATCTAGGAAAAACACACGAGTCCGAGCAGTGGGAATCACAGAGACCGAGGTCTCACGAGTGCGGACGAAAATGGCCGAGAGCGGAAAATTTAGACCTAGTGGTCGACCAGCTTTACTTGGCCAAAGATGTTGACAGAATGTGTTATAAAACCAGTAAAATGGAGACATTTTACCATAAAACCAGTTATTTCTATGAAAATTCGCTCTTATAGCCAAGCTGCATAACTGTGGATTTCGGTTTATTTTGGGATATTGTACGTCGACCAGTAGAGACATTCTGCAATTTATTTTATTTGACAATGGATTGACAAAAATACACTATAGAATGACCAACAATACGGTATTTTATAGGTAGGTAACAGGAAAGACACCAAAAATCATCAAACACCTATTAATTGCAATTTACATGAACAAGGAACAATTCGTACTAATCGTATACTAACCACGGCCACACGGTAAATGTCCACAGTCTCCCCGAATAATGTCTTCCTGAAATTCTCTTTCCTTTTCAGGGAGGAAGGGACTTTAGCGAATTTTCGAAGTAAAGTCGTGTGTGATGTAGTTTCAAAACATTGTGGAAGCCTAATTCACTTCTGGTTCCCAACAGAAAAACACTCGACAAAAACATTCGACAGTTAGAATCGGACACGCGGTTGAGTTTTATAATGGTGAAGGAACGGAACATTGAAGGACGGCAAGTAATCTTCCAGTCGCTACGAAAAAATACCGCGGTAAAAAACTGGATCAGAGGAAGACATTTCACCAACCGTGTGCGGGTTGAGAAAAAGCTGGTGGTGCTCTACACGTTGAAGGTATACATTTCCACAAAGAAGAGATTCGGTTCCTGCTTTGCGTTCCAACTATCCCTTCTCACCAGTCTTGGTTTTGCTTTAGCGAATATTCGAAGGAAAGGAAGCTATTGTTCTCTTTGCAATTTGCATAACAAAATCTGTTTCAGTACATCCTGAATTCACTGACAAAAGTCACAAAAAATCATATTGTATATAAATACAGGGTGTCTGTTAAGTGGTGGCTCACCCTCCCTCATTTCCTTATTCAGCTGTGTAAAAAACGGGACCAACGCCATTCTTCATAATTTTTTGTGTTAAATTCAGGAAAAAATAAATGGTAAATTTTCATCTGATAGGATCTTACGTGATCATTTGGGTGAGGATTGAGGAACACAAAAGTTGGTTATTGGTTCAATATGTTGATTTAATTAATTGATCAATAAATGATGAACATACTTTACTATCTTCCGATTTACCACATTTGACAAATAAAAGAGAGAAATTCTTACAGGATTTTTCATGCTAAATCCGAATTTGAAACTAGATTTTTCTATTTGTTGTAGTTTCTTCAAAAAATACATTTAACAACGTATAAAACAGTGTTTTTGGGGAATGTTTGCGGGTACTTTGTCAACTTTTCCGCTGTTTTCCGTGGAATGGAAGAAGATAACTAAAATCGGATTTCAAATTCGGGTTCTGCACCTCAAAAACCACAATAAGAGTGATTGAAATTGAAAAATTATAAGGATTTTTTGAAGTAGGTACAATTTTCTTTTATTATCTTCGATAACGAACCTTTAGAATCGCTCATGAAAAAAACAAATTACCCCCCTAAAAAATTGAGGGTTTTTGTTTCAAGATAATTACTTAGATAGGTACCAAAAATTGAATAAAAACCAAAATCCATCCGTCCGCTGTGCCCAGTTAGCGTTGAGTAAAAATTACGAAATTTGGTTCACAAGGGTTCGGACAAGTCTAACGTTGATCCTTGAAGCTTTGCAAAACTCTAGGTGAATGAGAAGGGGTTCAAAATGAATTTGTAAACTTGATAAACGCAATTTTCGCTAAAAATTTCGGTTCAAGTTTGAACAGGTCCATGGCATATTGCCCAGTTAGCGTTGTGCTAAAATTACGAAATTTGGTTTACTAGTTTAGATCACACCCACGATGACCCTTGAACATTTTCATAACCCTAGGTCAGGGGAAAAGGTCCAATACGAATTTTCAACTTTTAAACTTAGGTAAGTTTGAACAACGTTTTTGTTCAACTTCCCGATGAGCTAGAGACTTGAAATTTTAAATATAGGTCAGAATTGGATGACAATGCAATATTCACTAGGCAGGTTTCTCATCTGTAAAATTGTTTAAATAACACCTTTTTGTTTAATTCAATTTGGACAATGAGCTAGAGTTTCATCTATCATTTCGTGAATTACATTAGGGTGATTTGCTCAAAGCAGCCAATAAACTGTTGTGTTGAGAATTTGCAGAGTTTTTAACACACGAACGTAGTTAGAAAAGAGGTACCTATATGAGCTATATCTCATAAACTAGACCTGCTGGCGAAAAACGGACTCCAGATTTGGATTCAGCGCAACGATTAACCCCAACACCAACCCTTATCTTCTCTGCACAAAACAACCCCTTTTTTTTGTTGGTCATATCAATAATGATTTCCTATTTGTCGGTCATATATTATAGTCGAGATCGGTCTTATATTATAGTCGAGATAAAAATTGGGTACCAAATCCAATTGTGGGTTGTTGTGGTTGTTAACGTATCGATGTCTATTGTGAAGAGCTCAGAACCAAAGAACCAGGAATCAGTTGGATTGTATATTCACCATCGATACTTTTTATACGATTATCGTACAAATAAGACAACTCAAAAGACCGGGTCTCTGAGATTGCGGCTATTAGAATTTTCCAGAACGCCCGAAGGTGCGTGCCGAACGTAAGAGAACCTTGAAAACCCGCTGACAAAACGAAACCGAATCCTTCCATCTTTTACTAAATGTAATTGGAGCGAGAGAGGTCATCCCGATTCGCAAACAAGTTTAATACGCGAAAACAATAACAAGTGGCCATTGTGATAGCGGTCTCATAGGACGTCGATGTTATTCGAGGACAACTCGCCCTCAAACGAGCTGTGTCTCCCTTTTCGAGACACCGGGAAGATAAGCACGTTGTGCCATCTTTGATGAATGCCGTTCAAAATAAACAAGTTTGAAGAAATCGAGTTATTGACAGCAAAGTGTATAATCAGGGCGATTCTTGATGAAAATGATTGTTTTACTGTGACTGTAGTGCACATATTAGGGTATACAAGGAGTCTTAACTTGAATCCAATATAACTTCAGGAATCAATTCTACAACTAATTTGCAACAAAAAGTGTCTAATAGAATTTTTTTTAAATCACTCTACGATTCACTTTTTTCGCTTTAACAAGTTTTTTCGTGGTTTCGACCTGAAGTCATTGAAATGACAATAACTTCGTTAATTCGTCAAATAAATTCAAATATAATTATTCTGTTGAAAAGAGCTGTGAATTTCTCATCTCCCTGATGCACAATCAAAATTGTTTGAGCGGTTTTAATGCGTACAGAACGATAGGTACAAAAGTGCAAATTTTGAGATTTTCAAAAAATTTGACGGTTTGTTCCCTCATCTACTAATTTTTCTTTTGGTAGGTTGTCATTACGAAAAAATTGCTTGAAATCTCACCTATCCAACGGTGTAGTCAAAATAAATTAGCAACTGAGTTTAAGGGAGGAAATGACGTTTTAATGCAAAAAATCAGGAGATTTTCCGGGGTAAAAAGTGGTTTTTTCAGGACTTCAAGGTTTGGGGCGAGTTAGGGATCAAAATCCACCAAATCGTACGTAAATTTCACGATGAATCAAATGGCTAGGAAATTGTGGAAGTAAGTTGCTTTGCTGAATTTTTATTCATCTTTTTAACGAGCGCACCTACATTTTGTAAATTTTGTAAAGTTTAAGATGATCATCAAAAGTATTTAAATTAATTACCTATTATTAAAAAAATTATTATTCATAATTTGACTCATAAATGTCTTTGAAATGAAAACCTCTCAGTCGATTATGGAAAATTTAATGCTATCAACCATGCCAATCCTATTGAACCAAATGCTTTCTGAATGGCAAACCCCGATTTTGCTGTAAAATCTCCTGGTTTTTTTTTTTTTTTTTTTTTTTTTTTTTTTGCGTTAAAACGTTATTTTCTCCCTTGAACTCAGTCGCTAATTCATTTTGAGTACACCGTTGGAAAGGTGAGATTTCAAGCAAGTTTTTCCCATAGACGACCCACCCAAATTACTGAAAGAGAGACAACGGATAGAAAAATGTCAAATTTTTTGGAAACTCTAAATTTGCACTTTGGTCTCGTTCTGTTCGCATTAAACCCGCTCAAAAAATAGAAATTCTGCATCAGGGAGATGGGAAACTTAGGAAACCTACAGCTCTTTACAACGGTATAACTAAATTTGAATTTATTAAGTGATGGCCATTTTAATGGCTCAAGGTCGAAACCACGAAAACAATCTTAAAATTCGAAAAAGAGGCATTTAGAGTGGATTAAAAAGACTATAGAAGTGTTTTGTTGTTGCAAATTACTTGCAGAATTGATCTCTGAAGTCTTCCAGATTCATGTTGAGACACCTTGTATTTAGCTGACCAGTCACGATTATTACCGAGCAATGCCCACCCGTTATGCTCCCTTATTTTTCGAAATAAATACCATGTAGGTACCTACCATCAGTTATTAACGAAGGGCGTTATAACAACGTTGACCTTGTAAGTATCCGTTCGTCTAAATGATCTGCTCCCAAATTCGGGACCCCGCCTTTCAAACCGGGACGGCCATGAAAAATAGGGACGAATACCAATGACCAAATGCCAAAAATATACCGAAAACTAGTGGGTTGGCCGACCAGTACCGAACGTTCAATAATTCGGCGTAGTGTACCAAAATGGTACTTGATCGAAGACACGATCAACTCCGGCATGGATGCGAGTTGGAGTGTAATACGGTTACAACTCAAGAAGGTTATTCAAGTTACAGTCGTTCTTCGGTGATTATTTCCTTATTTTTCGTTATTTATTCATTATTTCGGTTTTTTTCTTTCGTATATTTCTTTCGTATATTTTCTTATTCCTTAAAAATTGTAACACCATATCGTCGGCCTAAAAGTGATTACCTCGTGAGTGACAAAAATGAGTTTTTGGGTTTTTGGATTCCGAAAACTGGCCGCGTCGGTGTAATAAGACCCAGTAACTGTGAAAAAGTGACTTTAGTGTTTAAAAGCTTTAGAAGCTCCACCACGTTATGTTTCCTCTTTATAAAACTCTTAATAATTGATGGTAATTATTTTGAATTACTGCAAATTTTTATTAATTATTATAATTAACTAATAATTGACTCAATATCTGAAATCCATGCGCTGTTCGAACCAGCTGAGCCAGTATGATTCACCCTCATGCTGACGACTTTTGATCTGCTCCAACTTTGAGCCCTCGTTATGAACGAACGACTGGTCCTACACACCTTCGGATGGTCTTTAAAAATTCTAAAAATTGAACTCTATAGAAATGTGAACTAAAAACTATACCGTTCTATCACAACTTGTCAAGATATGAATTTTTCAAAATGTCAAAATTTGTTTTGAACCCCTTCCCAGTGATCTGCGGTTATGAAAAGTTTCGAGGATCATTGTGGGGTTGGTCCAAACCCGTAAACTAAATTTTGTAATTTTGGCACAACGCAATTGGGCAAATTGCCGCGTACTGGGTAAAGATGTGATATCCGATATTCAACACAAATCTTAATTATTGTAGCTTGTATAATATGGTAAAGGATCTTCTCGCCATGGCGCCAAGGGAGATTTCGAATTGGTTACGGTGCTTGTGAAGTGGTTAGGGCAAAGTGGATATTATAACTTTTTTATGGTGTAGAATCATATTTGTGGTGATTTTTACACTGAGTGTCTTTTGGGGGATCTATGTCTTCTACCTGTATCAGAGGGGAAACGCAGACCAAACACCTCGGAATAATATTCGTTTTACAAAGTTCGCTAGAAAATATTGGTTATTTAGTTCATTAGCAGAAAGACATTTTTTATGGTGGTATCTCCCAACACATAATTAATGTCTTCTTCATGTTCAGTTAGCCATGTTAGCCACCTAACGTGGGTGATTGTTGAGATGTACGTCTTAACAGACCCCCTAAATTCAACCTACCTGTATTAATAACTACCATTTCGACGCAATTTGCTACAACTGGAAACACGCTTGCTTGACCTCAATGGGAATATTCTTAGCGTTCGCTAATCGAATCATGATCGGACTCAAAATGAATTAGTCATGAGTTTACACGACGTATGCACGGACTAAGCAAATCGCAGATTTTTTTCAAGTGACAATCGTTGTGTACACACTGACATCGGGATGATGGTCGATCAACCGAGAAGGAGACGTGAGAGAATTCCCATCTGCGATCAGTTTCTTCTTGCACAAACGTAAAATGCTTTTAACGCTTCTGTATCTAACAAACGATTCTTTCGATTTTGCTTAAGACTTGCAACTACCTACTACGTTGGTATTTTTGAGTGAAATGACAAAGACTTCCACTTGGAGCGTTTCCAGTTCTAATTAGTTTACTGCTGTTCTATAGAATAGTTGCCTCAACCCTAGGAATGCATTGTGGGGTCGATTCTGAAAAAAATTGTCAAGCGCACAGGAATATTTTGTATATTAAATTTGTAATCTTAGTGAGCCCCCGAACCAATTTTTATAGTCAGTAGTACAGCCGAGTCGTTGTAAAAATTGAAACGAAGAATTATCGATAAGAAGGAAAGGTAAAGGAGAAAATCCCTGGCTCTGTGGAACATAAAAATAGTCATGTTTGAGATGCTCTATTATCCGGCTCGTATGGTGGAATTGATTGATTTTTTTACTTGACTTACCTACTAGGTACATTTTCAAGATTGAATTAGGATCGAAAAATTCAAATTGAACTTCTAGAAACAATTTACTTTTCCAATTTAAGAATTTTCTAGATTTAATAAATTAATTTGCTGATGTTGTTGAAATAATTAATGAAAAATAACTTTGGGTCTCAGATGACCTAATACTTGTAATTAATCAACTATTGAGCTATCAAAGAATTTTTCAAGAGTGTAAAAATGATATATTTTTGAATTAAATTCAAATTCAAATTCAAATTTTGTAAGTAATCATGGATATTTCAAGTCGTGGGGTCACTATTGACCAGAATTGACCCCAGAATTATATCGGTACATTTTATTTGTAATTAATTCATCATCTCTATCATTCCGGTTCTGCACAAAGGAACCCAGTCGATTCCAACAGCCGGAAAGCGGATAGTAACTATTATTATTAATTATTAATAATTAACTATTATTAACTATTATTAATAATTAATAATAGTTAATAATAATTAATAATAGTTAATAATAATTATTATTATTATGAATTATCACTAATTATTAATAATTGTATCAAGTTCCTAGTGAAAATTATTATAATTCAATAATAACAGTTATTATTAGGTAATAATAAATACAAATTGTTAATACCTAACAATAAATTATAATAATTTTCACTAGAAACTTGATACAATTATTAATAATTAGTGATAATTCATAATAATAATTAATCTAACCTTTAGGATCTAGACAGAAGGGTGATCTGCTCAAATAAGGTGATAAACCGTTGTTTTAAATACTTCTATCGACTTTTATGGTAAGACTGGGTTGTAGCGCCCTTTGGAAAATCTTCAAGATTCGTAATATTCGTGGAAGTGCGGTAGAAGTGGCGAAAGGGGAGTCGTGAAGGCCTTTTGGTTTATTATCTTCGATAATGAACCATTGGAATCGCCCAAAGAAAAAATTTTTTTAACCCCCCCTCAAAATTTGTTGGTTTACGTTTCAAGATACGTAGATTCAGAAAATCGAATAAAAAAAAATCCGTCCGTCACCCGTACGCCGTACGCCGTACGCCGTCCGCCGTCCGTGCCACTTTGCCCAGTTAGCGTTGAGCTAAAATTACAAAATTTGGTTTCTGGGTTTGGACCAGCTCCACAATGATCCTCGAAACTTTTCATAACCCTAGGTCAAGGGGAAGGGGTTCAAAACGAACTTTGAAATTTCGACAATGTCATATCTCTAAAAATTCTCATGAAACGGTGTAATTTTTAGTTCACTTTTGAATGACCTGAAAAATTACGAATCTTTTAAGACCAAATGGATTTTTGTGCGACCAGCCGTTCGTTCACAGTGAGCGCGCAAAGGTTTAGGAAAAACACTAAACTTTCGCGTCGAAAACGGCCGTTATATGACCCAACCCCCAGACGCCCAGAATAAAACTACTTTTTTCATCTTCCCGGTAAACTACAGTCTAGAAATTTTAACCGTGAGTCGGGGATAGACCACATTGCAATATTCACTCGGTTTCTCATCTGTAAAATTGTTTAAATAATACCTTTTTGTAATAATACAAATTAAATTTTGATGATGAGCTATTGACTTGAAATTTTACAAATAGGTCAGAACTGGATAACAATGCAATATTCACTCGGTTTCTTGTCTGTAAAATTGTTTAAATAATACCTATTTGTTTAAACAAATTAAATTTTGATGATGAGCTAGATACTTGAAATTTTAAATATAGGTCAGAAATGGATGACATTTCAATATTCACTCGGTTTGTATGACATGGTATGAGTATGGTATGGTATATTATTGTATGTATGATTTGGTATAATACAGTATGGTATGATAGGAAAGAAATTCGTATGGTACCTATGGTATGAGTACGGTGAGAATATGGTATGGTGCCGATTTGCAATACAGTCTGGTATAGACAGAAGGGTGATCTGCACAAGGAAGATAATAAACCGTTGTGTCAAGAATTTGCAGAGTTTTTCTACTCCCTCTCTACATCCACTCTCAATATAAATGTGATGTACGGGTGGGTGGGCGGTAGGGGAAGCAAACAACCCACTCATCAACCACCCACATCTGCTCGCTTTCCTCCTTCTCGCCCACTTCCACCCACAATTAGAATTTTACGTACGGGTCGGTGGCGGTGACCAGAACCCCCCCCCCCCCCCGCCACCACCCACTCGTCAACCTTCTAATTAATGAAGGGCAAGTCACATCATGATCGACAGACATAAATTAACAGACATTAACAGACATTAACATTACACATTTATATCCCCCGCCCCTTTCCACCACTTCCTTCCCCGCCTTCACATCCCACAAACAACTTTGTTGGCCCATTCCTCCGATTCCGGATATTGTATGCAGATCAGTGTGATCTACAGAGAAGGTTAATCTGCTCAAAGAAGATAATGAACCGTTGTGTCAAGAATTTGCAGAGTTTTATATCTTTTGGAGTAAGAACAATAGCTTCCTTTCATTCGAAAATTCGATGAAACCCAAAATTGCCAAAATGGCTCTTTACGGCTTTTGTACTTTGGACGGCAGAACAGGTTCACAGTTCGAAAATGGCGAAGGATCTGAAATATCCGACACGGCAGACTTCTCTCGTGACTATTTTGAATTTGAATTGATTCACTTGATAAAAATAAAATAAGTGAAGTGCTTGGCCTACTGGCAATTTACATCTCATTTGCAATCCGACGGTCGTAATTTCATCCGTAGTCGCTCCTGAACCTTGGGACCCCTTTCATTGAAACATTTTGTTCGTGAAGTTAAACGGCATTAGTAATTAATACCGCATTTGGTTTAAGATTCTTGGGGAAAGATCATTATTCGAAATAGGCGGACCGAATAATGCGCCCTATTGATACAAATCGCTACGTAAGGTTATTTATGCCTGTCCTAGAGTATGTATTTGAAGTTAAACAATTAGAATTGAATGAAAACAAATCTACTCGGGGGAATGCGAAAGGCGAAAGGGGAATATAATTAGAAGTTGAGCGTTTTCTCAAGTTTTGGTGAAAATGCGGCGGTGTGAAACATAATCACATATTGGGCTCTACGGTGCCTTATTGACATGGGTCTTGCCGCTGGGGTCATGCAAAAATGTTGCTTCACGGAAATAATTTAACGCAATACCAATAAACAGAAACGGGGAATTATACCGGCAATTCTATGCTATTTACCCTATGAAGCTGTATTTTGGTATGTAGCCTCCTTAGGGCTTACACTTTAAGCTGAATAAGCCCTGTATCGGCTGAGTGGTCCTACAGCTAATTTCTATGCTATTCACTCTATGAAGCTTTAATTTGGTTTGTAGCCTCCTTATGACCTGATGGCCCTCTCCAAGTGAGTGGTAATCGATGGTCTTGCCAACATTCCATCTGAATTGCTCCTCATCACTGAGTTAGTAACCAACTCCGTCCCACTTATATCGGACCATAAGTTCATAACCATAAGTTCATCCATCAAAATTGGCCATGACATTATGTTGACTATTATACTTTCCTACCGATTGTTAGGTACTTATCGTAACTGAAAACTAGCTGAGTCATTGGTTGGTACGTACCAATCAAATTAAAACCATTTCGGTGTACAACGGCCTTCAAACTGGTTGTTCTTATCACTGTCCAGAGGCGGTTTAAGAAGAATGAAAAACCTTGGGTGACGCGTCAATGCGCAAAATCACTCCCATCTCGTCGAAGTACTCGATACGCATCTAATTACTCAGTTCGGTGAGACCTGCTAATACCATTTGGCCCAAGGTGAATGCCCAATCAAACTGGGAGATCGCTGATCTTCATTGAGTATCCTGGGCTTCTGAGGGTCTCAATTTGATTGATACTTAAATCAAAATTGGTGTAAACGAACATAGTGGTAATGACCTGATTGTTTTATGTTGGTTAAAGGTTTTGACGATTAAGGGCACTCAAGTCAAGGGATAGTACGAGGAGTGTCCAGAAAGTGAGTGTACTGATGCTCTCACGAACGTAGGAAATATTTTTTTACTACGTTGGCTACTCTGTCGTATAGCTTTACTCGTAACCTTTAAAACAAGACCAGAAAGAGTTCAGTACACTGAAAACTGTGGTCGCATGAATTTTCCTTGTTAACATGTCGATCGAGTCTGCAGCCCAAGTGCAAAATCCGTTACCACGTTTTAAGGAAAAATCTCAACATGACATTTTTAATGAGGTACGAACCGTTTATGGTGAATGGCATATGAATCATACCAGGAGTGGGAGATCGTCAATTTTGTCTGACGATATTGTGAAAAAAGTCGAGAATGCGAGTGCAAAGCTCCAGAGAGTTTTTGGAACTATGAATTGATCGGTGATAATTTTCTCAAGTCTATTGTTACTGGAGATGAAATTTCTACTGCACACTATACGCCTGAAACCAAGGACAGTCCGAACAGTGGCTTTACACCAGTTCACCATCAACAAAAAAGTTCAAAACCACCCTTTCAGTCAAACAAATCATGGCAGTGTTTTGGGACCACAAAGGCGTCTTCGATTGAATATTTACCTCAGGGGCAGACCATCAACGCAGCAAGATATTGTGAGACCCTACAAAAATTGAGGACAGCTATTCAAAATAAAAGGAGGGGTTTGTTAACAAGTGGAGTCAGCCTGCTACACGACAAAGCCAGACCCCACACGGCCAATGTCACGAATTGGACTCATTTGGATGGGATGTTTTGAACCAACAATATCACTATCGTATCAACAATACACAGAATCACAAGATCATCACTGTCATTTTCCCTTTTCATGTCGGTTCATTATTTTCATTGACGTCTTCATGGAGTTAGAAGTCTTGTTCACAGACGATACCGACAGAACTTCCAACTCGTTGTAAGTTCGTCAGGTGGACTCAGTTCTTGCCCCAAATTCAACGTTCAAAGTCGTATTATACAGCCTGTCATTAATCATAAACCAGCCATCAATCTCATTTTGAACAGCCTACCTTCGTCGTTCCGGTCCAAACGGAATTATCCCGCTTCGAACTATAAATGGCCTACTTACCGTGACTGCCTTCTAGCGCGAGGTCAAAAAGGTTTCGTCAGTATTGAAAACGCGAGGTTTTTTTTATTATTATTAATTTTAATATTTTACCGGCGAAAACAATAACTGAAATTAAACACACGGCTCAACATGTCTTGTTACACTAATACAATTGGTTTAGAAACAGAACCACAGAAGTATACAACTAATTTACTGTAACATTATGACACTAATTTACTGTAACAATTCTCCTCTGTACTAATCTAAATTAAGCTGATGATCGATTATACAGTACCTACCTATAATAAGTGTGTATTTCATGTTTTTAATTCATGTTTTTAATTTTGTTTCACAGCGGACATGCAGAGCTGAAACATGGATGATAACATGCTGGAAGTGCGGGAGGCGTACAAGCGGTACGGGAACACTCCTCCCGTGCTTCGCGGGCTCGATATGACCGTTAAAAAGGGGACTATGTAAGTAAATGATTATTATTACTTAAATCAACAATACTTTGATCTCAGGACGCAAGCGAATGGCGCACGACTAAACGGGTCATTATCACTTACTGATGAATTATACATACGGGAAATTGGAGTTTGATATATTCACCAGTCGGTTAGAGGTTGGTTTATTGTGTGATGGAATATGATCTTTTTGAACTTATTTATAATTTTATCGACTGCCCTCAGCTTCTTCATCTAATTTGTTTCCATGCCCCACTGCACTGTACTCGTAATAGTCTTCCATGTTATGTACCTACAACAACCACCAATTAATTGAGTTAATCTGTTAATTGAGAGAGAAGAGAATTTTGAATCGTTCACTCGGTTTCGTTGCGTACATGATTTTTTTCCCCATAAATTTTCGTTTTTGACATTTTATGTCTTGACTCTGGCACATAACTCGAAAAACGTTACACAAAAGCGTTACACGAAATCGTCACGAAAATTTCTGATGATTTTCGCTTACAACCGATTCGTTGCTACGAAACTTCAACTTCGCCAGTTATCATTGTACAAAAATCGTTCACCACTCGTTGGATAGCTCTCGATTTACCTAACCATATTACGTTAACCACTGCGGAGTGCGTGGCCGACAAGCTGCGGTATGAGCGTTATTGTTTAAATAATTGTTTACACACAGGTGATCATTCTCAATAATAAGTAACATAGTAACATAAATAAAAATCAAATTTTTAATATAAATCATGTGATAAACATAATATGTTATGTCACATGATTTCCATTAAAAATTGTCTGTTCTTGGGGATCATGCCCGTTCATGGTAATAAAATAAAATAAATAAATGAAAGTACCGCGAATTGTAAATAATTATTAACATCGCGCATTTTGTTCTGCGTGGGATTTTCGGATTAAAACATGCAACATCAAAATTCTAGTGAAGGACAAGTGTACAATTTTTATTCGACTTCAAGTCCTTTGTTGGAAGCTCTGCAGAACCCACGAAGAAAATACATGATTTGGGAGTCAAACAGGTAGTTGTTGTGGTATTCGGGGATTTTCGGTTTAGTAGGTGGCAAGCGTCAAGTGAACAAGGGGTTAGTTCTACGTGTCCCACATTTTATTATCGAGCTTCTTGATCCTTCGTGTTCCCTCAAAGTTGAGCCCGAGCTTCGCGCGCGCATCCCATACAGATAAGGCCGCTACCAGCCACCAATCCCAAGCCTTTGTTTCATATGTGACTAACACGAGATGTGACGCAATTTAAAATAAATAGTCGCGATGGTTGTAGAATCGCTTCTATTGAAATCTTGACAGTTCTGTGTGTGTCTTTGATACATTTGCAGACTTGTTGCGATTTGTGAGTGACAGACAACTTGTAGGAACCGTTGTAAGCTGTCACTCTTCATTATCAGACATTGTTAGCCTACGGACCCATCCAAAATTTATACGCATATTCGCGAATTTTCGAAGAAAAGCTACCTATTGATCTCGTTTTAAATTGTTTAAAATGCTAACGTTCTTATTTTTAAAACACGAATTTCCGAACAACTTTTTATACCTAAATCCGTACTAGACCATCCTGAATTCACTGCCTAAAGACACAAAAACTCAGATATATACACGATAACTCTCAATAGGATTGAGATTAAAGTTTCAAAAGGTTACAACAAATCTGGCTTGGCAATCAAAAGGCTAATTTCGTAGATGGACAGAATCGGGCCACTCTAAGAGGGGGGGGGGGGTTCGGAGAGTTTTAAGGGGGAAGGGGAATTACCCATAAATTCCAAAACAGTCTCACAGCATGGCATATTAGAGCAGAATAACCATGAAGATCATATCAAGTAACAACCACGTTTCTTCATATTCAAATTGCTCCAGTTTGAGAACGAAATAAGATGGCCTGCAACGGATTTTGGTACAAAAATCTTTCGGAAATTCGTGTTTTAAACATTTTGGATCTAGAACAATAACGTCCTTGTCTTTGAAGATTCGCTAAAATGAAACGGTCTGACAAATTGAAGCTCGTTGTAAAGGTTCTTCTACTCTGAACAAGATGGTGATTTTAGAATTCCGATATCTTATTCCGTTCTCAAACCGGAGCACTTTGAAAGATGACTTGAGATGTTCTTCACCGTTCATCTGCTCTAATCTGCTAGCGGAATGAGATATCTCAATTCTGACTTCACCAACGTGTTCAGCGTTGAAAAATCTATAAATTGATGAGTTACTGGGCAAAAAAAAGGAGACAAAATTGGTTAAAAACCAGAAAATTGAGACATTTTACATAAAACCAGTTAGTTCTTCGAAAATTCGCTCTTATAGCCATGCTGTATAACTGTGTTTTTTTTCTGATTTAGTCTAAACCACTGCATACCTAATAATATTAGTTCCTAATATGGCCCTAAATAGCCCGTCAAGATTAATCTTACGCCTTCAGACCCACGATTTTGATCAATCCGTAAGTTTGGTGAAGGGACTGGTACTGTTATCTACCAAAAGGCAGCCTTCCAGCCGTTCTCCCTTTGTCGACTACCGTACAACCTTCTGCCTCCTCCTTTTTCCCGTCTTCAAAATCAAACCACCTCAGGAGACAGTGCAGTGAAAGGAACAGGGTCTATCAAGGGCCTTCCGTGTCATTGACCTGGCCCTCCTTCACCGGCCTTCGATTTTCATAATCGTCTACTTTATGTCGTTTTTTCTTGTTTTATTAATCTTCTTCTACTACATACTAGTTCGGAGTAGAAGGTCCAACAGCGATTTCCATCGCCTTCCTCATCCGGTATCTTCGAAACAGGATTACGCATGGTGGTAGAGTAGACACAGTGGAGAGGGGACGCAGCGCGTGCGCTTGAGGTCAAGGACGAGTTCGAATAGTAGAAGTTCTCCCAGCCATATTATGGTCCACGAGGTGATAAGACGGTTTAAGTAAGATTGTAAACACACGTTTATGCATTCACGACTAAGTAATTCAATGAGAAAATCCTCTTTGTGGCAGAGGGGTGGAAAAAACCAGTTATGCAATTTATGGGCGTTCTCTGTTGCCTACAATTTTAGAAACGTACTTACACCGTTATATACAGACTGAATATTGGTAATGAGCGCAGTAGAATTAGATACCAAGATACTTTGCTACTTGCAAGAAAACTCTTGTCAATTGCAATGTACTGGTGCTTACTCATATGATCTTGCCAACCATTATAACATCATACTTATAACATGGCTCACGAATCGTATATTTCGTTTTTAAAGGAACGATTTTTTTTCCGTCCTAAGAGTAGTTTTGAGACAAGAAGGGAGTTTGAGAACAAGGGAGGGAGATCAGTGAAATCTCCGAGCGTTCACCTCCTCATCGGGCTGTTACCTAATCCTGCGGAACTGAAGTTGTCAGCCTAAAGACCTGGATTCCCCTCTCTACGTCCCCACAACAACCCCGTTCCCTCGGGAATATCATCCTTCGGACCGAAAACAAATTCCCCGTCTTAACAGTACGATCTCGTTGAAAAGTTTTGAGGCCCGTTGTCGAAAAAAATACATATAATGAAAACTCATTCAAAAATAGTGGCAAATCAGGTCAGGTACGAGGAAAGGTAATACCCAATATGCTGGTCGGTTAGTCAGTCAGTTATGTAAGACGGTGGTGTATCGTTCCTCCGTCACTAGGTCAAGTTGGCTTCGTTTGTAGACGCGCCATCTCTTTGCCACCCAAGTCTTGAGTTATCTTTGAATTATTCGTACCTAGCACCCTGAACAGTTGAATTACAGTAGGCATGGTTAATACGGTTATTTCTTGGTAATAGTTTATCGAGTAACAGCGACCGTATGGTAATAGGTTCTGATATTAGGTTATTTTGGTAATAGGTTACCGGCGAATCGGGATTCTTTCCAGCGCCCAGCACCCAACCAAAATAACCTAATACCAGAACCTACTACCAGACGGTCGGTGTTACTCGAAACTAACACAATACTCACTCAAATAACTTGCCGACAGTTATGATCGCATACCTTTCCGTAACCTATTACCTGGAATAGTCCCAGCCAACCTATTATCACGGAATCCCGAATGGCCGGCGACAAAGAGGCCCTCAAAGGCCTTTTCCCCCAAGTTCTCAAAACAGTTATTCCAGTAATAGGGGTTTTCTGGTAATAGGTTATCTGGTATTACCTACGTTACTGGACAGTATTAGGTTATTTGAAGCGGTTGCGTTAAATATTCCCCACTTACAGGATGCGATAGCTCAATTGGAGATTTGTTAATCGCTGTTTTCATTTTGAATAGAACACGTTCTCTCCCATCAATAGAAGATAGCCGAAGCTTTTGTATAATTCACTTCATTAAGATCGGCTTAGATGAGAATACATCTATTTTAAATTCAGTTTTCAATGAAAGTGAAGTAGTATGATAGTTAAAGACTTTTATCCGGCACTTTTTTTTATGGTGTCAAAATTATTTAACCCTGCACTGGTAGGGCACATAAATAGGTTGCACGAATCCCTATTGATGTGGTTTCTCATCCTGATCCTTTCGAGGGTCGTTGTCCTCGAGACCCGTTATTCTTATCATCTCATTCCAACGCATTCCAGTTTTACGTAGTGCTACCTACCCACCTGACTGTTTATCTTTCGAAGTTCGATGTAAACCTGTGTCGTGTGCGTATCAGTTTGTGAATATCAAAAAAATTCAGTGACCCCGAAGGAATTCTCAAAATGATTGGCAGTATTAGTGATGATTCTGAAGAAGAAGATGTATCAGATTATGTACCAGGTTCTGGTGGCCATTCAGACGAAGATGAACCACCTTGTATTGTCCCATCTACTCAAGATCACGAGGAAAGAATTGCCTAAGAATATCCAGTCTATTGAGGAATCGCTGTAGCCTCCTCTACAGCCACTAAAGGAAATTCGAAGAGATAAATCGAGTGGGATAAACAGTTCTTCAGTTAATGTGGTCAAACATCCACAAAATAGAGAAATTGATACAGACCTCACAAATTTTCTGGGAAAGATCGTTTTGAATGGAACACGAAACCCAATCCATCAATAATTGATTGGTAGAACTCCAAAACAAAAATATTGTCCACATCAGGCCAGGGCCATTTGGTGAAAATACGGAAACTATGGACCCTATGGTTGCAGTATGGATACCACGAAAAAACCGAAGATGGCCATTATGTTTTTTTTTTTTTAATAATATGTTGAACATCAACAGCTATGTAACATACGTCCACAATTTTTCAAGAAATGAAAACCCACTTTCACCTTTAGACTACATTGAAGAGTCATCTAAATGCCTTTTGCTCGTACATCGACCCCAAAATTTACAAGGTACCAATCGAAAATCAACAATCGAGCTTTGGAGCTGACACAAACATCGTGACAGTAATATTATCTCTCCGGTACGATAGATTTTAGTGAATATGAGCATGTGAGCTGATAAATGAATACGTCACATTCGAATAGTGGCTCAAACACATTGTTCCAATCTCCTCAATCGACCGAAGCCTATGAGGTTTATCAATAATCAGAATTATTCTGAAATCGACAGATTTATCGAACTCTAGATTTTTCGCCTTTTATAAACAGACAAATTATAATAAAGGCCGCAGCATCTAATCGTCTTTTGTAACAATCATTATTGTTACAAAAGACGATTAGATGCTGCGGCCTTCTGGTTCAGTGGACGTATTAATTATGTTATGTGTTTCAAAGAGATCAAAATGCCGCTATTATATATAATTGCGTACTAGTATATGGAAATGAAGACGATATCATATGATAAATCGTCCCATATGCCAATGAGGCAAAGTACTTGGGAATGAAGCTAGATGCCTATTTACGGTGGAAGGCACATACAGGAAAAATATCGAGGAATTGCGTCTCAAATCCAGGAAATTATATTGGCTTATGGGACGTCACTCAGTTTTGCCAGTTGAGAGCAAACTTATGCTCTATATATAAGGGCTGTGCAACAAAAAGCAACGTAGAAATCATACAAAAAATGTATAACTTGTATAATGTATAAGTATATGCAAAAATGTATATTTTAGTGCCTTACTAAATTTATTAATCCCTTAAAACCCCGTTAATAATAAAATTATAGTGATTTTTTATATGATTGTTGCTTCATTCAATCACATAAAAGAGAATACGAAGGAAGTACTGATTTTGAATGTCAATTTCTCGTTTCATAAAGACTTTGGAAGGCTCTCCTGTAAAATTTGTAAAATTTTACTTGGTCACTTTTACCAATTACCCCACGAACTATTCTGAGATTGTTGTGGCAGGCCAAGAGTGATTTGTGTGGGTTATTTGACATCTTCCTTCAGTACCTAATTGGTTCACAATATTTGTGTCCAAGTATCATTAACATTGGGTTACACGGTATCAGTTAGATGTCATAGAAAAGTAGTTGATAATAAATCAGTTCCTGCGGTGGGTGTTGGTATTCGAGCGACCAATAGGTCGTTCCTGACAGTCGATGAAGTGTGTTGTGGTAATCAATCATCGTCAAATCCCTGTCTATTAGCAATAGTTCTGATGGTTGTTGATGGTGACCTTCTTGATCAGCAGAATCACCTGTGATTATTATACCCACCGACAGCCCTATTCTGCTTTCACTCGCGAGCCAAACAGACGTTTTTATCTTCACCATCACGCTTTGCAACACCTTTTGCACCATTTCAAAGATTTCCATTCGTCGTTCCTCGACGGTTATTTGCGTTGACATTGACGGCCCCGAGGTGGATGAAGGCGTGGAAGTGATATTTCTCAACCTAGAATCTCTACGATGGTCCTCAGCCCGCACCCGGCTTCAAAACCTTGGTCCCGGAGATCCCGCTCTTCCATACATTACGACATGGCGGACTTGCTTAAGACGAACTTCCTAGAACGGATGAGATGGTGCCTTTCACGTGAATTCTGCAGTTCAAACTTTCGGATCCTCCCTCTAAATTTTTGTTGGAGGCAGTCATACGCTTGAAGGCAACAAGGTTTGATACAACAAGGCGAACTGATACAGAGGATTTGATTGGCACGGTTAACAGAATATAATCCCGTTGGAATAAAATCGAAATTGCCGCCCTTTTCGAGATATGGCAAAAACAATATTCTGGTAAATGTATGTACTTAGTATCTATACAACGTAATCCGCTTGTAGATTAAAAAAAAAAAAAAAAAGAAAAATACTACATCAAATCCAAAATTTTCACCTAAAAGCGTAGGTTATTGAAAGCCTGTTTCTAAAATGCCCACCGTTATTTCTTACGCTTACGAATTTGCCCTACTGTCAGACGTGTTTGCCTTTGTATGTCAGACGTGTTTGCCTTTGTATGTCAGACGTGTTTGCACTGCCACGCTTGCCTCTTCAATGTTTCTCTTTAAATCTTCAACATGGACGTCTGTGGGCATTTTGAGATGCTTTCGATTGCCTACACTTTTAGGTGAACATTTTGGATTTAATGTAGTTTTACGCAAAATTGAACAAAGTACTGACATAGTATGACCGACAGGCTGCCGCATGATTCACCCTCATGTTGACGATTTTGTCTGCTCCAACTTTGAGCCCTCATTGTGTACGAACGGCTGGTCGTACAAAGCTGTGGATGGTCTTTAAAAATTATAAAAATTAAACTCTATTTAAATGTCTACAAAAAACTAAACCGTTCAGTTTGAATTTCAATTTGATTTCTGAATCTACGTATCTTGAAACATAAACCAGCAAATTTTGAGGGGGGTGGGGGTAATTTTTTTTCTTGGGCGATTTCATAATGACATACTCTTCGGTTTTATTTAAAATTGATCAAATTACCCATTCTGTCAGTATGTCTTCCTTTTATTTATGATAGATAGGTACCTATCTATTATATTCGGTTTTCTCAATAAGACGTTGAGGCAAGATGAACATAAAGTTCGATAGTTCAACACCACTAGCAAGATGGAACCATTCGTCCCCAGTATGGATTATCTTCTTCGTGTAAAAACTCACGACTGCGCCGATTTCCCCGTTTAGGAGTTCATACCACTGCTCGTTAGTACTGAAAGAAAAGCAACAGGCAGCGTTCGCATCTCAATATTCAAAAATATTGGACTAACACCATTCTTCCCCTGTGGTCTTCAATTGGCACTTGGGTAGAGCAACAGATGTACTTAGTTCCTCGTTTCTGTTACTTGTGTCAAGTAAAAATATTTTAGAAAGATCCTCCTCCCTATACCGCCTAGTGTGTAATAATTTTCTTGTCCAAAGTCTGACGTCAGGTTGGCGCTGTCAGGGAACCAACCTTCAGTCTAAACATTCAACGTTGTTCCAATATTGGACACGCGTAAGACCCAATTTCCTCGAAACAAACCCCCATCACGTCCTTCGGGGAAATTCGGGAACGGTGCCTTGAAACCTGATGACGACCGCGCTTTTGGCCGAAGGACGCGCAAACAACAACAGACTGATAAACCTCTTTTTTTTGTCATCTCAATATTTTCGTATCCATCACGAGAACCTCTGAATCACGGCGGATTTCACAATCCTGAACCAGAGGAGTGGGGTCTTTGTTTATGCTGGAACAATACTCCCTTCAGATTGGGGCTAATGGCTTTAAGGTCAGGAGCGCAGCTTCAACAATGCATCTCGTATTTTTAGTAGGTCGGTTGTTTTCACTGAAACTTTAAACTGTCTCTTGGCGTAAGGGGACTGGAGCCCGATAAGAATGAGATTCGAAATAACCTAGTGGAACGTTATAGGGTGACAACTACTTCTATATTCTATTTTGAGGTCGTTGATGTTGAACAAAGTTCTACAAAAACTGTTCATATACAGGAGATATCCCAGGAAAATTAGTGCTATCGAGTTCTTGTTGTTTCTGCCTCTTCTACGACTGCTCCCTCTTCTGCCTCCAGCTAACCTGAGTATTCGGACTGGCGTTTAGAGGACTCGAGAGTGATTTCATGTTGCTCTCTCACAGAATTGATGCACGCGTCGAGACCATATTTTGTTACTGCGTTTCCACTAAAATATCAGTATATAAACTCCTACAATAACATTAGTTATACAGTATCACTAATCTGCTAACAGTGTATACTGTAAATAAATTATTCGAAATGTTTGCACTTAAAATATCTCTCATTTGACCGACCCTCGACATCTCCCCATCATTAGTGTTTACACTGTTATACTACTGTTTGGTAGTGTATAATCTCCCCTGTACCGTTCTGTGATCATCTGGTAGCTGATTATTGATTACCTACGTAATCAGATCTTGAGAAATGTTTTTACTTGAAAAAATGCTAGAAATTGAAAAGTTTTGAGATCAGACGAAGTTTCCTGCGTTGGGCTGCTTAAGCTGAAATTTGGCGCTCCCATATTCCTCGGTTTAAAATTCATACCTCAGCACTGGAGTGAGCGAATTTAAACTTTCAAAAAGCATCTGATTTACAATTACATTACCTACAACTTTTTTTCAATCGGAGCAGTCGTTTTCATCCTACTGGCGATAGAAGTTGAGGGTTGTCAACGTTTTAGCTAAGCTGGTAAAAATCGCCTATCTATGACGGGCGATTGCGGCTAAACGGCTGGACCGATTTCGATTTATACGCGTAAAACCGAAAAATGCGAAGATTTCGCGGTTTTAGGCTCTCAAATCTGAAGCACAATCTACAAACCGTACCAAATTCATATACCCGTTATTCAGGACCTCTAAGAGAGATTAAAACGATTTCCAGCTGTCGAGCGATTTTTGGAGGCTCGAGCCCTGTTTTGCACTATGGGTAGGAGTTGTATCTACAGTTAGGAGTTATTTTTCCCTAAAACAGAATGAAACCTGCCTAATGCTAACCTGCTAACGCCTCGACAGTATGACTACACACCCCCAAATTGAACTAAGTACTCACAATATCGCTACGTCACTCATAAATTTTTTTGGACATCCTAATGCTCATCTCAATATGACAGGAAATTCTGATTAACCGATAATGGACGATAGGCGAATCTACATGGTAACCTTGGCCACAAATGAAATGTCGCAGTGGACGGCCGGCCGCCTTATTTTGCGGCGTTGTGCAAGTCCGATAGGCCGCGACGGTCAGCTCAGCTCTCCAACCAGTTTGAAAAATGTTTGAGTCAGCGTTAGAAAGTGGATTTTTGGATTTTCAGTCTGTAACTTGGAGTGCTTCGATCTGGAAAATGTAAAAAGACGTTGAATAGTTCGGTGTAATTCATGAAAAGTGAAGGGTATTTGTAGGATTTGTTGGGTATGTGGGGGGAATTCAAAAACCCAATATTTGTTGAAATAATCCAGAATAGAGGCAGTTGAATTCCTGAGTGTTTTAAGTCACAGGCTCTGGAGTTCGGTTTGGTTCAGTAGGGTGATCACTAGAGCTCGGATTTTGCATAGTACTATTACTATTAGTTTTTTTACTGCCCAAAGTGATTTTTCTCCACGAATTATGATGTTTGGGTGCTTGTAGGCTACTTTAAATTCATATTTAAAATGCATATTCTGGCATATTCTTGGTATTTGGACATGTAAGTGCAAATTTAGGATGAAAGGGCATATAACTGCATATTTTCGGCGTTTTGCAAACATATTCTAGTTTTTGATAGAACTGTTCACGCTTCTCGCACCGGGCACGTTCAAGGAAGGTACCTATCCAAAACCTTTGAGAATACAAAGTCAATCATAGGCATAGCAGGTACTGGTTGATTCCGGTCGCAGGTTGTTTTTCGACTATAGGAGTGCCACAGAAACTTTGCGTCCGTAGGTAGCGGATTCGTGAACTATAACGATCGAGTCTAACTTCCATGGTGAAACCTTCACACGGAAATTGGAGCTTGTGGAGCTAGTGGAATTAGGCTTCAAAACAGATTCGGAAATGCACGAATTTCAAGCTGCAGTAGAAATCATGTCACTTTTGAGGGAAGAAATTCCCGAAAAATTATCGTACGCACGGGAATCTGCTTGATGATAAGAGGTAATTAGTTCTATGTTCTCCAGAATTCTGTGGCAGACCTATAAATCCAGATTAAGCTACTGACGACGACTGCTGCCATTCTAATCTAGTTAGACATTTCAGCTGTCCTTATAATCGGATTATACGGGAGCACTTAGGAGAAGACTGTGACTGGATTGAATGCACATAACATTGTTACCTTCACCAGAGTATTAAGATTGTAGCCAATCAGCTTTTCGTCAGTTTCCTATAAATACTTCAGGTATTCCTCAATTCGGGCATTCACCTCGGACGGCAAAGTTATATTTTGCCAACTTTGTGAAAAAGAGGTTAGTTTTTAATAAAAATTCTTCGTCAGTTTCATCACGTTGAAATGTTTACTATAGTGAGAAGTTTACTGATGATTTCTTATTTTTTAATGCATATTTATGCATATTTCGAAGGGTTTAAATGTATATTTTGAGGTTTTCAAGTGCATATCGATCCGAGCTCTAGTGATCATAGACTCAGCATGTTAGGTAAAAGTTTTGCTTCAGGGGACCAAGGTTTTTAGCTTAGTACTCGTAATATTTACCAAAGAATCAGATCCTAACCGTTTCTCACTGAGAGTCACTAATGTTGTTGATCTTCAGTATCAACTTCCACTACCACTGGATACATCAGACCACCGGTGGTTCTGGAGGTCCATCCTCTGATAGCCGATGTCCGAACTCCCACTGGGCGAGCGACTCCTACCGGGGGGGATCCCGTCGGAGTTCAGTTAACCTATTTTGAGGGTGTGTGAAGACCTCGTTCCGTCAAGCGACCTTGATATCACATCGAGTATTGCGCAACCCCTCCGTCGGCTGCAACGCTCCCTATCATTCAGAAGAAGCCGTCCTTTTCACTTTCGACCGATGTTAACCACCTTTTTAGGGTCGGTCTTTACAGGTTGTTGTTTTAGTGAAGGTATTCTCATGACCAAGGGATATAATACACGCATATTACTCGGTGGAGAAGACAAGCAACGCTGATGGAGAGTGTTGGGATGGTCTATTATCAGGATGGTCAGTCGCGAACTACAACGGCCACACTGGGCCCAGGTTTCAGTGCGGCGGGTGGGTATAGGACCTACCTTGAGTCCCTAACACCATCTATCTACCTCTATCTGTCTACTACTACATCAATTCAATTAAATTTTAGTTAAAAAAAAAAAAAAAAAAAGTACAATTTTGGAGCCTAATTAGGACCTTAAGGTCCTGTGACCCGTCCAGGCTCGTCTCTTCGGATGGAGCCAGCCACGGAATTCATCGAGTGAAGAAATCATTCTGAGATTGTGGTATTTCGAAGACATAATTGGCATTTGCTCTCGTCGGCTGAACCACCGATTGCTTGGTAAATAAATGCAGACGTTTATGTACATACAATACAGTTGTATGGATGCTAGTTATTCTGGGGGTGAGAACATCTAAGGTTTTGTAGAGGGATCTAGTTAGAGAACGCCTATGGGCATTAGTAGCTATTCTTAAAACTGAATAGTTACATTGCTATGTTTATTCTATTAAAGTTAGATGCAGTACCGCCCCATACAATAATACCATATATTACGATGCTATGTACATAGAAGGCCTTAGTATGTAATGCACGGATTTCCTGATTTTATTGACCAATGCTGCTAAATGCACTGATTTTATTGACTTAAATGCACTCGGAGATATATTATCGAATTCAGCCTTTCTATTTCCATGCAGCTACATAAGTTTCTTACTGCAACACAGTTTTCCTTGGGCACTTTGAGTTTAGAGGCACTAAGAAGTCCTGTTTTATTTATTGAGAATGTATCTAATGTATTTAGTTTTCAAAAGGTAGAGGGTAAGAGGTAGCGAGAAAATGGTTTTCTAAACCATTTTGCTACTTCATAGACAGACATTACTGCGACAGAATGAAATACATTCAAATAATTTTCACTGACATCTATACGAGGAAACTCTCGCTATAATCATGTCAACAAAACTAAGAACGACCTCGCACTTAAATGGAGCAATTAGAATGTCCTTGTGGTCGCAACCGAAGCTCGGTGACTAATTGTTGTTTCCCGCCTTTTGGCAGGACTCCCCTAAGCAAGAATTTTAGATTGGGCCAATCTCTTCAGAGGTAGTAGGTACTTATATCTTTCTTGTGCTTTGATGTTGGAATATGACGTGTTGGTAAGACTGCGCGTTCCAGAGTGACCAGAACACTTCATTTACTGTTTTTCTGATCCAAGAGCAGACCTATAACCCTCGCATAGATCGACAGCCGGAAGTACCGAGGACGAATAAATTATGGACTAGTATAAATTGGCCCGTATAATGGCTCAATGCACCCGTCGGCTTTGTCAGGAACCCTGTCCACCAGGTACAACAAACAGATAACTCTTGGGAGGGCCTGTTGAAGCTGTCACTGTGGAACAAAGCTGTAGAGTTATTTAAGGAAGCTCCCACCCCTCGCTTCTCATATTAAACAGCGGGTCCTCGGAGATTTTGAGGCGGCTGGGCACGTAAAGGCCGTTCCGTCTGTTGCCTCCTTCCTCGTCTGCCCGCCCCACTGCTAATATGTCCGTCATTGAAACCTGACTATTTTATATAGCTCGAAATCTCAGAATAGTTCCAGTATGATGGTATGCAGTAATCCCTGGTGTGTCTACAATTGCTACTCCCAATGAAATTATATGACCAATTATACCATGGCCCACTATCCTGTGGACAAATTCAAGAGAGTTGTTTTGTTCTGTACCGAGGAGCAACCTTCAGTGAGCATCCGAACCACTGAGTAATCTGCATTAAATGTTGGTCTATGATACTCTCCACTATTCGATGTAAATCTATTGAAATACTGATGGGGAATCTTTATTGGTCCTTGAAACAATCTCACAACGGTATTTTCTGAAAGTACGAATTTCATCCAACTTCTCGACCGTTACAGTTTTTTTGTACAAGAAACTCACTGTTTGATTTTTTGTCAGTAAAGCTACTGGCCTTCGAACCCCGAGTCCATTACTTCCCGAATGAATAGTTATGAGGTTCCGTTACCTTTGGTGCCGTATCCTCATAATCTTGACAATATTGGGGAAATTAACCGTTGGAAAGGAAAAGGAACTTTTTTTTTCAATTTCCAAAGTTGGAAATGTGAAATAATCTACTAGAATCATCCACGTCCACAAAGGCACTTCAACTTAGATGGTGTATTTTATTTAACTTTATTTTTGCTATTGTACAAATTCAATGTAAGGGTCATAGGGTAAATTACTACCATCTCAGGGTAAATTACTTTACCCGGACCGCTGCACAAGAATGACAATTTACCTTCGATACCTCAGGGGCTTCCTGCGGGGACCTACCTAGTATCTCTAGAACTTTCCAGAAGCCAGCTACGTGAAGGAGGGACATGCTCAACGTCCAACCCTACGTTCAAAAACAATTTATTGACACAAATATAGATGCAAAAATGTTTTAGTTAATGAGAAATTAGTTATACAGAAATTCTGCTTTCTAATGTTTACGAAAATGGGGTTTTTACGGAACCCCCCTATTTGGACCTGGCCTTTTCGATGGTGAAGTCCAAATTTCAAAATTCGAACCGGAAGTGGGGGAAATTCAGACCATAAACATAAGAAAATTGGTCAATGTTAGGGTAAAACGACTCAACGACACGCCGTTAAGGTAAAACGCCTCAACTCTAGGATGAAAATGCCTCAAAACTAATTTATTTTCGCGCTAGTGTTAAGTTAAAACGCCTCAACTCACCAAAATATTGAGATGAGGCGTTTTACCTACAGAAATTTACAAAATTTTCCTAACAAAACATCCCTTTGATTGAGTTGTTTACTTTGTAAACAGAAGCTGGAAATTTTAAAATCGCCTTAACTGCAATTAATCGATTATATTTGCGAGTTGTTTTTTTCGCCGTTGAATTGGTTGAATTCATATCGATATAGATATCGATATGAATTCAACCAATTCAACGTTAACGTTTTCAATTGAGGCGAATTCCTGTAATGTTTTGAACTTTGAGTTGACAGGGCTGAACTGACGAGGCTATTTTGGAATGGGGATTCGATGATGAGTTGTAGATGAGGATTTAGATATTGTTTAGTTCCTTCTGATTGTCTGGTGAGGTTCGAAAATGCGGCAGCTTGGAATTCGATAGCTGTACCAGGCAGCTTTTGATGATTGTTTCTGGTGTCGAGTCCGGAGGTGGATCAGTCTCTTGAGCAGATCCTTCCTGTCCTCGATAGACCTGCAGGGGTAGAGCGTGCCTCTGATTGGAGTAAAATTACTCAAAAATGGGCGCTCTATCGGTTTTGAGGAGCCACCGAATTGGGACGATTTTGCGCAGGAGGATTAATCACAGACGATTTTCTCTTCGAGGGAAATAGTTCGAGAGCCATCGTATTTCCGTGGATGTGGAGCGCTCTCGCCTTCCCCCTTGCGGGCTGATCCTGAAGAGTTTAATGGGAAGGTAAATAGCGTAGTAATTCACCCATACTTATTGGGGGTATGGTGGATGCCCTACACTCAATAGACTGAATTACAGCATTATCATGAAGATTAAGAACGTATAAGGGTTGATTCGACACAGCAGATGCTAAGAGTTCGAATATTTGGAATTCACACAGTGGGTTCGACTTTTTCCCATTCCGATCACAGCCCGGTAACGGTTAAACCTCATTGCAAGGAACTTCACCAATGGGCAATTCCACCTGATTTCAACTGCAAATACCTTCACTTGAAATACCGAAGAGGTACCGGGAAATCCGCCAGTCAATTATGTATAACCGGCCTAGATAATGACGAGGTAATATTGCTTATTATTAGATTTTGAGTGGTGTTTGTACGGTTCAACATGGCACGTCTGAGACCGTCGTCGGAGTATCTAACGATCGATTCGTCACTGTATGAAATGGAAACACCACTGACTGATTCGGAAGGTGGCAACTCGTTAAAACGGACGTATCCAGGAAGCTGCGCTGCCCGATAACGATTAGTTAATTACCGCCTTCAATCTTAACGAGATCTCGGCGAAAACCGTTCAACGTTGTTTTAGAGTTTGGAGAAAACAGTGCCGTCATTTTGACGGGTTCATCCGTGTTTTCAGAAAAATAAGGCTATTATATTAACTCTGGAGCTGTTGTTTGTCCGGCTCCTGTTTTCCGGTGACTTGTCGTTCTTTCAGTCTCCTTCACGCCCGGCGGGCTGGTGGCATTTATTTGAGGCCACTGTAAGGGCCCCGTAAATTCCAAAAACTCGCTGGTGAAGTCAGAATGGTGCTCTTAGCACTTTGAAGACAAACGTAGTTGTTACTTGAGATGTGCCATTTTTTCGAAAATTTGCTCTTATAGCCATGCTGCATGCAGGGCTGGATTTTTCACTTTTATGTGGTTTAAGTGTTTAAAAATGAGACAAAACATGCTTCACTTTCGCCACTCAGCCAGGAAAATTGTCTATGAATAGGAACTCGAAATGATCCCTCAAGGGTACCCTTGCGAACTGAGTACTATGAATAGGTTGAGGTCTGCTCAAACGCCCAAGGGTACCCTTGGCTATACCATTATGAATACCGTTAAGGGTGCATCCACTCCCGAGGGGCATATTGGAGGGTACCCTCAGCCTTGAGGGACGACTTGAATTCCGCCCTAAGTCTCTCGCTTAGACGTTTCGTTCCCATCAAATTAACACACAAAGTTGGACACACCAAATAGTAATCCAATTTTATATTCTGGTTCACTAGCTATTTTCGTGTTTGTTGTGATGTTTAACCTTAACTTATTGAAGAATTCCATTTTGAGGAATGCTTGGTTGTTGAGCCTCTCAAGTTGAATCTTCCAGGCCTTCACTACTGACCTTCTCCTCTGATAGTCGTATCCGTAATCAAGAGGCGCGAATCGGCTCGTGAGATGCGTATCGATTTGACAAATCATTCATACAATGTCCATTGAGTCACCAGTATCGATTTATGGGCTTCTAATCGAGCCCTTCCGGTTTCGATTGATCTTCAGTCATAAAGAATGTCATTTAAATATTTTGAAGTCACATTAATGTTTTATTTGCGTTTTACAAGATATAGAACGCTGTGTATATTGATAGTGAGCAGCACGAAACTCCATCTTCGCCATTTGAAAGAAACCTACTGAAATCCTAATTTTGAATTCTACCCAAACGCGACATAGTGCCCAACACAGCCCCATTAATAGAAAAAAATCCATGCAGCATGGCTATAAGAGCGAATTTTTGAAAAAAATAATTGGTTCTATGTAAAATGTCTCCCGTGGCCCGATTTTGACATTTCGTTTGACGTACATTTCGTTTGACGTACATTTTATATGCCTAAGAAGAGGAAGAAAAAAATCTCGTTAGGATTGAACAAAGGAATAAACTAGGCCTTCCTTTGTGAACTGACGTGCAGCGCTTGGCTATTTCAGAAAGGAGTTTCCGAGTAAATCTTACGAAAGTGATTTAACAGCGACGAAATACGGAAATCAAGCGAGGTTCATAAAATACCATAATTTAGGGAGGGCCATTGTTTCTCAGAATAAGTACTTACCAGTGTAATTTGCATTCTCAATTGAATTATTCAGTGGCAGTTGTTTTTCAATGTTGATGTCTCAACTTCTCATTACTTTTTGATAAATTTGACACAATAATGAATGCCTGGGAAACTTGGTCGTTATCGCCATTATATCACTTACCCACTCAAGCCGCTGATTCGACCCGAAGATTTGCGATGCAATATTGTACACCTAGATACACCATTCAATGTCCATCGAATTTTACAAACGACACATCTGACTGGACCTATACAATTTTTACAAGAATCATACTGATCACTAGTTCCATCTGACCAATCTCGCCATGTACTTTACAATAAAATCCGATACTCACGTCTGTCATTGTTTCTGTGTTGCAGTTACGGTTTACTCGGTCCTAGCGGCTGCGGAAAAACGACGCTTCTCAGCTGCATCGTCGGTAAGCAGCACTTGGACTGCGGGTATATCAAATTGAGTATAACCAAAAGGAAACAAATCGGTTATATGCCTCAGGTATTTGAAACAATTGAAAGTTTATCGAATATCAAGGGTTTGTCTTTTATAACTTAGTTAGGCCACACGTTCTAGATGTATGAAACATCGACGAATTTCTACCAAAAAGAATTAGCTACGTAACTATAGCTGTATCGTTAAGTCATTTTTAAGGTCCGATTCTCAATCGAAAATAATAAAGTGTGAAGATTACGAGGATTTTCATTGTGGGGGGGCTCTCCCTTTTTGTTGTAATCTTAGACATGATTTAGACAACAAACTCGTTGAGGGCTGTGGTGATATACAGATAACTAAGGTTCTGCTAAGCATATTTCTCTTATCATCATAACTTGACTTTTCTTTAACAACAAACTACAACGCATTTAATAAAACCACCACATTGCGTGCAAAGCTGTTGAAAATAATATGAAAAACTTCGTGAGAGAGGCAAACTTGCAAAATTTTTTATTTAATACAACGTTTCATACTCGACATCTTTGAAAATGATGCATGGTCGTTATAATGCATCATCATAACCTTGGAATATGATTATAATGAAATAAGGCAGGTTCAGTTGAGTACATGAATGTAGATTCGTTGTAACACGATTTCATTCTATTCCGAGTATGTACTCCCCCCCCCCCCCTTGTTATCGGTTTACTGAATAACACAGCCTAACCCATTTTTCCCAACTTTTCAAGAAAGACAAAAATTGCATCTTAATTCATGGTAGGGTGAATTTAATTTGAAATCACTGTTAGTTTTGGAATGAAACATCAGTATTAAATACTGTTTTATTCCAAAACTAATATTAATTTCACACTAACTTCCCTAAAACTAATTTTGATGAATGGTTCCTATTTTCACGTTTTTGAAGCGATTCTCTATCAACAAAAATTCTAAACCAAAATCATGCGCAGACTTCATTCGTGTTTTTTCGATTTTTTTTTTTTTTTTTTGCCAAATGAGCAAGGTCACCAATGCCATCTTTAACTCAAGCCTCATTTCGATTATTACAACCAAGGACGAAAAAAATAATCTAAAATAAAAGGAAAGTCAAATAATTTGTAGAGAGTTCCAAGGAGATAAGTCCGCTTCGATAGGACCGTCTCAACGTTCCATCGGTCTTAAAGATCCTTATTGTGAGGATCAGTTTGGCCCAGTCAAGAGTTTTGTCTGAAAAATTCTAACCCTCCATCATCCCTTATTTTCGTTAAACCTTTAGGGCCGTCAGGCCGGTATGTATAAGCCTCAAACATACTGTACAAACTTTGTATACTTCATTTCTGCCAATAAAATTATTCTTGATTCTTGATTCTTGATCAGTTTGGTCCTATCGTAAAGCAACCTTACATGTGGATAACAGTGATTGGTTCTCCCGCCCGTGTTAGTGTTCGTTCGCCAGTTGTCGAGCTTACTGAGAACTGCGTTGACTGAGTTGTGAAGTACCATAAAATCCAAGTCCAAGCGTTTGTTAAAGCGAACGTGTAAAAAACGGAAAATACAGCGTTGTTTAACGTCACTCCTAGATAGATAACGCTATTAACGTCACTCTAGAACTGAGCTTGTTAGGGCTTATTTGGTTAGCAGTTGGTCTTGCAGAGTCCTAGGATAAGCCCTCAACAGCTGGTCCTATCGAAGCGGACTTATCTCCAGGAACTCTCTGATATCACGAATCTTAGCCTTATATTCCACTGACAAACGGGAATAGTTGAGTTTGATGAACTCTACTGAATTATTCATCGTCAGAAACAGAAAAAGGAGGATGACAAGAAAACCATGGACGAAACCACTTAAACGAAAGCATAAACGAATATCGGTGGATTTGAGATAACAGATCATAATGTATGATGAAAGACCAATGAAGAAGCAGCCCTCCTTGCAAGAAGTTTCGCGCTCCCTGATTTGTCAATCTCGCATTCAAACCGAAAATTGAAAAAACCCACATTCATACATAATATTAATGAGAATCTCTTAACAATTGGACGCTCATCGTAGAAATTGTATCAAAGCTATACAAATCCAATGATATTCAATGTCTTCTGAAGACAATAAGAGCTGGCAACATCGGAAACGAATGCATACCTACTGTAGCCATTGCATTGTCTACGACGCTGTTCAACTCTTTTCTGTGGGCCAAATGGTGTTGAATGATTTTGAATACTCGTTCTATACCTTCGTCCAATTTTTGTTGCAGGACATCGCCCTGTTCCAAGAGTTCAAAATCGCAGAGATTTTCGCTTTTTACGGAACGCTCTACGGGATGCCGCCGGACCGCACGGATCGACGCGTGGTCGAACTTTGCTCAATGCTTGATCTCCCTCCTCGCACGAGGTACATCCACTCCCTCAGGTTAGTTGATCCGTAATACCGTACATATCACTCGCATTTATTGAAATTGTTAGTCCTAAGAGCGCATCATGTTTTCGCGCGTGCAGAAAGTGGTTCGAGGCCTCATACCGAATATTTAAGTAAATTAAGCGCGATCTGAAGATAAGAAATTCCCTCGACTTCATCTCTTCAAGCTGTACTTGATGAGAAAACGAAAACAACAGCAGGTACTTACCTCTCATATTATTCTTATGATTCCCATGTAAATCCTAATGGACCCTTTCAAATCCGAATAATCAGGATTCTATCGTTTTCACGCGTGGGAACGAGCATATTATTAATCAGACCTCTAATAGCTTTAACTGAAAATTTTAATCATATCCGGAATCTGGACACTTTACAAAATCAAATTTCACAATAACAATTATATAATCGTGGGAAGAAATAGTACGCATGTACTTAACTTTCTGTACACCGGTAATTATCATTAGCTGACCCACTTGTAAATGAGGCGATCTGAAAGATCTTATCACCAGGCGCGAGGCGGTTGTTAAGAAAAATATGTTAAATGAAGATCATATCGTTGTTGATCGGAAGAAAAGCTCTTTTTTGCGTTTAAGGAAAAACTTATTTGAGGGCACTTCGAAGTTTCTAACAATAATGTGTATTTAGCAACAAATTCACCGATTTGTTGGCAGGTGACTTTGCCATAACTTCTTGTTCCCTCTCAGTTAACACCGCTTTTCCTCCATGTTTCATGGAAAATTAGTACCTTTTTTTCTGACTATAATTAATATTCGATTAGGAAAAAAGTTTATAAACATGTTTAACGTATAAAATTGTACAATCCTAGGACCATTTTTCGTAAAACCGTTTTTGTTCAATCTGTGGAAGGTACAAACCGCTGTAAAATTGTTCAAACCTAAGATATTACAAAAAAATGGTGCAAAGTGTTACCGTGAACGGACATCGTTTGCTTCGTACAATGTTGGTGAATGGCTTCTTATCTTTGAGATGTGACGCCTGACTCCATGCGAATCGTTGGCTTTATTTGTCGCATGACATAATCAACTTCGTTTCGATGGAATTAAGCCCAAGTTATTGTAGACACAAAAACTCTGCAAATTCTTGACACAACGGTTCATTATCTTCTTTGTACAGATCACCCTTCTGTCTAGATCACTAGGTCTAAATGTCTAGATCCTAAATGTTAGATTAATTATTATTATCAATTATCGCTAATTATTAACAATTTTATCAAGTACCTAGTGAAAATTATTATAATTTATTGTTAGGTATTAATAATTCGTATTTATTATTAATAATAATTATTATAAATTATGATTAATTAATACGTTATAATTCTGGGGTTTTTAATACTACGTCGGTAATAATTTTTCTATAAAAGAAGTACCTACCAACAAACATTCGAAATTACCTTCATTTCCGTAGCACGAAACGCACCTCAGAACAACAAACTCGACATCACTTAAGCCATATGATGTTCCAAAGAGCTTGTTAGTATGAAAATGGACCTGTATTTCAACAGTTTGATACACGATCGTGTTGTGAGGCACAATCTATGAGCCCTCATTGTGAACGAACGGCTGGTCGTACAAAGCTGCGGATGGTCTTAAAAAATTCTTAGGAATAAACTCTATCTAAATATGAAATAAAAAACATACCGTTTGATGGGAATTTTTCGAGATATGGAATTTTCAAAATTTCAAAATTCGTTTTGAACCCCTTCCCCTTGACCTAGGGTTATGAAAAGTTTCGAGGATCATTGTGGGGCTGGTCCAAACCCAGAAACCAAATTTCGTAATTTTAACTCAACGCTAACTGGGCAAAGTGCCACGGACGGCGGACGGCGGACGGCGGACGGCGGACGGCGGACGGCGGACGGCGTACGGCGGACGGACGGATTTTTTTTTATTCGATTTTCTGAATCTACGTATCTTGAAACGTAAACCAACAAATTTTGAGGGGGGGTTAAAAAATTTTTTTCTTTGGGCGATTCCAATGGTTCATTATCGAAGATAATAAACCAAAAAGGCAAACTTTGCATATGCGCATGCATCAACGATTTTTCTTAAATATGTTGTTAGGATCCCTACGGTTAGTATATAACTAAATTTGCAACCCTGAAAACCCTGTGCTAACTTCGTGGTGCTCGGATAACAGCGCAAGTTTTGCACTAGTTTTAGTAGGCCAAGAGAGCAGTTACGGAGCATCTTAGCGAAAAACGTTATTCGTTCCTTTTTTGAAGAATCTTGAATTCTCTACAATTTCAGTGTAGTAGAACTCTGTAGACCAAGTAGAACCCGAGATAGAGCTCTTCTAAAACTTCTTCTAGGTCATTTTTTCCAAAAAGTGCTAATTTTATGTTACGGCATTTTTCTAGTCTCTTACCAGCCAAACGACTGGTCTTACAAAAAGGTCGTGGGAGAAGGATTTGAAAATAATTCAATACACTTTAATTTAGTATTATGCTTTACTTTATAGTATTGTGCTTTTCTTAAAAAGCGTTAAATTCCGCTTCGATGAACCCCAGAAACATTAAATTCGGTCCAGCAGTTTGGCCACCACACGCGTTCAAATATTGGCTAACCTGCGGAAAGTCGCACTTCTCTGCGAAAACACGTTTGTTGGTCTCTTTTGGCTATAGCCATAAGGAGTTATATATAACTCCAAAACTATTCGTCCGATCTAAATTTAATTTTTTTCGTCTGAAATTTTACATTACCTATATGAAATGTTATTGGAGTCCCAATTTTTGTTGGTTCATTTTCGCAATAACTCGAAAACTATTTGTCCGATTCACAATTTCTTCTTTTCCTTTTAAAGCTGGTTGAATTTACTATCACATCTCATACATGAAATTTTGATTCGATCCCGGAAAACACCCACGCCCGCCCACTAAACATGTCAAAATCGTCTTTTTGACCCGAATACACAAATTTAGCGTGCTCCCACACAGAAAATGGACGTCTACTAGACGTTCAAAAGGCATCTATTAGTAGGCGTAAACACGTCCACTAGACGTCTGTGGTAGATAACCTGCTAAATATGTAGACTTATCTACAGGCTTAGATGAACTTGCGACGTCTAGACGGCGTCTGTTGACGTCTATCAATGTCGAACGGCGTCTAGACGGCGTGTGGACATCGATAGACTCCGTCTAGACGTCGATAGACGCGGTGTACACATCGATAGACGCCGTTAGACATCAGTGGACGCCGTCTAGACATCAATAGACGCCGTCTAGACATCAATAGACGCCAAAAAGTAACCATTCAGACGTCTAGCAGGTTATCTACCACAGACGTCTCCTAGACGAGCTTACGTCTACCAATAGATGCCTTTTGGACGTCTATTTTCTCTGTGGGAGGTCTCATTCAGCGCTCTCAGCTGGCGTGGGCGTTTACCGGGTTTTGTATCCAAGAGGTCCGGACTCCCCACGTTAATATTAACATAATAAAAAATAAATTAAGCATGGAACAGGGGAATGAACCAAGTGATTTTTCTTTGAAAAATGAAGTTTTTTTCGATTATGAAAAGGGTTCAAATTAGTTTAAAACCCTCTATTACTAGGAATCCCTGGTAGTTTCACAATTTTGGTACAATGTCAGTCTCAAATTGGTGTTTCTAAAATGGCTTGAAACTCAGTTTTTTCCGGCCTGAACTTGTTCAGGAGGTTGGTAGTAGTAAGTCTAGACGACGTGTCTTTGCCGAAGAAAAAATGTGCTGTGGAACTCTCGTTGTTTATGTTGTAGCAACAAAGTAGGTAGCACATTAGACGTAACTAAACAGTAAATAACATTAAAAACAGTAAATAAAAAGGAAATAAGCTATGAGCTTTCTGTGTCCATGAATTTATAATTGTGTCCAACAACTACAGCTCTACAACTTTGGAAATAAACGTTTTTGTCGAAAACTGCTTAGTTTAGAGGTTGACGTTTTCGGCCCTCCCCAAATGACTCTGTCAGCATCCCTGAACAACCTGTAAAAATCCCATTAACTTCGCAATTTATCCTGGTACAATATCTACTAATTTACTGGACTTATATTATGGAAATTCAGTGTTAATTTACTACACGGGTTGAAGTCGTCATTGTTGATCAACGTGGAAATGACAGGGCATAATGATTTACCTAACAAAATCAACTTGTATTCAGGATTTTTCATTACCTAATGAGTCGATTGTGAAAGATAGAAAATGATTCGGCATTCAGTTGGTTGACCATGCGAATCGAAAACAATCACCTATCATAAGCGCTTTTCCAGATAATTTTCGAACAACTCGTTTTACTACGTGTACAAATTGGATATAAAATATTTTCATCACAATTTTTTGAAAACTTGGAAGAGGAGCTTGGAACCGAGTTTGGACAATGAAAATCACTTTCCATTTCTCTTAGTTGCTATAACGATGTCAAAGGCAATGTAAGCCACTTCGTGGTCTGATAAGATCTTACGATGGAGGAACGACAAAAGACTTGGGAAGGTTGAATTGTTCCAGTGGAAATCGAACGGGATCGACCAATGACGATTAAAATTCCTACGATAGATGGGGATATCGTCGCTAGTACTTGTTAACATCATAAACTATTCTTGCACATTTACCGCATCATCAGTTTCTCATAGATCTAGAGTTGATTTAGATATTATTCCGAGTTGGTACATGATTCTACCTCTTGACGTAAAATCTTGACAAATTATTTCATACAAAATACGCATGTAACACGACCGTACTATAAAGGCCGTTTCAACGTAAGGGGAGGCAGGCTTCGAACAGATTTTGGTGTGGCTCGGACGAACTGGAGACAGTTTCCACTTTTAGTTTTTTGGGAGTTCTATTCTCCAGGTCGGGAGTGTTTCACCAGCAGGCTCAATTTGCTGTTAAAAAGGGAATTGCCGCGTATAAGAGCGCCTGGCCAGTTATTTTCAGGTCTCAGGCAGCATCTCCTGAAGCTTGGTACGGGCTCTTCTCGGGGGCTATAGTAAGTACTATGCTCTATGGCTCAGAAGTGTGGGCCTCTCAATACGCGGAGTCCTTGGAGCGAGTCCAGGTTAGGGCATTCAAGTCCCTTATGTGCTTAGCGCTTAACACGCCGGATTACATTGTTAGATTGGAGTTGGGCCTTGTTCACGTGAAATTCCTGATAGCCAAGTCAATTTTTGGCTGGTGGATCAAGCTTCTGGCCATGCCTCAATGCAGACTTCCCAGAATTTGCTTCGAAAGATTGCTGTCCCTCTCCGAAACTTTTCCTGATTCGAAATTCAACTGGACGTTGCAATTGAAGAGCATGCTCAGGGAGGCAAATCTGGAAGGCTTGTGGGCGTCCAGGGATCTCTCCTGGATTAAGAAGAAAAGGCGAGAGTTTTTGGATGCCTTGCTCAACGGCCTGTGGCGGGGGGATATGGATAAGTTGGATTCGTCCTCATTCAATTATTGCCCACAAATTTCTCCCTTCATCCCGCGGCAGAGCGCTTTGTATCTGGGGGAGGACTATTCGCTTTTCACTAAAAGATTACTGTGCCAGATAAGATGTGCGAATCCCTCTTTTTGCCGAGTGATCCTCGACGGAATAATAAATCGCTTTGACAACTCTGCAAGCTGTTCAATATGCAATGCTGATAGCCCTGACACACTGCATCACCTCATCACTTCCTGCAAAGTTTATCAGTACGAGCGCTCCAAATATTTTGGAGTAGCCCTCCTTAATGAATCAGTTTTTCGGGCACTTCTTCTGTGCAACGATAGGAAGAAGGTGGGGAAGTTGGTAGGATTTCTGCTGACAGTTTTACGTCAAAGGGCATTCACCATAAATGAGGGTTTCCTACGCATGAATTGAAGCTTTAGTGTCAAAGGAACTTGTCATCTCTCTTTATTTTTAGTTGTTCTTTTCGTTACACCATTTACTTGTTTTCACTTCAAACCTACTGACGAGGCTAAATTTCTTCTTTTTTTTTTTTTTTCTCGAATGCAATTTATTTTAAGTTAAGAATTTATTTTTGATAGTAATTTTGTAACTGCGAACTTTTGTGAAAAAACATGTTTTTACCACAATAAAATCTATCTATCTATCTATCTATCTATCTATCTACTATAAAGGCGCAAGTAGACATTCGCCTCTCGCCTCAGTTCTCTTGCGCGAGATGACATCATAGTTGGGCTTAGGTAGGTACCTGTTTATAAACAGGTACCAAAGCCCAACTGTGATGTCAATAATTAATGTTTAATTTGTCTGTGTCGTAAATAAGTAGGTAGGCTATCCGAGCCCCGACTAACCGAGTTCCGGTTTAACCGAGGCGCAAAAAAAAAATAAAAAAAAAAATATTTAAGACCATGGATGCCGGGCGCCCGGCGACAGTGTTTGTACTCTGTACAGTACCGTAGCGAGCGAGCGGTGGAGTGGGGTGACCGCTGCTACTGTGCTACCCACCACACTGCACGTATGTAGGTACATAGTCTAGGCCTTGTTTTATATTTATAGGCTGGATTTTATTAACTAAAACTGTATTTTTAGTGGGTTTCATAATAAAGTGAACTTAATATGTTAATTCAATTTTACGTCTTTATTTATTACTGTATCAACCCCAAAATGTCTTTGTGCTGCTCTGTCTGCCCGTGTTATCCGAGTTTCTGGTTATCCGAGGGTCCTCTGGTCCACATTAGCTCGGATAGCCGGGGCCCTACTGTACTTATGTTTAAATAGGTATGAAAATTTGAGTCAAAAACTCATCAGTTAAAAAATTATTTTTTTGGTAGTGAGTTTTGACTATAGTTGTAATACCTATTTAAACATAAACATTTAACAGTTTTGGTGGAAATGCTATTTTATTTTTTTATTTTATTAATTTTTTTTAAATTATAATTAGAAGGAACATGGGGATGAATCGATGTACTAGTTGCACCTAACAGTAAGACCAACACTGTTGAGTTGTGTAGACATGATCTACCCAGACAAGTGTAGCAGACACGACCAGAGCCACCTACAGGTGACACTCAATGTTGGTTTGATTACTAGTCTACAAAAAAAGGGGGGGGGGGGGTATACTTTGATCCGTAGTATTTTGGCCTGCTGAGTACGAATCCGCTACCAGAATTAAGCCATTGTGTCCTGATTTTTTTTCTAACCCCAAACAATGGGTTAAAAACAGTGAAAATCGGGGAAAATACATCGGAAAACTTTTTTTCTTACATTTAAACCTATATTCATATGGATTTAGACGTGCCAAACATAAATCTGCGATCAGATCCTGATTTCAGATCACCGCCAGGTGTTCCAAATTATGTTTACCACGTTATGTTGGCGTATTATGTTTACCATGGATACGGCGACATCAAAGTTTTTCAACATGTCAAAATGTGTTCTTCCCACCTTGCGATCCATCAGTGGAAACCAGGGTGTAACCAGCTGCGGAGAGTGCTGACATCTGACAATAGTATTGTATTAGGTAAACGTTAGGTGCGTACTGAAATATTAATTTATTTGATTGTTTGGTTTCAGTGGAGGGCAGCAGCGGCGGGTTTCGTTCGCCATCGCCCTTCTCCACAGCCCCCCTCTCCTCATCCTCGACGAGCCGACCGTTGGCATGGACCCAATCCTCTGCAATACGTGAGTGAGCAATACCCTACCCTACCCTACCCTACCTACCTAAGTTCAGATTAAACTTGAGCCTATCTCATATCACATTCAGAAGTAATCACTCCGTTGAAAACTCCATTCTGATCGCAAGCTGTGTAATCGGGTTGCCCAACGTTCCTAGTCAGCATTAGGGACTTCAGGACTCCAGGGATCTAAACTTTTTCACAAAACCCACTGCGCTTCTCCCATTTAGTTGTACATATCGCACCTCAAGAATAGGAACTTGACAAGTAAAAAAAAACTCTGCAAATTCTTGACACAACGGTTCATTATCTTCTTTGTACAGATCACCCTTCTGTCTAGATCACTAGGTCTAAATGTCTAGATCCTAAATGTTAGATTAATTATTATTATGAATTATCACCAATTATTAATAATTTTATCAAGTACCTAGTGAAAATTATTATAATTTATTGTTAGGTATTAATCATTCGTATTGATTATTAATAATAATTATTATTAATTATGATTAATTAATACGATATAATTCTGGGGTTTTTAATACTACGTCGGTAATAATTTTTCTATAAAAGAAGTACCTACCAACAAACATTCGAAATTACCTTCATTTCCGTAGCACGAAACGCACCTCAGAACAACCAACTCGACATCACTTGAACCATATGATGTTCCAAAGATCTTGTTAGTATGAAAATGGACCTGTATTTCAACAGTTTGATTCACGATCGGGTTGTGAGGCACAATCTTTGAGCCCTCATTGTGAACGAACGGCTGGTCGTACAAAGCTGCGGATGGTCTTAAAAAATTCTACGGAACAAACTCTATCGAAATATGAAATAAAAAACATACCGTTCTATATGAATTTTTCGAGATATGGAATTTTCAAAATTTCAAAATTCGTTTTGAACCCCTTCCCCTTGACCTAGGGTTCTGAAAAGTTTCGAGGACCATTGTGGGGTTGGTGGAAACCCATAAAAAAAATTTCGTAATTTTAACTCAACGCTAACTGGGCAAAGTGGCGCGGACGGCGTACGGCGGACGGCGTACGGCGTACGGCGTACGGCGTACGGCGGACGGACGGATTTTTTTTTATTCGATTTTCTGAATCTACGTATCTTGAAACGTAAACCAACAAATTTTGAGGGGGGGTTAAAAAAATTTTTTCTTTGGGCGATTCCAATGGTTCATTATCGAAGATAATAAACCAAAATTGATTTTCGAGTTATACCCATGTAGTTAGGTATGGGTTATGGGTACCTATATACCCATAATAGGCAGACAGATCTTGACGAGCCCTATAATAATATAATATATTATATTTTTTTTATGCATAATATTATTCACCATCGTGTTCAGCATTTAAAAAAAAACTTTAAATGAATGTTTTATTTCGGGAATTTATGGGTAATTTTCCCCCCTGAAATTCTCCAAAATCCTCCCCCCTTAGAGTGGCCCGATTCTGCCCATCTACGAAATTCGCCTTTCGATTGCCAAGACGGATGTTTTGTGCAAATTTGAATTTTTATCTCAATTCTATCGAGAGTTATCGTCCGGAGTGACACATACATAAATATATAATACATTGCTGTTGTTGATGCTGGAATAATGTTTTGCAAATTTGAGAGGTGAAACGTCCAAAAAAGGGTAAACAATCGGGGAAAATCATTGGAAATGAATATACAAAACTCTGCAAATTCTTGACACAACGGTTCATTATCTTCTTTGTACAGATCACCCTTCTGTCTAGATCACTAGGTCTAAATGTCTAGATCCTAAATGTTAGATTAATTATTATTATCAATTATCGCTAATTATTAACAATTTTATCAAGTACCTAGTGAAAATTATTATAATTTATTGTTAGGTATTAATAATTCGTATTTATTATTAATAATAATTATTATAAATTATGATTAATTAATACGTTATAATTCTGGGGTTTTTAATACTACGTCGGTAATAATTTTTCTATAAAAGAAGTACCTACCAACAAACATTCGAAATTACCTTCATTTCCGTAGCACGAAACGCACCTCAGAACAACAAACTCGACATCACTTAAGCCATATGATGTTCCAAAGAGCTTGTTAGTATGAAAATGGACCTGTATTTCAACAGTTTGATACACGATCGTGTTGTGAGGCACAATCTATGAGCCCTCATTGTGAACGAACGGCTGGTCGTACAAAGCTGCGGATGGTCTTAAAAAATTCTTAGGAATAAACTCTATCTAAATATGAAATAAAAAACATACCGTTTGATGGGAATTTTTCGAGATATGGAATTTTCAAAATTTCAAAATTCGTTTTGAACCCCTTCCCCTTGACCTAGGGTTATGAAAAGTTTCGAGGATCATTGTGGGGCTGGTCCAAACCCAGAAACCAAATTTCGTAATTTTAACTCAACGCTAACTGGGCAAAGTGCCACGGACGGCGGACGGCGGACGGCGGACGGCGGACGGCGTACGGCGGACGGACGGATTTTTTTTTATTCGATTTTCTGAATCTACGTATCTTGAAACGTAAACCAACAAATTTTGAGGGGGGGTTAAAAAATTTTTTTCTTTGGGCGATTCCAATGGTTCATTATCGAAGATAATAAACCAAAAAATTCAAGGTAGTAATGTAACCACTCAAAACATTTTCTCAATTTACCCAACACAATTATCCAGAATTTTTTGAAGTCACTAGTTGTTGATGGAGAAGGTGGCTAGACTTCCATAGAAACACTAGTCATAAATCGCTTCTCTAATAAAAAAGTTATCAACGACATTTTCAGCAATATTTGGGACCCAAAACTTCAAACGCGTTTTCCCAACATTAAGGATTTTTGACTCGTCACACTCCTATTCTTGAGGAGGTAAGGGCGAAACCACACATGGAGAAAAATCACTCAGTAACCGGTACAACCAAAATGAATGAGCAGGGTAGCAACCTCTCAGTACTTAGGTACTAGTTGTATTCCATGTGAAATACTCAAAAGTTCTGCTTGTTGCCGGCCTGCCCAGAAATTTTTTCGGTTAAAAAGGTATTTCAGACCCCTCAACAACAGCGGTGAAACGTTTGACAATCATGATGAAGAAAAAAATACATTGCTGAGCGTAACTTAGCTTAGGTTGCTCACTCGATTCATACTCGAGGCTCTAACACTGGTATTCGTGGATTTTTCGCATCAATCCTTGAAGTGTTATTGGCTGTGGTAATCCTTGGAGGTTATTGAGAAGATATAGACAAGGGCAAGGTTTTCATAATAGTAACAGGTTGAGTAAAAATCGTTATTTATGAATTCTGCGAGATCACCCCCACTTCATTCCTCCCTACGTCACTGAGGTCTCGATGTAAGAACATTCCATTCATTTTACATTCGATCTTATTTCAAATTCCAATATCTAGGCGAATATTGACTGTACAAAAAAACTAAAGAAACAGTGAAATCAAGTTTTTTCACAAACAATTCAAATAAATTATTTTAAAATTCGTAAAAATCAGCTTAGTATTTTTCCATGAAATTCGACCTTAAATTTTTAATATTTAGAAAAGTAGTACTCCCACAATAAGGTAAAACTTTCGGTCATGCAGTATGACTTAGTGAATATACCTACTGTTTTTACAGTTTCTGACCCATTACTCATTGACACATAATAAATGTGTCTATTTCCCAAGAAAATGACGGGTCGCACCCGGATAGTACTAAATCTTATTTTTTGGGCCAATTTTCGTCGTTTTATACCTACCTATATCTCGCTAAATTTTCACCCGATTCGAATGGGACTTGTTTTATTAAATTTCTCGGCCCAAAATTCGTATGAAATGACTTTTGGTGCGTTTCTGTTTTTTTCGACCAATTTTGACCGTTTTTGACCCACAACTTGCTCAATGTAGACCCTTTTTGAATGGGACAAGTATCAACCTATTTAGCGTGCTGAGGAGGGGGATGCGCGGTAGCCCGCCGCGCTCAGACCTCAATGACGTCATTGGTTTACAATGTTCCTACTACACACCCTTGAGATGAGGGATTCCTATGGATACTATAGAACGTACAGTCTCCATGGATAACCTCAGTCCAGAATCCCAGAAAATACTGGGATTTGAAAGTAGACGTGATGTCAAATTTATGGATTTTTACCGCTGAATCGTTCAGTGATAACTACAAATACCACAAAAACTCCGACCTTTTTCATCATGAGACAAAATCGTTTACAATTCGGCCACATCGAATTACATCGACAGCTTGTAGAGTCAAACTGTCCACAATGTCATAATAAGCAGGTAAGAGGCTCTCACTAACAATATAACTAGGGACATATAGGTACTTAACTTCCTTTTGCAGTCACTTTTCAGTGATGATCATGATCAGGATCAGTTACATCATAATCGTGATCATGATAATGATCGTGATAATGAGATGCACGTCCATGTGCATCTACCTTCTTGGGGTAGCCATTCCAACTGGTTGTATGGCATCAACTATTTAGAAACGGATATTCTATTGATAGGTCCTACTGTTTGGTTAGTTATTTCGTTAGTTTCATTTGGAATTGATTATTGGGCCAAAAAGGTCTAATTTCGTCGTTATGTCACTTTTCTTGCCGGAATAGCTCGAAACTTTCTAGAAAATCGCGTTGTAGTTAACTATGCAAAATAACACTTCCATGTGAGTAAAAACTGGAAAAAGGTTACGAAACAACAAAAATTGTTTTACCAGCAAGATTTCAATATAACAAAGGGAAGAGTTGGAACTGTAGAATCACAACACCTGTAACAAATCGGCAATTTGGTTGGCACTCTTAAAATTTTCCAGATGTATAAACTTATAGGTAAGCACCTCAATTAAAAATAATAAACCAAAAACAACTTCAGACTTCAATGTAAGCGCATTTAGAAAATAAAATCTCCATTGGAGAACATGATGTCCATGAAGAACCTCTCAAGTTGGTACCTATCAACCAAGTTTCCACATCTTCAAAGTGCTCCAGTTTTTTTTGGAACGGAGTAAGATATCGCAATTCTGACTTCACCATCATGTTCAGCGATAAACAAACCTTTAAAATGAGGTGTCACTTGTTAGACTGTTCCATTTTGGGACTTTATGGTTAATCCCCCCCCCCCCCCCTAATAGTGGCCCGATTCTGCCCATCTTCGAACTTAAATATCTGATTTCTTACGATCTGATAGTGGTTGGTATCTTACTTGAGTAAGCAGGGAAAAGGCTGAGCTCACTATGATGGAACCAACAATCACGCCTTGAAGAGGCTCGAAGATTTTTGACAGCAACTTCTGAAAATTCGTCTCCAAATTTCGATTTAAGAAACAAAACACCTGTTGACGATTTTTGAGCCTTCATAACCCTTAAGTCGGAGGTTTTAATTGTTTTTCCATCACCATTCGTCTTTCTTGCCGCACTCAAGAGGGTCTCAGTTGACTGAAAACAGCTGAGAGGAAAACTGACACTGGCGACCCATCGTGGCCAGTGTTGTAACAACAGCCAAAAACACTGTTTCCTGTTGTAGATATCAGTCTGGAGCACTCAATGAAAATGCTAAACCAATCCGCATGTTTTGAGAAGTGTCACTTCTCTTGCTGGGGTGCGATATTATCCTTAAACACGCTTGCATATCATCCCTTAAGATCCCACAAGGTCCAACCCAGTTTTCCCAACTTTTCAGGAAAGACAAAAAACGGATTTTCTAATGTTCTGTAGTCATTTCCATGGTTATCACGGCTTTTCTACGTTGAAGAAGCCTTTTCCTGCATTGCAATAAAGGCCAAACCAATGCGGTAGAAAGACGGACCGAGAGATTTCGCATAAGTATCCGTTCCTAACTCTTTTCGCCAAAAAAACTGAGTTAGACCTTGTGGGATCTTAAGGGACGATATAAGTACAGGAATCTACCTTGCATATCCAGAGGAAGACGGTGTTTAGTCTTTTATACGTTTTTTACTGTGATCAGCATATAACTGGATTCATTATGTTAATAAGGTTTCTTTTTTTCAGGATATGGGAGTATTTAGTCAAACTGGCTCACGACGAGCAAAAAACTATTGTGATAACCACCCACTATATAGAAGAAGCTAAGCAATCCAATACAGTGAGTTCTATTACCATTAATATATTGTTATGAGGTTTGGTGTTGCGTATTTGTGTACTTCGTAAAATCTCAATTACCTACCTGTATATTTTCGGAAGATCTGACCTGGTTGTACATCATTTACCTACTGTGACTTTCAATGAGTTTTATGCATTTAGTTCGATGCTTGTTGGTGAGAGACACCTATGGTTCAGATCTATTGGCGCAGATGTAACATCAAAACAGATTTTGGCCTGCATTGTAATTTTGTCAATAACTGTCCTGAGCCTTCTATCAAAGTATCTACAACACGGGTAGGGATGCAAATCGATTATTTTACGTCGATAATCTATTAATTTTAATCGATGTATCGCTACCAATTATTTTGTATTGATCGATTATTGTTACTGATTAATCGGTTTTCGAATACGTTAGGATTTGAAAGAGCATAAGCGTGGAAGTAGTATGCGTGGGCATTAGGACAAGGAGCATAAGCAGCTTTCATCCATGGAAGTAGGTAGTAACAATAACAACGACGATTTGTCTTCAACCATGTTGTAGTCATTAAATGAAATTTTGTCTTCTATTTTCATACTTGATACTTTTATCGGTTCTAATTATACCTTGAATTTATAATAACATTTCTCCCTTACTTGGAAAAACATCTGATCATGGATATGTCTGTTATATGTGGATACGTCTCCCCTCAGCTGAGCCTGTGTCATATCTGCTTAAGGTGTAAGTTCTGAGAAAAAAGGCTGTATCAGCTGATCCGGGCCTTAGGAAACTTCATAGAGTGAATAGAATAGAAATTAGCTGTAGGAGCCACTCAGCTGATCCCGGCCCTATGCTGCTTAAAGTCCAAGTCCTGAGGAGGTTACACGCCAAATTTCAAGTCCCACCATGGGAATTGCGCAAAAACCGTCAAAATGAATTAATTCACCACTAGTTAGCCCATGTCGATTTTCAGCGTTAGGAGTTCTGTACGAGTCGTTGACCATTCAAAATGATGTACTTATGGATTTTTTTCTCAGATAGGTCTTATGAGGCGAGGCGTCCTCCTCAGCGAAGAGTCCCCCAAGCAGCTGATGGAAAGTCAAAACTGCAACAACCTCGAGCAGGCGTTTCTCGAACTCAGCCGGAAACAGCACGATCTTCACAAGCTGGAAAAGCAGAAGGGGGTGAGTTTTGAAGAAACGTGTGAATATTTAGTCCTGTCAAAACCCGAAATTAATTGAGACAAGAAATCTTGGAAGTAGGTCTCTGGGGCGAGTTGCAAATGTTGCTTAAAAACTGTACAAAATATGACATATTTTGTAGAGGTTTCCCTCAAGAAATTAAGGACCATTTCGTCGGAAAAATTCTTACACCAGTCGATTCAAATTTTCGCGCCTCGTAGTGATCAGTTTTATTTTTTTAAATCGCTTGGAGGGCTAAAATCGCTTATATAACAATCCCGCCCTGTCATTTGCCTCAACTGGTTTCGCCGTTCGTCCAACTCGAGTGGAGGAAATTATTGAATTCTGATTATTATAATAAACTCACCTGCTTTTGAAGCAATAGATATTATATTATAATACCTAACTGTACATGAAACACTTACTAGACTATCAATTTTGGTGAAAAGTGGGGCTAACTCCATAATGTCCACTCGTTCGTTATGATTAAAGTTCACTCTTGCTCTCTTTGACGATAATATCATGATTATCACGATAATATCATGATTATCACGATAATATCATGATTACTTGACGATAATATATTATATTATAGCTCTGAATTGATATTGATTGTTTAGAAATTTAATCGAGTTGATTGTTAAAAGTCGAGTATTTTTGAAATTACTAATCACTCGCGTTGATTCGAATTACACTTCTGTCAAGTTGAATCGAGTTAATTCTTAAAAGTTGAGTTCATTCAAAATGACCATCTCGTTTGATTTGAATTAAACTTCTTTTGAGTGGAATCGAGTTGTTAGTTAGAAGTCGAGTTGATGAACTCATAATGTTCTCTGGTTATCTATAAATCTAAAATTTATCAAATAAATTTATACAATTTTTACAAATAAATTTATCGATGATTAGGTGAACAAATGGTGTTCATCAACACCACATATCTACCAAAGGTTTTGGGCGACACCACCTAACAGGTTTTTGTAATTTCCATGTCAGACTACTGAAACCTCTTACAAAATGTGTGGTGCCTCCTAGAAAATAAAAAATGGTGAGAAAAATGACAGAAGTGCCAATATGTTAGACAAGAACATGTTTTTTCATCCTCCTGAAAAGTTATAAGAAGAAGAAAAAAAATACGTGGTGCTGCCTCTTAAGCGACGATTTGTAGGCTAGAGGTACCTACTAACTTGTTTGAATTCAACTTTCCTACATTATGATTCTAAACGTGTCATCCAAACTGGAAAAGTGCACAATAATAAGCACTTTTTACAAATAAATTAGTTGTCATTAACCCAAAATATTAGGGATGAGGTAGTGCCATATTGGTATCAGCACCAATATTCTGGCTTTCAGTGGCAGCTGAACCCAATGAGGAAAAACTGCTCCACCAAGAGGTTAAGTGACTCGTCACTAGGTACACCAGTGCCATGACACCTCTCTTGCATTAGTTCATAATGCAAACAACTTCCTTCGGCAATGAGTTGGTATGAGTTAGCAGTAAGTACAAAATGATCGGTGCAAACTCCTAGTAATCAGTTAAATCAATATATGCAGTTCCTCGAGTAGCCTCGGTCAGAGGAAAACCTCACTCGCTATTTTCCTCTGGCTTTGTTGCTTATTTGGTCATACTCTCGTGTACAGAGAGCATCGTGTACATTCAATTATATCCACCTCGACAAATATTTCTTTGTTCAACTGTCACCACTCTACACTACAACCCAACGGTGTCTTTTCACTGAGAAGTCTCCCAATGGAAAACATATCAGCAGTTTCATTAACACAATCGGCGCTCTCTGGTGACCATTCTCTACATCCCTAATCAGTTAACAACAAAGCTTTTGGGTTGGTATAAGCGATGCTCTACTGAATCAGAGTTGTGGTGGGTAGTTTCTCGTCTCTATCGTCACGTAAAGGAAGAGCGGTGGATACGCCCCCCTAGGTTGAATTAAAATTACTTACACTTCCATTTTTTTAATGAATAGAGTCTTGAAGTCGTCAAACCAGATACGTGGGTTTCTTAAGGGAAGTAGGTATTCCATGACAGGAAAATTCCTCATAAAATGTCTATCTTTAGGGAATCTTCATGTTTTGAATCAATACTAATTCTCACTTTCTTCAAACTAATGCTAAGATTATTCTATTAGACTAGGATTCTTACATGCCCATATAAGATACATATAAAAAGTTCTACTGACGTCCCTATAGTAATTACATTCCCATATAGTAGTTCATTTTAAAAATATGGGCAAAGCCCATACTTTTCATAACGTAACATTTAAACATTTGGCTAAGGCCAAAGCCAAAAGGCCTTAGATTTCATATCGTCACACTGTTTAAAACTGACTTTTCTGTACGAAATTGCTCTATTTATGAAAAATCTGCCCGAATCTCGACTGTTCATTCACATGTGGAAGTAGGTATCGAATTCTGTAAATGTTTCCCAACAACATCCAGATATTGCCTGCTTGGATATTGCAGGTTCATTGTTACCACTCTATCATTACCCTCAATTGCACTCCCATTTGCCTAGTTGAAAACGGCATCGTTTTTATAATAACATCTAATGTGCTCCAGATCCGGTATCACGAGTACCCCACAGCTAGACTTAACTCTTCGCCTCTCTCGCTTCCGAACAAAGAGTGGTTCAATTTCCCAAGGTTCCTAGCTCAACTGGCCAAGAATATCAAGTGGACTCAAAGAAATATAGGGTGAGTATCTAGAATGTTATTCCGTCAAAAACTCGAGTTTGAGTAGCATTAACGTTACGATTCTGGTTTATTGTAAACAAAATGTCCTATTATACTGCCGTCCTAAGAAAGAAAGTCAGGTTAGGACATGTCCTAACCTCGAAAATGGAGTTAGGACTTTCTTTCTTAGGACGGCAGTATAATAGGACATTTTGTTTACAATAAACCAGAATCGATAGATCTCGTCAAAATCCATAGATCGATAGATCTCGATAGATAGAATCGATAGATAAAATCGATAGATAAAATCGATAGATCTCGATAGAATCGATAGATAAAATCGATAGATCTCGTCAAAATCCATAGGAATATGTATATTCCTATGGATTTTGACGAGATCTATCGATTGAACTAGGTTAGACAGCCCTATCTTCGTCAGAAGTGCTTGAAAATCCACTTTCTAGCGGCAGTTCTAATTTCAACAGTACCTATAAAAAACACTGAGCAATTCACAAAACCTCTTTTTTCTCAAAACTATCAAAATGGAGATAGTTATTGGTTATTCACCATTCAAGTCATAATTTTAGTGTGTTAATTCGTTGCCTTCATTTGAAAAATTATGAGCAATGCATGAGGAGTTAACAGTAAAGTTTTTTTTGCCATATTCAGTTATGGATGTTGCAGGGATTGCACACCCTGTATAATACACCCTGTACTATGTTAAACAATAGTATAATACACTCATATTATGAGGAGTTTTCTTTCAAACGAGCTTATATCCATTTTTAAACTTTTTGTTTTTTTCATGGAAAATGAATCTTTGGGATATGGGCATATGAATTAGCCCCTGCACGGTAAATCGACAAAAGTTTGTGTCTTGCGGGTTAGTATACCCTGCCCCGTGTTGGCCCCTGTGCCAGATCACTCCTTTTTCCCATATTTTTCTGTATTAATGTTCCTCTTATGTCTCATACATGTGTCGTTTGGGTTTCAGAATACTTTTATTTATTCTCGTCTTGCCAGCCTTCCAGTCATATTTCTTCTGCGTCTCGTTCGGACGCGATCCGTCCGACCTCCCGTTCGCTATCGTCTCTGATGAGCTCATCGGGTTCGTCAAAAGCTGTGATGAACTCCCCTACAACGAAACCTATAGCCCTGTTTTAGAGTGTAACATACCAAAGTCATTTTCGTGTCAATTTATGAAGCAGCTGGAGAGAAAGTTAGATTTGGTAAGTACTTAATTCCGACGAAAACCCTTTATTACTTGTAATTTACAATCTCATTGACTGTCTGAAAATGCTCAGTGACACCAGCCCGAGTTAATTGTCTCGAAGGCCGTCTTAAGTATTCGGAAGAACGACAAACTTGTTTGCGTTTCGCCAAGTTGGCATGTGGTATCGACTGCTAAATCACAAAGTTAATCATGGGATGAAGTAAGCATTAATCATCTCATTCTGTGACGACGTTTCTATTTTACATGTTGTAACCAAATTATGGAGGTGAAGGGGGTTACAAATGGAGTCTTGTTAGGACATAAGTTTGCTGGTGTCCTTCATACGAGCATTTAGCACCGATAGAGCAGCAAAAGCTACAGTTCAATTCAGTGAATATAGTTTACCATATCGTGAACTGAACCACGGGTAACATTTACCACCTGATTCAAAGCAGATGGAACAAATGCTCAGGCATAAACCGAGAAGTACCTACGTACTATTTAGACATTTTTCCGATTTCGAGGGTAGGATTTACCCCCACTTCTAAATGAAATTTTAAAATTTAGACTTCACCGTCGAAAAGAGCTTATCAAAAATAGAGGGGGGGGGGGGGGTACGTAAAAATCTCATTTTTGTCAACATTGGAGGTAAGGCGTTTTTGTTTCAAACGGCAGTATGATCGTTTAGTGGTTATTGACAATAATTGATCGATGATTTCATCGTACGATAACTGGTTCAAAGTGTCAACCTCGCTACGCAAAATTAATAAGTTGTTCATTCAAGTGTCAGTCGTGCTTGTTCTGAGGCGATGTTTTACTAGGTATTTTGATCCCAATCATAGCTCTTTCAGCTGGTTACAGAGAGGGAAAGCAGAATTTTGTAGAGCCCGTTTAAGTTAGGGAATCCCCAGAGAGCTGCTGTATGGCTCAACACCTGTGTGGCTTAATAAAACCTTGTTTAACCCACAGATCCACAGTTGTACTCGTGTTGTCCTCCTCTTCATAATCAATTTCTTCTTCATTATTAGAATCTTCTGGGTCTACTTTATTACTACTTTCTTGGAAATCGAACTGTTTTTGGTTTTTGGCACCAACTCAGAGATGTCAATGTTGTGGTGTGAGGCCTTTTGTACAAACCAGAAGCTCTGCAGCTCAGCCACAGCTCAGTTCATCATGTGAAAACAATGCCATTTGGGTCACTAGGCCAATGATTGTTCCGAAACCCGATCTTGACAATTTAACTAAAACACCCGACGATGCAAACTATGAAATTTGTGTAATGCAATACGGGCAAAACGCGTGAAAACTGGAGGCACCAAAACAAGAAAGTTTCTGATTTGGTATTTATTTTCATTTGCAACATACAATTAAAGATCATCGGTCTTAGGTTAATTGAGGAAAATCCCGCCCCTGTAAGCACCCCCGAGTGTCACAGAAGAAATTATGAAATTAATAAATTATTTGCAGTCAATATCGTACTGCATTTGTAGCTTAGATGGTGGTAGGTTCGTAATATTTATGGATTTGAAGTATTCACTTGCATAATTTTCTGTAGTTTTTAAATACTCGTACATATATGGACAGGTATTGAACTAATGGATGCAGGTGTTGAAATGAAAATTTAACATAGTTTCTTATTCTGTGAAGGTTTTATACGAAGATCTGGATCTAGCGAAGAAGGATGCGGCTGCAAACCACGTCTGGGGCGTTCTCCACGTTAGCGAGAATTTCACTCGTTCTATCGAGGAGAGGATCAGTGAGGGGATCTCCACTACTGATGTTGCCATCAACCAAAGTGCCATATCCGTCTGGATGGACATGTCCAGTAAGTTATTATGTGATCATAACCCCTTAGAGACCATATAGAGTTGCTAGGGGTAGCCCCCCCTCAGAGACCATATAGAGTTGCTAGGGGTAGCCCCCCCCCCCCCCCCCTCAGAGACCATATAGAGTTGCTAGGGGTAGCCGCCTTTCAAAGTGGCTGTCTTCAGACGTTTACACGCTCAATAATACGAATAAATCTGAGGAGCTGAAAGGCGCAAAAGGACAAGTTGTTGCTTATGCAGATCTTAATGGTTGCTGATCTGTCAATCAAAGAATTTCCAAGACTTTACATAATATGACATATTATGACATGCCTGTCGTTCAATACCTTCAGTAAGATCAGAGATAGGACCTGCTTCAGCCAGAATTCGACCCCCTAACCGCATCCATCAGACAACATGGTCTTTATCGATCTAATTCTTACAACCTTCTCCCAACATCATTGCGTACAGATTGAGATATCATCTGAGCGATTCTACATTTCTATGTACAGTTTTGTAAAAATTGGTAGCATTCATTTTGACGACTTTTCCTTTGCAGATTTCATTATTGCCAACATAATTCGACGGAATATTGCCAAAAGTCTTATAGACTTCTTGCAGGACGTCATGGCTGCTTGCGACATCCCCAGGAAAGTTGGAGACGTTCCCATCAGGGTGAGCACTGCATTTCGATAGTGAAGGTGTAAAACTGTCTAAGTTGAAATTTGGCCGTAAATAAGGTTTTGAGCTATACTGGTCAAATTTGGCCTTGCGTACCTTCTTGATCCAATAATACTTCTCTATGACAGTTTTTGAAACCGTGTAAGTTTATTATGAAAGTAATTACGCAATATAGAGGGTTTTTTCGTCTCCTGAAAAATGTAAGATTTTTGACTTTTTACACTTTTACTGTCGATTTATTTATTTTTTTAATAGATGTACTGTTACACTCTATACTGCTACATAACCAAAGTTGAAATTTTGTTGTTTGATTTAGAAAACATTGTGTAACCACCATAGAAAATGTTGTTTGTTTTTCAAAATAGACTTCGTACTTATGCAGTTCATTTTCTGCAATGGCCGGGATGACCTTGACCTTGAACAAGGTGAAGGGCAAATATGCGCTTGCAAGGCCACGTGGGAGTGCATGTATTTGCAATACCAATCGAATATATATATAACAGAGTGATACTCAGCTTCCTAATGAATTTAATCGACTATAATGAGAATTTAGACTTTTATTGTCTCTAAATTACTTGAGGTTGACCGTATAAATGTAGAAAATTATTGAAAACTTCAACAGCTACCTCATTTCTGGAGACTTGAAAGTAGGTACCTACCCTAATAAGTGGTTCAAATAACCCTTCAGATTTTTGTTCTTCATGGGGTTAATTCAAGCGATCAATTGCTAACTATGCTGGATATATTGAGATGAAGCACTGAGCTTGATATATTGGTAATAATCTACCACTTATTTCATCAATAACATGAATTTAATGTTAATATTTCAAGTGTTCCTTTCAAATGTATGGTACAGTTTAAAGTGTATGGCTGATGACATCTTGATATACGAGCACTGTGTTCATGTATTGTTAGCTCGTTCCCAACTCATAACCGTTTTCGTTATTTTGCAGTTTTACGATGCAGTTTACGGCAGCAATGAACCTGTTTACAGACACAGCAGTGCTCCTGGATTCATTTGCGCGTAAGTTATGACTGAATGATTAATTTATAGAAGCCTCCTGGTGGGCAAGGCAAACGTCAACACCTAAACTTATGTTAGAAAAAAATACTAACAAAGCACAAAAAGCCTCTAAGAACTAAGGAGGCCACAAACCAAATGACAGCTTCATAGTGTTAATAACATAGTAATTAGCTGTAGGAGCCACTCTGCTGATCCCTGCCCTATGCTGCTTAAATTGTAAGTCCTAAGGAGGTTACATACCAAATGACAGCTTCATAGTGTTAATAACATAGAAATTAGCTTTAGGAGCCGCTCTGCTGATCCCAGCTCTATGCTGCTTAAAGTGGCAGTCCTAAGGAGGTTACATACCAGTATTACAGCTTCGTAGTGTGAATGGTATAGAAATCAGCTGTAGGAGCCACTCTGCTGGTCCCAGCCCTATGCTAAAAGGAGGCGAAAAGTCAAATTCCAAGTTTCTACCACTACATGAATTGGCGTCGGGTAAAAGGATGGCACCAACTCAACGGATCAAGTATTGAATACTTATCAAGGATGATGCATGTGATTTAATGTAGCATTTTTAACCTCTTGACAAATTTGCAGTGGCTCAATAACGTCACTGAAAAGATCTACTTGATTGTTGCAGGTTTGTGTTTTACTTCACGTTGACGTTCACAAGTGGAGCCATCATGATGGAGAAAATGTTTGGCTTGTTGGATCGGATAATGGTGGCAGGTAAGGACTTGTCTATTCATCTAACTTTTGAAATTAAACTAAAACAGACAAACTGTTGACTTGGGTTGTACCTGATTATTCAAGCCGCTTTTGTCAAACGCTTCTTGATGTCTCATGACTCATAGAGCCCGGAATTTGTATATTTTGTATATTTCGCTTACGATTGTGAAACCTCGTATTAAGACGTTTTGAAGGTTTTCGAATCCATGAGTGCCTTTCAAATTGAAATTCAAATGTCATATTTTTGCATAGTTTGGTTGCTGGCGCATATTTTCTCATATTTCGCAAGTTGTCTCATATTTTGCATACTTTACATATTATGTCTCATATTTTGCATACTTTACATTTTCTACATAATATGTATTCTACATAATTTATAGCATCCTTTGCAACTCTTAGCGTCGAAAAATATGTTGGGAGTTTATTCACCGTCATGAAAGGAGTGGAACCAGTTATTCCATGTTTACAGTCCTTTTCGAATGGCTAGTTGGTCTGTTTACTTCAAGGATTTTACCTATTATGTATAGGTTGTACCTTCCACATTATTGGAGCATTATTTCTTTATAGTTTGGACTACATTTTTTCTACGATATTTGAAGACTGAACTAGTAAGATACTGTGATGTACCCATGATAATTCTGTGAGATTGTGATGTCCACACCTGATAAAGGCTGATAGAGCGAGAGACTATTGATTAAGATCTTGATTTCACTAAATCAACCTAGTGAAAGTGTAAAACCTCTTAAGTCCAAAAACTCAAATTTTACAGGAGACGAAAAAAACCTCCTAATTTTCATGATATCCACCCTTAGATCCACCTCTTAGAACAATATGGAGTCCATACAGAGCCTTTCCATGAGACAACTCTGAGCAAATTGTTGTTTTTCATCATTCTGTACGACTTACGTGGTTTTGAACGACAGTCAACCCCCGACTTACGATGTTTTAATTGGAGAAGAAGGGAAGAGCTCAGAATAAAACCAGTCGAAACCTGAAACTTGCTTTATTTTTGAAAAGTAGGAAGGTAGTAGATATAGTCAAAATAATGTTTTTAGAGTTACTGCTGGTACTAGGTGGTAGCACCTTGTAACTTCAATAACACCGAACTTTTAAACATATTTTTTCTTCTCAAATTAGAAGATTCGATATTCTTATGGTTTATTATAATATCATTAATGGGGATTATTCATTAGGTAGTGATGAATGATGATGGAACGATGGATCCACAAATTGATTTTGCCCTTGTTTCGATGTGCTCGAAGCCAAGTGGGCAGAGAACTCCAGGAGTCCATCAGGCTTCCCACAGCACCATTAGAGGCATTAGGGCGCCGTCCTCCAATCCAAGGCACCTGACCTTCCGCCTTGATCCCCTCAGCCTCAGTGACTCTGCCCGGATAACCGACATCTGAGTTTTTACCCGTGCCCACTGTGTCACTTGTGACAGTGGCTTTGACCACTTGATGGCTAGAACCTCCGATAGTCTCTTCAGGAAGTCAGAGTACTCCTTGTGGAGAGCTCCTTCGCAAGAAACGACCAACGGAGTGAATGAGCCTCGTAAATCTTCTGCTGCTGTGTCGTATTTTGCATGTTTCGCGTTTGCCGCGTTTTGGGAGACTGTTGACCAATCCTGGGAGGCATAGGAGAGGGCGTCTGCGTTAATTACGCGGGTGTCCAAGTACGCCGCCCTTTCTACATCCCAGAGGCCGTGAATCCTGATATCTGCCACCAGCCTTGGAACTGAAGGAACGTTGGTACTGCAGGCTCCGTGAGGAAGACAATAACATACAAAATTTGCTATATTAAATTTAGTTCAAAGCTTCAAAGGGGTTTTATATCAATTTGGCATGTTTAAAGCGTTATTTATAGTGTGCGCCTTTCTTAGTTAAAAGCTCCATCACCAACGTCAAGGTGAAGGCACTTCGATGGAGTCCTACATACATTCTAAAATTAATACTGCTTGGGGTCATAACGACCACGCTAGAGTCCCATTCATACAAGTCTATCTCTTAAATAACCTGTACCTACTCTAAAAATGAGCGAAGTTGTCATAAAAACAGTGGACATCCTTGGGAATTACAGTTTTCATATGCTGGAGATGATTATATTTATCGAGCTTATTAGTGGGTGGGAACGAATGGAACTGTCCAATAATTGCTCCATCAGTCGACTTCAAAAAGTCGTAAGTCAGCCTGATCTCACAAAATGATCTGCTCAAAACCTCGTAAGTCTGCAACACACAGAAATATCATGAAAACCGTAGTCTACCATCAAATCCCAAGTCTTCCAAGTTGACGGTGATAAATTATGGAAAAAATTGAAAATGTTTGATTTATTGCTTTTACATTCTTTAGGTAGGTACATTAGATAAATCAAGGTTTTCATTGAGATATTTGGTCGTTAAATAACAGTATTTTGGTGGGGTCCATATTATTTCTCATATTTTTTCTGCACTCGTGCATATTTTGGCAATCTTGAAATCATATTTTGGAGGAAAAGGAGTTCATATTTTCCGGGCTCTCCGTATGAGGTACCTAATAGTAAAGTTGTAGGTGTTGTACCATCCTTCCTTCTCGATTTTTTTCAGATCGTTGTAATTATTACTTTCTCAACGGTTTCTAGGTATGACGAAAATGGAAATCGTTTTGGCTCATCTGGTGGTTCAATTTGTGCTGATGACGGCACAAACTACTCTGATGCTGGTTGTGCTGTACCATTTCTACGACAACCCGCTCAACGGCGACTTTGGGCTGACAGTCAGTCTTCTGTACACTGTCGCCATTGTTGGAATCGCCTTCGGTAAGTTCGCCCCTTTATGTAAATTGATGATATTGATCTAGTTTTGAATTTGACGATATAACGAGAGTTTTTGGCTGGAAATGGGCTGGTATCGAGATTTACTCCAAAGCTACCGATCGTATGATCGGTAGCTTTGGAGTATTATGTCATCATCAGTAATAACAGCGTCAGTTTTTTCAAAGCAGCCTAACATAATGTAAATTCTTGCACCTTTGAGTCGTTTCCTGGCAATCTCTTCTGCACATATTTCTATGGCAAGGGTTTCTGCCTGATAGATGGTGGCCGCAAGACCCAAGGGCTTAGCCAGACTAAAGTTTGGGCCCGTTCATACCCAAGCCAGCCATACCACCCATCACAGATCCATCCGTGTACCGCACAAGTGAACCTGGTTCAAATTGAGGCAGTACAGCCCTCTCTTCCAGCATTCACGACCATTAATGATCACCCTGAAGGGTAGGTCAAAGTTCATCTTTTCCAACAGTGCGTTGGGAAACTGACATAGTCACTGGTTCTGTTTTTACTAATGGGGAATTTGATCCTCCCCACTTGCATCCTGATGGCCACCTCTCGTGCTGCTGTAGGAGTTGTACCTATTCATAGCCCCTGTAATGCCAAGGCATGCTTGCCTCTGATGTTTGGTAAACCCGAGTTGTGCAGTAGCCTAGCTAGTCTTTGGCCACCATACGACTGGTGCATACGTGATCATGGGCCTGACAATACAGCGTCAGTTAGGTCAGATCTTGTGGATTGATCCCACCTCTCAGAAACATAACTCCAATAACGTGAGTTATAAAAAATCACTAAAAACAGACACCTGAAAATCAAAGCAGACAAAGAGCCTGAATTATTCCATTCCAGTACAATCCTCTTCACTTCAGTAAAGTAATTCCAATATTAAATGGATTGTTTGGTTTATATTTACATTTGAATCGAAACGATGCACGTTATGACCAATTTCTACACACCAGCTGTAGTTGGTATCTTAGGAGACGATACGGTCACCGCATCCGATCAACCGTTTCTAGACGCCACATTGTCATAGGTGTCAATTTTATGTGGTTCTGACCCTCGTGAGATATTAATTGTAAACTTCAATAATTTAATGGGTGTCTAGAAGAAGGGCGTATGTTATTTTCGCAAGTTTTCAGGAGGACGAAAAAACTTTCAAAACTCCCTTTTTAGAAATTTTCAGTAGATCGATAACATACGCCCTTCTTCAAGTACTTTTTGCTGACTTTTTCACTACTTACGAGAATTTAATTTTTCTGTGATTCCTGGGAGTGTGAAGGAAATGAAACCAAACATAATTCAGAAATACGCGTAACATATGCCCTTCTTCTTGACACCCATTCAATTGTTATAGTTGTAATTTTGAAATTCCTTGACACGATTTCGGTATAACTATGTGTAGTTTAATGTTGAATTAATTTCATGTACTAAACAGTGATTATAATTTCAGGTTACTTCTTAACGGAACTGCTGAACGAGGAGAGACTAATATCGTACGCTGGGATAGGAATGGTCATGACGATGTTCTTAATTAATGGTAAGCATTTTTACTTAGTTCATAATTGAAAGAGGTAATTGAATTTGGTTGAATATGGAAGGTTTGTCTTCACACAAGAACCCCAAAAATTTCCACTCACATTTTGCGTGACAGACGACAGAAAGTCTTCGTAAACCGCCACCTTATGGAAATAATAAAAAATGACCCAAAATATTTTTAATACCCAAATTTCCGTAAGGTTTTTTCATCCAATTACCAGTTTGAAGTACCTTAGTTGAAATACGAGTACATCGACTCCTCGACATCGATAGCAAAAATATCGAATCTGTTGCAATGCGTTTCCTCAGAAGGTGCTTTTAGCGAATTTTCGAAGAAGGGGAAGCTATTGTTCTCGGTCCAAAATTTCTCTGGTACTTTTGTATTATACCGACCACACCTTTAGGGGCGTTATCGAAAGAGTACAACGTCATTTCATACGCGTTCACGCACTATTCAGATACTGGCAACAACAATTCGTTTTGTAAAAATCGAATTCCTCCCTCTTCTCTCTCAAATTTTTACTCGTTCACCCACCACTGTATGCAGTCTAGACAGGCACTGTGAGTGTATTGCGATAAGATAAAACCTGATGTTTATTGACTAAAGACTGCCCCAAATATTCTGATAATCAAACCAACCAAAATCTAATGTTGCTATCTCTAGAAGGGTGTGGTCGTTATAATACGAACTTACCGTATTTTCAATATAGGATACTCAAATAATTGTTGTGAGTTGATTAAACGATGCGAAGGATGTATACAACTGGCTTTCCGAAATGTTTTTACGAGAAGGTATACCAAAATCCGTTCCAGGCCATCCTGAATTCACTGCCAAAAGACACCAAAAATCATATGTCTAAGGGGGGTTTGGAGGAGTTTTAGGATGGAAAGTATTAGCAAAGTTACAAGAAACACAGAAAGTTACGAAAAAAAAAAAAAATCAACCCGTTTTTAGCGAATTTTCGAAAAAAGGAAGCTATTGTTCTCGATCCAAAATTGTTATATAAGGGGAATATCCGACAAATTTTCATACCAAAATCCATTCTAGACCATCCTGAAGTCACTGCCAAAAGACACCATAAATCATAATATTATGATGAGGGAATGATTGCCTGTCTGCAAGATCAAAACTGACGCTCTGACACGGGGTTTATAAATTAAAATGCTCGTGTGGACTCGAGTATTGTGGGCAAACTGGTAGGGAGTTTAGGGAAAGGATTAAGGAACACAAAAACGATTTTAGGGATAGTAAGAGGGAATCAGGTTTTGCACGTCATCTGAATGAATTAAATCATAGGTTCAGTTTTGATCTTGCAGACTGGCAATTTATTGAATTCCCTCATTTGTGCCAGAAAGGAAGCATGTTGGATCTACTTGAAAAGTTCGAAATTATTAAGAGTGAAAGGACAGGAAAATGTTTGAATGATGTAATTCCTTCAAGTTTTTCTCCATTGTTGCGTCCATTTTTATAATTTTCTATAACAGCTTGACTCCTATTGACTCCCAGAAGTTGTTACCTTTCACTTGGTGGCAACCAATCCCAATAGTCCTTTTACTTTGTCCTTCACAATAATAATCCCCTAATAACACAATATTAATCCTTCTTAATAATCCTTTCACAACTCCCCTTCACCTCAGAAACCATTTAATGGCTGCTAATTTAGCAACAATATCGCTAAATTATTGCTAAGTGTACAGGGGAAAAACCGCCTCAGTCCACGTTTTCTAGATTCTGAGCTGATGATGCCACCTCTTGGCTTCGAAGAGAAGAGTACTGATCGATTGATGTAAAGCTTTGGGCGCTATAACAGCCTTAGTCCTGTTAGAATGGTGACTTTAGAATCGAGGGACTCCCAGTTTCCAGGCGACTTCTAAATTTAAATTCAGTTTTTTTCGAAATCACATGTTGGGGACTCAGGTGGTTTTCCCCCTGTACCCTTCATGTTTTCTCCTTTCACTTTGACCAATCAATCCTATTCGACCTTTTACTTCTGGGGTCCCTATACAAGTTCACCTCTCTGTAATGCACCTTCAGTATTGTTTTGTTACTGACGATGGTTTAATCACCGAAACCGGTCTAACAGCGCCCTCATATTTCAGTGGAAATGGACGATTTTTCAAATTTTCTTCCCTACTCTTGTTTTCTCCATTTTGTTCAATACTCTTTCCCCGTGCAACTAAACTACTTATGTATATTGGGCTTGTCCCGTTAAATAAAGAAATAACTAAATAAATAAGGTAATGAAGTTAGCAGCGTGCTGTGCGGCAAATAATCACTCCCGGCCAAACCGCTGAACCAATGAAGCCTGAGTTACTGACCCTAACTTTGGCTTCCATTGTACATGATCTAATCATACTTGATTCTCAATACCGAACTGATACATTGTTTATTTCTGGGATTTTCCCAGGTACCGTGTGGCCGATGGAAGGAGCTCACGATCTCCTCAAAGTGTGGACCCGAGCGTTCCCGATCGTCGCCGCCGCCGAATCCTACAACAGCATCACGTCACGAGGCTACGACATCACTCACCAGGACGTTTACATGGGATTCGTCTCGTGCATCGCTTGGATCGCCATCTTCTCTCTCGGAACCTACTGGATCACGAGGCGGAGAAAAGGATCATAAACTCCGGCATAACCTGCAGATATTGAGAAAACTTGTTGATATCAAGGAATCGCGCGGAGGATCATGTTGACTAAATAACGTAAAAACGTGAATTTTTACCTCTAAATGAAAAATAAGGGTTTTTTTGTTTGTTTATTAGACCCTCCGACTGTACATATGTGAAATAAATTACTTCATTTGTTAAAGCACAAAATTTCACATTTTTACGTCAAGCCAAGTTCTTATATTTTAATTGGTGTAATTTCGTGCTTGAAGCATCCTCGATATGATGTCCCTTGTCTTAATAACTTACGGTGCTTTTGTATTGCTTTCCACATAATTTTATCAGCATTAATTACAACAAAACAACGTTGTCTGAACTAAGATATGAACCAATCCACGATTTTGATTGCTGGAAAATTCCTGTATTTAAGCGGATAAGTGTTCATGACTGAATAACAAGTAATTCCCTCTTGATGTGAGCCTCATATTGGGAACATTTCTGAATTATTTTGTAAATCGTCATTGATTGTGTAATAGGTCCGTCATTAAAGTGTATTAGGTCCGTTTCGGCTCCAATATTTCTCCGATAAATTCCCAGTTTGGGACCGAAATATCAAGGAGGCCCTATTAACACTGTGGCCATGTTACCAAAACGAAATTATCTATTAGTTAAATTTATTCAAAATATGTTGGTACTTGGGGAATCTCCTGCACAGAAAGCACAAGGAGTTTCGGAGTATGACAGGTACATTCGTGCAATTCATTGACAGTCGTCCAAATTGTATGAACGTTATCTACTGTCTATCAACATAATAGCGACGGTTCGATGTACAGCACCACCAGCTGCCTGCAGGTTGTTTTAAAAGTCACTCTTGGCTACGTCGCTATCGCTATTCGTATTTGACGAGTGCCTCTTCACGTGTCTTTGTAGTACGACCAATCCGTTGCTTTCACTTAATTGAATTTATTTTGATTCACGAATATCCGTGACCATAATAGTTTAATGTACGTACGTAATATAATAACCCTACGCCAGGCCTTTTGATGTCTGCGCTCAATTGCCGTCTCGGTCTGGTGTTGATAGCGAATCATTTTACATTTTTTACATTAAAATTGTGACTTCCAATCGAATATCATTCACAGGACGTGTACAACTGTGGGAACATATACAAACACCAATGTACCAAAATCACTTGAGTATGTGTATAGTATGTAAATAATTTATTCGTTATTTTATTATTATTGTATTTTAAACAGAAATAAATTGTTGATTTTGTATTTCGTTCACTTACGAGCTTCATTTGTCCCTTTGTTTTCAATGTGTTCATCAATGGGAATCAGGAGGGCACTTCTTAAACTAACATAAGTAACAGTTACAGGTTATACAAGGTGTAAGCGTTAAGGTCGTACCACCGGCCAGGGATCGATTCTACCGATGGAAAGTGTCCTAAGTATAACTGTTTGGTTTATTATCTTCGATAATGAACCATTGGAATCGCCCAAAGAAAAAAATTGTTTAACCCCCCCTCAAAATTTGTTGGTTTACGTTTCAAGATACGTAGATTCAGAAAATCGAATTTAAAAAAATCCGTCCTTCCATCGTACGCCGTCCATGGCACTTTGCCTAGTTAACTTTAGTTAACGCTAATTAGCGTTGAGCTAAAATAACGAAATTTTTTTTATGGGTTCCGACCAGCCCCACAATGGTCCTCGAAACTTTTCATAACCCTAGGTCAAGGGAAAGGGGTTCAAAACGAAATTTAAAATTTCGAAAATGTCATATCTCAAAATATTTAACTGAACCGTGTAATTTTTAGTTCACTTTTGAAAGACCTGAAAAATTACGAATCTCGTAAGACCAATTGGATTTTTGTGCGACCCGCCGTTCGTTCACAGTGAGCGCGCAAAGGTTTAGGAAAAACACTAAACTTCGCGTCGAAAACGCCCGTTAGGTGGGTCAACGCCCAGAACTGCCTTTTTTCATCTTCCCGGTAAACTACAGTCTAGAAATTTTAACCGTCAGTCGGGGATAGACCACATTGCAATATTCACTCGGTTTTAAGGTTTTTACACGCTGAATAAGATGGGAAAGGTAGAATTGCTATATCTTATTCCGCTCTCAAACTGGAGCACTTTGAAGATGAAGAAACGTGATTGTTACTTGAGAATCATGAAGAACATCTGATGTTCTTCATGGACATCATGTTCTTTAATGAAGACGTTTTACATAAAACCAATTATTCCTTGGAAAATTCGCTCTTATAGTCATGCTGCATGACTGGGATTTTTTTGAATTATAAAAAATTTTATTCTACCTGATGCGGTATTTGTAAATTTTATAGTTCCTACAGAACGATTGCAAGGATCTTTTCCATAATCACAGGAGTTGTGTGATTACTCATTAGTGGTAGTACTCGGACACTGTAGCGTCGCCACCTGTTAGCATTTCTGGGAACTACCTGAGCCACCCTTCGCCACCGTCACCTCCCTTCCCGAATGTTCCATTCTGCTCATTATCCTATGGTCCCGCCCGATATTTCCGTCTAATCAACTCTGATCAGGAAACTGTGATCAGAGTTCAAACTGTGAAACCCAACTTGGTCTCTGAATTCCTCGCCCTAAGGTGATATTCGGAGGCCTTTTTTTTTTGTCAAAAGACGGAGATTTGGAGCTCGCTCCGCCACTGTCGGCGACGGTCACTCTGATGACCGTAGCATTGCACAAACTGGCATTGCATGTGCAATGCCACATTAGCCAGACCTCTCCCTTAGGGACCTCGGAGGGTTTTCCGTAGCCAATATGTCGATAGTATCAGAAGGAAGGTATCGGTGACGATTGATGCCTTCTGCAACCGATACTCTCGTTTTTTACTTAATTAGGCAACTATTAGTTAATTAACTAGGTGGTCTTGAAAGCTCACTGGCCATGAGTTAAGTAAAATAAGTAAATTAATATACATTCTCATAATTATACTACCCTCTGTGAACTCAATGGCCAGGAGTATATTAAACCCACAACTCAGTTCTAGTACGTAGGTACTAGTACTATGATAATGTTACATGTATACTAAAATTATAACAACTACGCTTGAAGACCCCACCAAATTCTTTAATAATTAACTCGAATATTAATTATTGTTAAAATGAGTTATTCTGAGGTATTTCGATGGGAAAACATCCAAAACTGGCAAAGCGAAATGAAAGTCGTGCTATATTTTTATCCACCAGAAATTCATTAAGTCGTGCCTTATGTAATATTACTACAGTTAGTACATCTTACATGATTCAGATATGTCGTGGTATAAATAAAACATCATAAAGGGCCACTGGCTCAAATTAGGTAGGTTTCTCAAGCTATTTCCGAGCCAAAGCAATCCAACTTCTACAATCAGAAAAACTTCAAAATCAAATTTCTCGAAACTGTGTTTTTTGACTCCCGTAAGCCGACATCATAAGTCATCATAGGTTTCCTCATTTGGCTCGACAATTTTGCATATTTTTGATATATCGGATAAAACAAAATATCGTCAGACAGTGACACCCGACTAGTGTTGTCGAAGGGTACAAGGGTCCTTTATGTTAATAAACATCTCCAGCAAGCATGATACAAAATTTGTAAAATTTCGCTCATTTGCTGCAATTTATCTAATTTAGAGGTATTACACTATTGCAGCCTGCAATAGTGTAATACCTCTAAATTAGATACGGGGTATTCGGAAAAAAATATTTGAACGAATTTCACGAAGCCAATTTTTAAATCTCGGAAATTGGAGCTTTAAAACCTCGCTTCGTGAAATTCGTAGTGGATTATTTGAAAGTTGTAGTGGTTTTTTTTCGATTACCCCGAAGCATGAAATATCCAAATATATTATATATAATATATTTGGATATATCATATAATATATGATATATTATATATTTGGATATATCATATAATATATGATATAATATATGACATATTATGACACTATTGCAGCAGCAAATGAGCGATTGTAATTTCCCTGTACGAAAATTTGATGTGCATGGCTTTCTTAAATAATCCTTTATTTATTTTTTTTTTGAAATTGATCTTAGGTACTATGTAATTAATATAAATTTCTTATTATAATGAGTTAATAATTTGTCACTTTTGAATATCGATATTTTACATCGATAGTGCAAAGTCCGATAGCACCGGGTACGTCCCCGTGAGCTAGGATCGCCCCTGGCAAAAAAGCTCCAAAAAAAATAATACATGCTTCCGAAATAGCTTTAAAACATACTTCAGTATAATTCTACTCCAAGAATAAACTGTGGGGAAATTTGGGTTAGAGGAGGAATCGGAACTCACGAGTACTTTGGCGAATGCCGTAAAAAGTAATTTAGAAAGATTTATGGAGGCACATAAAAGTCGGCTAGAAGAAATAGTAATTGTTTCAGATGCTAAAAACAGGCAAAACCTACATCTAGTAAAAGTAGTTCTCAAAGACGTAGACGCGATCTTTCCCTCGTAAGCTGGAGGAAGGGTCAAATGTATGTTAGAATTATATTCCCTTGACGAACTATCCTTAGCCTTTTTTTTTAAATTTAAAAAATCGTCGTTTTGGGGAAATCACGATGTGACCTCAAAGGACTTCATCGGGATCATCCCTAAACATTTTACCAAAATTCGCAAAGGTAAAACTCACCTACAACACTTCCTTGCAATTCTTGCACCGTCCAGTTTTTCTCCTTCCTTTCACTATGCAGACTAAGTTCACGTGGTCAAAGTTCAAGTATGAAGGATGTAAACACAGTCGGTGGTTTTTTGGTTCAAAGGGTGTTTATTGAATGGAAAATGTTTTACGTTTTGATTAAAAAAGTGGAATTAAAATATTTGCGTGATTTCGCGGGATATTAAAAGAACCCTGCGCGTGATTCTGGATTTAAAATGCGCGGGATCCCACGGGATTGCATCCCCTACACACTGAATATTTGTACACAACAATAAACATTATAATAGGGGTATTCACGGTTGAGCTTGCCGAGTTAAACGTGCTAAGTGGAAAACTTCATCCTCAGACAAATCATGAGGCACCCTCGGTGTGGTAACGTGTTATCACGAATCTCCTGGTGGTGGTGTGATTATATTTTTAAGGATTGGTGGATTTCCGGGTGAAAATGTGAAGAAGAAGGCGTTGACATAAAATTGAGATAAAATACGTCCTCGGTATTTTGCTACCTTCCCGCCTAGGTTATATTATTTGACGTTTGTTTACATTAAATGTACAAAGTTTGTGAGTTTTAATTTACAAAAATGCCGAAGAAGAGCCAAAAACAAAGACAAGTTGACGAAATTGTTACAAGAACAATAGTTATCTCATCAACTCCGAATCCACTGACGAGGAGGAAATCTGAAAGTCTCCAAGATCTTGAAGTTGTTTTGATGTCCAGGTACGGTGTTGATTTCAACTCCCCGTCCATCCTTCAAACGGGTCACAACGAAAAACAACTTCAAACTACTACAAAAACTTCAAACTATACCTACCGTAGGTAACCTACGCCTATACCGTTTCCACAATTTTGAATCTTCGTCAGAATACTGATAACACAGATAACATACTTGCTGTCGACGTTTACCACACCTCGGACTCAGTTAACTTAACACAGCTGATAACGCACTTTGATAACATCTTAGCGACCGATTTTCTCCACGTTTAACCAGTTTAACACATTTAACACGTCGACAACGCCCCGACCGTGAATACCCCTATAAGCGTGGAAGTTTAAGAAAGCAGGTGCGATGCGTTCTGAAAACGTTTATTAATTAATAATCATGATAATATTATGAATAAAGTCAATTAGATGTGAGTTTTCGAATGAATACCTGAAAACGAATCGAAACGAACAAGCTTCCTTTCAGCGATATGAATTCTTGAAGGACAAATTATTTCAATGTTTCCACGCGTCCATGGTGATGCCGCGAGCACAGATGATGTTTGTATAAAACTGGAGTTTTACACCCCTAATAATAGCTTGCCGATAAATGTTCATAATATAGAAGACCTTTATTGGCATATACATTTACAATAGGCCTCTAAGGGCCCTTAAGGTTGTAAATACAAAAAACAATTACAAAATAAATAAAATCATGGCCTTTAAGAATCACATAAATTACAGAATAAATGGTAAAGATAAAAAAAAAAAAAAAAAAAAAATACAGCAACAAATTTGGTGGAAAGGGTCTGGATCTCAAAAACATATCCAAGGGGGCACCATGTTAAAGCGAAGCCACCCAGAGCCCCCGGAATGGCCAAACGCTCTAGGCCTGGGCCAACTAGTTAAACAGTCAAGCAATGGGAAGCTAGTTTGGAATAATACCGAAATGTTGTTCGATAAGGCCACGGAAGACGGAAAGCTCGGAGACTGATCGACAAGACAGGGGTAAGGAGTTCCACAACCTAGCCCCGGCAATCCACAGGGATCTGCCCATTGAGGTTGTACAATGAGGCACCACTGTAAGAGCGCAAAGTCTATCAGAGTGACAAAAAAAAAAAACATGCCTTCAAGGTACTCAGGACCAGGAATTTTCCATACAATAATCGAAAAATACAAAGGCATATTCGTATTTCAAAGTGATTAGTCATAGGGCAACCTACCAGAGCCCTGGAATAGATAGTAATATGAATGTATTTTCGGACATTAAACACGTAACGAGCAACTGAGTTCCAACATACCTAAAGGCGATGGTGCTGCTCATTTAAATACTTAACCGTATTCACTTTCAATTAATTACTTTTTCATTTTTTACATGGCGAGTCAATGATTGGTAGGGGAGCCCCCGGGTGGCCGAGGGCAGCCCCTGGGAGCCCTGGGAGCCTCAGGGAAGCCCTGTAAGGGAGCCACTAGAATTTATTAACACCATCCACAGCTTTGTACGACAAACCGTTCGTTCACAATGACGGTTCAAAGGTTGAGCCTGTCAACACGATCGTGAATCAAACGGTTGAACATCATATATGATATATAACCATATATGGTTATAGTGATGTCGAGTTTTTTGTTCTGAGGTACGTTTTACCCCAGAATTATATCGGTACATTTTATTTGTAATTAATTCATCATTTCTATCATTCAGGTTCTGCACAAAGCAACCCAGGCGATTCCAACAGCCGGATATCGTATTAATTATTCATAATTAATAATACCTGATTATTATTAATAATAAATACAAATTATTAATAGGTACCTAACAATAAATTATAATAATGTTCACTAGGTACCTACTTGATAAAATTATTAATAATTTGTGATAATTCATAATAATAATTAATCTAACACAGACCGTTGTGTCAAGAATTTCAGAGTTTTGTTTATACGGGTTGAAAGCAGGCTTTTCAATTTTAACATGTTTTTCTTGTTTTTCGTCACTAAAATGGCCACAAAACTCGCATTTGTCAGTCAAAATTCAAATGTGATTATACCGTTGGAAAGAGCGTTAAATTCCCTATCTCCCTAGTCGTAAATGAAACTTTTTCAAAGATTCAGAGGTTAAGAAATGAGCCCGAATAGTAAAGTCTTGAAAATCTCGGAAATGTACCTACAGTTTTTTCGAACGTTTGAAAGCCTTAGGTACTGAATCTGCTGGTTACTTGCATACTGTAACCTATAAGTTGGCCCATAAGCTCAGCTTTCCAACGGTATGATCAAAAAATTGTTGTAAAACCCTGTTGTGTAAAATCCTTGATCCCGTGCCAAAAACGGTGGATCTTTCAGTAAAAATCGACAAGTAAAATGTTTCGCGAAAAATCGACATTTTTACCGTAAAATGAGTTAGGCAGTAATCTTGTTCGCAATCTTTGTCTCGGTGAGTCAAATGATGACACAAGACTAAGCAGTCGACCTTACTTCACTAAAATGGCGATAACTCCCTTAATTTGCACTGAAATTCAAATTTGAGGATAGCGTTGAATTATCGGCCCCTAAATCCTACAAATATTTATTTTTGGGTGGAACTGAGAGGAGTGACATGAAAATGGAGTCTGAAAAGTGAATTTTGTCAAAACCTTTTCTATTCACAAAATCACCTTTTTTTTCAAACGCTTGGTACTCTTATTAATTCTTCTAGCAGAACATGAAGGTATGCTGAGAAATGCGCCAAACGGTCAGCTTTCTAACGGACCAATCAACAAATTTTTTGGTGTTGAATTAAGAGAGAAAATGAGATTTGAATAGGAAAAAATGTGTTTTTTCACGAAAATGTACCTACCTTTCGTGAACTAGTTTGTTTTGAGTCATTTTTGCGGTAATTTTTCAAGCAGAGTCGTATGGTGACACTCGGATCTCCCAGACTATTTGGTCGTTATTTTCATTTTAAAGCAGGAATGTTGACATATAAAAGAATAATTGAACTATGAAAGTTTTAATATTTTCGACCATTACTAAAATCAGTTCACAAGTTGCTAGCCCTTTCAATCAAATGGGCTTTCGACTCAATCCTGACCTCGTACAAGATTTTAAAGTTCCCCAGAGGATAAAATCCTCAGTAACGTAGCCAGGGATTTCGTTCAGGGGGGAGGGGGGTTATGTGGTGACAAACAGGGTACTAAATAGAGGGTTTTTAGCATTTTTACTGATTTTAACACTTTTCATAATCGCAAAAACTTCATTTTTCAAACAAAACTTTTTGAAACTCATGGTTTTCCAATACGAATTAATATTTCTGGGGTACATCTCCCCCCATCGCCCTCACCTGGGTACGCCACTCAGTATGGACCTGAGTCGTAATTAGTTTAAATTGTCGAAATTAGTTTAAAACCCTATTTAGTAGGTACCCTGTTTGTCACACCCCCGCCCCCCGCTGAACTAAATTACTGGGGGGGGGGGGGGGTCATCATGACCCCGCTTGAGTCCGTCACTGATATGGTTAATATAGCTGACCACGGCCCCTGGACACAACCAATAAACAATGAAAAATTTGGTTCACTCGACCCCCCCCGGATCCGCCGCTGGTCTCGTTGAATGATCATAACGATAATAATCATTTGACGAGACCAGCGGTGGATTCAGGGAGGGGGGGGGGGAGGTTTCACTTTGATGCTATCGCCATTCAAAGTCCCAGCGATGCCCGGTGACTCACTCATCGAATTCCAACGTAATAATCTAAATAGTAATAGTAATACCGGAATAAAAAAAAAGAGGAAAGTTAGGGATGTTATATGGCGGAAATGATGTTTGGAAACGGTTGCTCACATGTCCCTAAATGCCCCCATTTATACTTATACCAGTATTACTCTAAGCGAATTTTATTTTTGTTCATCAGATTATTATGTTTTGGAATTCGATGAGTCACCGGGCATCGCTGGGACGTTGAATGGCGAAAGCATTAAAGTGTTGAAGACATCATTCTGAAAACGAAAAACAAAAATATCACGTATTCACGAATCATTGCTTGTATTCTACGGCAGTTCGTGGAACAGTTCTGTTTGGTGCCTCGTGGCTACAAGCACCTTCAAGATCTTGTAAAAGGACAAACGTCGTTGTATTTAGGCCTCCTGATTCATGATTCATTCCCAGCTATAAACCCAGCGCTGAGTGAAGTAAACCATTTGATACCTGGTTACAGTGAATATCGATCAGGTTGGTCCGCGCGACATTGAGAGATACCGATCTCGATTGTCCTACGATTCCAGCATTCGATAAAAACCGCTCGGGCACGGAACCATCTGATAGCCGAGCAGCCCCAACCCGAAACCTCCAGTAGTCAGTCACCACGACCGACATCCACACTGAAGTTTTTGTATGCGATGCAACCAGAATAGCGAGTGAGTTGGGGGATATTAAAAACGGTATTCTAACTGTTTTGGTGTTCAAAATCAACAAGGTAATCAACATTTTTTGTCATGAATTAATTTTACGTTTAGAAATTAGGGAATTCAACCCCGCAAAGTTTCCGTTCGCGCAATTTACTTAATCAGCAGAAAACTGCTTATTTAAAAAAATCATTTTCATACCCTCAATGATTTTAAAGGTGGCAAGGGCGTAGCGTCAAGGGAAGCGCAGGAAGCGGCGCTTCCCCACAAGAAATGAAGAATGGAGGTGGAAGTTGAATGATCAAACAATTTATTAAGAATAACAAAATATTCGATCAACAGTAAAAACCAATTGAATATTTGAATCGCCCGCTAGTTAAACTGCCCTGTGATGGAAGAACGCCTCATCTCCAATGATTACCACAGTAATGGGGTTTTCAAATTGCCCCAATTTTTCTGACCCGCTCTTGAAGGAGAAATGCCTCGTGTACGCTTTTTGGTGGAGAAACGCCTCATCTTCTGGTCTAAAAGCCTTACATCATTGTTTATTTTGATAAAATTTGAAGATGAAACGCCTCATCCCACTTAACATTGAATTGAGGCGATTCTCCTTCAAAAGTTTTGTTCCAAACTGCTTCAGATTTTGGTTGAGGTGATTTTGGTCGGGACTCGAAAGGCGAAAGTAAGCTGTTTGGGCTTGAGGTACTAGGAATTATTTCGTGGAGGCGTCGAAATGAAGGCGATGATGACATTCGGGTTGAGTTTCACCACATGTCAACTGCTGACATGCCTGCCAATATTTTTACAAAGACCCTGCCTAGGGTGAAGCATGAAGACTTCGCCAGACAATTGGGATTACGAACTGAGGCTCAGATTCGAGGGGAAGTGTGAGATTGCGAATCCACCCAATTTGTTAAGCTAAACTAATTGTTGGTAACTTATTGCTGTTTTAATTAGTTACCAAGTTTTAAATATTTGTTTGGATTGTTTTCCCAAAAACACACTTCTTGTTCAAGCGAGAGACTGCATTTATGTGCTCTGCTAATTCAATGGAATAATCTAAATTTCTATCAATAATCCCCTCGGGGTTTCCCGAGGTTGAGTAGTTTCTCCTTCAAAAAACTATATCAACAACTATTTAATAGTTGTTTTTTGTGAAAGTAAAGAACCTTTAGGCGAGATAACAAAAATCCCAAACAACCGAGCGTAAAATTCGAAAAATCTCCTCAACTGCGAAGAATCGCTTTAATGGGTAAATTAAAGCGATTCTTGTAATTATAATTATTTACATTTGGGTAAAAAAGTCAATATGAAGTACAGGCGAAAAAATGTTAATTCGCTAAAATACAACCCCCCCCCCCCCGCCCCTTACTCATTGTATACGTAGCTACGAAAACTCAGCTTCAATTGTTTTTTGTCTGAGTTTGCTATTCCCCAAATTTTTCCAATTTTTTTCGTACCCTTTTCAACCTTAATAATAATTAATCAATAATCATCAAACCTTGATTTCCCTTCCTCAACAATTCCCTCGCCGTCGTCCAAAATTTCCTCTGCTTCAACTTCAACTGACATCACAAAATAACCTTTAAAAAACTGAACCAAAAATAAACTAAATCATACTCATGTCCAGGAAGAATATTCGAAAAGATAATAGTTAAGATCACAGGATTCGAAGTCTGCAGTTCACAGGAAAAAAAGAAAACAAACTAATGAGTGCGCAGGCGCATGGAACTCCACCAAGGTCAAGTTTTGTGATTCACATTTTCTTCCGCGGAGAAAAACTAGGTACCAATTGATTTTTTAGATTCTGAGAATGTTGTTAGGGATTGTGATTAGAAAAAATTGTTCAACAGCGGGATCGGCGGGTTTTTTGCAGGGTTGACATTGAACCCCGCGGGGCTGGGCGGGCTCAAAAAAGGCGTAACAGTTACCTACTGTAATATTTAGCGAATGCAATCCCGCGATTCCATTCCGCATTTCTATTAGGAATATACTAGAACTGTTATAAGTAAAGGCCGGATTTCTATGCAGCATAGATGTCCCGAATATGCCATAGAATATGCAGTAAAACTAATGAAATATGCGACAAAAATGCATAAATTTTTTTGTAAAATTCGGGAAATTGAGTTCAGTACCATCAAGTTTCAATAAGGAATGATCTGAATGAAATTCTCTTTTCGTAAAAATATTAGGTATGTAATTGCTGCTTTTACAGAACATTACCTATTTGTGTTACTATTTACAAATGTTTGCAACGTTCACACTATTCATACATAACAAAATCTCACAATCAGTGACAATGACTACTCATGTTACTTTCACCATATTACAATTTTGCAGTAACACGAGTGGGAATATCCACAGTTGGAAATGAGTATCTTTCAACTTTTCTGTACATACATCTTTCAATTATAATCAAACTTATCTGGCTCAAATTCTACTATTTTCGTGGCATAGAACTAAAAGTACCTACAACTGACAAATGGAACACAACAGTTCTATAATAATTTTATACCTTTTTCATCTTCTTTACAGATTTGCCAATTTTGGTTTATTATCTTCTATAATGAACCATTGGAATCAATCCAAGAAAAAATCGAAAAAGAAAAAACTGTCGGATCCATTTTCAAACTGGACTAGCTGATTCAAACAGCACATGGTTTTCAAATATCGAGTTAATAAATAATATTTAATAATAATTATTAACAATGAAACATGAAAATTATCAATAACCAACAATAAATGTTAATAATTTACTCTGCTTGATGATAATTATTAATTCCTAATTAATGATAATTCGTAATAATAATTAATATCATTTAGTGATCTAGACAGAAGGGTGATCTGCATAAAGAAGATAATAAACTGTTATGTCAAGAATTTGCAGAGTTTTTCGTAATTAATATTACAAAAATACAAATTTCAAGGTTGTCTTGAATGAAGTTGTGACGACGGTCGGAGAGAATGTGTTTGTAGACGGAAAATTGCTGAAAATAACCGGGCGAGAATTCGCAGTCAGTTCACTGGTAGGTACATCTTCTACCATTAAGATCTTGTTAACGATCTTTAATGTTTCTAGATCATTATTTTGCTGCAAGAGTGTGGACCACTTCTCTTGCAATTTTATCCGATTTGTACCAGGAATTGCCTGCATTTATGGGAAGCATTTTTCGATCAACTCCAAACTTTGTCTCAACTCAACACCACCTTCCTTCCGCCTTATAAGGCGTGAGAAACGCGGGATTTCCAACCAAATCCAAGACTTTTTTCAACACTTCGCGATCCTACTCAAGTGATCAAAATCAATGTCTTCGTCTGATTTTGGTATTTAGACATTTTATTTTATTTTCTTCCCATCACCAAATATCGTCAAACGTTATTGATTACCTATCAAATATGCAGCATTGCGATTTTTCCCCGAATATGCATATTGCATGCAAGAATATACAGCAACAGTCCGAATATACAAAAATATGCAGAAATAAATTCAAACCAGAGCATCTACAGAAGGTAAGTCGGATAAAGGAAGAATTTGCGCTCGCCTGAAGGGAAATGGATATGCAATTGCATAGAAATCCGGTCTTTAGTTATAAGTTATTCTTGTATGAGAAATCATTGCTACACTGACCCTTGCAATTATTCATGAATTTAACATCCCTCAACATGGAAAGTCCATCAAAGTCATGTTTCTCTCTTTCCACATTCTTCAGGACATAATGGAAGAGGTGTCGCTGAGCGATTTGGATGCTCAAGGCGAAGCCATTTGCGTGTCTGGCGCTTACAAGAGGTTCGGATCCAAAGGATACACTTTGCGGGGGCTCAACATGACAGTTAAACAAGGCACTATGTGAGTGATTTATCTTGTCCTTTTTGAAAACCCCATCATTAGGTACTAGTAAGGTAATCGCCAGTGCTCTCATACAAACGACTAGTTAATATAAAAAGTGAGTAACTATTTAAACTACTATAATGTTCACTAACCACTTCCTCCTCCGCTTCAGGCGTAACCTTGCAGAGTGAAAAGTGAGTTACAAGTGCGTTTGTAGTTCGTAATTATCCCTTTAATCCAACCAGCGAACAAATTTTGAACAGTAGGCTTCCCGATTTTCTGTCAGAAGATTCTGTCAGGTGCCTATTTAAGAATTGAGGCGTTTGCTATCAACACCAGCTGATTAGATTTTTGGAAATTTTACAGGAGAGAGAAAAAACTTCTCACGTCTAGAGTTCTAAAGCTAATTTTTTGTTTAAATTTTTAATTGTCGGTACTTAAATATAGGTAACCGCCTAGAATTTGATTAGTTTTTCATTTTCATTGCAGGTGCATTACCTTGGGCATAATTACACTAATTAGGGTGGAATGAGCTCATTTTGATGCAAAACACGGGTTTTCATGCTTTTTTTTTCAGTTTTTTTGTTCAATTAAGTTGTGTGAAATTGGTTTTTTTTTCAGTTTACTAGTTAATATTTGTGTCTTTACGATTTTCAATAAACGACATCCACTTAACTTTTTCAAATGATCTGAAATTTCACAGTTGTGACGTAGTTATAAGTACTTTGGTCCAATGTGAAAAAGGTCATAAATTGCAATCTGTGCGTAGTTCGATGAACACCTAGTTCTGTGCACTTTCGATGAACTAGGGAAACAGCAAGCAAACCGCGAACATCGGAACAACATTGAGAACAGGACCAAGGAAGGTTATCTATCTGCAAGGTGGATGCGAGCTGCCCTGGTCGGAGATGGCAAAAGCTTTGATTTGGTCCAGAGGGCAAACCTTTTCATCTAGTTTTGGGTTGGAATGAGCTGGATTTGAGCTATATGCTTTCGTCAGGTTACGAAGGACCCTCTAAACTTTCAAAATATGCAAAAAAGTGGATTTCAGAAAAATATGGAATGAGCTGGTTTTGATAGCAAACGCCTGTAATTATTCTTCTGTGTGCATATCTACCACACCGCAGTTTCATGCAGTTCAGATTCAACAGAATTTTCCACTTCCATTTATTACAAAACATTCACAAACGCCAATATACTACAAAACAGTAAACTGATGTTGGGTATCTCCACTACATGCAGATACATCGATAGGTACATGGGTATGTCTCATTTTCTCCCTATGAAATATGTGTTTTGAGTCTCAAGTAAAGCAAAATAAAGGTAAAAATTTAATAACTTCAATGCGTCATTAAGAACTGTTACCTAACGTAGTCAAGAAGATCCACACGAAATTTCATGTTGATCGGCTGTGGACCCGTCAAAGTGGCAAAAATTGCAGTTTTCTTGGGTTAATGGGTTAAATAATGGCAGTAGTTCATGTTATAAAGGAGTGCTGACTTTCAGGTCGATTCGTCCTGTTACCCAGGCTGTAGACTCGTCATAGTGGACAATATTAGCCTAAAATTTATGTTTTTTTGTTTCTAAAACTTTTTGGGTTGAGATAACGGGTTAAATCGTTTAAAAGTCACTGTCTGAAGTTGCGTAACTGAATAAGGAACAGAGACGATCAAGGTCAGGGTCATAAACCAGGTTTTTGAAGTTGCATAACTCGGCTTCCTGTAGACCTACCGACTTGAAACTATCAGAGCCCTCTATTATCCAGACCTAGAATATCCAAACCAAATTTCATGTTAAACGGTCTTTTTGTAAAAGTGTATCTATGGATTTTTTTTTCTCAAATACCTACACTTTGTTTTGACAATTTAGTCTTGTCATTTCCACCTTCAAAACCACCTCTTTGTTACTTAACAATTACACTATCGCTCCCATCACCATGCAAAAATAAACTGTATAACACATTTTAGATCATGTAGAGCCTGTTCACTGGTCGTATTTCTTTTGATTTATAATGCTACTTATGTAATGCAACAGATACGGTCTCCTCGGGCCGAGCGGATGCGGTAAAACGACGCTCCTCGGGTGCCTTACCGGAAGCTTGAAACTCGATGGTGGAACAATCAGGATGGAAATCAATCAATCTTCTCAAATGGGATACATGCCTCAAGTAGGTGACGCTTGGTGTGAGTTGTAATAAAGTTATGAATTGGTATTGGCTTAGTATTATCATAATCAGATAATCAGTTCTTTATTCATCCGTTCATACATAAGTATATGGTAATCGCCAATTTACATATTCTCTGTTATTATATCATCATTATTATACGAGTATTAAACTGTAGGTATACATCATTATTACCTATATTATGCTGTATACTGTCAAGAATGGGATACAGGCAGGCAGGAGGCCGCAATGCGAGTCCACCACATCCCAAGGGTGACCCCCCTGGTACCAACCGAGGACAAGCCCACCCCACAACAAGACCACACAACAAGACCACAACAACGGGGCAAAATAAACAACACACAGTACACTGTCCATATGCAATGGGTGCCAAGTCATTGGGCGATAGTAGGGGATGAACGGGCCAAAATCGCCACTCACTCCTGAATCTACCATAAATTGAAATCCCTGCGAATGAAGATAAAACTTCCTGCAAAGCTGAAATGATCCGCACATGGCAAAGAACGTAATATGTTCATTTATAAAGGTCAATTTTATTTGTATGTAGACTCTGACATGGAATTCCCCTGTGCTTTCCGACTTATTTTCATACAAATAAAATCGACCTTTTGGTTCAACAGGTTTTGCAGCGACTCTGGCGTCAACACTAACTTTTTTTGTTCAATTTGTCTCGTGAACTTGGTGAGTTCCCTGGAATATGGAAGTTGGGATATGTTGTACCCATTTTCAAGTCGGGAAAGAGACATTTAATCAATAAATACTGGGCCGTCGTTAGTTGTCTGTTATGCCTGAGATGTTCGAAGCTTTGGTGGTTGATTTAAGGGCCCCTATGTTTAGACTATTACGAGGGACGTCTGGAAAATAAGGTTACAAGGGCTGTGTAGGACGATGTGAAGTTTCAACCACCAAAAATTCGAACATCTCAGGCATAACAGACAACTAACGATGGCCCAGTATTTATTGATTAAATTCCTCTTTCCCGCCTTGAAAATGGGTACAAAATATCCCAACTTCCATATTCCAGGGAACTCACCAAGTTCACGAGACAAATTGAACAAAAAAAAAGTTAGTGTTGACGCCAGTTGACACATGGAAGTGGAAAAAAATAAACAATACCTACGGCATTGGTAATCTGTCTGCCGGAAGTTAGGAATATCGAAATCAAACCTACATAACTATTGTCAATATTAGCAAAAACTCTGCAAATTCTTGACACAACGGTTTATTATGTTCTTTGTACCGGTCACCTTCCTGTGTAGATCACACTGATCTGCATGTATGCAGATCAGTGCGATCTACACAGATGTTGTATACAATACCCGGAATTGGAGGAATGAGCCGACAAAATGGTTTAAATAGGCGTAACTAGCTCAGGCATGGTATATAAAATTTACTTTTTCATTTAATCATTTAATGATGAGTGAAACATTAAATGTTTTGGCGCAATACGCGGCTGTAAAGGAGATCTTTCGAGGACCACCTTGTGGGCCTGTAATCAGCTCCTAGTGAATAATGTAAACGAAAATTATTACCTAATCTATAGATCAAGTAATATTGAATATTGTTTATCAATAGATAAATGAACTGAAATTGTGGGTGGGATAAGAAGGCGGAGAAGGATGGAGGGGGGGGGGGGGGGGGGTTGGAAAGGGGGCGGGGGATATAAATGTGTAATATTAACGTTTGTTGATCATAAGGTGACTGACTACTTACCCTATATTAATTCGAGGGTCTCACGGCAACTTCCCACATCGTCATTTGGGCGACTTTTCAGCAGAGCCAAAGAAACCATCTGCCAATGACTATGTTTACTATGTAAATTGTGGGTGCGCTCTCTCTCCCCCTCTCACCACCCCTCGAAGCAGCTACTTAAATTTAAATTGTGGGTACGCTCTCTCTCCCCCTCTCACCACCCCTCGAAGCAACTACTTAAATTTAAATTGTGGGTGCACTCTCTCTCCCCCTCTCACCACCCCTCGAAGCAACTACTTAAATTTAAATTCTGGGTGAATGATTGTGGAGATGGGTGAGAGAGAAGAAAGCGGGCAGGTGCAGGTGGTTCATGAGGTGGAGAGGGAGGGAGAGTGCGAGTGACGGGGTGGGGGGGGGGGTGTCCGTAATCAACACTCCTACCCACCCTTACTTGGGGGGTCCGGCGCGTCCATGTGTCTCACGTTTAGATTTGAAATCACAGTAAATGAGGGAAACATAATAAGTAAAATCACAGTGAAATACATCAGATTTATATCGCGGTTGGATGTAGAGGTGGAGCAGTTCCACGAATATTACGAATCCAACGTCATCTTGAAGATTTTCCAAAGAGCACTATACAAGAGACTATCCAAAGAGACCGGTTTTCCCATTAAAGTCGTTAGAAGTATTTAAAAAAGTAAATTTGGAAAAAAGACTTTAAAACTTGAATGTATCGTACATTTTACGATCTCAAAGAGTTTCGATAATGAACCATTGGAATAGCCCTGAAACTCCCCCCCCCCCCCTCCCTCTTCTAAAAATTGGAGGGTTCACGTTTCAAGATACGTAAATTCAGAAAATCGAATTAAAACAAACAGCTGTTCCTTAGTATGAACATTGGTCTGTATTTCCACCGTTTGATTCACGATCGTGTTGACAGGTTTTTATCGGCTCAACCTTTGAGCCCTCATTGTGAACGAACGGCTGGTCGTACGAAGCTGCGGGTGGTCTTAACAAATTCTAAAAAATAAACTCTAACTATATGTGAACTAAAAACTATACCGTTCCATTTAAATTTGTCGAGATATGAATTTTTCAAAATTCGTTTTGAAACTCTTCCCTTTAACCTAGCTGTATACCAAGCTTTGTGTATACACTCTGAATATAAAGAAAAATTAATTTTACTACAGAATCTCGCGCTGTTTCAAGAGTTCTCTATCAAGGAGCACTTGATGTTTTACGGGTCCATCCACTCGATGAAAAAATCGCAGATATTGGAGGAAGCTGAGAAGTTGAAGGAGTTTTTAGAGCTTCCGATGTTGGATACGGTCGTTTCAACGTTGAGGTTGGTACAGGCAATGTTAGATAACCATATTTTTATTACTACCATGTATTAGATGTGTAGTAATAAAAACGTCTCGCCATGGCGCTAGTGGAGATTTCGAAAAGGGTACGGTGCTTGTGAATTGGTTAAGGACATCTCTTTAGTTGGAACGAAAAGGGCGGGCGGGGAAAGTGATTACCATAACTTTTTCCGGCTGCTGTAGAATGAAATTTGCGAGGCGATTTTGACAGGAGTGTTTTTTTTAGGAATGTCACATCTTTTGTTTGTTGAAGTTAAAAAGACCTGTAGAGGCAATATGCAAGAATAAATGAAGCAAATTAATAAAATTATAAACGAATTATTAATTAATTAATTAATAATAATAGATAAAATAGATTAATAAAACAGATAAATTGAGAAACATAAAGGAGAGGCTGTAGCCTTGCCTAACCGAATAAAAAGAAGAACATGGTAAGGGTGAAGAACCGGGTTTTTGAAATTATACAACTTGGCTCCCTGTAGACCTAGCGACTTGAAATGTTCAGGGCTTTTTTCTATTATACACACCAAATTTCAAATTGATCGGCTTTGGACCCGTCAAAATGGCCACAATTAGCCTAAGGTTCCGTTTATTGTTCCTAAAATTTTCCTGGGTTGGGCAGGTTCTTGGGCACTGGCTAAAGTTGGAACGAAGCTCTGTGACAAATTTCAAGTCAATCGGCGAAGGTGGAGAGGCTGTGAAGCCTTGGCTAATTGAATAAGAAGAAGTCATGGTAACTGGTTTTTGAAGTTATATAACTCAGCTCCCTTTAGGCCAAGCGACTTGAAACTTCTAGGGCTTTTTTCTGTTATCTACACCAAGAAGATCCATACCAAACTTTAAGTTGATCGGCTTTGGACACGTCAAAATTGCCAAAATTAGACTTAATTTCAGATTTTTGTTCATACAATTTTGTTGGGTGGAGATAATGGGTTAAATATTTCAAATTGCACTGAATCATGTTATAAAGAAGGACTGTGCGAAATTTCAAGTCGATTGGTCCAGTTACCCAGGATGTAGAATTTTCATAGTGCACAATATTAGCCTAAAATTGCTGTTTTTTGTTTCAAAAATTCGTTTGGGTTGAGACAATGGGTTAAATAGTTTAAAAGTCACTTTCTGAAGTTAAAACGAAGCTATAAATGTGCAAAATTTCAAATCAATCGATGAAGGTGGGGAGGCTGTAGCCTTGCCTGTCTGAATACGAAGAAGAAGAACAACAACAAGATATGGGCTAATTGAATAAGAAGGAGTCATGGTAACCGGGTGTTGGAAGTGATATAACTCGGCTCCCTTTAGACCTAGCGATTTGAAACTATCAGAGCTCTCTATTATTCAATTTCGGGAGTCAACTATTGGCCCGATATAAACTATATTATTATTATTACCACCTTTTAATAACAAGACAAACATTCGTTCACCAACCATGTAATGTTGATTTGGAAAATTCTTTGATAGCGGTGGCCAGCAGAGGAGGGTGTCTCTGTGCATCGCCTTTCTACACAACCCAGAGGTCCTCATTTTGGACGAGCCAACGGTTGGAACTGATGTCGTTCTAAGCGAAAGGTGATATTTTGTCTCAGTTTTACACCTTTTAATTACCTACTATACGGTTCTTCAACACGCCGAATAACAAACGATTCGCTGGAATTTTTCAGTATTTGGGATAAGTTGGTGGAAATGTCTACAGCAGAAAGAAAAACTATCATCATCACCACTCACTACATACAAGAAGCCAGAAGATCAAATACTGTAGGTATATCACAACCCTATACCGCCTTTGATAGTTTTTATAAAAATTATTATTATTGGCAATGTTTATTAACATACCGCGACATTTTTACGAAATGTTTGGAAATTGAACATATTTACAAAATTGCCACATTATTACCAACTTTTTGAGATATAAACATGTTTATAAAACTAACAGATTATTACAAAAGTTTTTGGAAAATAAACATACGGACTGACTTATATTAATAACACATGGTACCTATTCCTAGACGGGTCATTCTCATATAATTTGACCCAATTTATTGGTGAAGACACAATTTATTTTTAAATGTATTTAACGAAGGAAGTTAAGCAACTTATGTATGAAGAAACAATTTTTTTATGATGGAAATAGGAATTGTTAAAAAATACTTAACTCGACGGTAATTTGATATAATGGAACTGTTGAGAGTACAAGTAGATTCAAGATTACGATCCGTATTTACATAATGCTTATTAATATTAGTAAGGAAGAAATGGAGGTTTAAAATATATGGCTCCCCTTGACCCCTCTGACGTCATCCATTCCTGCCGGTCCACGTACGTCATATCCTGTGAGGTGTTCTTGCCGGCCACTTGTCTGACGTCATCCACCCCCTGCCGGTCCACGTACGTCATCATATCCTGTGAGGTGTTCTTGCCGGCCACTTGTCTGACGTCATCCACCCCCTGCCGGTCCACGTACGTCATCATATCCTGTGAGGTGTTTTTGCCGGCCACTTGTCTGACGTCATACACCCCCTGCCGGTTCACGTACGTCATCATATCCTGTGATGTGTTCTTGCCGGCCACTTGTCTGACGTCATCCACCCCCTGCGGGCCACGTACGTCATATCCTGTGAGGTGTTCTTACCAGCCACTTGTCTGACGTCATCCACCCCTGCCGGTCCACGTATGTCCTATCCAGTGAGGTGTTCTTACCAGCCACTTGTCTGACGTCATCCACCCCCTACCGGTCCACGTCGTCATATCCTGTGAGGTGTTCTTGGCGGCACCTGTTTGGCGTCATATCTTTTGACGTAGTTGGTCGCTTGTGTTGCGACGTCATATTATCTGAGAGGCCCGTGGATGAGGTGAAATAGACAAAATAGACTTCATATCGAATCGAGGTGTTTATTTGAATTCTTCTTCTTAGATGATTTGGCTTCAGACATGCCAGTCATAGCCATTGGATTCGTGATTCAAAGCAACCATAAAGTGGGTACAGCTTTCGTACGAGTACGCAACCACGAGGGACATTTTATGTCTTTGCGCCCCCTCCCACACCCACACCACGTACCTCGTACTTCATTGTTGTAGAAATCGTACCTGTGTGTAAACAATTATTTAAACAAAATAATAAAAATTATTACCGACGTAGTATTAAAAACCCCAGAATTATATCGTATTAATTAATCATAAATAAGAATAATTATTATTAATAATAAATACAAATTATTAATACCAAACAATAAATTATAATAATTTTCACTAGGTACTTGATAAAATTATTAATAATTAGTGATAATTCATAATAATAATTAATCTCACATTTAGGATCTAGACATTTAGACCTGTACAAAGAAGAAAATGAACCGTTGTGTCAAGAATTTGCAGAGTTTTCTGCTTTACATTAAAATTTGAAGTATTAGAGGTAACTTAAAAAAAAAAACCTTCCAATTCGAAACAGTGAAATCCCTCGTGGTTCAAATGTTTTCATCTGTGATGGCTTCATTTCAGACGGTGATGAACTTCACACCCACCCCCTTATACTCGACAGTAACACTCGAGACGTTTCCAAACTTTACATTGAAATATTTTTTCTTGAGGAAAAAACCTACAAATTGATACGAAAAACCTTTTTTTGTTTCTTTGAGCTGAAAGGAAACCCATGTGAAAAACGATGTTAAAGACTGCAGACATCAAATCGTCAGATAAAATGAGAATGACCCAGACATCCTTTCATTAATAATAATTAATTCACTACATAAATGATCCTTTAATATTTATATTGTACATCATTTGAAAGAAATATTTTACCGTCACAGATCGGTTTAATGAGAAACGGTCAGATACTTGCAGAGGACGATCCGGTAGAACTTATGAGAGAGCACGACAGCAGCTCCCTCGAGGTTGTTTTCTTGAAACTTTGCCGCCGTGAACTCCTATTGAATGACTATGGCGATCAGGATTTCCCGGTAAAAACCACAAGACTTCTACATAATAATATTATTATTATCCAAATTAAATCATTTGGATTGACCGTTCTTATTGTTTTCACAGGATAATAATAAACTGGAATCTGCAAAGAGCGACTATAATCTATTTCATCGCACTTGGTTGAAATGGAACAGAGTTCGCGCCTATTCGATGAAAAGTGTCATATGGATGAGAAGGAATATCACGTTAGTAAACCTCCGTCCAGTGCTTATTTGATACTTCAGAATTATGTTCTGCATACAATTTATCCATCGGGAGTTTGGAGTGTTCCAACAACGACTGATCTCAGGCCTGACAGAGAAATGGGGGAAGCCCCAGTCCCAGATCTCTGGGTGGGTGAAGGTTAAATTACAAATGACCATCATCCGGGCGGTGTCCCTGAGGCTGCGAGGGACCAGAAAGAAGGTAAGGAGCCTGGAACCCTACAGAGGCCTAGGACTCGAGGATGGCGCACTTCTTCCACTCCCAAGAGAATGATCATATCACTTCTTCTTACCTCTCCTGATCACGTTCATTTCAACAAACCCATAAATTCGAGAAAAAGGTTTGGTGGATTACGAAGGCGACTCAGATGAAGAGGAGGAGGACTCCAGCGACCTCCTTTCCCCTTCAAAACGGCAAAGGTTCTCCTAAATGCGAACGCAACTATTTGAATGATACTACACACAATTTATTCATTTTCACCATTTGCAATTGACAAACGGTATTCACACAAATTAGACTGATGCAAGTGTTCAATTCGTGGGGTGATTTGTAAAAGTTACCAAGTGAAATTTTTGAGAAAATGATGTTTTGAGTGAATACCTATAGTGCAGAGTTGGGAAGGGGTTTATGATGATATTTTGCTTCAATTTGGAGAAATTTCCATGTAAAATTGATCAAGTCGTCCCTTTCATGCCAAAACCATGAATGTGTCAAAAATCGAATTTTGGGGTTGGCGGCAGCTTGGATACCTATTAGCTTCCTTCACACTATAAAAATCCCCCTAGGCGGAACTAATAAAGTTATTAGTTCTATAGGATGAATAGTAGCAATGACCTCGATCCATGAATGTGATTTCCACGCTTCTGTTTTGTGCCAAAAGCATGAATGTGGGGCACGATGCACATTCATGATTTTGGCATAAGTTTGCAATAACACTGGATTTACAGAGGGTGAACTATTCGATAAGAAATATTCCGAAATCGTTAGACATAATTTGGCAGAATAAGAATTGAATGAAGAATTTAGAAAAATTGAAACAGGTCGGAAAATTTATTTTTTAAACTTCTTGTCTCATCGTCCCATGGTTCGAATTTTGGCGGAAAATGAATGTTCAGCCCCCTAGAGACCTTTAGGTTAATAAAATTACGCCAAAATTCGAACCACAGGACGATGAGATAAGACGTTAAAAAAAAAAAAAAAACAACCAAAACCAAGATACGAGGTTATCATGTGATGCCATCGATATTATACTTTATTGTAAGAAAAATGGAAACGTCATTAGGTAGCCTGCTGAGGAGACGAGGAAGCGGCAGAAGGCGAGCAGGAGAATGCATGGGAACGATTCAAGATCGGATACGGCGAACTCTGTTCTGGGGGGGGGGGGGGGCTGACTCGGGATCGGGATCGATACCGGATCGTATCGGATAAAATACCCGATCCCACCGTCGATCGGGAGGGATCGGGTATTTAGTCCGACCGGTGACCCACCAACCTCTGATTGCCCAGTCCTCCACCGCCGCGGCCGTACTCCATCGCCTTCGTTTCGCCACCGTCCTCCAGCGCCGTCCTCCAGCGCCGTCCTCCAGCGCCGTCCTTCACCGCCGTCCTCCAGCGCCGTCCTTCACTGCCGTCCACTCCCACCCACCTCACCCGTTCTCCTCTTTCCCGCACACAATCGGTTACCGCCCACACTTTCAATTTATGTGGCCGTTATTTCTTTAGAGGGTTGTAGGAGGTTTGGTGTAAAAAGCGAGAGAATGGTTTCCAAGCTTTCGGCTTTAATCTTCAGGGCTGTAACACAGAACGACCTGCTGTGAGATCTGACCATTGCCGGTATCATTAACAGTTAATGAGTAACTGTTTTATTAAAAATTATTTAGAATGTAAGTTACTTACATTCTAAATAATTTTGAATAAAACAGTTACTCACTAAGTTGTTGGTAGGTATTTGTTGTTGCTAGGTATTGCATACAAAATAAAATAAGATAGAAAAGACGGCCCTAGACCAACATTGTATTCGACATAACCATGAACCTGATTTCCAAAAAGTCACTTCCATAACTAGGGAATTTTCAACATTAAACGCCAAATTTATGAAAAATCCATATCCTCAAGCAACCGAATTCCATGAATATAGAAAAAACGAACTCCATCACCTCGGCACGCAATTCATACCGCTATTTTCTAACAAATAAACACTCTATCACCCCGACCCCATATTTTTCGCGTTTTCAGAGGAAATCAAATTCCGCGTCGGACGGCGTTTCAAACGGTCCAGCCGTTCAGCGGCAATCGTCCGTCAAAGATGGGAAATTTTGACCATGGTCCGCTAAAAAGTTTACAACCCTCAACTTCTCACGCCTGTAGGTCGAGAATGACTACTCCGATTGAAAAATTTTAAGGGACCAAAGTTGTAGGAAATTTGATTTTGATGGATAATAAACCGAAAATCGGGGTGAGCTAGACTCAATTCCAAAGTTAACAAACATTTTACGGATTGTTTGGTTTACGAGGGGGAAAAACCGCGATTTTCGGACTCATTCTCAGTTTTCAGCTCATCTCTTTTAAACGTCCTAAACCAGGTGAAACAGCATTAAAGTTTCTCTAAAATCCATTGTTCAACATTTTTTGACCGAATGATAACCAAGATACGGGCGGTCAAAAAATAAATTTCTCAAAATGTGAAAAAATACAGGTTTTGGGGTAGTACAATTATATTTACACGCATACCTATGTATCAGTACACGTATTATGTATACTCCCTCACCTCCCTTCTCAATACCTTTTTTCTCCACCCCCCTTCATGCTACCTCGGGCATTGATGCTAATTAATTTTCTGTACGATGCGTAATTTTGAAGTTATACGCAAAAACTGAAATAAGTGCGAGAATGTCGCGTTTTTTTTTTGCCCTCCCGTAAAGAGCTCAAGGTCCTCGTGTTCAAAAACTCAGCAAACATACCTCTGCCATCCACAAACAACCCCTCAAATTTTCATTAACTTTGTAATTGAGTCGTGGTAGAATGTACGAGTGCATAGCTCCTGGACTACAGCACCAGTGGCGTAGTTCTCCCCCCCCCCTCCCCTCGAAATTTTGAGACATATTTAAAAATATTTCTTCTTAAAATGAAGTTTTTCTTTATTATGAAAAGTGTTAAAATCAATTTAAAACTCTCTATTTAGTACCCTGTTTGTCAAAAAGTTTCCCGAGGGGTGTACCCTGTACTCCTCTGCTTTTGGACCCTCCGAACGAAATTCCTGGCTACGTTACTGTACTGCACCTAGGTAGAATCCGGATATACAATTTTGAATAATAACCGTATTTCAACAAAAACCATCGAAACCTTGAATATTTGAATAATTGAATAGCTGTATAGTTTTTTTTAACGAATTTGAATATCTTTTGGTTCAGAGTATTTTTTAATAAGTTCATTTGGAGGTAGGTACTTTGGTGAATGCACCTACGTCTTAGTATCAATGATTGGTGATGTAGGTATACCTATAGGTGCTAAGTAATAACGTGGAATTCACATGGAAAATTGACGAGACTTACTGAACTAGTAACCCTCTACTCGTACGACCTAAAAAGATTTTATGTCATTACGCCAACTGTACACAGAGCAGAATCAATGTAGAAAATAATGAACCGTTTTGTAAGTATTTGCACCGTTTTTCAATGTACAATGCTTGATAGGTTGGTCCTGTTCACCTTGTTGCTGCCGATTGTGCAGTGCACGTTGATCAGTTTGAGTGTCGGTGAAGACCCAAAGGGGCTCAAACTTGGAGTGGTCAACGAAGAAACACTTGAGATCACTATGGCCTTAAGCAACGGAACTGAGTGCATCTCGAATTCTACACTGTCCAGAGAGTTCCTCAGTATACTGCAGGGAAAAGGAATGAATTTGGTACGTAATAGTTAAACTTCGAGTACACCTACAATATTCTATTAATAGAAATTATTGAAGAACAAGCCTCATAAACGACACCGAATGCATTCAGGCCCGAAATTGAATTCATATGGTCTACAAAGTAGCCCAACTTACGCCAAACATTTTGTCATCCTTAAAAACAGGTACAAGAGCAATTACTTTATTGTTGACTGGCCGACATGTGGTGGAACTAAGTGACACCTACAAGACAGACGTTTATAAGAGATATTGACCGACATTTATGAGAGATACTGCCCGGAAATTATACGAGATACTAAGGAATATGCAAAGAGACAATCGGGGATACTTGACGGAAACTGGCCGACATGTGGTTGATCCAAGTGACACCTACAAAACAGACGTTTATAGGAGAAATTGACCAACATTTATGAGAGATACTGACCGGAAATTATACGAGATACTAAGGAATATGCAAAGAGACAATCGGGGATACTTGACGGAAGCTGACCGACATGTGGCTGAACTAAGTGACACCTACAAAACAGACGTTTATAAGAGATATTGACCAACATTTATGAGAGATACTGACCGGAAATTATACGAGATACTAAGGAATATGCAAACAGACAATCGGGGATACTTGACGGAAACTGACCGACATGTGGTTGAACTAAGTGACACCTACAAAACAGACGTTTATAAGAGATATTGACCAACATTTATGAGAGATACTGACCGGAAATTATACGAGATTCTAAGGAATATGCCAAGAGACAATCGGGGATACTTGACGGAAACTGGCCGACATGTGGTTGAACCAAGTAACACCTACAAGACAGACGTTTATAAGAGATATTGACCGACATTTATGAGAGATACTGACCGGAAATTATACGAGATACTAAGGAATATGCCAAGAGACAATCGGGGATACTTGACGGAAACTGGCCGACATGTGGTTGAACTAAGTAACACCTACAAGACAGACGTTTATAAGAGATATTGACAGACATTTATGAGAGATACTGACCAGAAATTATACGAGATACTAAGGAATATGCAAACAGACAATCGGGGATACTTGACGGAAACTGACCGACATGTGGTTGAACTAAGTGACACCTACAAAACAGACGTTTATAAGAGATATTGACCAACATTTATGAGAGATACTGACCGGAAATTATACGAGATACTAAGGAATATGCCAAGAGACAATCGGGGATACTTGACGGAAACTGGCCGACATGTGGTTGAACCAAGTAACACCTACAAGACAGACGTTTATAAGAGATATTGACCGACATTTATGAGAGATACTGACCGGAAATTATACGTGATACTAAGGTGTGATATCCACCATGTCCAACACCGATGTCCACTGGAAAAAGAAGAAGAAGAAGACTACGTGTGTGTGTGGATGTGCTTTTTTAGACTGTGTGATTATGCTTCGGAGATACACAAATGTTCAGTTTTACCTATGTTTCTTGTCAGCAAATAAAAGCGTTATTTTCTAAATTATAGTTTCTCTTATTGAAAGTAAAGATATTATAAATGGCGACGGGGTGAAAGTATTGACTCTACATTCTACAGTATTGACTTACTACAACTTTGTTTATGCCGTGACATCTGCTGTCTAATCAGGTAACATCTTTCCAGTACTTCAGTGCCATCCATTTGTTTGCCATGGAGAATAAGAATGCTATTCAGCCATTTTCCGTCACTACTATGAAAAATGGGCAAGAATGGTTGCGGTGGAAACGGACCTTGGAGTTTTACTTTGTTGCCGAAAACATTACAGAGGCTAAGGTTAAGCAGGCTAAACTTCTGCTCTTGGGAGGTCCTGAAATCAGGAATATCTACTTCTCTCTACCAAGTGTGACTCAGTTCCCTCGAGGTCATGATGAGTACACTTATACTGTTGAATGTTTAGATGCTAAAGTGGTTCCCACATCCAGTAAATGGTATGAACGTCATCTACTTTCTCAAGTAATACAACATGATGGCGAGTCTATTTCGTCCTTTGTTACACGCATTCGGAACCAAGTAAATAATTGCGAATTTCGAGATGATTTTGTGGATGAGGCCATTCAGGGCCAGCTTGTTAATGGTGTTCGTTCTGAAGACTTGCGCAATGAGCTTATGCGTCAGAAAAAGACTGCCACACTCAATGATTTTGAGTCTCTTGCTTCGATGTATTCTACAGTAAAGCTTCAATCTTCAATGATTTCAAGTTCTATGCCAACAGGTGGAACACCGTTGTCAGTATCTGAGGTAACACCATCTTCGTCTGTTTGCCGTTTGAAGGAGCAAACATATAAGTCTCGTGGCAGGAATACTTCGGACCAGTCGTCAGGTAGGGTGCTTAACTCCACCAAAATTCTCTGTTTTTGCTGTGGGAAGGAGGGTCATAAGGCAAAGGATCCTCAATGCCCTGCTCTCAATCAAACTTGTTCTAATTGCAATAGAAGTGGGCACTTTGCTAGGGTGTGCCGCAGTCCAAAAGTTATGCCTCATAACTCTGAGAATGGGGAGAAAACGAAGGTAAAAGCTGTGACAGATGAGGGAGTTTTTTGCATCCAATCTAAGAACCCTGACCGTGTGGATGAAGTTGTGCCATGTACAGTTGGTGGCATACACATTCAGATGTTTATTGATTCAGGTGCCAAGTTTTCTATGATTTCCAAGAAAACGTGGCAGGGACTTCTTCACAAAGGTACTTGCTTCATTTCTTATGTGCCCAACCCAGACATAAATTTTTTTGATGGTTCTGGAATGTTGAAATACACTATTCATTGTACTGCTCGTATTGAAATACAATGCAATGATCACAGTATTGTAACAGAGATAGTGGTCATTGAGGAAGATCTTGCAACTCTACTGGGGCGTTCTGATGCAAAGGCCTTGGGTGTTCTCAGGGTTGGTTTGGATGCTTGTTCTGACGTGCGTGTCAAGATGGTTCCAAATGTCTCAAAGCCATTGGGTAAATTGAAGAATTTTCAGTTGCACATACCAATAGACAAGTCAATTCCCCCTGTGATTCAACCCTTTAGACGAATTCCATTTGGACTCCGCTCCCGTGTTGAGGAACAGATAAATGAACTTCTTGCTGCAGAAATTATTGAACGGGTTGAAGGTGCATCAAGATGGGTATCTCCCATTGTACCAGTGCCAAAATCTGAGAGCACTATTCGGATTTGTGTTGATATGCGCAGGGCAAATGAGGCTGTTCTTAATGAGAAGCACCCAATACCAACCATTGAGGATGTTGCTCCACTCCTGAAGGATGCAATTCTATTCAGCAAACTGGATTTACGTCAAGCGTACCACCAAATTGAGCTTGACCCTGAGTCCCGTGAGATTACCACATTTGGTACGCATTTGGGCCTATTTCGATACAGGCGTCTTATGTTTGGCCTGAAATGTGCTCCTGAAATGTTCCAGCGAATTTTCGAAAACATTCTAGCTGGCTATAAGGGTGTTTTTAATTATTTGGACGATTTGCTTGTTTTTGGTAGTAGCATTGAAGAACATGATGAAAATCTGAAATCTATTTTGCATCGTTTGAATCAGGTAGGTTTGGTAATAAATATGGAGAAGTGCCAGTTTCGGCAGACTGAGGTCAAGTTTCTCGGTCACATCCTGAGTAAGGGTTGCATTCGCCCTGGTTTTGATAAGGTACAAGCAATTCAGGAATTTCGCTCGCCAGAATCAGCTGAGGAGCTCCGAAGTTTTCTTGGCCTAGTGACTTATGTGGGGAGATTCATACCTCATCTGTCAACTGAATTATGCCAACTTCAGCAAACCTGCTACTCAAAACCGTTTCACTGGGGTGCTGCTGATGAACAGACCTTTGTTCATGTGAAGTCTCTTCTGACCAAAGAGAGTCATTTGAGTCTTTTTGACCCAGACCTGCCTACCATTGTTATGGCTGATGCTAGCCCAGTGGGACTAGGTGCTGTTCTTCTCCAACGTAAGCAGGATGAGGTTAGGGTAATTTGCTACATTAGTCGTTCATTATCGTCAGTTGAACGTCGGTATTCTCAAACAGAAAGGGAGGCCTTGGCTTTGATTTTTGCTGTTGAGAGGTTGCGGGTATATTTACTGGGCCGTAAGTTTCAATTGGTCACAGACCACCAACCCCTCCGAACAATTTTTGCACCTCGCTCAAAACCATGTGCTAGGCTAGAACGCTGGCTCTTGCGACTACAGGGTTTTCAATATGAGGTCAGATATGTGTCAGGAAAAAACAACATCGCTGACCCACTTTCCCGCCTTCTGCAAGTTGACAACACAATATCAACCACTAATGACGTCTATGAAAAGAATTTGGTGATGTTTGTTGCACAATGTCAACCTCGCGCAGTTACATTGAAGGAAATACGAGAGGCCTTGGCACAGGATTGTGAACTAACAGCCATTTGCAGTGATTTAGAGTCTGGCCGTCAACCTAAATCAAAGCCTTACTCTATTATTCCAGGAGAATTCTGTGTGGTTGATAATGTTCTCTTACGAGGCTCGAGGTTAGTCATTCCGCCTTCACTTCGTCAGCGTGTTTTGGCCAATGCACATGAAGGGCATCCTGGTATTTGTAAGATGAAGGAACGTCTGAGGTCAAAGGTGTGGTGGCCCGCAATTGACCGTGAGGCAGATGGCATGGTTCGGAGATGCCCGGCTTGCCAGAGGGTAGGCAAGGAAATTACCAAGGAGCAGATGTCTCGTCGGGAACTGCCGGATGGCCCATGGCAGGATCTTGCCATTGATTTTAAAGACTTACCTGGAAATCAGTATTTATGTGTCGTTGTTGATTATTTTAGTCGATACATTGAGGTAAAACTTATGCATTCCATCACAGCTTCAACAACAATTGCTTTTCTTAAAGATATTTTTGCTAGACACGGTCTGCCATATGCAATTACTTCAGACAATGGACCTCAATTTGTTTCACAAGAATTTGCAAATTTCTGTTTGGAATTTGGCATCACACATCAACGTCCTCCACCATACTGGGCTCAGGCTAATGGTGAAGTCGAGAGACAAAATCGTTCCCTACAAAAAATTCTATATAATTCATATGAGAGGTCTATTCCTGAAAAAGATATATCTGTTGGTGATGAAGTATTGGTCCAGCGCCCCTTCACTATGAGGAAAATTGATTCAAAGTTTGAAGAGGACACAGGAGTGGTTACGGCTGTCAATGGCCCTATTGTCTCCATTTCAACCCCTACCAGGAACATTGAACGCCATAAAAATCAGGTGGAGAAGTTTGCTGCTGATCCCCCTCCAAGCCCCTCTGGTCCCAGCACAAGTGAACCACCGACCCAGTTGAGGAGATCCGGGCGTGCAACCACACTCCCAGTCCACTTGAAGGATTACGACCTGACTTGAATACTCGTTTCAACAACTAGGGGAGGGATGTGATATCCACCATGTCCAACACCGATGTCCACTGGAAAAAGAAGAAGAAGAAGACTACGTGTGTGTGTGGATGTGCTTTTTTAGACTGTGTGATTATGCTTCGGAGATACACAAATGTTCAGTTTTACCTATGTTTCTTGTCAGCAAATAAAAGCGTTATTTTCTAAATTATAGTTTCTCTTATTGAAAGTAAAGATATTATATAAGGAATATGCCAAGAGACAATCGGGGATACTTGACGGAAACTGGCCGACATGTGGTTGAACTAAGTAACACCTACAAGACAGACGTTTATAAGAGATATTGACCGACATTTATGAGAGATACTGACCAGAAATTATACGAGATACTAAGGAATATGCCAAGAGACAATCGGGGATACTTGACGGAAACTGGCCGACATGTGGTTGAACTAAGTAACACCTACAAAACAGACGTTTATAAGAGATATTGACCAACATTTATGAGAGATACTGACCGGAAATTATACGAGATACTAAGGAATATGCAAACAGACAATCGGGGATACTTGACGGAAACTGACCGACATGTGGTTGAACTAAGTGACACGTACAAACAGACGTTTATAAGAGATATTGACCAACATTTATGAGAGATACTGACCGGAAATTATACGAGATACTAAGGAATATGCCAAGAGACAATCGGGGATACTTGACGGAAACTGGCCGACATGTGGTTGAACCAAGTAACACCTACAAGACAGACGTTTATAAGAGATATTGACCGACATTTATGAGAGATACTGACCAGAAATTATACGAGATACTAAGGAATATGTCAAGAGACAATCGGTGATACTTGACGGAAACTGGCCGACATGTGGTTGAACCAAGTAACACCTACAAGACAGAGGGTGATTCCACTAAAAGCGGCAAATTCATGTCTTTTCTCTTTTTCTCGGAGACTATTAGGAGTATTGCAACGGGACAAAAAGCACTGAATAGAGAATGATATTCCCCAGACCATACACGATTTCTGTTTCAAAATAAATGATTAGCAAGCTTAGAAAAATTAGCAACATAGCCCAAATGTCATTCCCCTGGCATGTCCAATCCCCAAGGTACAATACTTCTCCAAGCTACCGCAGTTGTTCAATTTGAGATTCTGGAATTCTACAAAACAGACGTTTATAAGAGATATTGACCGACATTTATGAGAGATACTGACCAGAAATTATACGAGATACTAAGGAATATGCAAACAGACAATCGGGGATACTTGACGGAAACTGACCGACATGTGGTTGAACTAAGTGACACCTACAAAACAGACGTTTATAAGAGATATTGACCAACATTTATGAGAGATACTGACCGGAAATTATACGAGATACTAAGGAATATGCAAACAGACAATCGGGGATACTTGACGGAAACTGGCCGACATGTGGTTGAACTAAGTAACACCTACAAGACAGACGTTTATAAGAGATATTGACCGACATTTATGAGAGATACTGACCAGAAATTATACGAGATACTAAGGAATATGCCAAGAGACAATCGGGGATACTTGACGGAAACTGACCGACATGTGGTTGAACTAAGTGACACCTACAAAACAGACGTTTATAAGAGATATTGGCCAACATTTATGAGAGATACTGACCGGAAATTATACGAGATACTAAGGAATATGCAAACAGACAATCGGGGATACTTGACGGAAACTGGCCGACATGTGGTTGAACTAAGTGACACCTACAAAACAGACGTTTATAAGAGATATTGACCGACATTTATGAGAGATACTGACCAGAAATTATACGAGATACTAAGGAATAGGCAAACAGACAATCGGGGATACTTGACGGAAACTGACCGACATGTGGTTGAACTAAGTGACACCTACAAAACAGACGTTTATAAGAGATATTGACCAACATTTATGAGAGATACTGACCGGAAATTATACGAGATACTAAGGAATATGCCAAGAGACAATCGGGGATACTTGACGGAAACTGGCCGACATGTGGTTGAACCAAGTAACACCTACAAGACAGACGTTTATAAGAGATATTGACCGACATTTATGAGAGATACTGACCGGAAATTATACGAGATACTAAGGAATATGCCAAGAGACAATCGGGGATACTTGACGGAAACTGGCCGACATGTGGTTGAACTAAGTAACACCTACAAGACAGACGTTTATAAGAGATATTGACCGACATTTATGAGAGATACTGACCAGAAATTATACGAGATACTAAGGAATATGCCAAGAGACAATCGGGGATACTTGACGGAAACTGGCCGACATGTGGTTGAACTAAGTAACACCTACAAAACAGACGTTTATAAGAGATATTGACCAACATTTATGAGAGATACTGACCGGAAATTATACGAGATACTAAGGAATATGCAAACAGACAATCGGGGATACTTGACGGAAACTGACCGACATGTGGTTGAACTAAGTGACACGTACAAACAGACGTTTATAAGAGATATTGACCAACATTTATGAGAGATACTGACCGGAAATTATACGAGATACTAAGGAATATGCCAAGAGACAATCGGGGATACTTGACGGAAACTGGCCGACATGTGGTTGAACCAAGTAACACCTACAAGACAGACGTTTATAAGAGATATTGACCGACATTTATGAGAGATACTGACCAGAAATTATACGAGATACTAAGGAATATGCAAACAGACAATCGGGGATACTTGACGGAAACTGGCCGACATGTGGTTGAACTAAGTAACACCTACAAAACAGACGTTTATAAGAGATATTGACCGACATTTATGAGAGATACTGACCGGAAATTATACGAGATACTAAGGAATATGTCAAGAGACAATCGGTGATACTTGACGGAAACTGGCCGACATGTGGTTGAACCAAGTGACACCTACAAGACAGACGTTTATAAGAGATATTGACCGACATTTATGAGAGATACTGACCAGAAATTATACGAGATACTAAGGAATATGCCAAGAGACAATCGGGGATGCTTGACGGAAACTGGCCGACATGATGTTGAACTAAGTGACACCTACAAGACAGACTTTTATAAGAGATATTGACCGACATTTATGAGAGATACTGACCGGAAATTATACGAGATACTAAGGAATATGCCAAGAGACAATCGGGGATACTTGACGGAAACTGGCCGACATGTGGTTGAACCAAGTAACACCTACAAGACAGAGGGTGATTCCACTAAAAGCGGGAAATTCATGTCTTTTCTCTTTTTCTCGGAGACTATTAGGAGTATTGCAACGGGACAAAAAGCACTGAATAGAGAATGATATTCCCCAGACCATACACGATTTCTGTTTCAAAATAAATTATTAGCAAGCTTAGAAAAATTAGCAACATAGCCCAAATGTCATTCCCCTGGCATGTCCAATCCCCAAGGTACAATACTTCTCCAAGCTACCGCAGTTGTTCAATTTGAGATTCTGGAATACTGCAAAGACCCATGTGCTCATCAAGTCGTCTACTATAAACACCTTTGTTTTCATAATTTTAGATGCATAGGATGTATATTCATGCATCAAGAATAGTGTGTCTAAATTCAGCCATTCTCAATTGATGATGAGACAAACAAAAACACAGACAGATTATTACACGTTTTTTACTAGTATTTCATTCATAGCGTTCCAGCGGATAGACAGATTTAAAGGCGGATGTTTCACAAACCTATTCAGATAAATTCTGCGTCAAATGGTACCAGCCGCCACTTTATAAATTCAGCCATTCTCAATTGATGATGAGACAAACAAAAAGACAGACAGATTATAATACGTTGTTTAGTAGTATTTCATTCATAGCGTTCCAGCGGATAGACAGATTTAAAGACAGATTATTACACGTTTGTTGAGTGTAATAAACTGCCGTTACGTGACTTTAGTTGTGACCCGGCAGTCGCCAAAACCAGTCTGAATTGAATAAAGAAACAGGTAGTAAACGTTTTTTCTCCATTAACCCTTTTATAGCAATCAACTGGTTTTTTTTGTTGAAAATTGTGGGTTCTAGTCGACCCCTAACTTTTATTTTTTTCTTTTTTCCTCCATTATGAATTTCTAGTTATTAATATAATTTAAAAAAATAACTGCAGTTTAAACGTCGTAATCACATGTCAACATCACATTAGGTAGGTATGTAGGTATCACTCGCAGTGTAATCGAGACTTCCACTGATTTAAGGTTGAGTATCGGAATGTCGACGAAGCACTGCGAGCAGCGAAGAAGAACTACGTGTGGGGCGTGGCGTATTTAAACCAGAATTACAGCTCCTTCGTTCACGAGAGATTGGAAAAAGGTGTGAAGGCTTCGAACGAAGCGATCAACGGTAGCGAAGTACTTGTTTGGTTGGACATGTCCAGTAAGTTCAAACTTCAAATACACACAAATTTTTTGTATTTCTCCAAGAACTCGAAATCAATTTCCACTTTAACTCACTAGTGGTCGCTCTGAAAAGTGTCACGTTAGTGGACGCTAGCGGTACTCAGTACCGCACATTCATTTTATAATTTCTCTATATTTTTGGGTCTCAAAATCTATCTTCAATAGGAAAAGTTGATATAATATTATTCCAGATAATGAAGATTGCTGGAAAATATTAAAATTCCAATTTACGAGTATTAGTCACATCAGAAAAGTGGTCCGAGATTCATTATCAAAATTAATATTAGATAATAAAAATTATTCAAAACTTGTAGTATAAAGTTGAAATAAAGTTGACCTCGATAATTAAGGCTTTATCGAACAAAATTCAGGCATAGAATGAAATGAATACTGAAATAAATATTTTGAGAACTGCATTGAATTTGAATTGGAATTTGTATATGTACTGAGTTTTGAATAATTTGTAATAATTTTTTGAATGATTTGAACAATATTTTCTTTGATTTCAATCTGAAAACAATGAATAACATGTGCATACTGCAAAGCTCAAAATTTTTCAACGTTAGGCACCTGGTCTGAGGATCCTTTTTGGTTTATTATCTTCGATAATGAACCATTGGAATCGCCCAAAGAAAAAAATTTTTTAACCCCCCCTCAAAATTTGTTGGTTTACGTTTCAAGATACGTAGATTCAGAAAATCGAATAAAAAAAAAATCCGTCCGTCCGCCCTACGCCGTACGCCGTACGCCGTCCGCGCCACTTTGCCCAGTTAGCGTTGAGTTAAAATTACGAAATTTTTTTTATGGGTTTCGACCAACACCACAATGATCCTCGAAACTTTTCATAACCCTAGGTCAAGGGGAAGGGGTTCAAAACGAATTTTGAAAATTTGAAAATCTCATATCTCGAAAAATTCATATAGAACGGTATGTTTTTTATTTCATATTTAGATAGAGTTTGTTCCGTAGAATTTTTTAAGACCATCCGCAGGTGTGTACGACCAGCCGTTCGTTCACAATGACGGCTCAAAGATTGTGCCTCACCACACGATCGTGAATCAAATTGTTGAAATACAGGTCCATTTTCATACTAACAAGCTCATTGGAACATCATATGGCTTAAGTGATGTCGAGTTTGTTGTTCTGAGGTGCGTTTCGTGCTGCGGAAATGAAGGTAATTTCGAATGTTTGTTGGTAGGTACTTCTTTTATAGAAAAATTATTACCGACGTAGTATTAAAAACCCCAGAATTATATCGTATTAATTAATCATAATTAATAATAATTATTATTAATAATAAATACGAATGATTAATACCTAACAATAAATAATAATAATTTTCACTAGGTACTTGATAAAATCGATAATAATAATTAATCTAACATTTAGGATCTAGACATTTAGACCAAGTGATCTAGACAGAAGGGTGATCTGTACAAAGGAGATAATGAACCGTTGTGTCAAGAATTTGCAGAGTTTTTCATAATCTCTTCTAAGGTAGTTATTCAAACGAATAACTGCCTATTTAGATGAAAATATTCGAAAATAGAAGGAAGAGGGGGAGATAAGTCGATGGATACTCAGTACCCAGCGCCTCCATAGTTGTAATGGGAAATAGCGCCTCCATCGGAGGGTTAAACATGGGTCGTGTTACATACGTCTAGCCAAGACTATGAAACAACCACCACACGAGATAAGAGTGATTAGACCGGCAGCGGAGAAAATGAACGTTCAATTTCAAGTTCCGTTCAATAAACAAGTACATTCATTTTTCATTTCGTAAACCATCATATTTATTCGTTAAATAACGGAATATTGGCGCAGTTCATAGTAATATTACCTACGCTACATGGCACAACCACTAACAGGCGGGCCAGCGGATTTATCCCAACTTTTACATCCCCACAACCAACTGAACACAACGATGGGGCAGTTGCTCCTTCAAATGCAGCAGCAAACAGCGTCCTTGCTTTCACCAGAATCTCGAGCCCCAAGAAAATTTGAAAAGTATGACGAAATTGAAAACGTCGAAGACTACACGGCGAGGTTTGAATCGTTTTACAGGTATGACGTTACCGGGGATACATCTGATGATAACAAAGTAAGCTCTTTACTTGCATGCTTGCCAGCAAAATTTAATACATTTGCATTATTAAAGAGTCTGGCGTATCCTACTAAACCTAAGGATTGCAAATACTCGGATGCAGTAGCATTGCTCACAGGTCACCTAAACCCTCAACCCCTCGTAATACCAAGCCGGCATGGTTTCCTAAACAGAAAGCAAAGAGATGGTGAGTCAATAAATGAATAAGTACTTGGTTGAATTAGCCATCCCTTGTCAGTATCCTGCAGATAGACGATAATGCAATATTCACTCGGTTTCTAGTCTGTAAAATTGGTTTAAACAAAATTTTGCTGGCAAGCTTATGATGAGCTGGACTTCAAACAAAATTTAATGGTATGATGAGCTGGACTTTAAATATACAATATAGTTCGGTACCCTGCTAATAATTGGATGGTAAAACGTAAATGCGAAACGGATCTCTCACTGCAGAGTCTGCGTCGCATTCTGCACTCTTAACAAACTGCACAGCTCAGAACTTGTAATGGAGAAGGATCCGACATTGTATTGTTTTAATGACCTCAAAGCTCTAAACTTTTGTTACTTGAAACAAAACCTAAAATTAAATCACGACAAGACTAAATTTATCGCATTTTCACTCATAGCCAAGGATATACCCAACCTTAATACAATTAAATGTCATTATAAGGAAAACTGTAGCTCGATTCGTTGTGACTGCGATGCGTTGTGATTCAACAATGCAAAAACATAAAATACCTAGGGGTCCACGTTGATCAAACTATTTTTGGGAGCTACATGCTGAGTCCGTAAACAAAAAACTTAGAAAAGTGATACGTGTATTTGTAGAAATTAAAAATATTATGAATAGCAAAACTAAAATAATGGTACTTATATAATGCACTGGCTCAAATGCACTTGAACTATGGGATTGTAGCATGGGGAAATGCATATACAAATAAAATAAAAAATGTGATAAAGACACAACAACTATTAATCAAAATACTATTCAACAAGCCCTTCAGATACCCTACAGAGGCACTTTTTAACGAAACAAAAATTGTAACATTCAAAGAGTTATTAGATAAAACAACGATAACAATTGTATATAAATATATATTAATGTGTTGAATGACCAAATACTAGTCGGTGGTGTGAAGGTTTTTTATTCCACGACGTTTCTGCCCAGGAACTGGGCCCTATTCATGTGGAGATATGTTGAGATGAAGTAAATGTCACATAGGGGATTTGAACAGGGGATAGCGCACGGTAACAACAGAAGGTTAAGGGATGCAAGGTTACAAATACAGAGTCACAATTTCGGTGTCTTGGCCGAACCACGACAGACAACAGTTGTTGACATTATAATATAATAAATGTACGTAATTATATAAAAAAGTAGGGTAAGATTAGAAGTTTAACATTTATGCTAGTGGTCTAAGTAGGTAGGTATGTAGTAAGTAGGTAATACAGTTACAAAAAATTGTTGGCATAAGTAGGTACCTAGGTAATACAAACATTGTCAAAAGTTGTTATGAAGAATAGTTGTTCTAAGTAGGTAGGTAATGTTGAATTGGAGGGGGGAATTGATTGTAGGTAGGTACTGTCTATTGAGAAACATGGAAGGACTAGAGAAATTACTTACTGTTGGCGATGTGTTAAAAGTTTTTGATAAATTGTTGCTAGACCGTTGGTGTCTTTTTTGAAGTTCATAGTTCTATCCTTATTTTTCAAAATGAAACCTACTTCTTTGATTTTTCGTTTTTTAGTATTGGTTTCTGAGCAACAAAACTGCCAATAATTATCAGTATTAAAACTGATAATTATTATCAGTATTGGGATTATGTTTAGTTACAGCTATGTGTTTGGCTAAGGCTGTTGGGAACTGTAGATCCGGCTCATTACCAGTCATATTACGAGCTTTTTTGTTGTCGTTTTTGTGGCCTGTCATCCGTTTTTTTGTCAATTGCCTAGTTTACAAAAATACCTACCTAAACATGATGTAATGCATGGGAAATTTCTTATACTGGCCTTGTCAGTCTAATCAAAATGTAAAAAACCTATTGAAATCTTTCACCCGGACATAAGACTTAATTACAGAAAATAATAAATAAAATAATATTAAGGCCATGAAAAAATATTTTATAAATTTTAATTCGTTTTAAAAACCTGGTTTTTAAAACGAATTAAAATTTATAAAATATTTTTTCATGGCCCTTCTACAATTTTGAGGGAGGATCGTTAGTGGCAGTGGATATACAATAAATAATACAAGTAGACGATGCGGAGAAATTCGCTGTTAATTTCAGTGAATTGGAAGTGGGGTAGGCTACACATTGGCAGTGGCTATACTGGCTGCTCCCTCGTTTTTCTCTGTAAGTATTCCAAATATATCCATAGCCACTAACGATCCTCCCTCAAAATTGTAAAAGGGCCATGAGAAAATATTTTATAAATTTTAATTCGTTATAAAAACGTGGTACCTATATACCAAATATACCTGTATACTGTAAAAAACTTTTTTTTTCAAAATTTATTTTCCTTTTAAACACCAAAATTTAGGGTTGTTCAATGGACATCTTTGACTCTTACTTCTCTAATTGAGTTCATCATTGACACTCTGTGGTGCTTGTTAAAATTATGCAGCAACGCACGCAAGAATAATTTACCAAAGGAAGCAATACGGTTTTTATCGTTTTTTTATACGGTTTTTATACAAAATGGTGTGGAAATGTTCGTCAAGGATGACATGTGCATCCCCGTGTCTCTCACGGACAGAACTTCCTCTCACGTACAATTTGTTGTAGGTCAGATCATTGGGAAAGTTTTGAAAGAACGGATAAGGGAAACAACTCTCGAGCTGTTGGCCAACGTCATCAAGAGGTGCAGTTTTTCATCAATCCAGCCCGGTACGCTCGCTAAGGTAAACAATTATTGAGAATCAGCAACTGTTACGAATATTTCACTAAATATACTGTAAAGTACGTTTGCGCGAATCTATTACTTACCTACTAATTAGCGAATTTTCGATGTATTTTTAAAACTCGAATTTCCGAAAAAGGGTTGTACCAAAATCCGGTCCGGACCATCCTGAATTGAGATAAAAAGTTCAAATTTGCGCAAAAAGATCTGTCTTTCGTAGATGGGCAGAATTGGACCACTGTAAGGGGGGTTTTGGGGAGTTTTAAAGGGGAAAAATGACCTTCTCTTCAAAATTATTTCTCTCTGACTAAAGATCGGTAGGTACTTACAGCAGCCTTCTTAATAGTTACTTGTTATCTTGGAAAAAACAGGTTCTTCCAGTTCCCTCAATGCCGTTTGTGTTAATTATAAAATCTTGTTACTTACCAGTATGTACTCATGAAAAAAGTTGTGTCCATTTTTTGCTGAGTAACACCTCAGTTAATCGATTTTTCAACGCTGAACACGATGGTGAAGTGAGAATTGCGATATCTCATTCCGTTCTCAATCTGGAGCACTTTGATGTTGAAGAGACGTGGTTGTTAGGTACTTGAGATGTTCTTCACGGTTCATCTGCTCTAATTTGATAATGGAATGAGATATCGGAATTCTGACTTCACCATCGTGTTCAGCGTTGAAAAATCTTTAAACTGAAGTGTTACTTGGCATAGAAAGGAGAAAAAATTTGTTATAAAACCAGTAAACTGGAGACATTGTACATAACGCCTGTTATTTCTTCGAAAATTCGTTCTTATAGCCATGCTACATGATTTGGATTTTAATTACTTACTAAACTACCATTTTCATGACAATGCGTGGCCTCGTTCGGCCTAATCGAGCCAAGAATGTGGTTTCCTCATCATCAGTACCTACTCTGAAGAGTGGTCAAATTCTGTAATCCATTGTTTTTGAATCCTGTAGAACCTGAATGAGTAGTGATCGGTTGGAAGTAGTTTGTGAACGATATTCGAAAATTTGCTGATTAGATCGTCCAGCATGTAGCTTTATTCAACCTGCTCTCGGGATGATCCAAGTCTTTACTAGCAGATCTGGGTAAAAACTGGGGTATTACTCGGCAAAACATTGAGACAACATTTTTCATCATTATGGTGGTAATAAAATTTTATAGATTTAAGATTTAACACAAACGACATTGAGGGAAGTGGAAGAACCTTTTCTCTCCAAGATAACAAGTAACTATTAAGAAGACTATTGTAAGTACCGACCGATCTTCAGTCAGAGAGCACCACACCTGCCTAATACTTATAAGTTTAAGATTGCCCATAATTGAATGAGATGTTCAAAACATCATATTTTTTTTTCTTTTAATTGTTTTTACCGATTGTGACAGGAATATACTGTGTATGGGGCACAGCATCCGAGCTTTCGACAGTTTATGACCCCGGCAAACGCTGTACTGTGAGTTAGATACGAAACTGTACTGATGAGACGTACCTACCTACAATCGAATATTCTGAAATTTCGTTGAATCTTCACGAATCGGCAGTACGAATAGTCCATGATTCACTCGCAAATTCAACTTTATGTTCCAGGTTTGCATTCTATTTGCCAATGATGTTCACTCTTGGGGCAATGCTCATGGAAAAGACGTCAGGGCTCTTGGAGCGAAGTCTTGTTGCTGGTAATAATTATTCTGTCTGGATTGTTGAATACCTAAAACAAATATTTGAATTCAGCTCGTTTAATATGAAGATTAGTTATTTACACAAAAGGTTTATTGAGGAGGTCCGTGCAAGAAGGGCCTATAGACCCATGTGCCCTTCTTGGGGGGAACGCAAAAACCGATCCGTCATGTTCTCTTCCATACCTGTGCCAAGTTTGGTGAAGTAATTCCAGTTTGTTTCGTTGGTAGCCTCGTTGTTATCAGCTGCCCTTATATGCCCCTCTTGGAGGGAATCACTTTGTTTGGCTACAAAGGGCGGAGTTTGGCATTCAAAACGATTGCCAGTTAATGTACACTCGTCCACCGGAAATATTGCTGCCTCCAATACTACCAAGCCCGTTCAAATCGACTTGCAACCGTCTTGTAAGGCCCCCTTCAAGGTTGGACAAAAAGGAGAAGGAAAGGTGTAGAGGATCTATATTGCTACCTACAAGAAGCAAGAGTTGAGTTCTTTAAAATACTCTTTGAAAGTTTTGCTGATCAACCACCTTCTTCTGAAGAAATTGTTAACAATGTAGAGGCCAACCATGAAAACTTCGAAGAACAATGAAAATGAAAATAGATGCATATGCGCAGTAACTAAAACCCAAAGTGATCACTTCTTGTCAGTTGAAAAAATCAGTAGGTATTTTGTAAGAAATATTCTCTTTTTGGCAGCTACGAGTCGCTTACATTTGGTTTACCAAGAAACACATTTAGTACCTATGTATATTACGTTAAAAAGCTTTTTGACTGAATAATACGAGTATGTGCTAATTTGTCATTTACTTTCAGGTTTATTAAAAATATTGCATTGTTTCGTACGAGGGCATTTTGTGTTCCATAAGAAAAGGGTATATAACCCTTCTTCAAATTTAGCAAATTTTCTATGCTCAAATTGATTTATCGTCAACAGGCTTGAGGATAGTTCTAAAAGAATAGTGATGATGATTGGGGGGGGGGGGGGGGAGGTTTTGACTGAAAATGGCTAATGGGTAATTTGGGAGTGAGCGTTGCAAACCTTTGGGCCCATTTTCTCAAAACTCAGATTTGTAATATGTGCATGGCACGGACCTTCTCTATTGTGTCTGAATACAGCTCACAAAAGACTTGTACAATTCAGTGGTTTCGTTGATTTGAGCCCTTCTTCTGAAATTACAATGAAATCTGGATACACGTGTAATGATGGCCCAAGTGTCGAACTTGAGACCCCTCAAAACCAGTACCTAACACATCAAAATTTGATGTTTCATCGCTATCTCATACTGCACGTTACAAGTAAAAGATGTACCTACCAATTCTTCCATCAAATGCATTGCGATTTTGCCCGCAGGTCTGACTATTTTAGAAGTGGCCATTGGACACATCATCTTACAAGTCGTCATTCTCGCCGCTCAGACTGCCTTCATGATGATAGTCCTTTACTGCGCATTCGACAATCCTATGGTGCCTTCCAGCGTCGTCTGGTGCGTTTTATTTCTCCTCTTGGTCGGCGTTTGCGGAATGTTCTACGGTACCCACTCATTTAATATAAACTCGTTCAATTATGTCGATAATAAATGATAAATAGTTGCTATGTGAAAAAAAAAGTTCTTTAACGTTAAGGAGCGAATGAGGATTCCAAAATCTGGCCACTGGTTGGTATCTACTCCATCATACTGTATTCGTACTCATTGAAGGTACGCAATTTAATTTTGAAGTAAGTATAATATACTAAGAATCAAGTTAACCCGCCAGTTCCCAACGTCACTTACCTACAGGTGACAGTTTTTCATAGTCCTGCCTGAAAACGACAGATTGATTTTCCAACATCCCAACTTCATTAAAACACTCTTCAGAATAGATTTTCATATGTTTTATTGGCAATACAGTTTGGCAGGTCCTTCTTCGAATAATTTAGAATATCTGGCTAATAAAAATAGCACCATACTCATGCAGCAAGGCAAAAAGAGCGAATTTTCGAAGAAATAATTGGTTTTATGTAAAATGTCTCCATTGAAGAACACGATGTCCATGAAGAACATCTCAAGTATCAACCACGTTCCTTCATCTTCAAAGTGAATAGGATATCGCAATTCTGATTTCACCATCGTGTTCGGCGTAATAATCTTTAAAATGATGTGTCACTTGTGAGACTGTTTCATTTTCGAAATTTAGGCGTAAATACCCCCCCCCCCCCTTCCAAATGATTTGAGCCATATCAAGGGGCCAAAGCGTCCCCAACAGGATAAATATGGCCTAGGAGCTTCAGTTGTCTTGGAGTTGTCATCCTGTCTTCCGCCAACCAAACAACGGTTATATTGACTGGTCTTCCATTGATCAAATAACAGTGAGGCAAATATCGGTCGCAAAGGGACAATGAGGGAAAATCGATTGGGCGATCGTCCTACAAAGGGTCAGCCAAAAGAAGAAGCCAAAAGGATCGGTAATTTTTGCAAACGCTGAAGATACGTGTGTTATGAAGTGGCATAAAAATAACACAGTGATCGCTGCGTCAAACTGTCACGGGGTTTCTCCGATGAAGAAAGTTGAGCGCATTGGATACGTAGGTAAATGGAAGAAAAACAAAAATTACAGTTGACTGCCCCAATTTAATCATTCAGTACAACTGCAATGACCCTCTGTTGCATCGTAACTGTTACAAGACTTGTACTTAGTATGGTACATCTCTGAAGAAGATCGTTGCCAGTATCTGTGACGCCAGTATCCGGTGAAGATATCGTCCAACCAAGAAGATTTGCACACAGAGATATGGACATTGTCCAACACAGGGAGTGTCACTAGAGGACCCGAACCAACTTTTCAACTTGTTATGCACCCCGTTGTGCCCAATGTCACCTGTAGGTGACGTACTTATAACATTTATAAAAATTGAAAAGAAAAACATGCAAATAACTACCTATTTTTTTCCTCTTATTTAAGCAGAAACTAAAGGAAATTAAAAAATATATATATGGAAGTAATTTTGAGATTTTGTTTGGGAACTGGCGGGTTGATTCAAGTCATTTACTTGGTACCAACCTACAGGAAGAAAGGAGGAAGCATTCACTCATGCATTGCAAAATTCCTCATTATTGCTGATTATGGTACACAGTCTGAAACCTACTTTACTCAATAAAACTGCAGTTATTTGCTGTAGGTGTCAGTTTTCGTGTAACCGTTGACTCAGCAATGCAGTAGGTAATGAGTCAACTGGATTTCATCAGATTCATTGGTTTAGAACCAAACTTGGATAAGTATCCTCAATGAATATTTATAGTTATTAATAAGGTCACATGTGTTACGAGTAGATCACAATCAATAAAAAAAATCCCACGGTTATGGGATATGGGTAGGCACAGTAATGCCTATGCGTCTTACCGCAGGAAAACGCATAACTGCAATGTAAATATTCCCTATAAGCACGGTAGATTCGCGATCGTTGCACACAGCCTCAAGTGCGATTGTTACTACGATATTAATAATAGACATTAGTCAACTCCATTCCAGTTCACCTTGATTTCAATGATGGGGCAATGTTGTGCTGCAACCACACGTAGCCAAAACAAAGCATTCAAGTATCTAGCCAGCTTAGCAACGTTAAGGTCATCTGAGTTTAATCTCTATTAATTAATTATAAAAAATATAATAAATTAGGTATTGTATTTTCTCAAATTCTCAACGTACTCAATCCAATTCTTATTCCCCTTTCACTAATAAATTTCACGAAATGCAGTACCTAATATAATTTATAAAAGTATTTCTAAGTCGCTAAAACAAGCGTGGGGACTCATTATAGTGAAGAACAATAGGCTTGCAATTAGGTTTGCAAAAAACGCATTCCAGAAGTTATCTCTGATATCATACCTGAACTTCTTTCTCTATAATATAGTAAACTTTAGATAAACGAAATAAATATTAATAATTGCAACATCTTATTCAGTTCTCAAACGGGAACACTTTGAAGATGAAGAAACGTGGTTGTTACTTGAGATGTTCTTCATTGTTGATCCACTCTAAAGAGAGGCTTTAGTGTCGTATCATCATGGAAAAATTTTCCATGATGATACGACACTAAACCAAAATTACGTTATTTCGGTACTATTAGTCGTTTTTGGCTTCTTAAAGCCTCTCCGTCTAAAACTTACTGAAAATTCATTTTTCGCCAATGTTTTCCCAACTTGAAACCATACAAAATTGAAACAGGAGTATCTTTAGAGCAGATGAACATTTAATGTCAATAATTCACCAGTTTAACCATTTACTGGTGGGTTTAGCTTGGGGTGGAAATGAGCAAATTTTAGTTAGAAGTAGAATACTAAAAATTATTGTGCAAGCTGTATACAATAATAATTGGCCAGTAATCAAGGGTCAGAACAAGAAGGGCAAAAATGTCTTAATCTACCAACCTAATCAATTAATATGGAATTATTGGGTATTCTACTCTTGGTGTTTTATTATTATTGCAAATATTATCAATTAATTCGCATTCATCAATTTTTTATTAAGAATGCTCATTTTTCCACATTCGTCACAGACATGATAGAAGGAACTGAATTAATTGCTTCATACTTGAATACCTATAAGTACCCATTAAGTTTTGGATTGCCCACATTTGAATGAGATGTTCCAAAAATTTACTTAAAACCAGTAATTTCTTCAAAAACTCGCTCTTATAGCCATGCTGCACGACTGTGGATTTTTCTCAAGTAATAAATTACACAAAATTCAATAACATAATTTCTAAAAATATTCCCAAATCACTAAAAACAATCCTCGTAACCCATTAAAGTTGAAACCAAAAGATTTTGGTTTGCAAAGAATACATTCCAGAAGTAATCTCTGATATCACCACTGAACCTCTCTGTATCCATACCTAATACAAATACTCGTACCAATATTTTCGGACTTAAATCTCACCATGCTCATGCCTAAAGATTGCCTTTTCCTCGTCGTTTCAGGTTTCTTTGTGGCTGCTCTCTGCGATAGTTTTACCACAGCAGCCTGTCTGGCAATAGGGAGTTATTTCCCTCTGTTCATGCTCAGTGGTAAGTCGATTGTGACTTTGATGACCTCGTGCAACAATGTTGGAAAATCAAAATTAATAACATTCGATTATCGCCAAACTGAGGTTGATAACATGAATACTTGAGGCGTTCAGGATCAAAAGAGGATAGCTCCAAAATTTCAAACATTGATTTTTTCCACAGTTTTGGTACGTTCAGTAAAGCCATATTAATAATAAGTAATAGTTACTAATAATTATTATTAATATGGCTTTACTGAACGTGCCCAAAACTGTGAAAAAATCAATTTTTGAAATTTTGGAGTCATCCGCTTTTAATCAAAATTGATCCTGAACGCCTCACTTGTATGTACTTTCGTTGTTACAGGAGCGATTTGGCCGCTAGAAGGGATGTATCCTTTTCTTCGTGTAGTTTCAGCCTTTCTTCCTGTCACTTCAGCCGTGGAGGCTTACAGGTAGCAGTAACGTCACTCTGGCAATATTTCAAAGCATAACGGTATAATGTTGTTTGCACATTTATAAACAGGTTGGCCATGGTTTAAACTCTTTTTCTTTTTTTCTACAAAGACCATTGTAACAATTGTACAAACTCCTTACAAACTTATTATTTCACTGCATTTGCTCGGGGTGTCAGCATGGTGACATTCCGTTATAGTGGAAAGCAACAAAAATGTCAAAATAGTAAATTGTCAAGGATGTGGTGCGTGTGGATGAGTCGTCTGTAGACGACTGGGGGATCTAAGCTTTGTGCTACTAATATAATGGATTAGAGTGACTAGCGTATCTTCGTTCAAACTTTGTCATTTCCCCAATTAGGATTTCTGTAGTTGATTCCAGCCGAAGGTCGTGTAGTAGGGTTTCGTTTTGAACTGTGTTCTCCTAGAGCGTTTTGTTCTGATGCTGCTCGATTCTTCGGAACTGGGACTTAGGGCAAGTTTCCCATATACAGACGTACGTCCAGATGGATCAGATCAGCATGTTGAATATAATGATTTTATTTTGCAATGTCGTTGTTATTGCGAAGGGAATTTAGTTGTTTGGCTCGGTTTCTTAAGCGGGTGACGTGATATTGAAAAGTGAGACGCCGATCAAGGACGACTCCTTGGTACTTGTGGTGGGTTTTATTGGGGATTAACTGTTGTGAGTAGTGCATGGTAGGTGTCGAGATGTTTCTTCTATATGTGTAGGTCACTATGCATGATTTTTTTGGATTGATTTTCACGCGCCACTTGGTGCACCATCGACCTAGACATCACAGAAGTCTCTGGAGTTGTTGAGCAGCAGTTTCTGATTCTGAGGAAGATACGGTATATATATTTATGAATATAAACGGTATAATATACATATTATATACTTGAGGAAGATACAGTATATATATTTAGTATATACCTATACTAAATCATCTGCGTACTATCCTGAGAACTCGACTAGATCTTCTGGGAGTGGCATATCAGAGCGAAAAATATGTTGTAACAATACGGGGCCCAGACACTTCCCTGGGGAACGCCGGCAGTTATTGGTCGAGGTGTATTTCGCCTTGGACTGTCACTACAAACGTTCGATTGCTGAGGTAGTGTGAGATTAGTGAGAACAGATTGTTCGGAAGGTGATTTCTCAGTTTATGAAGGAGTCCATAGTGCCAGGTTTGGTTGAATGCCTGCTCCACATCAAAATACTCTGCGTGGCACACCTCTTTTCGGTTAAACGCGTCTTTCAAGAATTCGGTAAAACGTTGCAGCTGTAATAGGCAGGAGTGGCAGCGAGAAGTGTCTGGACTACTTATAGATCTTATAAGATCAATTCCTGGTGCCTTTCTACCGGAAGATCGACTGATCGCTTGTCTTACCATTTTTAATGAGAAGTGTATTGCGAGGGAGGGGAATCCACCATGAAACTCATTGGCCTCGTTATTTGCTGCTGAGTGCCTCAGGTTGTCTGAACAAGGCTTAGATCCCTTGATGCCAAAGACTGCTCTCTACAGGGTGGTCCACGAGTTAGGCTCCCCCCTTTATTTTCTGTGATTGTCTGAGTAATAAATTGGGAAAAACGCAGTCTTGAGTGTATTCGGTTGTTAAACTCAGCAGTGGAGGACAGGAGTGCTTGTGTTTCCATGTAAATCATATTTTGTGGACACTTGACAAAACGTTTTTTGCTTTGTAGGTACCTACTCCACTAATTGCACTTGTCGCAAACACAAGAAAACTACGAAAAAATTATGGAAAATGGCGTTTGTCCGAATTTTTACTCTGACAATAAGAGAAGATAAAGGGGGGACCCCTGTATACAGAGCCACGAAAATTCTAACGAAGAGTCACAAGGCAACCCCACCCATAAAATCTGGCTCCAGATAGATCACACTGCCCGCTGACAAAGCCAACCTTTTTGCTGATATGTTACAAAAAATCAATTTTTTAGAAGTATAAACAATCAATCATTGTGGCTCATTGAGTCAAATACTCTTCTCACAGAACATTCCTCACAATTCAATAATATTCAATAATAATTCAATGTTTTCCGATTTTCAGATCCATATCAGTGCGATCCTGGACCTTGGCTTACTCACAGGTCTACGTCAGCGTGATATCCCTGACCATTTGGACGTTGATCTTTGGGATCTTGACGGTGGTTATGATCAAGTGGAGAGTCGGTTAGACTTAATAATATTTCATAATATGAATCAGATACCCATTGTAGGTTTAGAATTACAAATAGTTGAAATAATCAGGAAGAATTGGTACCTATTTGCAGTCCGATGTAAAATCTGTAAATTTGTGAATGTAGAATCAACGTACGTTGAATTCTGTCTATCTTTCTCAACTGACAAAATGTGAAGCGCTGGTTTGACACAAAGAAACAAATTGATTGTTAGACTGTACAAATAACAAGTGATTGTTATTACGATTATGTACAAAAGTTTTTCTTCCACCTATGGCATGCCGCAAAAATACGTTGAAAAGGAATTAATATGAAATAAAATGTATAAAACCTCTGTTTGTTAGGTGGGTAAAATGGGCGAAAATAATTTGATGACAAATCATTATTAAAATTTTATTCGTAATAGCTTGTTGATTATTTTCAAACGAATAAAAAAGAGAATAATTTTGACATTTTATGTCTTTACTATGGCACATAACTCAAAAAGTGTGACATTGTGACGGTGTGACGAAGAAAGCGTTATGAAAAATGTCTAATGATTTTCACGTACAACCGATTCGTTGCTACGGAACTTTAACTTCGCCAGTTATCATCGTACAAAAATCGTTCACCACTCGTTGAATAGCTCTCGATTTACCTAACCATATTACGTTAACCACTGCGGAGTGCGTGGCCGACAAGCTGCGGTATGAGCGTGATGGTTTAAATAATTGTTTACACACAGGTATTTACAAAGTTCTCCAAATATGGTGAACTTCATAAATACCTGTGTGTAATCATTATTGAAGTACACCGTCACAATGTCACAGTTTTTGAGTTATGTGCCACAGTAAAGACATAAAATGTCAAAATACTTAGGGGCTGGCCCGTGCTCAACAAAATTGAAATTGATAAACTGGAATGTTCAACCTGGCGTTGTAGTTAAACTGAGAAAATTAAATGCAGCAATGATTGAAAAAACGGATAGAGAAAACCCCTGACGTTGTAGTCGTAAATCCCATGTGAAAGAAGGTTGCGTCGTTGGAACGAAACGATGCTTTGATGGTTTTGGTTTACGAAAAGAAACCTGAGGCAGAATCGTGAAAAACGATCTTAAATTGAAATTCGCTTCGGAAACTATCCCAATCTCTTATCCTCACACGGTCCACTCTCCATCCTTGCGGGCACTTGATCCATAAGCAACAGGTGGCGCCAACACGATCGTTGGTCGTTCATTTAGTGAATGTGAATGGTTACAATACATTTGTGTGGTAGTGCTGTCTACCACGGCAGTGGCAGCGTGCTGGGCCCATAACCTTTGAGGTTTTATTGAATGACCAACCGGTAAATACCATCTAAACAGTTTATTTAATACAAAATAAAGTATGTCACATCACATGAGGGATAAACTCTGAACTGATAAACAGGACTGTGGGTATCAATAAGATTAGTTACAAACATGAAAACTTCACTGTTTTTACAAGATTTCTCATAATGGGAAGGAAACAGTCTGGAAGATCAACGAAGGAAAAGCTTTTTAAAAACTGTTTAACTTCCCACAGCTTGAAAGTGCTGTCGTAACACACATAGCGTCCATGAGTACCACTCTGTTAATGTCATATTACCCATCGTGCAGGCGAACGAACAAATTGAAAGATAAGACCCAGGACATAAGGGCTTCGAAATATGAGTTAAAAACTCGCTGTAAGACTTGTAAGTTTAAATTCATATACGATTTGTACACATTTATGATAAATGGGATTATTGTTTCCATAGATGCTGAAATCTTTGTTTAGACTCTATCGACCACCAATGAACAAACAATATTCGTCGTTCTTTAACGAAGTCAAATACTTGCTAGCCTTCCCTCGTATAAATAATGTTTAGTGAATTCTAATTCAAATTGTATCGCACTGTAAGTACTCATCAAGTTTGATCATTTCAAATATTTTCGATATTGTAGTTTTGTACGAGTATTTAACCTTTTGTCGTACCAGGTGTCATGTAACCAAAGACGTAGAAAAGCGAGTGGTCTATTTATAGTCATTTCGAGTTGACTATAACCTACGTCTCGGTAGGTAGGTTATCATTTGTGCAAAATACATCGTATGAAATGATCGGCTGCTTCATCCGACGAGGAAATCCCAGTGCGAAGAAGCCGGGCGAAGTAAGTTGAAGTAATGAGGTGTTTATAGGTTCTCACGGTGACTTCCGACTCTACTAAACACAACTTACAGGCCGTTTGTGCTAAATACTACAGGACCTATGTAATCTAGGATATAATCGTTACACGTCACGTCCCATTATTAGATTGCGACGTCTTGGATCGACTCGAGGATGAATGTACCTGTAATGTTTCGAACGATGTGAAGAGTTGTTTTTGTGTTCTGTGTTATTCTATTGTCACGGCAGGATTTTCGGGGTAAATTATATATTTGGCTAACCGAGTGTTTATGATACCCTATCACTATCCTATTTGAGTCACACGGACCCACGCTGGTGGCTTTCCCTTTGTCGTATTTAGGAACATCCATTTTTAGCCATGAGTAATGCCAAATACAGGGTGGGGCAAAACAAACAGTGCAGTTTTGAAGGGTGACTAAATCCTTCGTGGAAGTGGTAGGAACCTGGGAGGGGTCTCATTGTGTCCGGCCACTCACCCCATTTTCAGTCACTACCATGGTTTGGACCGGAGAGCATCGAGGCTTCGCTGTCCGCACGTTTTTCGAAAGCGGCCGTTCTTTCATCGCCACCCAGCGGGCCTTCCGGCTGCACTTCAACATTCCACGTCGAGATCCCGTCCCTCATCGCAATGTTATCGCGGCTTGGGTTCGTGCATTGGAAGAAACTGGATCCACAACAAGGCCTAGGGGTATGGGAAGACCAAAAACGGTTCGAACACCAGAAAATGTGGCTACTGTGAGAGCAGCTGTCGAACATTCGCCTAGGCGCTCTGCCCGTAAGCATGCAACAGCATTGAACATGTCTAACCGCTCGCTAAGGAGAATTTTGCATGAAGATTTAACGTTCCATCCCTACAAGATGATGATTGTTCAGGAGTTAATGCCCCCAGACTTTCAAAACCGTGTTAATCGCGCCCAAGAAATGCTAAACCGTATCCCACCAAGGTCAACTTTTTTCTCTAGTGACGAAGCTCACTTCCATCTGTCTGGAGCCGTGAACAAACAAAATTTTCGCTATTGGAGTGACACTAATCCACGACAACTTCACGAGAGACCTCTCCACTCCCCGAAAGTTACTGTGTGGTGTGCCATTTCGAAATTCGGGGTGATTGGGCCTTACTTTTTTGAGGAGGATGGGCGAACCACAACTGTCAATGCTCAGCGTTATGTTTCCATGCTGGAAACGTTTTTTGAGCCAGAATTGGAGCAGTTGGCTGGAGAACAAGATCTGGGGGATATCTGGTTCCAACAAGATGGGGCTACGGCCCACACAGCGATCATTTCGATGACGAAACTGCGGCAGATGTTCCCTGCGCGCCTCGTCTCTCTGAGGGGTGACCTGGGGTGGCCCGCGAGATCACCAGATTTGAGCATCTGCGATTTTTTCCTGTGGGGCTACCTCAAGGAAAAGGTTTTTAAACATCGTCCTCACACTTTGGAAGAGCTGAAGACACGAATTAGAGAGGAAATCGCCACAATTCCAGTCGATATGTGCCAGAAGGCTGTCGAAAGTTTCAGAAATCGCCTCCATCAGTGCATTGCTGCTGAAGGCCATCATCTTGCTGATGTAATCTTTAAAACTTGAATAAACAAATGGGGTGAAATACTGAATCAAATAAAACAAACCGCATTTTTCTATGTTGCGCCGTTTTTTTTTATAGCCCTTTTTAAACTGCACTGTTTGTTTTGCCCCACCCTGTACTAAATTACAGCCGGCCAAATTGAAAATGAATATGGTATATAATTAAGGCTTCTGGCAGACTGTAGGAGTACGACGCTTTAAGTGAGATAGTGCGATCCTGCTCACAGTGTACAGGTTGGTGAATCTGATTTACAAATCCACCCTAAACGTCGTTCAACGTACGTGTCGGAATGATGTTATGAGTCAATAATATCTCTTTCTGTAACATACTCTCATAAATTCTTGTCATCATGCAAATATTGTGCAATTTTGTATTCAACACAATAGGGAACTTGCCTGGTCAACAAGGGCTTCGAATGAGAGAAAAATTGAAATTCATGTAATAAATACCTAACTCATCAATACAAATATTATAATAATTATTATACTAACCAAGTATTTTCTTTATTACTCAAAAACTAAAGTGACATACCTACTCAAGTGTTACCAGTGCGAGTAAGTGCTCTTAACTCTTTTCGCGAATTTTCGAAGTAAAGGAAGCAATTTTTCTCAGTCCAAAATGTTTAAAACTCGAATTTCCGAAAAGATTGGACACCAAAATTCGTTTCAGACCATCCTGAATTCACTGCGAAAAGACACCTTGTATTATGACATTGTCATTCCAGACAATAACAGTTATTACTCTTTATACCTACTGAATTTCGCCTCTTCCCCAGCAGGTCTTTGCGGGTGCTGACAAGAATTCTGCTGGATATGGAAATATACCAAAAGTTTACGAATTGTAGTTTCGCCACTTACATCCTTCGGGATTCTTCAGTTTCACTCTAGATTACCTACCTCTTCCTTGTTCTCGAACCAATCTTCATCTTCATTCACTGCAACAATGCAATGCAGTACCTATCGCTTGCAATAGACAGAATCGCCTGTTGATCAGTGCTACCACCTGTGGGAGGTCCTTAGCCTCCAATCCACACGTCAGAATCTTGACTAATAGCAAGGTACGAGTAGATGCACGTACGGTTATTACCCGTTGCCAACAATAGAGAACCCTCGTTCATTACAGCTCGTGGCATGACTTGCTTCTGTAGAAACTGGAAATCTGAGGAACGACCTTTGCTATTTTCCGACTTAATGAAGAGTAAAAGACATTAAATCACATTACATTACAATTACATTGTAACGTTAGCGTGGTTTTGGTTTATTATCTTCGATAATGAACCATTGGAATCGCCCAAAGAAAAAAAATTTTCTTCAACGAGTGATTAAATCAACACCGCGCATCAACCAATTTGGGTAAATTGGGGTTGTAACTCATTCTTATACAAATTTTAACATGGTTAACATGAATTAGCTCTCAGAAAAAACTCAATAATTTGCTGAGTATAATAATTTATGCTGAATAATTTAATTGGCTCAGAAACTTGGTCCTGAATTTTGGCTCAGCAACTATCCCTTAGCTGTATTGAATAGTGTAACGAGGGTGAAGTGCCAACAAGTCCTACCTCAAGTGGGGCTGAACAACACGGCCTAAGTGTTTTCTTGAAAATTTACAGGAGACACGAAAATCGGTTTATTTATATAATTTGGGAACATAATATATTATATGCTACTTATCCAATTTAAATCCCGCTGAATAAAAAAAGTCAATATGCCCAAAAATTTCAGTTAGGCCATGTTATTCTGTACTATTTGAGGTAGGCCTTGTTGACCAGCCCCATTTGAGGTAGGCCTTGTTGCCACTTCACCCTCGATAAGCTACAATTTAAGCCACCCCCAGCTCTGAAGGTCCAAAAGATCCCGAGATATTGGACTTCAAAAATTGGATATTTATTTTTTTTTTTTTTTAATTAATTTTTTTTTTTTTGATATTTTTTTTTATTTTCTTTTCTTATATATTTTTTTCATATGCCAATAAATAAATAAATAAAGTTTAAGTTTAATTTAAAGTTTAAAATTGAAATTCAAGTTTAGTCGTCTCTAGGGTAGAACGTTGGCTCTAATACCAGGGGCATAGCGTCAGGGGAAGCGGCGGTTCCCCACATGAAATGAAGAATGTAGGTAGAAGTTGAATGATGAAAAAATGTATTACCTACGAATAACAAAATATAATTGTTTTGTTAAATTTTGATTAAATTTCAATCAACAGTAAAAATTCAATTGAAAATTTGACTCGCCAGCTCATTATGCCACAATTACCTACAGCTACCTACCTTTGAATCACGAATCTAATGACTATGACTGGCATGGCTGAAGCCAAGTCATCTAAGAAAAGGAAGAAGAAGAATTACAAAATTTGTGTGAATTACAAATATCTGATTGCAGAGAGGCCACCTACCAATTGAGGCCTCAGGGGAACCGCGAGATTCTTGCGGGTGCCCATGACGTCACCCTACAGCGTTTATTATGTGTGCGTGTATTTTAGCACGGGTGTGTGTGTATGTCTCATGACTGCTGTGTTACCATCAGGCGGGACAGCGCAGGCGGCTAGCGCTTCCCAGATGTAATGCACAGGCGTCGCTTTTGCTGGAACGCGGAGGATTGATATAATATATATTATATCCATCGATTATTAATATTTATGCTGTCGTATGATTTTCACAGTTTTTAGTTTCAAGTTTTGTTTTTATCTTCCTAAAATGAACGTTCTAGTCATTTTAATGAGGAGAACTGCAATAGATTCCAATGGTTATCAGGGTGTAGTTCAAAAAAACTTTTAGGTATTCTGTTTCTCATGCTTTTCGTTTTCCTCTGAAAAAACATCATGGTGTAGTGGCTTTGCTAGTATTACAAACTTGTCTTAAGTTGCTCAAAATCACCAGTGTAGCGATTCTCACACAGTTTCTTATGCTGTTCCATTAAAATTCTGGAAGAGCCCTCGCATTAATCTTTTGTTGGATGTCTAACAAACCGCGCAAATCTCTCTTCATAATGAGAACGTAAAGTTAAAGGAACCTCCCCTGACATCCAAAATGATCTTATAGTGCAGCACTCTTAGTGTTGCACTCTTTGTGCTACGCTAAGAGTAATTCTAGGTGACAGTAAATTTGATCTACCTAAGTCACTTTTCGTTTTTTGGCGAGAGAGTTAGGAAGTGCGTCTGTGGAAGCGGGGGTTGAATTTAGTGTGGTACCCCCACGTTCCTTAATACTCATTCCATGTGGAAAGTCATAGGAAAAAAAGTTCCAAAGGAGATATTTAGCTTGAATTTAAGTGCAAAGCGAAATCCGTAGGTCCAATAGGTCTCTAGTTATCTAAAAAAAAAAAAAAAAAAAATGAAGAGTTGGGAAAATCGTAGAAGGTAGTTCAAGTAGGTTACTTCAAAAACTCGTTCATAGAGTTAGGTTGCATGACTGGAACAATAGTTACCTCAACCTCAAGGTAACTTCTCTCCGGGAGTTGTCATACCGTCTCCTTATTTGTCACCGATTTGAGCTAATCTTATCAAACCCTTCCGGTCAGTCTAGTGGGCAATTCATCATCGTCTCGAAGGTCTCTCATTTCAAATCTTCTCAATGCCATCTCCTATTGGCACACAGCAGGATGGACGACTCCAGGAGCCTGACCGAAGCTCCTCCACCTCTTTAAGGACCCTCCGGTAGGGATGGCAATCATACATCGATGTTTTTGAAACATCGATGTTTTCGCGGGACACATCGATGTTTTTCCATCGATGTTTTCTGTGTCGATGTTTTTGGAACATCGATGTCGGGGTTTCGATGCATCGGCACATCGATACATCGATGTTTCAATTTTTTTTGCCATAGGCTGCTGAATGTTTTATTCTAACGTTTTTCTCACATACCTAGGAATATTATTTCTGAATTTTTATTTCCTTTAAATGAAAATATCGAGGCGTGTTGGCTGAAAAGTATCGATACTTCCAATATTTCGCCTGTGGGAAAGCAGCTAAAACAGGCTCTAATGTCAGGATTTCACTCGAGATTTAAGGGGCGGGAAAACTGTCACTTGCTGACCCCACCCATGTTTTTGGACCCCGTTTCAAAAATATTCACTTTTCCGATTCCATCGCATCGTCAAAAGCCCTCACTCAAATTAAAAAACTGGTGGCGTCTGTTGATACTTCTAATTCCCCGTCATCTCAGTCATCTTCAGAATCGGACCGTGGAAGTCCCGTTGACATAATATGGGCCCATCATAAATCGTTGGCGTTCAAAACCAACAAGAAAATGTCATCTTTTCAGAGCTTATCGGTGAACTTGGACACGGAGATATCAATGTATCTCTCAACTCCAGTGGCATCAAACATACGTTCAAATCCCCTTGAATTTTGGGAAAGACAGTCTAACCCAAGCTGTACTCATTTTCTTGAATGGACTACCTGCCAAATACTGGGTGATAGCCCAGCCTTCGTTTATACGATTTTTTTTCTTGGAACTGAATTATAATGGTAACAAATAAAATAAATTTATAGCTTATAAATTAAAAAAAAAAAAAAATTGATTGAAAACCATCGATACATCGATGTTTTTTTAAAAACATCGATGTTTTTTTCCATCGATGTTTTTGGGGTCCGATGTTTTTGGAGCATCGATGCCGGCCTGTCGATGTATCGATGCATCGATACATCGATGTTTTCATTTTTTTTGCCATCCCTACCCTCCGGTGTAAAGTCCTGGACCCCTCTCTTCATCATCCTGAGGGACCCCCCCCCCCTACTCTCCCCTGCCTTCAACCACGAGCCGCCTTCCCGCTAAATGTCTCTTCGCCTCTCTTCAGTCCGCCTTCGCCGTTCGCGCACTGTCGTTCGAGTCCGATCTTTTGTATTTTCTCGAATTTTAACCGTTTCTTCCCCTTCGTCTTCTCGCACTTGCTAATTGGATCACGTGTCGACTCTACCACGTCCTTGTTTGGGATTTCAGATAAACAGGTTTGTCAGTTTCTCTTCTAAGCCTTATTATCCAATACTACAGGAATGGTGGCAGGGGGAGCGTATGATATCTAAAAAAACAGCCTCCCTGTAAAATCTACATAATCTCATTCTTCAATACACTCTCGAAATTTGGCAGCCCGCTTTGGAAAAAAAAAAGTTTACTCATCCATTCCATATGCATTGCTTTGGCTCTAACTACTTCATATAAAAGCTAATTTTTCAACAAGTTGTCTCCTTCCGAAAACCCCTCGAATCCACCCAAAGAACACCATTTAGAAAACTTTAGTACCCAACTGATTAGTAAGGCCTGAGACTTTATGCTTACAAATTTTGAATACGGGAGCTCATGTAAATGTCATTTTAAATTCTTGATAATTTCATTGTATCAGGGTATTTAGGTTATTACTCCGATCGATTTTGGGAAAAAATTACTGCTCATTGAATGACATAGGTAATATGTCATGTAGAGTAACTTTACTGAAACTTTGACAAGTAATTAACAACAGACTAAACTAAGTTTTGGTTTATGATCTTCGATAACGAACCTTTGAAATCACCCAAGAAATAAAATTATCCCCCTCAAAAATTGCTGGTTCACTTATCAAGATACGTAGATTCAGAAATCGAATTTTCAAAAATCCATCCGTCCGCGCCACTTTGCCCAGTTTTTAGTTCTCATTTCAAAATTGTTGGGCTCAAAGTTGGAGCGGATCGAATGTCGTCGAGTAGTCAGTGAATCATGCGGCAACCTGTCGGTTCAATGTTCAAACTGACCCAGCTAACTCAAACAGCACGCGTTTTTCAGTTATCGAGTTAATTATTAATAATGATTAATTCGTTATTGTTTCGTTCATATCCTCCTTGGCTTATCGACCGTTATTTAATTTTATTTAATTTGGGTTATAGGAGAACACGTGAACTGAAAGAAGTAGAGACTGAGTCGAGGAGAAAATACGTACCAACATAACCCTGAAGATGGCTTATTAAAGCCGAAAGCTCGGAAAACATTCTCTCTCTTTTTACACCAAACCTCTCACAACCTTCCAAATAAATAACGGTCAATAATGATTAATAATCATCAATAATCTTCATTAATCATTATAGATAACTAGACATATTTATTAATCATGATTAATAATTTACACTATTTGGTAATAATTATTAATGATAATTCATCATCTTAATTATTCAATCATTAAGTGACCTCGACAGAAGGGTGATCTGCACAAAAAATGTACCTAATAAACATTTGTCAAGAAGTTATTTTTTTTTAGATTTTTTAGCACAATATGAACGAGTGACTACGTAATTATTTCCCAGATTTCTTATATTAAGTTTAATTTTCTCTTACCCAAGTTTACGACCGTTAGAACACGAGTAGAACGTTTGTTTATACGGCGTAGGGCCCAACTGGAGTTCATCCTACTGTCAACTTCATATCGTTGAGTTTCGGCGTTATGATTAGCTTCACTCCACTGTTTTCAATCATGTTGGAGGGACAAACCGAGAATCAAAGGTCATCAAATTCAATTTTTGTTTGTTTTTTACTCGATTAAGTTTACCTAAAATAGGTAAAATCGAGGAATCTTCATTTATTTGGCTAACACTCCCGAAAGTTGAGGGACATACAATATGTAGGATAAGTGAGAGGTTCTGTTGGAATTGGTTTCATGTTTTCTACATCTAAAAAGTTGATAGATTTTGGCTTTATAACCACAGACATGTTGGGTAAAGTAATATTCTGGTAGGATGTGTGGAGCTGTCATTTTGTTTGATAGTAACGAGCTTCCCTGTATGCTCAACCACAATTGGCTCAAAGTCAGTACCTAGTGTTGATTCATTCAATTTTCGACTAAACTTCACAAATGGCCTCCTCTGTTCCTCCTATGGCTAGTGAATAATCTAAATCAGGAGTATCCTAATAATATTATTGTTAGCGTAGAAGTATTGGAATCGAAAAGAGCTTACCACGAAGGATGAATCGGAAATCGGCAGACTGAAGGACGTAAAAACACAGACGTTTAGTCAATATTAGTATTCCTCGGCGTACAATACGGGAGCTTGTTATTTAAACTTCACCAGGATTCTGAAATGTGACCGTCCACAGGAAAACGTACCTTCCGGATGCGAATTTTTCAGCAGAACGGAAAAAAGAAGTCAGGGTCGAAAAATCGACATTTCGGGTTATTATCGATTCGTATAGGAAATCTAACATAGTTTCTGAATCTGTAAGTAAGCCGTTTTACGAATCGATTACTGGAAATCATCTATACATCGCTAAAACTCTAGGAAACTAGGAAAAACTAGGAACTCTAAGCACTTTACCGCGGAAACACTGAAAATTCTTTACTGCGCCTTTGTCCGTTCAGGCCTGGAATATGGTTCATTAATTTGGAACCCACATCACAAAACATATATTGATCGCTTTGACAGAATCCAGCGCAAATTCCTTAGAGTAGTTGCTTATAAAAGACGAATCCCCGTTGCAGATCTAAATTATGTTGATCTTTCAGCATCAATTAACATAGAATCTCTGGAAAATCGCCGCTTAAAAAGCGATCTTATTTTTTTATATAAAAACAATCTTACTGATTCTCCAGATCTAGTGTCAAAAGTGAATTTTCATGCACCACTTAAAGTAACCCGAACCATAAGACCCTTCACCCTAGAATTTCATCGAACTGATTACGGCAAATTTTCTCCGATCAATAGACTGATGTACAACGCAAATTCTCATCCGTCACTTGATTTCTTTGGCTCTAGCCTTTCAGGGTTCAAGTCACAATTGGACAAATTAACCTCCTTTTCCTAATACTCGACTACACTTTGAATTGGTAAACTAATAAAATGTTATGCTGTATTATTTGTACGTACATCTATAATTTGCTTCTTAAGGCCTTATATATTTTATCTTCATTATTATCACTAAGTTTTAGTGCAGATTGTGTACTACATCTATTTTTCATGAGTGTAAAACCTGTAAACTGGGTGTTTCCCGTAATAAACGTTTATTATTACTATTATAAAACCAACGCGCGGAATAATGCACCTACCTTAGCTTCCCAGGGTCATCATCTCATCTTTTGGAGAAGAAGATGTTTCTTATCGTCTTGTTGTGTTTGAGTGATTCAAATTTAAAATTCAAAAATTGATTCAATATTCCTTTAAAAAAAATTTAAATTAACCTTTTTCAAGTAGCTAAGTCTCGATAGAAGAAATATTTTGTTGACCCCCCAACATTCTGGTTTCATTATTATGTTCGCAACAAACTATGAATGTAGTAGGTAAAACAATACAACATTAAATACTTGACAAGAAGTCAAAACGACTGTGGTAACATTCAACACAAATTTCTGCGATTGTCCCAGTCTCAAAAAATCCATCTTTTAGATGGAAACCTACTCTATTACATTCCTAACAATAGCACTATTGCTAATAAAAAAGAAAAAAATCAGAACCAGGTTGAGAAGGTGAGAAAACTAAGCGCATCAAAAAAGTTGCTAACATTTTGATTGCATTTTTTTCAAAAACAGCTTTTTTGCAATTCAGAGGTTCAAAAAATGATAACTTTTCAAGGGATTAAGATATAGAAAATGTGATAACGGCATCGTGTTCGAAAGCTTCTCGTCTCTCAGGAATGACAATAAACCCGATTTCAAAATACGGAAGCTAAAGTATGTTTTCCGGTGTACGGTCACAAATAGAGTTACAATTAAACGTTAACATAATGTCGGTAACGTTGAAGTGAGTTTAATTTTGGGGTATCCCCGTTGCAACATACGTCATGGCAACTAGAATAACAGCGTAATGACGTGTGATTATATGCTAGTTCTTACCTTTCCACCGCAGCATTATAATGTAATTGCAGTGTAATAGTTGATGTCAAGTTACTCAGCACGTACGACCCTGAGAAATCTTCAGATAATATCAGAACCTGTACCTAATTGTATTCAAGTTGTGTTAATTCGATTAACCATTTTCCATCAGGTTACTCGTATATCAAGGTAGAATAGTTTTATTCTTCGATGCAAGGTCTTTTACTTTTCATCAACGCAGTATTTTTGTTATATTTTAATCCTAATATACTCGTCTGCTTGACTAGAATCCGCGTGGGACGAAATAGAAAGAATACGACGCTAAGTAAAATCAGGTTTTAAAAACCGAGTCTTGAAACTGGGACGGGGCGGACGGAGGGCGTCAAAATGGTACCGGCCACGCAGCTTCTTGCCGTCTGGAAGGTTTTTTTAAAAGGAGGAACTCGCTTGTTAGATAAAGTCCCTTCTAAGCGGAATGCGATTGAACTTCTTCGAAGTTACGTCACTTTCCCGAGCAAAAGTTCCCAACGCTGTTTTTTGTGGGGATGAAGGTCCAATTTTTGCGCGCCAAGTAGCACTTTTTATAGGCGTGGGGTCCAGCCTTAAAAAAAAGAACTGAACTTGAGTTATTCCTCAAGGTTGAAACGTAAAAAGTGGATATTAATTTGTTCTTTCTTCCTTCTCCTAGACGGTCATATAAGAGTAGGGCACTTTGTTGATTTCATGGTCACGTTTGTAGGCGCCAATGCTAACATAATTATATTATAAAAATAAACATCTTAATTCTCATATTGGAGAAAAACGTGAATGCCCAAGAAGCTGCACAAATGTTACAACAAACAACAATGTGACCATCATGCAGCATGGCTATAAGAGCAAATTTTCGAAGAAATACCTTTTTTGTGTGAAATGTCTCCATTTTTCTGGTTTACTAACAATTTTTTGCCGTGTAACATCTCAGGTTTTACATTTATAAGATCTTCAGCTCCAGTTTGAGAACGAAATACGATATCCTTTCTATCTATTGCCAGGACGGATTTTTGTGCAAATTCGAACTTTTTATCTCAATTCTATCGAGAGTGTTTGGCCTCCAGAGCTGTTGGGGCTTCTTGGGGCCCCAGTTCCTCAGTTATTCCACGTAGCTAGCGATGCAACATCGGAACCAAATAATCGATTATAACATCGAATGATTAACCGTAAGCTAATATTTAATTATCATGATTATTATAATCGATGTGACCGATCAATCGTATTGAATAATCAATGTTCGATTAATCGAAAGCATATAATCGATTGTTCAAGTACATATTTCAAACGCATAATTATTTGCTTTCCCATGGGTTTCTTCGTCTATAGGTGACGACCTATTGTTAAATTACAAGGCTAATGAAGATAAAGGAATGCCAAAACGAATAAAATTTCATAAAATAGTTTTGACATTTTCATGTCTTTCATATGGCACATAACAAAAAAATCGTCACGAAAATCGTCACGAAAATTGTCCCAAGTCGCCACAATGATGATTATGACCATCAGAAGTGAAGTTGGAATTAGGTAGGTACTTTACAGTTTGTTATGTCTTTGCTATGGCACACAAACAAAAAAATCGTCACGAAATTTGCTCACGAAAATTGTCCCAAGTCGCCACAATGATGATTATGACCATCAGAAGTGAAGTTGTTCGTTATTGGAATTAGGTACTTAGGTACTTTACAGTTTGATATTACTTCCCAGTTTCGGCCCTGATCATCCTAGAAAGCTGATATTCGGTATACAAACTCTTGAGGGAACTCTAAATTCGAATTATGATATGCGCATGACTTGATACGAAGTTTGTTTGCACACAACATGAAAATGTCTCAATGTGTTGCAGACTCGTATGCAAGCGTTTACTTTGGCGTTTCATATGATTTCATAAGAAAACCACACTCCTTCACCTCACACTCCTTCACCTAACCAAAATGAACATAGGTGAAGTTTTATTATAAATGGAGTGTATCATAAATTGAACCGAACGAAGGGCTGGTTGTACAAACTTCCCGATGGCCATAAAAGTTTTTAAAATTAAACACTTCTAAAATGTTAACTTGAAAACTAAACCGTTCCATTTGAATTTTCCCCTACCACCTAATTTTTCAAACCCCATCGTCAACAACTTTCATTTGAAACGGTAGATTATAATCATAAAATGTAGACTCCCCCCCCCCCCCAATCACACAACCGCAGGGGTAGTGGTAGGAGGGTACCTCGTGGTTGAAGACAAATCGACGTTGTTATTGTTACTACCTCCATGGATGAAGGATAATTATTTCCTTCATTCATGGAGGTAGTAACAATAACACCGATGGTTTGTTTTAATCTGTATTAATCGATTAGTATGACTGATTAATCGGGTTTCAAATACATCTGGATTTGAATGCATTTTTTAAGCTTAGAATGCATCAAATCCTGATGTATTCGAAAACCGATTAATCAGTAATAATATCGATTAGTCAGTAATAATGTCGATTAATCAGTAATAATAATCGATTAATAAAAATAATCGGCATTTAAACATCTATTAAAATTAATCGAATAATCGGGGTCAAAACAACAAGACAACTCAGGTTTGTTTACTCGCTAATAGCGACCCGTAGTAGAAGCTCGCCGTTTAACTCACAAATTTCTGGCTTATTGTTGTTTTTATGAGTTGGATTAAAATATACAGAATGATAATAATTCGGTTTTATTTACTTGCTAGGTATGCTAGCTCAGGGGGCGTACTCAGCGACTAGTCTAGAAATTATAGATCCTGGCAGGAAAATTAAAACATTGTGTTGGCCCTTGGAACTCGCTGAAGTTATCAGTATGGCCCCAAGACTGAAAGGATTGGAGACCGCTGCTGTAGAGGATTAAAACCAAAATGAGCTGCTACTACCTGCAAAGTTTTGTTTTTTAACTGTTTCACTGCTGCAAAACCGTGTTTCACCTATTGCGTAATAGTACTGCTGAGTTCGTTTTATTATCGTTTATATTATCATTAGGAGTCTGTTATTTGTTTTAAATATAAGTTACATTCACGAATAGTACGGTAACGCTGATGTCAGCAACCGAGGATATATAAGCGAGCTCCCTTCGGCTCCAGCTCAGTTCCGATCCATCCGTCACTCGTGTAGTTACTCCGTGTCACGCTCTGTACTCAAAGTGCTAATAAAGTCTCTGGTAAATTTCGAAAGTCTTTTTTAAAAACCAAGTGTTACAAACTTGAAATATAAGTGGCGCAGTCTCCCGGACAATTTTCGTGACAAAGTGCGAAAACGACCCGTTTACCCAACCAAACTTATCGACCAAACTTTTCGATCCAAGTTCGACTCGAGACATTTTCATTCGCGAGCTTGCAGTGAGCTCGATTCGTGTGTGGAAAGTCATCTAGTGTCAAACCCGTGATTCAACGTAGTATAGCGGCTGTAGTGCAGTGTGCTCACTCCGCGAAAGGATACGTTTGGACGCTTGGACCCGGAACTCCTGAACCTTCGAAAGGGGATGCCCTGCGTACTGGTCTGGTGAGTGATTCAACGGTTAGCTTGTGCCTATACCCTGCTATCTCTCTTAGAATCTACTCCCGACAGTGCCCCCCGATCGAGATTCAGTAAATCTTGCTGCCCCCGCAAGATAGAGTTTGCTGCCCTGTCAAACTCTGTCGTCCTGCCCTGCGACGACCCCTAGATTAAGAAGAAACAGAACAATTAAACAAGAAACTTAACAAGAAGTTAAGTAGAAAACTAACAAAAAGTACGCAAGTAAAGCTACTCAAGACAATCGTAATATTATAGAACCCTTTTGTTTTGCTTTTATTCGTTTAAAAGGCTACCAGAGCCGTCCACCGGAAGACCTAATCTCTCTCCCTCCGAGAAAGATAAGACCAAGCCGAAGACCTTGCTTGATCAGCACTTGCCCCCACACCTAGTAAGCGACACGTGAGGAACACAGCTGTCATAATACGTCATCAATTCATCCGTACGAACAGCATTCAACATTCCGAAAGATCCGAAAGATCGTAAATCCCGACCCTCGCTTAGGGAGTTATTCCCCGTCATTCCGCGAAGACTCCTAGACCCCATTCCGGAAATCCCCAGTTCCGAGATGGCCTATGCAGGAGACGCAACCGACGGCGCAGGAGCGCAACTTCCTCCGACTCCAACCCCAGCAACCCCGCAACTGGTATTCTTTCAGCCCTCAGCCGAGAACAGTATTAAACGGGAATACCTAGACATGATTCCCATTTTTAGAGGAGAAAAATTATTATTAACGAAATTTTTAGAAATTACCGATCACTTGTACAATCAGTTTTATGACACAGCAAATCCTAGTAGCTTTAATAATTTTGTTTTGTTTGCATCGATTCGAGCAAAAATTCAAGGTCCAGCCTTAGACCTAATTTTAGGTTATGGCTGTTCCAATTATTTAGAATTAAGATCTGCTTTATTGGAAACATACAGCGATCATAGGGATTTGCAAACTATTTTGATAGAATTTGGCAGACTGGAACAAAAGCAAGGCGAGACATGCTATCAATTTCACACTAGGGTAGTGTCACTAGTGAATGACGCGGTTGCTTTCATACAAACCAGGGAAAGGGATAATAGGAAGGAAATCCTAACGGATTTAGTAAAATCGTTAGGACTGCGAGTAGTTTTAACGGGTTTACAGGATTCAATAGGTAGCTTGATTCGAGCTAGGAACCCCTCTTCACTAGGAGAGGTGCTAAACATCCTCACGAATGAGATGCAATATCACAAGAAAATTGCGAAACCTCCACCAACCAACATTCCTCCAAGACGACCCTTGCACCAACAACTTGTGCCCAGAACACCCCTGTACCAACAATTTGTGCCCAGAACACCTAATCCACAACCCAGAACGTTTCAACCATTCCAACCTAAAGGCCCATCAACCTTCCAGAACTCAAATCAACAAACCTTTTCCCAACCGTCAGGAAACCAACTCCCTCAGAAACAAAATTCCTTTGGTTCTCGTCCCCCCTATTCGCAGAATAGTGGAACAAACAGGACGCACAATTATCCCCGTCCGATGAGCATGTCTACAAGGCAAACAAATTTCAACAACGTGGAAATTGATGACATGACGGAGACGAACGAACGAACCCCGGATCAAATAATGATGTACGATAGTGAAGGTTATGCTTATACCCTAACACCTGTTCCCATCGACAACACGTACGAACCTCCCAATGACGAAAGTCAACTTCCAAAGCTACAAAATCTTGCGATTTCAGATGTGACAGTGTCTTCAGCGACCCCAACCTACTCACCTGATCCTTTTTTAGGATCACAGGAGGGTCAGTGAACCCTCAACTGAAACCCACTATCACACATAACACTACCAACACGGCTAACATAACACTACCAGTAATCGACTTTTATAACATTAGTAATAGTTTACCATTTATTATTATGCCAAGGTTTAATTTGAAAATATTAATAGACACAGGCTCCTCAAGAAGTTTCATAAATCCCCAAGTAGCTGAAGCCTATTTCTCGAGGAAAATAGAAAATGACCCATGCAAGGTTAGAACAGCACATGGAACCTCATTAGTACAGAAAAAGACCCATGTACCATGCGCTGAACTATTTAACGAGAGGAATTTGACTCTGCCTTTCAGCCTTTTCAAGTTTCACGATTTTTATGATATGTTAATTGGTTTAGATAACTTGAAGTTAGTAAAAGCAAACGTTGATGTAGGGGAAAACATACTAAGAACCCAACACATTGCCCTGCCTTTATTTTATCGAGAAACCGACGACCTGCATGACCTATCTAAAACTGAATCATTTTTAGTAGAGGCTAGGACCATCCAACAAATTCACGTGAAAGTAAAGGGAGTACAAAATGGAACTGCAATCATTTGCGGACAAAAGTTCCAAGGCGTAGAACTGCCCCAATGTGTAACTAACGTCGATAATTGCTATGCACATGTTCAAGTTACTAACCCCGATGAGACACCCATAAGAATTCACCTGAACACAACATTTCATGCTGAACCTATTTCTGATAGTCTATTTATGGAAGATAATCAAAAAATAAACTCACATACCCCAGTGCAATCCCGTAGACAGTTGGATATCACAAAATTTAGACTTAACCATTTAAACACAGAAGAGCGTGCAGCTATTCAAAAATTGCTGTACGAGTACCGAGATCTCTTCCATGATGATGGCAGCCCTCTAACTTTCACTCACCAAGTCAAGCATCACATCAGTACCAGCTCACCATCAGAACCCATTTATGTCAAGCCATATCGCTACCCTCACGTGCTTAGGCACGAGGTACAACAGCAAATAGAGTCAATGTTAGCACAAAAAATAATTCAACCTTCTGAATCCCCGTATAACGCCCCTTTGTGGATTGTCCCTAAGCGATCAGACGCTTCGGGTAAACAAAAATATAGAATAGTAATTGACTTTAGAAAGCTGAACGAGCGTACTGTTGATGATAAATACCCCTTACCGAATATTTCAGATTTACTGGATAAATTGGGTAGATGCCGTTTCTTCTCCTCCCTTGATTTAAAATCAGGCTATTACCAAGTGGAACTCGATCAGGACTCAATTCCAAAAACTGCTTTCTCCACCGAAACTGGACATTACGAATTCCGTAAAATGGCCATGGGATTGAAAAACTCCCCGGCAACATTCCAAAGATTAATGAACAACGTCCTGCGAGGTCTGCACGGAGAAATATGTGTGGTTTACCTCGATGATATTTTGATATTCAGCCCCAGCTTGACAGATCATCTTATCAGGCTACGGCAAGTATTTGAACGACTCCGAAAGGCCAACCTCAAGTTACAACCTGATAAGACTGAGTTCCTTCGAAAGGAGATTGCTTACCTCGGTCATGTTGTAACTCCTGAGGGTGTCAAGCCGAACCCCGACAAAATCGCGGCCGTTCAAAACTTCCCGATACCAAAAACTAGAACTGAAATCAAAAGATTTCTAGGACTATTGGGATACTATAGGAAATTCATCGACAAATTTGCAACCATTACAAAACCCCTTACAGCTGCTCTAAAGAAAGGTGCCACCATTAACGTTAATGACCCCGAATATAGGTCATGTTTTGAGTATTGCAAAACGTTGCTCTGCAACGATCCTATTTTGCAATACCCAGATTTTGAAAAACCTTTCAGTGTCACCACGGATGCAAGCGATGTTGCAATAGGATCGGTGCTTTCGCAGAATCATAACGGAGTTGACCTCCCGATTGCGTACGCAAGTCGTACTCTATGCGATTCGGAGAAAAGATACTCGACAATTGAGAAAGAACTACTTGCTGTAGTGGAAGCGCTAAAAACCTTTAGACCATATTTATGGGGAGTAAAGTTCGCGCTTTACACTGATCACCGACCCCTTCAATGGCTATTTGGATTACGTGATCCAAATTCCAAATTGTATCGATGGCGTCTAAAATTGAGCGACTACAACTTCGAGATAAAATACAAACCGGGCTCTGCCAATAAAGTAGCTGATGCTCTCTCTCGAATAGAATCTCATGAGCTCAATAATACTGATGATGTCACTACACCAAGTCCTCTACCAATTAGCTTAGAAGACTGGAGTGAAGACTCAACTTCTGAAGAGTCCGCAGCAATGCGAGCAATCATTGATGACATCATCCGGGCACAACAATCTGCAATCAATGTTGAACCACGATCACCATCAGTAGTAGTTACTTTGGACGAAACAGAAGTCCCACTTGATATCGACGAATTCCTAAACGAAACAGCCCACTCGTTAGGCTTGAACCCCAACATAGATCCAGTTGAAACCAGCAGGAATCCTTCACCATTAAACGTTGAACCAATAGTGAATTCTAGATCAGTTGTACCGAACTCCCCACAACCTGGTCCATCCCAGCCTGCCGCTGATGATTCATCATCCTTAACTACCGTACATTCTAATGCAGACGGAAATGTAACGGTAACCATTCCAATAAGAGACGTAGCTGTAAATCATGGCATGAACCAAATTATTCTCAAACAAGTTGCATTAATCCCAAAGAAAGTAAAGTTAGAAAGCCCATTTCGCAACAGGAAACGGATGTCGGTAGAAATCTCGAAAGACTCATTTCAAGCCGATGTAATCAAGTTTGTTAAGGAATACGTTAGGCCAAAGATTAAATACCACATCTACTTCCAAAACGACAATGACGGAACTATTTATCAGAAATTCGCTACAACCCTAGCGGGTACTTTTAAAGAATCCAACATACACATGACGAAATGTACAAAATTCCTGGAAGATGTTGAGGACGAGGAAAACAGAAATGAAATCATACGAAGTTACCACATAGGAAAAACCAACCATCGTGGAATTACGGAAACTAACGCACAAATCACCCGACGATACTACTGGCCAAATCAACTACAATTGATACAGAAACTGGTAAACCAATGTGAAGTATGTCAACAAACGAAATACGACCGAATCCCACTCAAAATCAAGTATAGAATCACCCCCACACCAAACAGACCTTTTCACACTCTACATATCGATAAGATCACCCTTGAAAACACCAAATTCTTGTCAATTTTTGATCCCTTTTCGAAGTATGCTCAGGTTTATTTAGTTAAAAGTAACTCAGCCCTGGACACAGTAAAAGCCCTGATGCTCTTTTTCGCACATCATGGTGTGCCAGAAGTAATAATTTCGGACAATGGGGCCGAGTTAACTTCTTCATTAGTTAAGGAATTCCTGACATCCCATAAAATAGACATTCACTACATTGCATCCCAACATCCTGACTCGAATGGCCCGGTAGAGAGATTTCATTCCACCCTGGTTGACCACATCAAAATTCTAAATTGTAGGGACGAATTCAAAAAGGACGACATAGACACGAAAGTGCGCTACGCCGTATTGGCTTATAACAATTCGATCCATTCTGTTACTTCACTATCCCCCTTCGAAATAATACAAGGCCATATTTCTAATGATCCTCTATTTCGGGTAAATCTTGAGGCTCGCCTAGCAAATGACTATACCTCAAAACACCGGGAAAAGATGGTCGCCCTCTATCGCGATGTTCATGAGGCTATTGCCCAAACTAAAGACAAAGTCATTGGAGCTAGGAATGAAGGACGCGAAGATCCACCAGATCCTCCCTCTACGATATTCGTCAAATCCAAACAACTTCAGAGTAAAACCCGGCCAACATATACCAAAGAAACATTACAATCTGTTAACCCTGCCACCGCCACTGCCAACATTGTACCTCGTCATGGGAACACTCAGACGAAAATCCATTTTGCTAATGTGAAACGACCTCGTAAATTACCGCCATCTAGCGCATCTAGCGTATCCAGTTATTCCCCATCTAGTGAATCATCTGGTAACTAAACTCAAGCGTGTTCATTTTTACAGCGTCAGCTTGGGCCTCCTCGCGATAGTGCGGTGTGCCCAAATCACGAATATCACTACCAACTTAGGAATCGTCCCCATACGACTTGGACTGGCTAAGCAGACTGACTTCTTCCATACCATTGTACACTATTACAGAACAGGCGGATTAATTCAAGAAATCAAGACACTACGTAACCACTACGAAGACATCCTCAAAATTATTGATGACGATAAAGCAGTAAGAGACGCAGTACACTCCAGATCACAACTTTTAGAACACATGATGAAATTAGCAGAAAATAAAATCCAAGAATCAATTCTCCCCAAACGTCAACGTCGTGGTCTTATCGATGGCTTAGGTTCAGTTGTAAAATTTATTACAGGAAATCTGGATGCTGCAGATGGTCGAAAGTACGATAGTATTTTACAACACCTTGCGAAAAATCAATTAAATCTAGCAGACCAGATTAAACAACAATATTCCATCAACTACGATTTGATAAATCAGCTGAATCGCACACTAAGCGAAATAGATTACAATCATGATATCTTAGCCAAAGAAATGACTAGGCTCAAACAAATTAGCTCCTTAGAAACTCATATTAGGCAAGTAGATGCTGCTTTAGAACACAACCAAAACCTTTTGCAATTACTGTTAGACATAATACAGGATATTGACAACTCGATTACATTTTGTAAGTTAGGGAAACTCCATCCCAGTATTATCAGGCCCCAGGCTTTGTACGAATCATTACGTGACTTGACTAAATACTACCATGACCGTTTGCCAAACTTTGACGGTGATTCCCTTTGGGAACTCCAGACACACATTAGAGTACGATGCTTCATTGGAGTTGAGGAGATAATATACTTTCTTGATGTCCCCATCCTGAAAAATGAGAACTTTGACCTAATCTTACTGCAATCCGTACCCACTGTGTACCAGGAAAAATATGTTACCATTATACCAGCAGCTCGCCTCGCCTTAAAATCATTATCATCTGATAAAGTCGTTCTCTTAAAAAGCAATTGTGAACCAGGTCCTCATTTTGCGCTTTGCCCTAACAGTCTGGAACTGATTGGCGATAATAAATGTGAACACGACATTGTGTTAAGAGGACTCAATGACCAATGTGATATTATCTATCTGGAGATCAACCAGACGCATATTGAGTTCATTGAGGAAGCAAGGCAGTATATACTAATTTTCCCCCATGAAGACCAATTAAAGATCACGACCCAAAACCATGTGGAGTATCGTAGTGTTCAAGGAATATTCATGCTATCCCCCGACAACAGCACAGTTCAAATTCATGATCAAACTCTTGTTGTCCCCTCTACATCCACTTCGTATACCCCAACATTAGTTCTGCATATGAACGTCTTCTGGAATGTCACTAAGCGGCCATCAGCCGAAATCAAATTGAAAAATTTAAATCTTTTGTCAAATCCAGCCCGTCCTGTTGTACCGCCTACCGATGTCATACTTCAATTAGCAACCCCTAGCATTTGGACTATAGTTCTGTATGTTTTACTATTGTTAATGATCGCTAACGCGGCCTATCGTTATGTCAAACACTCAAAAACACTGACTGTAAACCAGTAGGCAACTTTCTGAATTATATACTTTTATTGAACTTGTATCGAAATCATATTGTAGCGTATGCTGTGTTATGCTATGAAATGTTATGCTATGTTTTAGTTATGCTCTGTTATTATAACATTAACATGTTATGCTATGTTTTATGTTATGCTATGTTATTAAAACCGATGTTTTTTGTCTCTGCGATATGCTTTATTGTTTATGATATTCTTTGTAATGACGGATTATTCTTTTATAAACTTTGTAAACTTTTATGAAACTTTTATAAACTTTGTAAACTTTTTCGATCTTCTAGTGAATATCGAAAAAGTCCTTATGGAAAGGAGGAGTTACATTCACGAATAGTACGGTAACGCTGATGTCAGCAACCGAGGATATATAAGCGAGCTCCCTTCGGCTCCAGCTCAGTTCCGATCCATCCGTCACTCGTGTAGTTACTCCGTGTCACGCTCTGTACTCAAAGTGCTAATAAAGTCTCTGGTAAATTTCGAAAGTCTTTTTTAAAAACCAAGTGTTACAAACTTGAAATATAAGTTATATATATTTAATTTCGCATTACCAAGTATATTACATTATTTGCAACAGCCAACAAGGACCTCTAGATTAGCACCTTTAATGAAATTCTGATTGGTACATTACCGATGGATCAATATGATGGGGTCCATTTAAGACCCCATGTTTATAGCACGTTTTTCGTTCAGCGTAAAATTCCCTAAAAGAATCCGTATTCAAATAATTTCGCTCCCATAAAATCGGTTTTCCGACCAGTGTGCGTCTGTGGTGTTCGGTTTATCTGCGGTTACTTCTGACTTCCTCAGAACCACAGGCTGAATCAGTGGTAGATTTCCTGGTGGGTTGAACCGACTCAAGTCGAAGAGGCTGAGTGTGCTCCAGAGGAGTGGGAATTGTGTCGCAACACTTTGTAACATCTCGTCCGGCAACACGACCGGGCTGCCTTGAGTCCACCAAACTATCAGACCGTTGACCAGCTGTTTTCTGTATTGCTTCCTTCCAGACGACGTGGGTGGTGGAATGGTGACGGTGGGGCGGTATTCTACACCAGGTTACACTGGGTTTTATCATAGTGTTGAGATACAAAAAATAAATAAATTATAATAATCCACAGTCATGCAGCATGGCTATAAGAGCGAATTTACGAAGAAATAACTGGTTTCATGTAAAATGTCTTCATTTTACTGGATTTATAACAAATTTTTTCAAATGTTTATAGATTTTTCAACGCTGAACACGAAGGTGAAGTCAAAATTGCGATACCACATTCCGTTATCAGATTAGAGTAGATGAGCTGTAACATCTCAAGTAGCAACAACGTTTCTTCATATTCAAAGTGCTCCTGTTTGAGAACGAAATAAGATATCTCTATTCTGACTTCACCATCGTGTTCAGCGTTAAAAAAAACCTTTAAAATGAGGTCTCACTTGTCAGACTGTTTCAATTTGGAAATTTATGGGTAATCCCCCCCCCCCCCCCCCCCTAGAGTGGTCAGGTTCTGCGTATCTACGAACTTTGGCTTTCGATTGCCAAGGCAGATTTTTAGGGCAAATTTGAACTTTCTGCCTTGGCAATCGAAAGCCAAAGGTCGGGGAGGGGGGTTTGGGGAGTTTAAGGGGGGGAAATTACCCATAAATGTTCATATATATTACATAATAAGTAATATATGATATACAATGTATAGAAATAATCACAACAATCATCCCCCTAAACCCAACCAACCCCAACTTGTCTAAATATGTATTTCAAACCACAAATAATCATGTACTGAGTGAAGGACGACGCCGGGAAACGCGAAAAGAAACATCGTGGCGTTGTTTGGAGTATGCGTAAAAACTCAAGATCTAAACCACAAAATTCTTAAAAACCTCGATTCTGTTGGGTTTAGCAAAAATAGTAGAGACATTAAAGTTGTTTGCAATTAAATTATCTACAGAATGAGACCAATTACAGGTTTTTAGCCCAAAGGGTACTCGAGTTACGAGAGAAAAACTGAACGTTTTTTCAAACTTCAAATGCGATGAGAAGCCGTTTCTACTTGTGCGATCGACCCAAGACGTCGACCAAATTCATTTTCTAGCCCAACTGCACTATTAGAGGGATTTGAGAGTGATCAAATTCGAACTTTGATTTTTTATTGCCACTTAATATACATGATTTTTGGTGTCTTTAGGCAGTGAATTCTATGAACGACAACCTCAGGCTTAATAAAAAACGGGAATTGAAGAGTATTATCACCTTTTTCTCAAGTTCAGTTTATGTCATTTGAGAAGGAGCCTAGGGAAGTCTTCTTTATCGTCGCAAAAAGCCGAGATCTTCGTCTTTATAAATTCCGTGGTAGAAGAAACTTTTGAATTCAAAAAGTTTCTTCGAAAAGTGGTCACGTGTGTCACGTTACAGATTTCGTGTCACATGATCAAAGCTAACCATATACAGATGACGAAACTTGAACGAGACACCCAATGATGATAAGTAGGTACATCCTTCCAATGTCCAACTGGAGAACATGTTTAACGAACCATTCAAATAAGTACGACGTTTAGAATTATGAAGAACATCAAATTACCACTGGATTGTCAAAATAGGTAAATGAATTGAAATAATACATAGAATGATCAGTTATGATAATCTCTTACTCACCACTCTCAAAACAAAGAATCGCCTATTACAATTTGCAAATATTATTTGCGTTCATCTCGCTGGATGGCCCAGTTCAGCGAAATTTAAAAGAAAATGACACCTATAGGTATTTATACTTACAAGTTATAAGGTCAATTGATCTTACTTATCTTACTTACTTACTTGATCTTACTTAGTATTGATACTAACTGACTCTTTTTTTTAATTGTAAACGTTTCATTTATCCCCCCTTAACAAACTGCCCCTCGCCAGACACCAGTCGTAGAACCAGTAACTTCTCTATTTGTATTTGTAATTTGTATTCATTTCGATGGGTGGGGGGGGGGGGGGTGTTTCAGGACGGAATAATTACTCATAAATTCCCAAAATGAAACAAAAGGTGTGTGACACCTCATATTGAAGATTTCTTTACACTGAACTTGATGGTGAAGTCTGAATTGCGATATCTTATTCCGTTGTCAAACTGGAGTAGGTACTTTGAAGATGAAGAAGCGTGGTTGTTACTTGAGACGTTCTTCACGTTTAATCTGTTTTAATCTGATAATGGAATGATATATCGCAATTCCGACTTCACCATCGAGTTCAGCGTTGAACTGAGGTAGATATTACTCGCAAAAAACGGTGACCATATTTGATACAAAACCAGTAAAATGGAGACTTTTTACATAAAACCAGCAATTTCTTCGAAAATTTGCTCTTATAGCGATGCTGCATGACTGGATTTCTTTTTTTTTTTTTTTTTTTTGCTCCTTTCTTGTCGGATTGCTGCGTGTCTGTCGGTGAGCAAAACAAGAATGACCCTGTTGACTTCACTTCCTCTTGCCGAATTCTGCCGTTTCCCAATGGGCATTACGAAATGAGCCGTCATTGACCCTGGCGCGCTATCAACTGTTATGATCATTCAGCACCTGGTTTGTCAACACGCGCAGGGTTCCCTTAAACTCTCATTGTTACATTTCTGTGGAACGTCCTCCTTGAATAGAAAAAATGCAATGAAATTCAACGAGAATTGGCGCAGTACCTACGTCTACACACTTGATTCAATATTTATGTTTAAAATCAATAGCGACAGTCATAACCCAGTCTAATACCGCACATCAATTCTCCCTTGTTTAGCTTGTCGTCAATCAGAAATGTCACATAATTTCAAACGTATGAACAGAGTGAATTCATCAATATCCCATTACTCCAGTTGTCTAAGTAGGGCACGTGATCTAAATAGACTACCGGTTTTGAAAAAAAAAAAAAAAAAAAAAAAAAAAGATTTGCTTGTTGAAATTAATAGTATTGAAGTACGACAGTCCAGACTAGGATCGTTTGGGTGAATTTTACTCGTAGAAGCAGGACAAAAATTGTCCCGTTGGTGGAGTATCACCGAATCATCAGTTTGAGGTGGCATTGCGTTTGTGGGATCCTACCCAACAATCGTTAACTGGGACGTCGAATCATTAAAATCGATGCATTTTTGTACCGCTAGGATTTTTCAACTGAGAAATGTCCCGATTTTTCCCATTGAGAGTCTACGGGTTAATGGATCTGATTGTGATATTAATGATATTTTGTGTTTCGAAATCCGTTGTGCTAATACCATGCCTCACGATAGAAGCCGCAAACCACAAGTTGTAGTAGCTCCATTCAACGATCATCACGCTCAGACCGACGTAAACATATAATTTCGACTACAGTTTTATTTGAACACCAATCTAATTCATATCCACTGTAATGGGGTCCTTTGCAAGTTTGCACTTTAGTTTATCGAAGGGATTGCACTACCTATCATACGGATTTTAATGCAATTCGTTTCGGAAAGTATTGAGCATGTTACGGATTCAAACTTGGCTTGGGTAGAGAGCTCTCGTGCTCCTCCTTCAGTCAGACACAAGTAACGGAGCTTGGCTATGGCACTTGCATAAACACGTCCGTAACTCAGAAAACGTGTAACTTTCCAGTTACAATGTGTGAAGCCTCCTGTTATACAGTTTGGGTTCGGTTCGATAATGCGACCTTCTACTCACCTTTAACAATCAGCATTGTTTTCGAGTTCTCGCTCGAGGCAAGTCGTCGTCACACGGGGCGGAATGCGGGAAAAGTACCGATTGTTTTGCTCTCGTTTGCTCCGCAGAGTAGGATTATCCAGTTCGTGTTAACTATATTTAACAGAGAAGGTTTCCCAACCCCTGCAACGGAAGCGCGAAATGTTCTCACAGAGGCGCTCGGTAGCGGACGGGGTTTGTTTCAGACCGACTGAGGTCTCGACCTGTTGTTTCCAAGATAGTGCACTCACTCGTGTTCTTTCCGGAGCTCTATACAGTGAGCCAACAGAAGAGAAAAAATATTTTGAAATGAAAACACCTGGAGCTGCAATGCAGGCTCATACTCGTACACATTGAGGGTTGTAACACATTTCTAACAGAATTTTGCTTAATGCCCTTGATAACAAGTCCAATATTTGACATTCCAGAATGAAAAACAACGGTGTATTTTTAGAACGTGGTAGAGCTCAACAAAGTGCTACATTCTGGCCTTGTTCAAAGATTCTTCAATCATGTCCTGCCGCCACAACTAAATCCAGCACGTAGTACAAATTACGAAGTACGTTATTGGAACTTATTTGTGATGGATCAGGTTGAAACTGCTATAACGACCTAAACTACCACTCATGGTCATCACGGACGGTAGTATTGTAGGTAAGTGGCGCAGTAGAATGTGAGAGGAGAAGAGTTGGTTTCTTCTTCGATTCTCATACTGCCCCATATGGTCCTATGGTTCTGAATGGCTCATAATGAAGACGTACCGAGCCAGTTAAGCCTATGTATGTAAATTTAAAAAAAATACACTGTCACGCAGCATGGCTATAAGAGCGAATTTTATGACGAAATAACTGGTTCCATAACAAATTTTGTCACATTTTTTGCCAAGTATCAACTCAGTTTATAGATTTTTCAACACTGAACACGATGGTGAAGTCAGAATTGCGACAACAGATTTGAGTAGATGAACCATGAAGAACATCTCAAGAAACAACCACGTTTCTTCACCTTCAAAGTCCTCCAGTTTGAGACCTAAATGAGATATCGAAATTCTGAATTCCCCATCGTGTTCAGCGTAAAACATCCTTCAAAATGACGTGTCACTTGTCAGATTTTGGTAATTTATGAGGAATTTTCCCGTCCACTGAAACTCCCCAAAACCACTCTAGGAGCGGTCCGATTGTGCTTAGCCTTTCTATAGTCTAGACAGAATATTTGTGCAAATTTGAACTTTTTATCTCAATTCTATCGAGAGTTATGGTCTGGAATGTCACACTATACAGGGGGTCTACAGTAAGTAAAAGTAAAAGTAAAAGTGGGTCTAATTAGAGGGTTTTACTGAGACAAAAACAAAATCCTAAAAGTGAAAAAAGTCGGTTTCTTAGTAACTAACTGTTGAGCAATGAAAAAACTCTAAAACTCTAATGAAAAAATGCTGCAAATTCTTGACACAATTCATTATCTTCTTTGAGCAGATTACCCTTCTCTGTAGATCACACTCATCTGCATACAATATCCGGAATCGGAGGAATGGGCCAACAAAGTTGTTTGTGGGATATGAAGGCGGGGAAGGAGTGGGGGGAATGAGGCGGGGGGATATAAATGTTATGGTGAAGGTTGATGAAAGGGGGCGGAGGTTGTCTCCACCCCTCGCGACAACTACTTAAATTTAAATTGTGGGTGGAAGTGGGTGAGAAGGAGGAAAGCGAGCAGATGTGGGTGGTTGATGAGTGGGTGGCGGTGGGGGGGGGGGGGTCTGGTCACTGCCACCGACCGCCCACCGCCACCCACATCTGCTCGCTTTCTTCCTTCTCATCCACTTCACAATTTAAATTTTATGTACGGGTCGGTGGCGGTGACCGACTTTTTTCACTTTTAAGATGTTTGTTTTGTTTTGACCTTTCTCAGTAAAACGGCTCTAATTAGACCCACTTTTACTTTTACTTTTACTTACTGTAGACCCCCTGTATAGTGTGACATTCCAGACCATAACTCTCGATAGAATTGAGATAAAAAGTTCAAATTTGCACAAATATTCTGTCTAGACTATAGAAAGGCTAAGCACAATCGGACCGCTCCAAGAGTGGTTTTGGGGAGTTTCAGTGGACGGGAAAATTCCTCATAAATTACCAAAATCTGACAAGTGACACGTCATTTTGAAGGATGTTTTACGCTGAACACGATGGGGAATTCAGAATTTCGATATCTCATTTAGGTCTCAAACTGGAGCACTTTGAAGATGAAGAAACGTGGTTGTTTCTTGAGATGTTCTTCATGGTTCATCTGCTCGAATCTGTTATCGCAATTCTGACTTCACCATCGTGTTCAGTGTTGAAAAATCTATAAACTGAGGTGTTGCTTGGCAAAAAATGAGGCAAATTTTGTTGTTGTTTGGGTCCGGTCACCGCCACCGACCCGTACATAAAATTTAATTGTGAGTGGACGCGGGTGAGAAGGAGGAAATCGAGCAGATGGGGGGGGGGGGGGGGGGCTGGTCTCGTTGAAAGCATGATAGATTGTTTGAGCTTTCGTTCTCACCAAAGCACCACTGAGCGGAACATGACGGTCGTTCATGTCTTCAATCCAAAGAAACAAGGCTTTTTCAGTTTTTCCCACCACAGCGCCAGGAATGTACGATAATCGTACAGCATTTGAACCGGCGGAGTAGACATATCGAACAATGAGGAGAGGCGAGGCCAGAAGAACATCAGGAGGTTGATCTGAATGGAATTGGATCGGATCGGGCCGACTGTATCGTGAAACGTAAACCAACAAATTTTGACATGGGGTTAAAAAAATTTTTTCTGTGGGTGATTCCAATGGTTCATTATCGAAGATAATAAACCAAAAGCACTTTTTGTTGCAAATTAGCTGTAGAATTGATTCCTTGAGTTTGTTCCATAATTACTGTAGACACCCTGTATATATGATTTTTGCTGTCTTTTGTCAGTGAATTCAGCAAGGTCTGGAGCAGATTTTGGTATAAAATCTTCTCGGAAGTTCGAGTTTAAGAATTTTGGGCCGAGAAAAATATCTTCCTTTTCTTTGAAACTTCTCTAAAAACTCAGATATTTATGTACCTACATAATATGTATGAATATGAATAATATGTATAATATGAATATTATTCAAATTGCTAGTCTGGAGTGAAAATGGTGAAATCTTGATCATGGCAACCTCAATATAATTTTGCGCTGTGAAGCAAAGAGAAAAGATTATTGCGCAGGTCAAAGGAAATGACATTTTCACCCGACATCAAGCTCGAATTTATTGTATCCGCCTCCGGAATATGCTCAGCTGGAGAACGAATTGAACTAAAAGTCTAAAAGCACTGCTGATCCTATTTCGGAGCTCGACGTAATGGGACGCCGCATCGTCTGGGTCATTCTACCTTCTTTCTCAGACGTTGTGCAACGGGGGATTCGAGGGCGGAATCACGAGATCGTGAAGATGGCCGTTCTTGCCGGTAATGCAACTGCTGATAGATCTTGTCCATTGTTATTTCCACGTGGATAAACGGAGGATGATTACTAAAACCGTGCGAGATGTACGAGGTAAAGGTTGGAAATCACGTAATGCAGTATGAGGTGAGGAAGCCTCCGAGATTGTGATATTAGTTATCATGATGATATTGGAAATATCTGATAATTCTCAACTCTCGGAGTTCCCTTGGCTTAACTACAGACTCGGAGTTCCCTTGGCTTAACTACAAATGATTCAAGACCATGATTCATGAACCAACTCAATGCCTTTCACGAGAAGCGAGAATACATTATCGTTACAAATTATCTCGTGCAGGTCTACCTCGTATTTACTTACATACTCGGAAGGTCCCACCATTATTGGACAGTAGGACTATTCAGACAAAACTACATGAAAATATTTCAATATTATTATGGATTTCGCTGTGTTCGATAGAAAATAAAAATCAATAAAAGCCCTATAATTTAACGAAGTCTGAACAACTATTGTCTCAACAACATCTTCATTTATATCTTGAAACTCATACAATTCTTTTCTTTCCAGATTGAAGGATTACCTCATGACCTTCCAAACTACTTCCACCTTCAACAGCTGATGTAAGTTAAGCGTCTCAATATTATTGACTTCTTAAAAAAAGTTTTTTTTTCTAAATTAAGTAAACTCTATTTAAATTATGAGGCAGCCTGTCGGGTCAAAGTATATCGAGTTTAGTAATAATAATTAGTGATAATTATTAATAATTACTGAAATAATGATGATTAATAGTAGATGATTAATCTAATAATATACACTACCTACATCATGATAATTAATGATAATTCATATTCTACCATTTAGTTAGACAGAAGGGAGATCTGCACGAAGAAGATAATTGAGATCGTTGTTCCGTTATCAATCGTTATTACCCCAACGCCACCATGTTACACACAGAGTACAATAATAATAAGGTTCGTTAATCAATGATTAATTTTAACAGTGGTTATGCTTTTTTGGTGAAACTGGCCCCAACGCCACAATTTTACACACAGAATACAATAATTGTATTCTGAGTGTAAAATTATGCTTTTTTTTGTGAAACTGTGGCGTTGGGGCCACTTTCACCAAAAAAGCATAACCACTGTTAAAATTAATCATTGATTAACGAACCACAGATTTGAATCGTTGATTTAGAAGAAATGAGTTTGACCAGTGTAATAAACGATTAAAAAGATTTCATAAAACGTTATTCGTCGTTCAAACTTGAATCTTTGTTTTATTGCTTAGATGAGGATTGGCTCCGTACGATCTTGAGGAGTTCATGATGCAAATTAACTCTATCAGAGTATTTTAGTTTTATCGACATATTTTATTCTTAATGTACCAGTTTTGAATGTATTTTATTGTTTCTCACCATTTTAATTTATTGTTAGTATATTCGTAAGTTGTTGACTTTGCGTATGCACTACGTGCGATTCTTGCAAATAAAAATATATTGATATTGATTGATTGATATTAATACAACGTTTTATGAAATCTTTTTAATCGTTTATTACACTGGTCAAACTCATTTCTTCGTGTGGTTCGTTAATCAATGATTAATTTTAACAATGGTTATGATTTTTTGGTAAAACTGGCCCTAAGCAGTGAGGAAAGGGCACTGCCGTATTCGTTGGTTCCATTCATTGATTTGTGATTGGTTTGCTTGATTGTTAGATGTGGAGTCACTAGACGCTTATGGTAGCTTATCAAACTGGCGGGCTTAGATACAAAATGATAAAATACGTAATATGAGGTAATGAAGCTCTACCTGAATTTCAATGACACTGGGACTCAATCAAGTCCAACACGTATTTCCGAAAGTCAACTCAAAAACTAAGTAGCGTGATGGCTGGAAATAACCTCAGAATAGAGCTCCTTATTCCATATTGAGAGTGTGGTTTCTAAACCGTGACGGCATTCATGAGTCAGTCGAGACATTGCGTATACGTGATACGGCGAAAGATTGATGACGCGTTCGAATAATCGGTTTGCAAATTAAAGTCATGTCCGATTTATTAAGCAATGTTGATGAGTGGGCTGATAAATGATAGTCTCCACACACAGACATTAATGGCTTTTGTGAGACCAAATAATGGGATACAGGTACAAGGGGGGGGGGAGGATTAAGAGCGTGAGAAGACATTTTTTGGTAATTCTATCGTAACGATCGCAAATTTCAGTTCAGTATGTGGAAAATAGAGTAACAACTGTGACTCAGCTGTGCAGGACATGAAAACTTCGGTAGGTTGGTATGTATAACTAGGTATTGTGTGTGGTGAATACCTTATCTATGCACAAGTAGAAAGAGTTTCAATCAAAGGCCAGGACAGGTCATTGTGACCTATAGGCCATATCGTTACTTACTAGGAATCTAGCTGTAAGAAAATTTGTAAACTGCTTGAAATATGTGTAATAGCTGTTTTTGTGAATCAATTTAAAAAAAAACCAAATCAATAACCAGTGACAAACTTGTGAGTAAAGACCGGATTTCTATGCAGCATAGATGCCCCGAATATGCCATAGAATATGCAGTGAAAACTAATTAAATATGCGACAAATATGCATAAAAATGTTTTGTAAGATTCGATAAATTAAGTTCAGTACTTGGAAAAACCACTCTACCTGTAAGTTTCAATAAGGAATGATCTGAATGAAATTCTCATTTCGTAAAAATATTATGTAATTGCTGCTTTCACAGAACATTAGGCATTTGTTTTACTATTTACAACTTTTTGCAACGTTCAAACTATTCGTACATAACAAAATATCACAATCAGTGACAATTACTACTCATGTTACTTTCACCATACTATCATTCTGAAGTAACACGAGTAGGAATATCCACAGTTGGAAATGAGTATCTTTCAACTGTTCTCTACACCTACTTCAATAAATTATATCCTAACTTATCTGGCTCAAATTCAACTATTTTCGAGGCCTACAAGTGCATAGTACATCTTACAAATCTTTTTCATCTTCTTTACAGATTTGCCAAATTTGTCGTAATTAATTCCAAGGCTTTTTTCAACACTTTGCGGCCCTACTCAAATGATCAAAATCAATCTCTCCGTCTGATTTTCGTACTTAGGAACTCTATTTTATTTTCTTTCCGTCGCCAAAAATCGTCATACGTTATTGATTATCTATGTATTATCTTGAAATATGCAGCATTACGATTTTTCCCCCGAATATGCAACAACAGTCGGAATATGCAAAAATATGCAGAATTAAATTCAAACCAGGGCATCTACAGAAGGCAACTCGGATAAAGGAAGAATTGGATATGCATATGCAATGGAAATGGATATGCAATTGCATAGAAATCCGGTCTTTACTTTTAAGCTAGCAAAAGTTGAGTCGCTCATCAATGATAAAACTTGCTTGTCAGGCCAACGTTCATACTGGCCCAGCTGATTCGAACAGCACATGGATTACTGATAATTAATAATAATGATAATTAATGATCATTTACACTACTTTATAATAATTGATGATAATTCATAATCTACCATTTAGTGATCTGGATAGTGGTGTGATCTGCACGAAGAAGATAATAAAAAGTTGCGTCGAGTATTTGGAGAGTTTTTATTGTTTATTGTTTCGTTTTTGAACGTTTGTGAAACTTGATCGGTAGCCACGATGGAAGCAGCAGCGTCCCAAAAACCGAAAAAAGAGCCAAAGTTTGAGGCTAACGAGACGCAAAAAATTCTAGTGGAAATAGTTCAGAAGTATTTCCATATTGTCAAAAATAAAGGAACCGATGGTTTAACAACGTCAGAAAATTGAAACGTGAAATCAGATCGAGATACTGCTACTGTTCTACGGTAGCAGCGGGATCTTCCAGAGACTGGGAGACTCATAAAACTCTGTGGGAGAATCTGCGGCGGGAAGTATGAAATGCCATAAATGTTAAAGGCTCAGGTACCTCGTCGTAAAATCGATTTCATCGAGGTCGAATCATTTATCCATCTCTAATCCATCGAGGCCTTCGATTTGAGAAGTCTTCATCTTCATCAATAATTTCGTCCTCCAACACCAACCAAAACGCCCTAATCAATCTCCTACTCGTCTCTATCTAATAAAGGAGGTATCAAGAATAAAACTCCACTGACGATCGTTCCAAATGGAGAGGCATGGCAAGAAGTCAGGGGGGAGTCAGTAGGATGAGGGTAGGGTGATGAGTGGATGGTGCGGGGGGGGGGAGTGACTAGTGGAGTGGCGATTCACTGACGATTGTGGAACTCCACTGACGATCGTGGGACTAGACTGACGATAGTGGAACTCCACTGACGATCGTGGAACTCCACTGACGATCGTTCCAAATGGAGAGGCGTGGCAAGAAGTCAGGGGGTAGGCAGTAGGATGATGGTGGGGTGATGAGTGGATGGGGGGGGGGGGAATAGTGGAGCGGCGATTCACTGACGATTGTGGAACTCCACTGACGATCGTGTAACTCCTTTGACGATCGTGTAACTCCACTGACGATCGTGGAACTCCAGTTTAACTCCTCCAATGGAACTTCACTGACGATCGTTTCAAATGGAGAGGCGTGGCAAGAAGTCAGGGGGCAGGCAGTAGGGATGGGTCAAGAAACGAGAAACTAGTTTGGAAAATTATCGTAACTAATTTCTCCCTTACTGGGAAAAACCTCTGATCATGGATATGTCTCTTAGCTAACAATAGGTCGTTTTACAAAATTTGTAGTGAATATTAAACGGAATTAAAAGTATTTAATACTTTTAATTAGGTTTAGGAGCCACCCAAAACCGTAACGAAAAAATTCTTATGATTTTCACGTACAACCAAGCCGTTGGTAGGGAAATGGAACTTCCGTAGTGTTCATCGCACCAATTTTTGGAATCGTCTGCTTTTTTAGAAAACTTTCATGATACTCGCTACCCTCTCCAACCACCGGAAGTGTCCAAAAAACGTTACAATGTTTTTTTTAACTTTTTTTTAAATTTAAAATTAAATTTGTTTTGATGACGGAAATATTTGACTGACCCCCAGACAATAGACATATCCATGTCAATTTAAAATAAAATAGAATAGAGATAGCGACTGATACGACAAGCGATACCGGCGATTCCGTTTCTAATCTGTCTGGGTGCCGAAGGTAACAGGTCACTTAGCGAATAGTGACACACGTCTATTGTGGCCCACTCTGGGTGCCGAAGGTAACAGGTCACTATTAGCGAAAAGGGACACTCGTCTATTGTGGCCCCCTCGGGGTGCCGAACGTAAACAAGCGAAAGGGCCCTTCACTGTTTTTGACTCTGTGGGTGCCGAACGTAGGTCCCCGCTTCGGGCTTACCAACCTCTCCTTTATTCTTGCTTAACCCTACGATGGAGACGGTATTCCCCATTCCTTGTATGTCCAAAAGCTGAGGGGGGTTTTGGGGATGTTTGCCGGTGGGGGGGGGGGGGAGTTCCACCCATAAATTCCAGAAATGAAACGGTCTGTCAAGTGACACCTCATATTTAAGGTTTTTACACGCTGAATAAGATGGGGAAGTCAAAATTGCTATATCTTATTCCGCTCTCAAACTGGAGTACATTGAGGATGAAGAAACGTGGTTGTTACTTGAGATGTTCACGGACATCATGTTCTTTAATGAAAACGTTTTACATAAAACCAATTATTTCTTCGAAAATTCGCTCTTATAGTCATGCTGCATGACTGGGGATTTTTTTCCCCGTGCTGCACTCTCAAAAATAAAATACCAGAGAGACAAAGAGCAGTAAAAAGTAAACCAGGAGATCCGTAGTATATGCGTGCCTCACGATCGCAGAGTCTAATCTTCCTGAAGGCGGGATTTGAATGACAAGTAGGCGTCTCAAGAACTCTGCCAACTTCAATGTATTCAAATGCCCCGCGATAGGAAGTGTTCCTCGTTGTTACTTTCGTTTTGTGTTGGTTGGTTCTAGTTATCCCGAACCCGTACAGCTTTTCGAGTCTGGTCTTCAAAGTGTCCTTTCTCACTTCTAAAGCGACCTTGAGGTGTACGGCCCGTTGTAAAAAAATTTGCGGCTTTATGGCTGTTGAGTGGGTAACAGAAGGTCGAACTTATTTTAACCGGAGATCGTCGGCGAGTCCTTCCCTATTCGACATGAGACAGCTTAACGGTCTTCAAGGTGTCGATTTCCAGGATTTCCAGGCAACCTCGAAATATTTCACGTGGGATCATGTTATGTCAGTTCGACTAACAGTTTGGGCATACACAAGGAAGAGGTGGTTCTTAGGGATGGGTATCGGTATATCAAATATCGAGATTATCGATATTTTCCCTAAAAATATCGATATTTTTTAATCTATATTGAACGCGTCCGATATATCGGAAATGGATATTTTTCCTACGATAGCCTTTGACTATCAGCTTTGTCACCAGAAATTTTTCAATTCATAATAATATTACATTACCAATAAAAAATAAAAACCTTACTCTATGACTGAATGTTCATGTTACCAACAATAACTATACCGTCGTAAATGACTCAAGGATTGAAAATGGATAGTTATACAATACTTAACCATGGAAGAAGAAGGACTGTGTAATTAATGATTATGTTCCAATTCTTCCATGGTTGCACTGCCTACTGGACCAAAGGAACCGGAGATGGCCAATAAGGTGCTTTTCCTCAAGGATACCTGATGATGACTTCGGTGAATTAAATTCAAATGATAATAAAATCGTGATTTTATTATAATTCTCGCAATTTAATTTCAAGTTTATTTAGTTATCTCAATAACTATCGAATCAATATTCAACTATCGACAATGTATCTTACAATGTCACTTGTTTAAAAAACTTAATTATATTATAATGTATAATCCTTTGCCTATTTGTCAATAAATCACAACTTTCTTCTTTTATATATTTTGGTTTATTATCCTCGCCCAAAGAAAAAAATCTGTTTCTCATCTGTAAAATTGTACCTTTTGTAATAATACTAATTAAATGTTGATGATGAGCAATAGCTCACTTGAAATTTTAAAAATAGGGCAGAACTGGATCACAATGCAATCACTCGGTATTCACTCGGTTTCTTGTCTGTAATTTCCTGTTCATTTCGGTTTTTTTTTTTTTTTTTTTTTTGTAAGTACCTACTTATAAATTTGTAAAAAATCCACAGTCATGCAGCATGGCTATAAGAGGGAATTTTCGAAGAAATTACTGGTTTTTATGAAAATTGTCTCCATTGAAGAACAAGATGTCTATGAATAATCTCAAGTACTTATCAACCACATTTCTTATCTTCAAATTGATCCAGTTTGCGAACGGAATAAGATATCGCAATTCGGATTTCACTATCGTGTTCAGCATTAAAAAAAACCTTTAAGATGAGGTGTCACTCGTCAGACTGTTTCATTTTGGGAATTTCTGGGTAATTCTCCCCCCTAAAACTCCCCCAAAACCCCCCCTTAGATTGGCACGATTCTGCACATCTACGAACTTAGCCTTTCGATTGCTATGACGGATTTTCTCTGCAAATTTTTATGCAACATTTTATTCCTGAAGAACCTGTGTCCTGTGAAGAACAAGTAATTTTTTCAGAATTGAGTAATAAATTGGACCGATGTTATCGGGGCATACCATCGATATGTCGATGTTATCGAACGTGATACATCGATAGTAAAAACATCGAAATCGACGACACGATATTAAATTTTCGATGTTATCCATATCGATGTCCCATCCCTACTCAGAGCGCTGTCCAGTGTGTATACATATCGTTGGTCTGAACACGCGGCGTTCCCATGGATGCCAAAACTGCGTAGTTCTTAAACATTGCGGTGGTGGTGGGAGGGGGGAGCGTGGAGTAAGTGTGCAGATGTGAGTGGGTGAAGAGTGGGAGGGGGAGCGGGGGCTCGTGGAGTAAGTGTGCAGATGTGGGTGTTTGGTAATGGGAGGGGGAGCGGGGGCTCGTGGAGTAAGTGTGCAGATGTGGGTGGTTGGTAGTGGGAGGGGGAGCGAGGGCTCGTGGAGTAAGTGTGCAGATGTGGGTGGTTGTTAGTGGGAGGGGGAGCGGGGGATCGTGGAGTAAGTGTGCTGATGTGAGTGGGTGATGAGTGGGAGGGGGAGCGGGGGCTCGTGGAGTAAGTGTGCAGATGTGGGTGGTTGGTAGTGGGAGGGGGAGCGGGGGCTCGTGGAGTAAGTGTGCAGATGTGGGTTGTTGATGAGGCGATGGGATGAGGGTGGGTTGTCTGTAATCCCCCCCTCTCCCCTCCCGCCCACCCATCCATGAAATTTATATTGTGGGTGGATGCAGAGTTGGGAGAGAAAGAGAACTTTACGACTCCCCCCTCCCTTTTCGCCACTCCCGCCGCAGCTCCACGAATATTACGAATCCAACTTCATCTTGAAGATTTTTCTAAGAGCGCTACAACCCGGTTTCACCATAAAAGTCGTTGGAAGTATTTAAACAATTAAATTTGGAAAAAATAGTTTGAATTTCGGATATTGTATGCAGATCAGTGTGATCTACACAGAAAGGTGATCTATACAAAGAAGATAATAAACCGCTATAACCGTTGCAATACCTATAAGATTCCCCATGCTTGAATGGGCTGTTCCGAACATCACATTTTACATAAAACCAGTTAATTCTTCGAAAATTTGCTGTGGATTTTGTTACACTGTGGGAGGATCACAGTGGAGTAAGTGCACGTGTACCTTCAGCAAGCTCAGTTGATATGGTCAGAACGACGTGATTTACCGAGTGTTAAGTGATCATGCTCGAAGGCACTTGGGAGGTCAATGAGGGTCGTCTCACCGCCCGTTTGGAATACGAAGCGATGAGAACGGCTTCTAGTTGTGAAATTAAATGACACGAGCTTAAATTACGTCAGTCTCCCCGAGAGTTTATTAATAATTCGGCGGCTGAATGAATGATTCGGAGACAAGAATCAGTGCGATTATTGAATGAATGAGTCAAAATTTCATTGAACGCATGAGCCTTCATGAACAGCGTTGAAAAAGACTCAGTTTGAAACAAGGATGACCGGTTGTACCTCACTTGAAGTACCTACCCTAAAATGTACTGCACCTCCTGGAAACATCTTGGGAGCTTGAGGGTCGTCTGCGTGGGCATCCATTTTCACTGTCGAACTCAAAGGAGTGACATTGAACTTTTCCAACTTGCGTCGCAATTGGCCGTAAGAGGCTATCAATGCGCAATTTCCATCGAACCAGGACAATGGTTAAGTGCAATGATTTGTGCGGTGTAATATGAAGGTAGTTGATATTTAACAAGCCAACTTGTCTGACGTATTGATGCAATCGTTAGTTCTAACCTGTTTAACTTGCAAACAACCCACCGTGACTGCTTAACAAATCGAACCAATGGACTAACCCCCCCACCCCCACCCCACCCCTTTACCACCGAAGCATTTTACAATTTTCCGAATCAATGAACGAAAAAAACCAATCATTATTCTATGGAAATTACTTAATTTCTCCCTTAATGGGAACAACATCTGATCATGGATATGTCTGTTTATCGCAGTAAGGGGGAAATTAAGTAATTTGCATAGAGTGATAGATGATTCAAGTTAAGAAAAAAGTAAACTGTACTGACAAAACATCATTTGGATAAATATTAGCTTTAGGAGCCACTTCGCTAATCCAGGCCTGGGCAGCTTCAAGTAAAATTCTTCAGGAGGCTACATGCCAAATTATAGCTTCATAGAGTGAATAGCGTGGATATTAGCTTTAGGAGCTACTCAGGAGTATCACGCAAATTTTAGAATGACCCCCAGCCATAAGACATATCCATGTCAAGAATTCTTGACATAATTTTGACACAACAAGACATATCCATGTCATTTTTGACAAATTCTTGACATAATTCTTGACACAACAAGACATATCCATGTTAAAAATTCTTTTATTGCCAATTATTGATTAACAATAATTATTATCAATTAATGATTAACAATTATTGTTAGTTATTAATAAATATTAATAATTAATTCCATATCTGAAAACCATGTGCTGTTCGAATCAACTGGGCCAGTATGAACGTTGACCCGTCAGCCTACCGCATGATTCCCCTCACGTTGTCGACTTTCGATCTGCTCCAACTTTGAGCCCTCATTGTGAACGAACGGCTGGTCGTAAAAACCTCCGGCTTTTCTTACGAAATTTTAAAAATTGATCTTGAAGTTTAATTGAAGTTTTTGATTTAGTTTAAATTTTTTAAATTCATTTTGAACCCCTTCCTCTTCACCTAAGGTTATGAAAAGTTTCAAGTGCCACAGTAGGTGTGGTCCGAACATGTAGACCAAATTTCATGATTTTAGCACAACTCTAACTGGGCAAAGTGCGGTGGACGGACGGCTGTTTTTATATCGATATTCTGAATCTACGAACCCTGAAACGTGAACCAGCAAATTTTGAAGAGGGTAATTATCGAAGACAATAAACCAAAACGAATAAAATTAAAAAATGCGGAAAAATAGCTTAAGGTTGCCGCGAAGAGTTATTGGCTGTAAGTTATTGCGAATGAGGAATAGAAACCTCAGGGCGTATTGTAGGTCAGCAGGTTCTTCGAAGAGCTGGACGCTGACGTAACGTTTTAGCGCTGCTGTACCACAATGGTCAGATCCGACCCTCGACCTCTTCGCTGGATGCTGTGAATAAGATCATACACGTTCCGCGACGCAAGGGAATCATTGGAAAGCGTGTATCCAAAATCGTCCGTGTGGAAATCTTACAACTATCTGGTGGGTTTATCAGCGGAAGTGGTGACTTAGCATAATTTCTTAATCCTAGCTACGGGCGTTATAGTAGTCAAGATGTACGAGTACATCCGTGCTTGCAAAAGGTCCGGTCATTATGAATTTGTTATGTGTTATGTGTTATGTGTGAAACCAGAAAAACAGCTTCCAAAGACATGTGTGGTCGGAGTTATAGCCAAAAATCCTCTACCTACATTTTCGTACTTTTAGGGGAGCAAAATTCCCAAACCTCTTAAATTACCTTCAAAACGCCATGATCAGGTTACAAATTGTAGTAAAAGTACATTAATGAGGTCTATAGACAGAAGAGCACTGGAGGAGGGAGTAGAATAATGAAAGCAGTGATTTAAACAACTGATTTCAAAATATGGGTATTTCAAAAAAATGTTACCATAAAATTAAGCAAACATAAAATACGCTATCATCAACTAATATTCTTATTACCTGAACAGGTACATCTATTCATTAACTAAAAACAGGTTCATGTTAGTTTTTTAGAAGTGTTCTTCTTCACAACTTTCTTCATCATTATATTCTTTTTCCGCCGAATAAATGACAGGCTCTGGGTCTGCCTGGCAAAACAGACCTTGCAAAATTCCCCTTATCACTGCAGCAAGTCGTTGTAGTGCTTGCAGCAAATAACCACAGAATACTGCGGCACAAGAGTTGATGCTATTCGTCTTTTTGTCCCTACGGACGACTAAATGTCCATATTATACTATAGACACCTAAATTCTTTGAAGGACGCATCCACGTTGCAATACAGATAAGGAAGATGCGAGGGGAAACGTTTCGTTTTGATTTATCCAGTTTTTCCTCTTTTGATAAAAATCTACTTTCTGTCCTATTTAGCATTCAATTGGTTCGTCCTTGGGGGATACCGATATGACCTGTGAAAAACATGTCTGGGCAAAAATTTGGGTGGATATAGGAGGATCTCTGAATTTAGGTCTAAACAAATTTCATTATTAGCAGTAATGTTTTCTTCATAAATATAAAATTTTTGAATTGTTCAGTATACTAATTTAATCAAAATAACGATTTAATTTAATTTCGGAAGATGTCATCTGATGTATTTAAGCTAGCTACACTGATACCCCCTCAGCACTACCATAAAGGCTTGCACTCGATTCAAAATGTGTTGTCCAGTAAGCGGTTTTGGGACCCATCTTGCACACAGTTATGAAATCCAAGTGTTTCTGTGATTTTTTTCGTGCAGCAGAGACCTTGACAGTTGCGGAAACATTGCAGAAAGTTCATCCAGAGTCAACCTGCGATCGTCACGGACCGCATTCTTGATTTTTGGTTTATTATCTTCGATAATGAACCATTGGAATCGCCCAAAGAAAAAAAAATTTTAACCCCCCCTCAAAATTTGTTGGTTTACGTTTCAAGATACGTAGATTCAGAAAATCGAATAAAAAAAAATCCGTCCGTCCGCCGTACGCCGTCCGCCGTACGCCGTCCGCCGTACGCCGTCCGCCGTACGCCGTACGCCGTCCGCGCCACTTTGCCCAGTTAGCGTTGAGTTAAAATTACGAAATTTTTTTTATGGGTTTCGACCAACCCCACAATGGTCCTCGAAACTTTTCATAACCCTAGGTCAAGGGGAAGGGGTTCAAAACGAATTTTGAAAATTTGAAAATCTCATATCTCGAAAAATTCATATAGAACGGTATGTTTTTTATTTCATATTTAGATAGAGTTTGTTCCGTAGAATTTTTTAAGACCATCTGCAGCTGTGTACGACCAGCCGTTCGTTCACAATGACGGCTCAAAGATTGTGCCTCACAACACGATCGTGTATCAAACTGTTGAAATACAGGTCCATTTTCATACTAAAAGCTCTTTGGAACATCATATGGCTTAACTGATGTCGAGTTTGTTGTTCTGAGGTGCGTTTCGTGCTACGGAAATGAAGGTAATTTCGAATGTTTGTTGGTAGGTACCTACTTCTTTTATAGAAAAATAATTTTTATTACCGACGTAGTATTAAAAACCCCAGAATTTTATCGTATTACTTAATCATAATTAATAATAATTATTATTATTAATAAATACGAATTATTAATACCTAACAATAAATTATAATAATTTTCACTAGGTACTTGATAAAATTGTTAATAATTAGTGATAATTGATAATAATAATTAATCTAACATTTAGGATCTAGACATTTAGACCTAGTGATCTAGACAGAAGGGTGATCTGTACAAAGAAGATAATGAACCGTTGTGTCAAGAATTTGCAGAGTTTTTTTTCACGATGTCGTCAGTCTTAATCGACGGTCTCCCTCTCCACAGATCGTCATGTACATTCGTACAGCCGTTCTTAAACTCCCGGCATTACTTGTACACGCTGGTACGATTCATATTATGAATCGTACCAGCGTGTACAAGTAATGCCGGGAGTTTAAGAACGGCTGTACGAATGTACATATTATGACCTTCACGATAGACGGTTCGTACCTCATTGAACATCTCATGTGGAGATTTTTCCTTCGCAACGATGTTTAACATGCAAAATTCATACCTACATAACTCGTTCTGGTCTTGTTGTAAAGGTTAGGAGTAAAGCTATACGGTAGTGTAGCCAACATAGTAAAAAAATATTCCCTACGGTCGTTAGAGCCTCGGTACACTTACTTTCTGGATTACCTGAGGAGGTAATTTTCACTGGTTATATCAGAACACATCTGAATATAACACGGAACCAAAATCATTCCAACGTTTGAACACTCGAATCAGAAGACCATCTTCAACCTTACGCAAGGACCAGTAGATACTTCACTGATCAGACTCTACCGCAATTCATACTGCAGCTAAATTGGATTACTCTAAAAGTACCATCGAAAATCCTTTCGGAACAAGTAATAGTAGGTTAGGAGGTGAGTTGTATCGGTTACTACAGATTCAGCGGCAGGTAAGATCCATCTGTTGTGGAGGGAGCTCAATCAGCCACTTTCACTAAGCGAGCGACCTTCCGGGGGCTGTCTTATACAATATTCCTTTGCACAACCTTCATCCTGACCCAATAACCCTCGCGGTATCTTAGAGCCACATCGCTCAACGGCTTGTTCCGTCTGCTGTAGACCGAACGACGGAAATTGAATTGCTATCGTCGCGGAATTTTTATATTTGGACGTGGAACGGATCTTAATAACATAACAACTCAGCTTCGGCCCATCAATTCAATTTCCGATAATATTATAAACTGGTGTTTGTTTTTATTTATTTATTGCATGTTGCTTTGCTACTTCGCTGACAGATTCTGAGGTCTCGATGGAATTCCAAGTATCTTGTTCTGGAAAGTTTGAATAATCTTGCTGTTTAGTCCCATAACTCCACTCAGGTTGTAGGATTTGCTTGTAGATGAGCAATTTGTTATGAACTGATACTTCAGAATACTTACCGAGCAGCCAGCACAACTTTTTAAATTTGATATTTAATTGTTTTTTTGTTTTTTTTTAATGATATGCTCTTTCCATATTAATTTGGCATCAAGACTCGTCCCTAGATATTTTGCATTTTTGAGTACCTAGCGAATATTTTGTTCATTCATGATGACTGGTATCGTTCTTATTTTCTTCTTCGTAAAGTTTGTATGGGTAGATTTCCGTTCATTAAGCTTGAGGTGCCATTTTTTGGTCCAGGCGCTTACAAAATGCTGGAGTTTCCTCGTTGCTTCCTCTACTGAGTCGCCAATCGCTAGTACGGCCGTATCATCTGCAAAGGTTGCAATTGTCATGTTCTCGTTATTTGGTACGTCACGTGTATACAGAAGGTATAGTAAGGGCCCGAGCTAGCTTCCTTGGGAACACCTGCCTTTATTTTCTTGAGGCTGGAGTACTCTACTTCGTACTTTACTCTGAAATATCTGTCAGTAAGCTATGATTTCAAGATTTGAAAAAATGGCTTCGGTAAGTCTCTCCCAAGTTTGTACTCCACCCCTCGATACCAGACTTTGTCAAATGCATGGGACACATCCAGGAAAGCACCTGCACAAACCTGTTTGTTTTTATGCAATGCTGGTAATTGTACAACAGTTGTATAGAGTTACTCTATACAATGGTCGACTGTTTTTCTCTGTACCACCCAAACTCTGAATAAGATTACCATGTAATCGGAGATTAGCTTTTTCTCATGATCAATCTTTTTTTCTTCAACAAAATAACTTCATTGCTTAGAACAGAATTACAACTGGGTGCATTAATTATAAACAAAAATGTTAATATGACACATGATTGGGAGTACAAGTTCAATGACTTTTTCCCGCTCTTGTTACTTATTTACAACGGAAGGGGATGAAAAGGGAAGTGGTCTATGAAGTTTTGCGATGGATTTCTGTGAAAAGATCAGTGTGGCGTTTGCGTTTCAATCTGCGGTTTGGACGGTCGGGTGGAATTTGGTCAATGATGCCAGCAGCTAAAGGATTTGGGTGGTTGTGAAGTCTTGTTAGAAAACGGGGGCCTGTAGGACTTCCTTTACTGTTGGGACATATATATTCTTTTGGAGGTTATTGTTATTGTTTCTGACAAACAAGGCTGCGTCTGCAATAATTCTCAAAACACGGTTTTGAAAAGTTTGCACGCGTCTCACTTGTGAGTCCGATGCTCCACCCCAGACAAGGCTGCCATACACCCGAATCAGCCTGATCAGCATTACGTAGATTAATCGTTTTACGTCAAAACGTAGTGGTGATTTTGCTCCTAGGAGTGTTTTAAGTTGTCTGAGACGGTGACGACATCTGCCAAATATATAAGTAATGTGGTTGTTGAAATGGGAAAACCCCACTCTAGCCTTTTAATTAATTAATTTTTTAATTTCTTTACGAAAGGTGTGGGCTTTGTAAAAGTTTGAAACAATATACCTTATGCGTTTTTCTCAATTTCAAGAACGTCCTAGTATTTAGTACCTACGTATTTAGTACGTTTTTTCCCCTGATCCTTCATTTACTAATTCGTGTACTCACCAGTAATATTAATGCGAATACTTCACCAAAGTCAATACCACACTCTGAAGGTTGGGATAACAGCAACGATAGATATTTAATGATCGTTACACACCAGAAATTCCGTTTCACCGCTAAAAGGCCGAAGTTCTGCCGAGGTCGGCCGTTCTCAGGGGTCGCGCTCTGATAACTAAATCCGCGTTGTGTCAGTTTTGGTAATAAGTCGGAGGAAACGTTCCAGAATGGGCCGTCCAAAAGGTTTGTTTCTATTTCTTAGAATTGGCCAGAAACGGTTCGACTGATATCGCTAAGATTTAGGTAATTCAGTGTAATTTATACCAAGGTGTATTGCGTTCACAACCTCAGTTAAACTTTAGATAGGTACAATTTTGATGTATCGTGGACTGATAAACACGAATACGGATTTACTTAATACCGGTTTATTGAGATTCCGTATGAATAGTCTTAAAACAAGTGTTGGACGTGGAATGATATATATGCGTGGATATATTGAGGGTCTCTCGGCATCGCCCCACATCGTCACTTTTGGCCAAAATGAGTTATGCATACCATTCGAATTCTTATGCGTCATCCCCCGGCAGATCGATCTAACCAAGTATAAGTTAGGTACCCAAGTGAGGTAACACAAAATCTCACGATTTATTTTACTGAATTACTCAATAAACATAGTCAATGGCAGATGGTTTTTTGGCTCTGCTGAAAAGTCACCCAAATGACGACGTGGGCAGTCTCAAATCAGTCTGAAGATTTTTGTAAACACTTGAGTAAACAGTCGCATTCCACTCGCTCGTGGCTCATACATGATTCCAAATATTCAGGTCCTACAGGCACCCAAACAGATACTACTAGACCAACTAGATAATGAACAGAGACCTACTAGATAATGAATAATGCGTGAACCCATCACACAGTGGATCGTCGGATAGATGAACTCGGTGTTGAAGTGAATTCACCTTCCAGTGAATTACGAGTACCTTCTATCCCCGCAGTGAAGGTATTTTCAAAAGTAAAGCGAACGGCGTGATGAGCTCAACTTGTGCCACGTTAAAAATCCAAGTGTAGCAACAGTCACCGATTGTGCAGAAAAATATATTTGCATTGAAATGGGGGAAATATATAAATATAAGTAAAAATAAATAAATAATTATATGGATGCGCTGAATGACCAAATACTAGTCGTTGGTTGTGAAGGTCTTTATTACACGATGTTTCCGCCCAGGAACTGGGCCCTATTCATGTGGAGATATGTTGAGATGAAGTAAATGTCACATAGGGGATTTGAACAGGGGATAGTACACAGACTGTGTCTACTGTGTACTATCCCCTGTTCAAATCCCCTATGTGACATTTACTTCATCTCAACATATCTCCACATGAATAGGGCCCAGTTCCTGGGCGGAAACGTCGTGTAATAAAGACCTTCACAACCAACGACTAGTATTTGGTCATTCAACGCATCCATATACTTCCACTAGTCATCAGGATCATAACACTAAATAATTATATATATTTTTGAAATTTAAAATTATAAATGTTTATTATGTTAATTATAGTATGTTCTCAATGGCCGTTGGCCAATAAACGCGTTTGGAAAACGTTCGTTAAAAAACGTTCACTGAAAAAAACCTTGAATTTGAAATGGAAAACCTTTGATTTGATTAGGAAAAAGTTGAATTTGACTTGGAAGAGGTATATTAATATTTACAGCCTTTGCTTTCCTGATTGTAGAGGATATGATAAGAAAATCTCATGTAAACGTATTATTAATGTTTATAATTTATAATTTAAGATATAACTTATATCGTTAAGAAAAATTATCATTGAGAGTCAAGTCCCCAACCTCAGTTACCTCATTTGTGAGTCAATACCTTACCTGAGTGTGTTCATCAAAACATTCTCTCTGCTTACTATTTATGTTATTAAAATATTCCAAAATAATTACTACCTTCTGATCGTGTTAAAAAAACAAACAATCTGAGCGAAAACAACATACGTTGCATTCCCCCCCCCCTCCCGCCCACCTTACACGTGCTTCTTTAGGTTCGTATAATTTGGAAATGACTTCCCTCTGGTACGTACGGGCTGTTCAAGTCACTTCTCGTGATAAAACTACAATTCGCAATCTACAGTGATATTTTTCAACAAGTGTCAAAGATAAGAAGACAAGTATACATCGAAACTACAATAATTGTAGAAACTACAATTATTGTAGATTTGTAAGTCCCAGTGAATTTTAACAATTCTACAAGTGGATTTCGCCTGTTTTGCAGATCTGCTTCAAAAGTTTGAAAAAAGTACAATAGTACGATTTTCCACAGTCATGCAGCACGGCTATAACAGCAAATTTTCGAAGAAATACCTGGTAACTTGTTTAATGTCAATTGTCTCCATTTTACTGGTTTTATGACAAATTTTACCTCCATTTTTTTCTGTAACACACACGTATTATAGATTTCTCAACGGTGAACACGATGGTGAGGTCAAAAATGCGATATCCTATTCCGTTATTAGACTTTAGCAGATGAACCGTTAAGAACTTCCCAAGTAACAATCTCGTTTCTTCATCTTCAAAAAGCTCCAGTTTGAGGATGAAATAAGATATCGCCATTCTGACTTCACCGTCGGGTCGTTAAATAAAAATCTTAATCAATCAATCAATCGGGTTCAGCGAAAAAAGACCATTCAAAATGAGGTGCCATTTGTCGGACTGTTTCATTTTGGGAATTTTCGGGTAATTTTCCCCCTTTAAAGACCCCTTACAGTGGCCCGATTCTGTCCATCTACGAACTCAACCTTTCAATTGCCAGGACAGATTTCATATAAATATATATGTACATGTACATGATTTTCATGATTTTCATGTATATGATTTTCGGTGTCCTGTCCTGTCATTTTGAATACATGTTCTTGTACACTTGGCATTACAGGTCCCTATATTCGTGTAATTGGTAATAGTTGTAGTTTTATTGAACGGGGCCTAGAGAGGTTTTAATTTTGATACGACAAGTTGGTGATGCTGATATCGAATAGGTGTCCGAAGAAATATCCGCGAGTTTAGTTTCGCTCGTGCAGTGAGATATTGTTGATATCTACTCTGAATCCTAACGTAGTGTGTAGTTTTGAAGGAGTTCCGGAAACCGTATCTAACAACCGTTTTCCATGAAGATTGTCACGCGCTGGCAACGGGGTTTTTCCTCGGACTCCACATCGTTCTTGTCATTTATGTGCCACTAGTAGTAATCAGTCGCCTAAGATTGTTATGGAAGTGTCATTACGAATGTATAATGCGAATATCATATCAAGCGTCATACTTCAAGGTACATGGAACCCCATTTACGGTTTCTTGATGACATTTTAAATACCTAATGTATTCTATCCTAAGATTCCTAGGTCATTACAACTCTTTAGGAACAGGACATAGGAATCAATGATATGCAGCCATTTTGGTTTATTGTCTTCAATAATAAACCTCTGGAATCGCCGAAAAAAAATTACCCCCCCCCCCTCAAAATTTACCTGGAAATTATTGATGAACAGTAGAATCTAGGTACCTGAATCTGATATTCAAGGTACCTAGGTACGAGCAGAACTGAGCAGCATGAGCAGCACCTTATTAGCTAATAAGGTGCTGCTCATTCTGCTCATTTCCGCATGTTGAGGTTGTGATGATGAAACAATGAATTCAAAATTTTCTTTTGGACCGTACTTTTTTATTTAATTTTTTTATTAAAATACTTTTTTTTCAATAATTTTCTAAAAAGTACTTTTTTCCGAATAAAAGTGGGCAACCCTAGGTGTAATGGGTGAAATTGAGATGAACGTAGTGTACCCATTTCCCACTGCTGCCACATCGTAGGTACCTCGCGAATCACTGTTTCTCAGTCTGCCTTAATTTGTCCCTTGTTTCTTCAGATGAACCCCCCCCCCCCCCAAGCTCCATATCATCTCTAGGAATCGTGGTTCTTTAGGTGGTAAACTCTAGGTCGCCTCTCCGGACTTGGCCCAACGTCAGAATGAGTCAGTCCGGTGGGCAAGCGGATTTCGACGTAAAGGAACCACGGTATGTTGCATCTCCGTCAGCCCTGACCTCAACCCAAGTCATTAGAGTCGAATGAGTCGGACCTACCTATTTATTCCCCAAGTGTAGGCCGAGCCCAGACTAAACATCGCGGTGCCCCGCCTTCCGTAATCATATTGACAAAACCGACTCAACTCTTTTTGTTTGTCTTTAAAGTTGCTCATCCAACTCATAACCAGGTGTCGACACACTTTCGTAAATTTTGATGTATTTCATCGTTTATAGTCAATTTTGCTAATTGCCCTAAGGCAGACACACGAGAAAGGATCGATACAGCAGTTTTTACATTGAAGGAAAAAAAACCACAGAACAGGTTCAACAACCTGAACATGAAAAACTCAGCAAATTCTTAACTCAACGGCTAATTATCTTCTTTGAGCAGATCACCCTAATCTAATTAACGAAATGATAGATGAAACTCTATCGCAACATCCAAATTTAATTTGTTTAAACAAGTAGGTGTTGTTCAAACAAGTAGGTGTTGTTTAAACAATTTTACAGGCAAGAAATCGAGTGAATAGTGCATTATATTCAATTATATATATTATATATAAACAATTTTTCATGCCTGTAAAATTGTTTAAACAACACCTACTTGTTTGAACAAATTAAATTTGGATATTACCTATGTATTACCGTAATACTATTACGTGGCTTTTGGTGTCTTTTAGTAGTGAATTCAGGACGGTCTGGAAAGGATTTCGGTATGAAAATCTTTCGGAAATTTGAGTTTTATAAATTTTGGACCTAGAAAAATCGCTTCCGTTTCTTCGAAAATTCGCTATGAGTGTTGAACGGAGTTGAACCGGTGATAGGTTAATGTAAATGTTGTTTAGATGTTAATTTTTGGAGTTATAAGCAAAACACTGAAGTAAGGTAACTGAGGAACGCAGCAGTGAACGGCCGTTCTGACAGGTAACCAATCGGAGAGTCCGTTATTTGGACCAATGAGAAAGGCCGATATTGTCAACAATGAGGATACCGTACATGGGACCTCCTCGAAATATCGATACGTTGGCTATCGATGGCCATCCTTACCCTGGATAGTCCAGTCGATCTAGACTTCGGTGCAGACAAAAAAATCGGATGTTTCTATTTTTTGTCCAATAGTTGGAAACCAAGCGAAACCCAAGTTTTATCGGGAGAACTTTTGCGGGTCAAAGACCTCGACATTTTCGGACTTTTTTTCAGTTTTTCGCTTATAACTCTTTAAGGAAGCCTTCAACAAAAAACCTTTACCTATGCTTTCTTAAAAACACAAAAAATAACAATGGAAAAAAAGAAGCCAGAGTGGGGGAGATAAAATCCTACCTTGGAAATCCTACTATGGTAAGAAAGGCAGTTGTGATAGGGGTGAGCAGGATCACGACTTGATGCCAAGCTGTATGGTAAGAGGTCAGCGTAAGGTTAGTCTCACAGGTCTTCGTCTCCTGAACAGAAGAATGTACCTCTACTGTGAGATGTGTCCAATACATTCTTCTGTTCACTCAGAGCGATAAATCCTGAAATTTTGTGAGGAGTTGAAAGTTGGTTGTCCGCCACTATAGAAGCGCCAAAACATCCACTAAGAAAAAACTACGAGAAATCGATCGAAGAAAAATCGACATTTATTTGAGATCTCGCTTGTTCATTTTACATGTCTTAACTGGTATATTTGCATTTTGCGGTCCAAAAATGCTTCCTCGTCTAGTTTTTTTGATAAAAAATTTTTACCCACAATTTAAAAATAAATTATTTTATGAATTTCAAACATTTTCTTGTTAATATACCTAGTGAATTGAGGCATTTCAAAATTCATAGTTACAGCCTGAGATATCCTTCAAAAACTTTCCAACCGAGGTTCTCTAGGCCCTTAACTCGATAACCTGATGATATCAATGGTGGATGAGGACGGCCAGCGAAGAGTATTAAATACTAATTAAAAGTTAATTAAAGACTAATTGAAAGTTAATTAAAATGCTAATTTTAATATACATTCTTTGTCTGAAACGGAAATGAGAATAGTTGATTGAGGTGTTCTACTCGTATAATAACTAGTTATAAATTCCTATAATATTCTATGATGATATACGAGGCTCTAGGAAGTGTTTATAAACGGTTGAGGCCGGGTCTCGACGATTGCGGATGAACGACCTTTTCCTTATCCTTTCTCGAGTTGTTGGGGGACGATTGCCGTTTTTCGAAGGACGATGACTCGAAAGGGCGGGGACGGATTGCAACATGGAAACATCAACTTTCTCATCACCGCACCCGAAAAAAAAAAAAATCTTCGTGACAGCACTGTCGCCATTCAATAAACGATTACAATCGTTGGTGTTTGCTCACAAGTGTACGTATAAGTGGAAGGTGACCTGAATCGAAGTAAATTCGCCAGCATATCGAGGGTGAAGTGGCAACGTGACAAGAGGTAAATGTCTCGCCGAATCGGTTTTTTTTTTAATTTATTGTTTACTAAATAAACATTACAATTGAGACTAAATATGAATATAGTACATGTATAACATATAATTCACGTGGCACTTGATGCAGGAACAGCTCACTAGCTGACCTGCCAATTAGCCTTTAAGGAGATCACTTCAACAAGAATAAGGTATTGGTTGAAACAATGAATACAAGAAATCTATAAATAAATAACTAACTATAACTATTAACAACATTGGTAACTTAATGATCGAGGAAGTCCGATGGGCGCTTGCGTTTGAGCCGACGTTGCATTCTTGGAGGGGGCAAATTTTCAATCAGGCTGGACATTAAGCTATTAGGGTGGTCCACCATTGAGCCATAAAGTCGCACATAGTTCTGCCGGAGTACATCCTGTACGAATGGTATGTCCAAATCGTTGTGCAGTGTCGTATTTCTGACATACCATGGTGCACCAGTGGTAAGACGAAGAACCCGATTTTGCGTGACTTGTATGCGATTGATGTGGCTCTTTGCAGCTGACCCCCAAAGCCCAGATGAGTAGTACCAAATTGGTCTAATCAGGGTCAAGTACAGTAGCCGCTTAGATGTCAGTGCTAAAGGGGAATGATGGTGGTCCAGAAGAAACTTGAGTTGTCCAATGCGCTGGCGAACCTTAGCAACCAGATACCTGATATGACTTTGCCAAGTGAGCTTCCTGTCCAAATGCACACCAAGATACCTAACACCGAATCGGTTGGTGACGTAAAAACATTTCACAGTGGAATTTGGCGGAGAAAATGACGTTTGAGTCCTGAAAAACGTGGGGTTTTAGGTGAAAATCAACGTTTTCCACCAAAAGCCGACTTGCTCCATAAAAATTAGTTTGATATCGCAATTCATGCACACTTTTACGCTGAATCGAATGGTGACAATATCAGATCATTTACAACCGTCCCATATCTCGGAAAACAGTAGGTAGTGGACTATGTTCCGTCGAGGAGCCTCCAATTACAATTAATTTTAAAATAAAATCCAGCTGCTTTAATAGGTATGTGAGTCATACAGCTTAAGTAGAAAAAAAATCCAGCATGTCTATAAGAGCCAATTTTTAAAGAAATGACTGATTTTATGTACGAGTAAAATGTCTCCATTCTATAACAACAAGTTTTATAACAAATTTTCTCTCCATTTTTCGCCGAGTAACACCTTAGTTTATAGATTTTTCAACGATGAACACGCTGGTGAAGTCAGAATTGCGGTATCTCACCGTATCAGATTAGAATGGATGAACCATGAAGAAGATCTCAAGTGACAACCACGTTTCTTCATATTCAAAGTGCTCCAGTTTGAGAACGGAATGAGATATCGCAATCCCGATGACACCATCGCGTTCAGCGTTGAAAACCCTTTAAAATAAGGTGTCACTTGACAGACTGTTTCATTTTGGGAATTTATGGGTAAGTTTCCCCCCGTGAACCCCCTTTTTAGAGAGGCACGATTCCGCCCATCTACGAACTTAGCCTTTCGATTCCCTGGACAGATTTTGTGTGCAAATTATTTTGTGTGAACTTTTTATTTTAATTCGATCGAGAGTTATCGTCTGGAATGGCACATACATAAATATATTTTTAAGAAATTCGAGTTTTAAAAATTTCGGATCGAGGTCATTAGCTTCCTTTTCTTCGAAAATTCTCTAAAAAGGTACTTACTCGAGAAAAATGACAAAAAAATGAGGCAGCTGTTTTTCTATAGGTACACGAAACAATTGTCATCCATTGAAATCTAAATTCTCTGGACTAAAATTCTCCTGAGGCTAAGTAAATCTTCACAAGGTCAACCTGGAAAAGATGGTCGTGATCTTGAAAAGGTAATTACTTCCGTCTTAATGAGGTTATGCTAAAAGAAATTTTACGCTTAAATAAGCCTCTTACGTTCGTTGGAAAGCAAAAAAACTCGTTTGGACCTTGACAGTGAATCTGAGAAGCTCAATAGGCTCGACGAGGAGGCATCTCCTCATCAAAAAACGCCTACGTGATGCAGTTCACGGGGTAATTCGACCTCGATCGAGACCGAAGCCTTGTTGTTCCACTTAGCAACATTTTCATCGTGTGCATTGTACTGGTGTAAATATGAAGAAATACAGGTCGGGAACTACAAGGAAATGAAGTTGTTTTGTAAAACAACCTGTTGGCCAACCCCTTTCACACATTTTGGCGACGCTTGAATCCTGCTCACGAATCTCCCTTCACCAATCGACTCGAAATTACCTCGGTGTTTGATCTATGAGGATAAAATGAAGCTGAAATTCGGGCGGTAAACCTTTGCAGCGTTGAGCGTTTCGACACATTAATAATTAATAGAGAGACGCGGTCGAATTTCGTCGGCTAAAGCTGACCCCAGTAGGTCAATGAAATGCCGAGGGACTGCCGCTGAGAAATCATCGTGAACCCATGCAGGTTTCATTCGCGAAATCCCTCGAGAATCTCCAATGTCCTGCAGTTCATGTAGATCTTAAGGTTATTCACAGATTTATTTTAAATGCTGCAGGGGGTTGTACCAACTTAGTGGTTACAATAAGGCAGGCGTCACCAAACGAAGATTTGTTAGATTGTTGAGTTGTACACAAAGCAATACACAACCAACAGTAGACACAGAATGTACAACCGAGCATAATTAAGACCCAAATTGTTTTGAAGAGGAAATAACGTCACGGCAAAGAGGCCAAGGGCGTGAAACTGCAAGTTTCAGTGCCGCAGTGAAATGACTCAGTGAAATACTGACAGCTCACACTAATCATTGCCTTCTTTTCGATTAGTCCGGAAGCTCAAAATGAGTTCCTTGATCAGTGTGCGGTGACCGCCTGGTTTGGATGATTGAAGAAGTTACGAATTTGACGATAACAAATTCACAGTTCTCTAATCGAGGCTTTTTGAGTCAGCAGAAGTTACATTTGTTGAATCACTTGATCGTTCACCCAAACTGAATTTTTCATCGGACAAAGCTCATGTTCAGCTGAAGAGCTCGTTCGTTGTCTACATTGCTCTGTACTGTTCTGACTTCCTACATGGTTGTTTTTTGTTTTTCGAAGAAAAGGAAGCTAAGTATTGTTTCTGGTCCAAAAATTTTAATAACTTGAATTTCCGAAAACGTTTTATACAAAAATCCATTCCAGACCATTTTGAATTCACTGCCAAAAGACACCAAAAATCATAATATGATTTTTGGTATCTTTTGGCAGTGAATTCATATTATGAATCATAAAAATCATGAATGTGTCTTTCCAGTCGAAAACTCAATAAATTTGAGATAAAAAGTCCAAATTTGCACAAAAAATTCGTCCTGGCAATCGAAAAGCTACAGTTCGTAGATGAGCACAGTCGGGCTTTGTGGAGTTTCGTGGGAGGGTGGAGGGGGGATTAACCATAAATTCCAAAATGACACAGTTCGACGAGTGACACCTCATTTTTAAGGTTTTTTACGCTGACCACGATGGCGATACTTATTCCATTCTCATACTGGAGCACATTGAAGATGAAGAAACGTGATTGTTATCAAGTGAAACTTGATATTATTACCAATATTATGGTATATTATAATACAATCATTTTTATTGTAATTTATTGTAATCAATATTATTGCAATTTCATTTGCTGATCCCAACACAAGATAATAAGAAGACTGTAACTAGTCTAGTAACTAGTCTGTAACTAGTAGTAGGCGACGTAAGTTATAGAACCAGTAAAATTGATACAGTTTACATAAAAACAGTTATTTCTTCTTTTCGCTCTTATAGCCATGCTGCATGACTGTTTTTTTTCTATTGTTTGAATCAGACATGTTTTCATGTTTCAGAAATGAAGAAGTCGTTTAGATGATGGGCGAGTGCGGGCCCCCGCCTGGTCCAGCGGGGGCTGTGGTGGTTCGAGATGCCTACAAGAGGTACACGTCCACCGCTGTGGTCCTCAACGGCCTGAACATGACCGTCGATAAGGGCACTGTGTAAGTCACTATTTAAATCTACTTTCAATAACTACAATGAGGCGTGTGCAACGCACGGGTTGGTTGACTAATAGTCAAGCCAATAGTCCAGGTGGTGCAATTGAAAAGGCCGTATCTAGCAAATTTTGCCACATAGGTACGGCCTTTTCAATCGCTTGTTAAAGGTGGTGTAGAAGATTTCATTGTTTTATTGTTTATTGTTTCAATCGGTCAGTGTGGTACCCAATAACATGAATTCAGAGTTTCCACACAAAATTTCGAACGGCAAAACTTTTGGTAGCCAAAAAACCTCGAAATTTTCGGACTTTCGGTTTGTGGCTTAAACTCCTAAACTGTCACTCCTACGCCAAAAGTCGCCATAAAAAAACCAAAGTTGATAAAATTGCGCATAGATTAAAAAAAGAAAGTTCGAAATCGGTTGAATAGAAAATATTTTACAATCGGTTAAAAAATTGCGTTTTTTCCAATTTTTTGCAAAAACTGACAGTACTTAATTTTCAATGCGCTGTACTTCGACAAAATCAAACCCAATCGCCAACCCCTCGCCCTCAAATTTGTAGAGCGTCAATCTGAGAGTTGAAAAATCTGCAACATTTTGAAATTGGTCAATGTTTTGACATTTTAGGTAATTATAGTCCTATCGGCGTTGATCGAAAATCACTACCGCAGTGACCCCTAGAAAACGTCCTACCAGAAAGTTGTTGGAAAATTACGTAAAGGTATATTCCTCCTTCATATTAGGATGCATCAAATCCTGATGTATTCGAAAACCGATTAATCAGCACCTAATGATATCAATTAATCAGTAATAATAATCGATTAATAAAAATAATCGGCATTTGTCTTCAACGCCCGGGTACCCCCCTACCATTACATTACCCCTGTGGTTGTGAAGGGCGGGGGGGGGGGTCTAGATTTTACGTTAATAATCTACCGTTTCAAATTTGATTCAATGAAAGTTGTTGACGATGGGATTTGAAAAAATAATGCTTTTCGAACCCTATTAACCCCCCCCCCCCCCCCTGGTGGTAGGGAAAAATTCTAATGGAACGGTTTAGTTTTTAGTTCACATTTTAGAATTTTGTATGGCCATCCAGAGGTTTGTACAACCAGCCCTTCGTTCGGTTCAATTTACGGTACCCTCCATTTATCATTTAAAAAAACCATTTTATGCAATTTTATTCTTTGTGGCATTCCTTTATCTTCATTAGGACAATAGGTCCTCACCTATAGACGAAGAAACCCATCGGAAAGCTAATAATTATGCGTTTGAAATAAGTAGGTAGGTACTTAAAAAATCGATTATTTCCTTCCGATTAATCAAACATCGATTATTAAATACCGATTAATCGGTCACATCGATTATCAGCTTTCGATTATTCATTTGATGTTATAATCGATTATTTGGTTCCAATGTTGCATCCCTACCTAATAATAATAATCATTTTTGGCCAAAAAATGACCACTTTTGACTGCTGTTTGCGTGTATAGGATGTAAGTAGGTAGGTACACATCTATACATAGGTACGAGTACATTGATAATATCAATATAGTTGTATAGGTAGTTGATACATTATTACTTCATATTATAGAATCTAGTATCTAGTATCTGATACTAACCACATTACATATCTTTAGGTAATTTTCCATCAATTTTCTCCTGCCATAATTGCAAGATTTTGCAAGATAAATTTCTATACCGACTGAACTATGAAGGACCGTTTATTGTTTGAGTAGCGATAAGTTATGAGAGCAACGACAACGCCCTAGTTCTCACTCTTTGCTAATCCCGAAAAACAAGCGAAGGGTGTGACCGATTTCGGTGTAATCGCCAATTCAGAATCTTCTTGAGTTTACCCGTTAGAGAAGTCACGCTGTGCGACTAATGACAACCGAATTAGTCACTGATACACATCGACGGTCACAAGGCAGAAAGGCGTAAGATCCAATTTGGCGAAAATGGTTTTTTTTATTGATTTTTTCTTCCAATAAACACCAGGCTTAGAGTAAAAATCGTAAAAATAGAGTATAAGATCGTTTAATGAAAAAATCGGTTGTTTAAGTTTAATAAGCGACAGGCAAAATGATACACTCTAATGTCAGGTTATCAAGGCGTAAGGGCCGAATCACATGAGGAGTCCCGGCTGGTTCCTACATATATGTTACGAAGGTGATTCATTTTACCACGAAGCTGATTCATACCTGTACATTTTCTTAATATAAATGAAAATGAGCTAAATAAACATAAAAACGTTGCCGTCGTTTACGCCTTTTGGATTTCGACTTTTGTTTTGGACGTAAACGACACCACCTACTGGGAGATCAATGCTACTTTTGACTTGTTTTTTTATTGTATAAATACTTTTGTGATAAACATTTTTGTCCCTAATCTTCAAAATAGAGTACAGATGTGGGAAACCCAGAAATACTGTAGATTATTTAATACTATTATTTGCAAAATCATTTTGAATTTCCTTCGCGTTCATGTCGTTTACGCCTTTTGAGACAGTGTTAATTCCCCTAGACCTATAAAACCTTTTGATACAGTTGACAAAGGCCTGTAACAGTTAGTGAAGATGAGGATGTTTGAGATACAAAGCAATACTTGTAATTCCTTTTTGTTTGTTTTATCTCATGATAACTTTTTATTTGGTACCTACGTTTTGATATTCCATTTTACATTTTTTTACTCTATAAAACACTCAATTCTTGCTCGTTATATTTCATCTTCCAAGTTACCTGCTCAAACCAAACATTTCATGAAACAAACCTTTTTGGTTCATTATCGTCGATAATGAACCATCGGAATCGACCAAAGATAAAAATTTGTTAACCCCCCCCCCCCCCTCAAAACTTGTTGGTTTACGTTTCAAGATACGTAGATTCAGAAAATCGAATAAAAAAAAAATCTGTCCGTCCGCCGTCCACCGAGCTAAAATTGCGAAATTTGGTTTCCGGGTTTGGACCAACCCCACAATGGTCCTCGAAACTTTTCATAACCCTAAATCTAGGGGAAGGGGTTCAAAACGATTTTTGAGATCTCGAACATTTCAAAACTCGAAAAATTCAGATGAAACGGTGTATTTTTATTTCACATTTAGATAGAGTTTATTTTTTAGAATTTTTTATGACCAACCACAGCTTCCTTTTTTTTGGGGGGGTCAAGTCAAACTATCGAAAGGTGTCGTGAACGGAAGCAATAAATCTTAGGTTTATTAGTAATAATTTGTTATTGCTGATTTTGCCAGATACAGTTAAAACTAAAGGACGTAAGTAGTTCTTAAACGCCCATTGGGAAGAATTCCTTTTAAAACTAAAAGGCGACTTATATATACGACTTATATATGCCAGCAGAATTAGGCGTAGGTAAGCTACAAAATTATCAATAACTTGGCTAAAGTGCAACTGTAAAATGTAATTATAATACAAATATTAACAAAAATTGAAATGTAATGGGTAGAAACGCATGAATCGTAAATTAAATAGGATTAAGTTAGTTATTTCCAATTTTTGGCTCTCCTGAAAAATTAGGTAAATGGCACTTGCGCCTTTCTGCCTTGAGACCATCGACGTCATAATCAAAACTCACTCGGTACCAAATTATTGATACCAACGATAACGATAACGAGCCTGTGGACAAAGCCGAATAGCAGCCTCTCCTTGATTCCTTACTTTCCATTATGCAATCCCCCGCCGCGAGCGGCCGTGAAGAGCTCCCGACCTCAGGCGATGTCAACGCCAATCTAATTACTAACCATCGCCGCACCTGCAATTAGACCTCATCACTGAGAAGGTTTTCAATTACTAACAGTCCGTTTTTTTCTCATCGATGAATCTTCAAAAACGTCATTCTGGTCAAAAGTCGTTTTATTGGTCCAAAAGCGGTTTATCCCCAACTCCACCCCCCTTTGGACTCTATAACTTCTTCATGTTAGCCCATCGGAACCAACGTTCTGCTGATGTTGCTGTTACTTTTGGCCATGATGAAATAAGGAAAGAACTCAATAAGGAAAGAAGCTCCAGGAACTCAGTCGGATGTGCTTTTTTTGATACTGCCAACAATTATCACTTTTGTTTATTTGGAGGGTTATAGGAGTTTGTAAAAAAAACGGGGGAGAATTCTTGTGAGCTTTCGGCTTTAATAAGGAATCTTCAGGGCTGTAACATATAACGACAATCTGCAATTTTTTTTTTGTTGTTGTTGTTGTATTTTATTGAGACCATTTAGAAATTAAATGTACCTCATTGACAAAGGGTTTACGCTGGAGTTATAAACACACGCACTTTTAGGCATGGAAAAAGTACGTAAATAACGATTTTGTCAAACAGAAAAACTAGGTACCTTTTAAATCAACACTTCACATTTCAATTAAGTATGTCCAAAATATGGCGAGGTCGTTGCAGCCTAGGATTGAGAGGTTGGATGAAACCTTCATTTGCTTGACTGTTGTAATGCCCAGCAGTGAGTGACGAATCTGCGCATTGAAGCTTCACGGCATTCCTGCGGAGTTTCAAGCTTGAAGTCGTGATAAATAGTTGAATCTGCTATGAGACCTGACCGTTGTCGGTATCACCAACTTACAATAATTGACCTTTAAAATTACAATAATAATTATTTAGGTATTAAAATTATTTAGAATTATTCTAAATAATTTTAATAATGCAGTTACTAGGGTTGGAAAATTTGAAACCGATTATCAAATAGGTATATTCGATTATCGGCTGTCGATTACTCGAAAGTTCGACTTCGAATATTCGTACAATTCGAATAATCGGGTTCGAATATTAAGAAATTCGACCGAAAACGCGTTAGATGTAGCTTTGCGCCAAAATGCCCAATGGCACTGTTGTTACTTCTGTGCTCTGGAGGAAAGAACTTCCCTGTTGGAGTCTAACTCCATTTTAGAAACTGCCCTGAAGATGAAGAATATATTCTTCGAAAAGTTGGCACATAATTCAATTTTCATTTGACCGACCCTCGACATCCCTCAACATCATATGTTAAGAATAATAATATGTTATATTATAACATAGGTATTTGAATGGGCCTTTGTCACGATTTTGAAATTGAAATTGAAATTGAAAAAAAAATTTATTGTACATAGGACTAGGTAGTCCCTAAGAATGCGATTTTTTCGAAACCCAGTTTTTCGTGGAATAAGGGCCAATGTCATGTGGACTAATGAGAGTTCCCATGGTTTGCCACCGGTGAGAATAGAAATTTATTTATATACTTAGTTATTTCTATACTCACTGGTTGTAACCTAAACTGATGGAAGGAGTTCTTCCCATCCTTCCATGAAGAGAACGAAAGAGGTCAGGAAAATCGCATTTACATGGAGAAGTGGAAGACATTGAAGTGGAAGAAGGGCCTATGTTATCAGTTCGTTATCAGAGTATTGTTTGGTAGTCGTTTGATAGTGATTTTGATCAGGGCTTTTTCTTTCCTGTCCGTTTAAATATTTTGTGTTCTTTACTGAGGGTGAAAGGTTCTTCATGTTTGGTAGTGTGAAATGGCTCTTTCTGAGGCTAGACATCTGAATAGTGGACAGAAGCGTTCCTATAGTGAATGTGGACAAGTGGAAGAATACAAGTTAAAGAACAACAGGCTCTTCGTAATGCAGGTAAAGAGTAGGTACTACAAATAATACACAGCGTGGTAAAGGTTTCGAGTTCCTTCAAAACAAGTTCGTTTCTAGAGTGAATAAATATAAGAATGACTGGTTAATAGTAAATGTCAGTACAAAAAAATTAACTTCAATTATGGCTTTTGCATTGCAATATCGCACCCCCAGAGCAATAATGCCGCAACTCGAAATACCTACGTCGTTTTTAAGATTTTGGTGTCATTCAACATTATCTTCAACTTGATGTCTCTGTTCTAAGTTCAAGTCAACTTGATGTCCAATAATAAGTTTTTCATAAGTATTCAGAGAAATAAGTACATCTTTTCCGTTAGTTAATCTAGAGTTAAAATTCACAATCTTGAGCGCTCTCAAAAAAAAGGTCCAACAAAAAGAACTGTTTTGTAACGCAAGCCAGAATGTTTTCCAGCGCAACATGGCCACATCTCTCCATACATCAACTCTAGGTTAACCGAGGGTGAAAAAACTATATCATACCTACAGTTTTCCAATGGTAATTGTCCGCTCTGACAGCAAACTTACTGAATCTAGTCGATCATCTAATTTTGTATTGAAGAAACAAAACTTCACAAATTTTGTGCCTCCTGGAAAAATAGATCTGCTTACTTGTGGCCCAATTGCTCTGGGAGTGCGATATGTAGGTACGTTATTCGTGATGTAAAACAAGATGGTTGATATTATATTGATATGGTTAAAAATTATGTGGGGAAAAAAGTCATACTATGTATACCACAGCAAGTCATTTTGGGATTTTTGATGGCCCAGGTCGCTGGCTATTTCTCATGTACATCTTGACTGGACTAACATCTATATAACTAAATTTAGAGACGATTTTCGTGTTCCTTGGGTATTTTCGAAAAATTTCACTACAGTTATTCGTTTCGCGTGAAATGGAGTCTAACCATGCCGATTTTGAATTTGGTGTCTGTCTGACTGTTTGCTTGTCTGTCCTTCAATCACGGAAAAACGGCTCAATGGATCGAACCCTTCTCCCGTATTTAAATGTTTCCGTGATCGGGGAAGGATTCGGTATTTAAGATTATAAGGATTTGTAAAGGGACATGTAAGAGGTATAATCCGTAAAGCGACGGGTAAGAGTGGCAGATGGATCCATCCCGAGTTCTGCCCGTCCGGGACAGGTAACATAAAGTAGAGTTTTAGATTACGCAAGGAAGTGAAAAGTAATTAGAAGAGACAGCAATTAGAGAACTAGAACGATTTTAATCAACACAATCACATGACATCACAAACAACACAAGTAGAGATACTAGCAGATAGGGAGCTTCAATAATCGCCCAACAGAGCGCTACAAAACAAAATTTGATGTTACAATAGCCCATATCCTAATACTCCCCCTTAACATCAAAATTTAAATCACAAAACAGTGAAACAATTTTTAGGCCAAACCAAGACTCTGACAACAGAATTGGTGCTTTGGCGCTGGTAAACCTTTAGTACAGATGTCCACACACATCTCACCAGTAGACTGATATTTCAGTAAAATTTCTTTACTTTCTACCAACTCTCGAACAAAATGATATTTCACGTCAATATGCTTGGTTCGTCGAGAAAACTCGGGATTAGAAGCAATCTTTTGTGCACTCTGACTATCGTTATAAACAACAATTCCGTGTCTTGGAACGCATACTTTAAAACCTTTCAACAAGTCAGACAAAAAATCCTTCACATACAGACACTCCTTAGATACTTCACAAATTGCAACATATTCACTATGAGCGGAGCTCAGAGCAACGCTGGGTTGTTTCCTACTTTCCCATGAGAATAAGCAATTTCCAAACTTTACAGCGAATCCGGAATAAGAACGTCTATCCAACTCATCATTCGCCCAATCAGCATCAGCAAAACCGGTTACATCAACATTCTGGGTTTTGTTGAAAACAAGACCCATGGTCCTAGTGCCACTCAGATAGCGCAAGATACGTTTAGCAGCAATCCAGCTATCTCGAGTGGGATTTTTATTAAATTGGCTGAGGAAATGAACGGAATAGGAGATATCAGGGCGCGTACCTACACTCAAGTACATAAGGGATCCAATAAGTTGCTGAAATGGCACGTCAACTGACTCCCCCTCAAGACAAAGTTTCTTGTTCGGGTCCATAGGGGTTTTCACAGGATTAGCATCAGCCATATTAAATTTTTCAAGCAATTTATTAATATAACCTGTCTGGTGTATTTTCAGTTCACCCTTCTCTCTATTCCTCTCAATTTTCCAACCCAACAAATTTTTGACACTACCTAAATCTTTGATGACAAAATATTTGTTCATTTCAGCTTTCACAAAATTTGCCTCAGAAACATCATTGTAGAACAAAACAAAATCATCTACATAAAGGGCTATTATCATTATTTTTTCGCCAGAGATCTTTGAAAATACACAAGGTTCCAATTTACAAGCTGTAAATCCCAATTTTATCAAAACCTCTTTTGCTTTAAAAAACCATAAACGTGCACTTTGCTTAAGGCCATAAATTCCCTTTTTTAACTTGCAGACCTTATTTGTAAGGTCGCCTGCACCCTCTAGACCTTCAGGCAGTTTCATGAAAATAGTTTCTGAAATTTCACCATTCAAGTAGGCGGTTTCAGCATCAAGATGGTCACATTCCAAATTAAGGTTAACAGCCAGACTAAACAAAAGTCTCAAAGTACTAAACTTTACAACAGGCGAAAAAGTTTCAGTGAAGTCCACACCGTAAGTTTGTGTGAAACCTCTTGCAACCAAGCGAGCACGGTATTTGGCAATTTTACCACCAGAATCTCGCTTAACTTTGAACACCCATTTGCTATCAACTATTTTCTGGTTACGAGGACAATCAACCAATTCCCAGGTTTGATTCTTTCTCATACAATCAAGTTCAGTCTTCATGGCCTTTCGCCATTCATTAGCATGAATACTTTGCAAAGCGTCCCTTACTGAAATTGGTTCATTTTCCTCTCCAGTTTTAACATGAAAGCTCGTTTCATAATCAGAAAAAATTCTAGGTCTCCTATTTCGTAAAGGATATCTACGATTCTCACTGTTAGACTCACCAGACGGATTAACATTACCAATTTCCTCAGAGGCATCCGATGTGCTTGGAACACTGCTATCATTGGGGTCAGATGTTTCTTCCTCGTACATACTGAAAGTGGGGTCGTCCCTGCTGGCTCCATCTTCTTCAGAAGTAGTCATTGGCTTCGCGTCGTCATTCTCATCAGTCTCGGAGTCACCAGAATTGCTAGTAGGACTATCTAGCTCTTGGAATCCTTCTAAACTTTCATCATCTTCAAGGGTCAGGTTGACGATCGTGGAAGTTGGCGCTGCTTTGCTGGCATTTCCCTCAACTAACGTTGAAGCATTCCTGTTGGCTAGCTGAGTGATTCTTTCCAAGGCTTCGTGTTCACAAAACACAACATCCCGAGCGATCTTGATTGAGCCACTCTCAGGGTCATACAGTCGATAAGCCTTGCTGTTCTCACTGTATCCAACAAAAATAAAGCGTTCAGCTTTTGGATCCAGCTTTCTCCTTTTGGCGTCAGGGACATGCGCATAAGCGTCGCAGCCAAAAATACGCAAGTGGGAAAGATCGACTTTCTTCCCAGACCACACCTCCAGTGGTGTTGCATTTTCCAACTTTCTTGTCGGAGCACGGTTTATAAGGTACACAGCTGTACTGGCACCTTCCGCCCAAAGCTTCAAATCGGCATTAGCATGATGCAGCATAGAGCGAAGGCATTCGGTGATTTTTCTGTTCCACCTTTCACTTACTCCGTTTTGTTCGGGAACATAAGCGACGGAAAGTTCGTGTTTGATTCCTTGGTTTGTCAGATACTTCTCAAATTCTGAGTTGGTATACTCACCACCTCTATCTGATCTCAAGATCTTGATAGAGCGCTCACATTCCTTTTCGACACGAGCCTTGAAGTCCTTGAACTTCTCAGGAACTTCACTTTTATTTCTCAAGAAATAAATGAATACCATTCGACTATGGTCATCAATAAATGTACAAAAGTATCTGTATCCACTGACTGACTCGACTTGAAAAGGTCCACAAACGTCAGAATGGATCAAATCAAGCTTGTTTGAAGCTCTTCCCTTGTCCTTATCAATCCTGAATGGGAGCTTCGATTGCTTACCTGTCACACATGAAATGCATTTGCGGTCATCAACACCAGTGAAATCGAAACCGGTGGCCAAATTCCGCAACTTGTTCATATATTGACGATTTAGATGTCCCAGCCTGAGGTGCCATAGACGAACCTCCTCCGTTCTGCAAACGAAAACGCGACCCCCGGATGTCTCACCGCGATCTCTCGCAACAACTTCATGTTTTGAAACATTCAGGCTGTAAAGTCCGTTGACAACATCAGCTGATGCAATTTTCTCCCCTTTCACTACTGCATTTTCGAGTATAGAGCATTTCTTCTTATCGAAGACGACGGTATATCCCTTCCTTGCCAAAGAGCTCACTGACAACAAGTTCGCTGACAGTCCGGGGACACCAACCACATCTGTGATCGTAAAGTTCCCCTCACGTAGTGAAACGGGTAAATTTCCACTTCCAGAACTAGTCAGTGTTTCCCCATTCGCTACGGTTATCGAAATTCCGTTGTCTTTACTGCTGAAATTCGACAATTCCACTGTATCTGAACACATATGACGGCTAGCAGCCGAATCAATATACCAACTGGACTTATGGTAATTACCATTTGCAGTACCGAAAGCAGAATATAGGGCTTTATTTTTAAATTCTTTACCTTTCGATTCCAGTTTCAAATTTGGACAGGCATTTTTGAAATGTCCCGGCTTTTTGCAGTGCCAGCATTCAGGGGGTTTCTTCTTCTTGTGCCGAGTCATGAGTGCCGACTCATCACGAACTACTTGACGTTGCTTATTTTCATTCCAATCGTCCCCGTTCTGAAGTAACTTATTTTTCACGTAGTCACTGGTGATTTCGATGTCGATGTTTTCTAACGCCATCACCATTGGACGATAGGATTTTGTTAGTCCTTTCAACAAAATCACACCTATAAACTCATCATCAACTGGCTTTCCCAAACTCGACAACTGGCATGAAATATCCATTACGGAATTTATGTACTCATCCATTGTAGGGAAATCTGCCAGTCTCACTGAGAAAAGTTTCTGCAATAGGATCAACCTCCTATTTAGTCCTTTGTCTTCGAAAGCCTTTGCCAGTGCATTCCAAGCCTCTTTTGCCGTCGTACACTGTACTACGTACGGAAAACAGCACTTTTCAACCATCAGGTTGATTTTGCACAAAGCCTTCTCATCTCTTCGTGCTTTCACGTCTGCTTCAGTTTGGTCACCATCGGGGTATCCGTTAACTGCATTCCACAAATTGTCATGACGAAGACAATTCAACATTTGGAACCTCCAGTCTAAATAATTGGCTCTTCCCCTCAGCTTTTCAAACGTCGGAATCGATGATCCTTTTTCAGCCATCGCACACTAGGTTAGGAGACACACGCGGCTTAACCTCACGATCACTTTATCCGAAAATATCAGGAAAATCACTCTACCCCGACACGAAATACTGGGCCCATAACCTAAAGTAGAGTTTTAGATTACGCAAGGAAGTGAAAAGTAATTAGAAGAGACAGCAATTAGAGAACTAGAACGATTTTAATCAACACAATCACATGACATCACAAACAACACAAGTAGAGATACTAGCAGATAGGGAGCTTCAATAATCGCCCAACAGAGCGCTACAAAACAAAATTTGATGTTACAATAGCCCATATCCTAATATAACAGAGGTAGATGGACACACCCCGAGTCCTGCCCGTCAGCTAGTTTTATTTATTTCTTCGAAAATTCGCTCTGATAGCCATGCTGCATGACTGGATTGTTTGTTAACTTATAGTGAAAAATATTTCATTTTTATTTTAATTCGCTTTACATTTGACCTAATCGTTGTACTAATCGATATAAAAGTCACACCTTCAAGTTATGCAATCTGTATGTAATGTCGTTTCCAGTTACGGATTCCTCGGGCCGAGCGGCTGCGGGAAGACGACCCTCCTCAGCTGCATCGTCGGGAGGAACTCGTTGGACGCCGGTAGCATTTCACTGATGGTCAAGTCGAGATCGAACATCGGCTACATGCCTCAGGTCCCTATCATTATGAATATTACCATCTGTAATAGCATGAAATTATCGGAATTGAGATGAGCGATTCCTGTGATCAAGGTTCGCACTTTAATACGAGTAAACAAGGCTTTTTACCAACCTTGCAAGTAGGAGACTTGCAGTGGACAGAGTATTAGGATTAAGTACCTACGTTTTACATTCACCTTCACATGCCCTTGTTATTCAAGCTTCTGCACTTGCTCGTACTGCAGTAATGTGTAGTTGTACCACGAACTTGTATGTTATGCTCCTAGTTCACCAGCCTCATTTCATTTCCTTCTTGAAAACTACTCAAAGAATTCTCTTACCTCTTGTCATATATTAATTGTACCTACACACCTCATAACTAGAGTTTGACTTGTGTGTGTTCAGGAACTAGCTCTTTCCAAGGAATTCAGTATAGCGGAAACCATGAGCTACTACGGTCAACTCTACGGTATGGACAGTGCTGTGCTGAAGAAGCGGAAAGAGGAGCTCTTTGCCCTTCTAGACCTTCCGAGCGCAGATAAAGTTATCGACAAGCTCAGGTTTGATCATTTTGGCATGCAATTACACATTGAATTACACGTTTCAGCTCATATCAATAAAATGAGTTGAGATCGAGATTTTTATGATTGGAACTCATCTAGTTTCAGCGAATTTTGGAAGAAAAGGAAGCTGTTGTTCTCGGTCCAAAATTTTTAAAACTCGAATTTCCGAAAACTTTTCATACCAAAATCCGTCTCGGATCATCCTGAATTCACTGCCAAAAGACACCAAAAATCGTATGTATAAATATATTAGTGTATGTGTCATTCCAACGATAACTCTCGATAGAATTGAGATAAAAAGTTCAAATTTGCACAAAAAAACCGTCCTGGCAATCGAAAGGCTATGTTCGTTGATGGGCAGAATTGGCCCACTCTAAGGGGGCTTTTGGGGAGTTTTTGGAAAGAAAAGTAACCCATAAACTCCCCAAATGAAACAGTCTGACAAATTACACTTCATTTTATAGGCTCTTTTACGTTGAACACGATGGTGAAATCAGAATTTCAATATCTCATTCCGTTCTTAACCTGGAGTACTTTGAAGATGAAGAAACGTGGTTGATACTTGAGATGTTCTTCTTCGTTAGTCTGCTCTAATCTGATAACGGAATGAGATATTGCAATTCTAACGTCACCATCGTGTTCAGCGTTGAAGAATCTGTAAACTAAGGTGTTACTCAGCAAAAAATGTCGACAAAATTAGTTATAAAACCAGTGATAGGGAAACATTTTACATAAAACCAGTCATTTCTTCAAAAATTCCCTCTTTTAACCAGAGATGGGCGTACTTATGTTCATAAATATGAATTCCAATAAAATTCATAATTTAGAAAATATGAATACGAGAGTACCTACGAATAAAGCCACAATCATATCTTTTAGTGAATTTTACTTGAATTTACTGATTTTTTTGTGAATTGTACTTGAATTTACTGAATTTTTTGTGAATGTCACTCAAATTTGCTTATTTTACAATGAATTTTACTGAAATTCAAAATTGTACCACATAAATTCTACACAAATTTCTACATTTGTTTTGTGAGTTTTCCTACAATTCACATCTTTCTTATGAATTGTTAACAATTCACTTGGCTCATTGAGAATACAAAACTTCGTATGAATGTCAGGAATGACATGGAATTTTCCCGAGTGGCTGCATGCTACCTAGTTTGATGACACGACTATGGAACAAAATATTTTTTTGGAGCAAATTTACAACCCAAAACGCATAGTAACCTCGTTTTACGGTATCGTCAAGGCCGTATCCTCCATATTTATGTTACCAGATTGTCCGAGCATGCAATTGATGTGTTGAAACGGTTTGTACAGTCCATTTCATGACTCGCCTTTTCATGTTGGGCCTCAAAGAATCACAGTTAATTCGAAAAGGGTTCTGCTCGCACGTACTTATTCTTGAACGACAACAAACACCCACCACAATCATAACCTGAATGCTTTCGTGAACCGCCGTTCTTTCATCTTGGTTGGTTTTTCTTACAGACTCACGAAGTTCTAAAAGGTTGAAGACAAGACCCCAACAATATAAGACCATTCAAGTCTTCGGATTTCTATTTAAAAAAACCCCCAGTCGACTCAATAGTCATCTCTAATCTCTTTATTGTTGTGTTTATGATCTTGAGCAGTGGAGGTCAGCAGAGGAGGACGTCTTTGTGCGTGGCACTGCTCCACGACCCTGAGCTCCTCATCTTGGACGAGCCCACCTGCGGAGTCGACCCTCTTCTCAGTCACTTGTAAGTTTTCCGACTTTCATTCATACACTCATTTTATTGTAAACGTCAAAAACACGGCAATAAATTGTAAAAATAAGTTTGGCCATATAAACGTTTTCCACAATAATTTAATACAATTAATATTGATAATTTAATAATAATAAATTAATTATTATTAATAATAATATTATTGAAATAATTTCATAACATTAAGTAATATTAAATAATATATTATATGAAATGAAATGAAAAATAAGTTTATTCCTTCGAAAACATATTATAAAATCAGTCCAATCAGATTTGAAACAAACATATTAATTTTAAATAATCATTTGAATTACCCTACTTCTTGGAACACAGTTCCGTGCTAAGTGTAGGAGTTGGCCTAAGTACCCCGCTAGGTAGGTACTTATCTATCTGTTGCTACAGCTGCAGTTCGTTAATTTTTCCTCAATTATCTATTATGTAGACTTACATGTTTAAATACTCGTACATAGTTTACTTATTCATATAACTTATCTCTTAATTTGTTGTTAACTTTTTATTGTTTTTGATTTATTCCTGTTTTTTAATTTGATACATTTTAATTGTGATTAATTAAATTGTGATTAATTAATAGATGTTGAAAACAGGTTCGGCATGTCCCTTAGTAATTAGAAAACTGAAGACATATTTCTTGTACTTATCTCGACTAGCTCTCGATTTACCTAACCATATTACGTTAACCACTGCGGAGTGCGTGGCCGACAAGCTGCGGTATGAGCGTGATTGTTTAAATAATTGTTTACACACAGGTATTTATGAAGTTCACCATAATAATATCATATTATGATATTATCATTACTGAATTCCGAGGTAACTGGTGTGGGTATGGGAGGGGGCGCAAAGACATAAAATGTCCCTCGTGGTTGCGTACTTGTACGAAAGCTGTACCCACCGTTTTTTTCCGTTTTTTCGAAAATCACGAAAAATATTTCACTCATCATTTATAATACTATTTAAGACTACGAGACATTTAAGGCCGGCAGACCGATACCTATTGTTTCGTCCACCCAAATTGGTCAGTCTGCCCATCGACATCTAATAAATCTTTTATTGAGGAAAACACTTCAGTAAATAGCGTTATTCAACGGTTGGGATACATAAGCAACATAAAGATTGCGTAAACCAGAAAATGTTAGTAGATCCCTTATGCTTTGGCATCCATCTGTGTGCGGGTTATCGGTGCAACTCTCACTCTCAGTACAGTGTTACTGTTTCGGGGTTATCAAACTGAGATAAAAAGTCCCCAGTCATGCAGCATGACTATAAGAGCGAATTTTCGAAGAAACTGTACATAAAATGTACAGCTTTCGTACAAGTACGCAACCACGAGGGACATTTTATGTCTTTGCGGACGCGTGAATTTAAATTAGGTATTGAGAATGATCACCTGTGTGTAAACTATTATTTAAACAATCACCCTCATACCGCAGCTTGTCGGCCACGCACTCCGCAGTGGTTAACGTAATTTGGTTAGGTAAATCGAGAGCTATACAACGAGTGGTGAACGATTTTTGTACGATGATAACTGGCGAAGTTAAAGTTCCGTAGCAACGAATCGGTTGTACGTGAAAATCATTAGAAATTTTTTATAACGCTTTCTTCGTCTCACCGTAATGTCACACTTTTTGAGTTATGTGTTAAAGAAAAAGCACATGGTTTTCAGATATCGAGTTAAAACACTTGCATACGAGTCTGCAACACATTGGGACATTTTATGTCTTTAGTTCTCACCCTTTCTTCTATCCTCCCCTTTCCCTCTTCTGTACTTTCTTATTGATTTTCCAGGATATGGCAGCACCTCATGGCGCTGTCTAGAAATCACAAGAAGACTATTATAATTACTACACATTACATCGAAGAGGCGAGGCAAGCGGACCGGGTACGTCTCATTCTAATTACTCTGGAGTTGGTTAGCATTGTATAGAAACTGCATGACACCTCAGTTAGATTTCATGCCTCTTTTTCGTACATAGGTCTAAGAAAGGTCGTGTGGAGAGAAAAATAGTACTTTGTCGCTACTGATTGGCGGGATATCCCGCCGTACAGTGGCATCCTTTATTATAACGCACCTCAAGAATAGGAGTGTGACAAGTCGAAAATTTCGATTTTCGAGTTATACCCATAGGCAGACAGACCTTGACAAGCCCTACAAGAATACAATATAATATATTGTATTCTTGTAGGGCTTGAATATTATTCACCATCGTGTTCAGCATTAAAAAAAAACCTTTTACACTTGTCAGATTGTTTCATTTTGGGAATTTATGGGTAATTTTCCCCCCTAAAACTCCACAACCCCCCCCCCCCCCCCTTATAATGTTCCGATTCTGCCCATCTACGAAATTAGCCTTTCAATTGCCTAGACGGATTTTTTTAAATGCATATTCGAACGTTTTATCTCAATTCTATCGAGAGTTATTGTTCGGAGCAGAGGCGTAGCGTCAGGAGCAGCGCAGGAAGTGGCGCTTCCCGACAAGAAATGAAGAATGTACGGAGAAGTTGAATGGTGAACAAATTTATTACGAATAACAAAATATTTAATCAAAAGTAAAACATTCAATTGATAATTACCTACAGGTACCTACCTACCCATGAAGAATTCCTTCTTTCATGCTACCTACCTTTGATGGTTGCTAGAATCCATGGCCATGAAGGTAAAGGATGTAAAGAGCCACGATCTGGGTAAGGCCCACTAACAGTTGAAGCCAGAAGGTAACCGCAAAATGATTGCCCGGGGGGGGGGGGGGTAACGTCACACGTACATTGTGTGCGTCCATCTGTGTGTATTCTAGCGCGTGCGTGAGAGTGTGTCTGACTGTTTACCATAGGTCTTTGGCGCACGTTTTTGCTTATGCCCTTGTTATGCGCAGGCGTCGCGACAATACGGAGGCCAGAGAATTTATAATATCCATCAATTGATAATATCCATGCAATTTTGTTGTTTTGATGTGTGCTGGTAGGTTTCAGTTGTTCGTTTAGTTTATCTTCCTAATGAACGTTTCACGAAGTTTTAACAAAAAATTCGACAGGTGCCAGATCTCAAGGGCTCGTCATTGTGAGTACACTAGACATTTAATGTTGAGAACTACGATAGATACCGACCAATGTTTATCAGGGTGTAGTTCAAAAAACCTTTTGCTTTCCTATGAAAAAACCTCATATTGTAGTGGCTTTTTATAGAATTTTCAAAGAAGAGGAAGCTATTGTTCTCGGTCCAAAATGTTTTAAACTCGAATTTCCGAAAAATTTATAAACCAAAATCCGTTTCAGAACAAAAGACACCAAAAATTATATGATGTGGGTATACATATAACTTTTGGTGTCTTTTGGCAGTCTTTTGTTCTGAAACGGATTTTGGTATACAAATTTTTCGGAAATTCGAGATACATCCCCAAAATGGTCTTATAAGTGCTATAGCTAGAGTCATTAGATGACATTAAATGTGTTCTAGCTAAGTGTATTTTTCATTTTTAGGGTGTGGCAGTTAGGAAGTGGGAGTGTGTATGAGGGGGGGGGGGGGTGAATTGAGTGCGTTTTCCCAATATTTATGATTCTTGACTAGTCGCACTCCACAATTGTATGATGTGCCAGCTAAGTATTAAACTAACTGAATATGTCCCCTACAGATCGGGCTGATGCGGGAAGGCGAAATTCTCGCAGAGAACTCACCGACTCAACTGATGGTCTCAAACGGCTGTGATAGTTTGGAAAAAGTTTTCCTCCTCCTTAGTCAAAAGCAAGCCATCAACTACGACAATATTAAAGTACGTACGTTGTCCAAGATGCAAGAGCCCCAACTGTTTTCTAAAAATTGTGGATAATCCAAGAATGAAATTGAGTTGTATCGAAGTTCCTTACAAGGTGAAAATGTCTCTGAAACCCCACTAAATGTCTCTCTCTAGTTATATTATTTGCATCGCGTATTGCAGGCTATAAAGGACTACCCCAAGCCGAAATCGAGACCTCCACCGCCGATAAAGCCACGACGATCGATATCATGGTCGCACATCTACTCGCACATTATCAAAAGCTATTACTGGCTAAGTGGAAATAGACCGTAAGTACAATAGGTACTGTAGGGACCTAGTTAAGATCTTGTTGACACAATCAACTACCTACTGCACGGCTCAATGAAACGGAGCAGTTAAGATTTGAGATCTCTTACCTGGTATGAGGTCGAACATAAGAACTGATCACTTGCCAGCACTGGAGTAAGCAAATTTCAAAACGCATTTGATAGAAAATCAGAGTGTCTAGATCCTCTAGATTCTTCTAGATAATTTTCAAGAAATCGGATTCTGATTTCCTCCAAATTTGGTCGCATGACCTTTTTTATTCGGAGCAGTCTTTCTCGACCTACAGGCGTGAGAAGTTAAGGTTTGTCAACTTTTTAGTGAAGTTGGCCAAAATCGCCTTTCTTTGACGGACGATTGCGGCTGAACCGATTCAATTATTGAAACGCCATCTGACGCAAAATTTAATATTCATTAAAACAGAATCGAGTGACATTTTCTGTAAGATGCGTATTTGTCGAGCCCCCCCCCCCCCCCACCGCTTCCTGGAAGAGCTCAAGGTCCTCGTATTCGAAAACTCAGCTAACCACCAAACAAACTCTACCAAGCAACCCCTCAAATTATCATTAATTTTGGAATTGAGTCCAGATAATAATACTATGTACTTGGCGCCTAGACTATTATATTGCATCATCACATACTTGAAGCCTACATGAGCACTGAATACTGAAGTGATATTTGTGTTGAAAAATTCACTCCCAGGCATCATTATAACCCATTCCTTCACAAGGTGTCACATGGTGGATCTCTCTCCATCCCAATACATGTCTCTGCTGGTGTCAGGCAAGGGGTGTATTCTCTACCCCCCCCCCCCCCTTTTTTCTTGTTGTCATCGGCGAAATACCTACTCTGCTCGACCCAAGACGGGGATAAGTGTGGCACCCAATGAAGATGGAACACCTGAATGACCTAGACTACGCAGATGACATAGTTCTGCTGTCAAGGAGTCGGAGAGACATGACAAGCAAGCTTGAGGATCTGCGCACGCTTAGTGAGCCAGCAGAACTCAAGATTAATGAGTCCAAAAACAAAGGCCATGAGAATGAATCTTCCCCGCCCCACCGGCTGTCAGCAAATTGAAAAAGTTGAATCCTTTATTTATTTGGGTAGCCGGATTGCGGCAGATGGCGGCGCTCGTCTGGATGTGGGAGCCAGATTGAACAAGGCACGGGGAGCGTTTGCTCCCCTCAGACCAGTTTGACGATCCGCACAGTTAGGGCTTGGAACAAAGCGACGAATCAAACGTAAAGTGGGTTCTACTGTATGGGTGCGAAACTTGGCTAGATTCCCAGGAAATCAGTAATAAGCCCCAATATTTAGTCAATCGTTGCCTTCGCAATATCTTCAGTGTCTGGTGGCCAGATAACTGGATCTCGAGAGCTGTAACAGAGGTGTAACCAACGTCCAATACAGGAGACCATCATCAATCAATCAGTTTATTCACAATATTGCCTGGTCGGCTAATGGGGGGAAGGAGTGGTGTTTGTTGCTTGGATCGTGTCTTGATGTGTTTATGGGAATGTTACGTCTGATTGTTGTCCCTCAGCTGTCTCCTCTTCAGCCCGCGACTTTCGGTTGGTGGAGGGCCAGAGATCGCTGCGACTTGAGGGTTGGAATGTCCCACAGCTCTTTCATTGAGTGCTCTGTAGGCCACCTCAATCTTCTCATTCCTGATGGAGGACCTCATTCCGGACAAACCATTCGTGAAAGAAAATGGAGGTGGATTGGACATGAGATGATATACCCCGCGAGGATCTCGACTGAAGCCCTCAAGGAGCTCGACGCCCTGGAAGAACGAGAGGAATATTGCGCAGAAGTTTAATGATGGAAGCCACCAGAGTTGATTCATCGCTTTCTTGGAAAATAGATCCAAAGCTGCAAATAGAAACCGGTGGAAATCGTTCACTACAGCACTATGCATACACGTTGAGGTGCAATAGCAACTAAATAGAGGACTAAATACGACGTAAAATCGTTTCCTCTTCCTCCAACATCACCCCACAGCCTATGGCCACTTACTGGTCCCACAAGCCACAAGAAGAGTGAAGAAGTTCCTTGAACTTTAATTCAACACCTTTTACATGCTCGAAGAAGTGTTGAAATTCAAATTTTCATTAAACATAATACGTGATTATAATACGTACCTTCTTAGAAACCACAATTTTTGCAGTACATATTTTAGCAGGAATTAAATACCTTAAATTTAACTTCGTGTGCATATTAGCTAGTTTACTTTGGTTTTTTGACAATTTACGAAGTCCATATTTAAGGACAAGATGCGTCAAGTAGAGATGAGTGGGAGGGTGAAAAGACAGAAATGCTCCATTTCAGAGGACGGTTTAGAATCAGTGAGAAATTTCCAAAGTCCTTACTAATTATTGGATCCAACATGAGCTCGTCCAGTGCTGATGTGATCATTGACCATGAAATAATTAGACTTTTTGCAGAAAGCTAAAATTCTTTCTTTGGCGCTGATATTTTTCTGTATTTGCAGAATCGTTGCATTCCTGATGATGCTTCCCATCGTCCAGTGTTTTCTCTTCCAACTGACTGTCGGGCGCGATCCGGACGATCTGCAGATGGGCTTCATCAACAGGGAGGTTAGCAATTGGAGAGAGAACTGCTTCGATTACGCCAACGAAAGCTGCTCTTTAGACTACGGTTATGTGTCCTGTAAATTCCTGGATGCAGTCACTCGTCAAAATGTAACACTGGTGAGTACCTAAGTGTGTTCTTGTAATCTAAAAATTAGGAATCAGGGGAATGGTAAGTGTTTTTTCTACACTCAGCCAGGAGACTTTCAAACCAGAAATTGCTGGTAGAGATAGATAGATATAGTTTTATTTGTATAAAGCCCGAGGGTCTTTACAACGTTGACGAATAAATAATAAATAAATAGGGTACTTCCAAAAGACAAAAATATTAACATAATGAATAGTTACAATAAGTACAGGTTCTGCCCAGCCCTCATTAAATAACTGCACACGCAGCACTCTTCTTAAAAAGGCCAGTACACTGGAGGGGTACGCCAAGGAACTCATGTCCACAAGTTTTTCCAACAACAGCTGTCCCAGGAACCTTCCGCGCTCAGCTCGGAAACCAGCGCTCTCCAATCAAGTGCTGGATGGTGTCAGGAGAACCAAGATTGCACATTTGGCAAGTCTGACCGTTGGAGAAGGAGCTGGTCATACCGTCTAGCATTATGAGGCTGAAACGGTCCCCTGCTGTTTGAACTTGGGCCAGCGTGCGCTTAACGAAAAGTGGGAGATCTTGGTTTAGGTACTCAGCGCATGTACCATGGCAGAAGTCTGGGTTTCTTGGCAGGCGGTTATATCGTGAGCGACCAACCGCAGCCCAATCCTTCTCTCCAAGGGCTCCAAGCTCCCAGTGTACGGCACCATGCAAGATCTGCAGTTTGCGCTGACAAAAAATGGCTCCATTTGTAGTACCCAATTATACCTGCGGTCAGTGGAGTGAGGAGAAGCTCTATCAGTCGATTGCAGTCAATCTTGATCCTGGGGAGCCTCTGCTCGCCCATCTTCATCAGCCTGGACCACCCAAACATGCTTTTGGCCACTTTGATCTCTATGCTGGTGATCTCTGTGTGCACTAAGCAATCCAGTGTCGACCTTCCCAGACCCATCAATGATTTGAAGGCTCTCACTTGGACCTGTTCCAGGCTGTTTAGTCTGACAAAATCTTCAGGTTTTGCTGGCATAAAGAGGTTGCTGGTAGATCACATTGTCAGTAGCGTAACTTCGTCACAGTGCACTTATATTGAGCATGTTATCTGAGGCGGCTGTTTCTGCAACAATCACTTGAATAAATCTTTCATTTTAATTCTGTTATTCATCTCACACAAACTCGACCATCACCAGGTGGAGTATCGAGATGAAGCGTCAGCAAGAGCCGCCGTTCGCCGGAACGTGGTATGGGGTTTCCTCAGAATCAACGAAAACTACACGTCAGCCCTCAGGGAGAGAGTGTTGAACAATCGGATAGAAGTCTTAGACGTTTCCGAGGAGACCCCAAACAGTATGGATGCCAGCGACGTCAAGGTGTGGCTCGACATGTCCAGTAAGTTACTAATAACATTTTCATATTCATCGCAACTATATTTCACTGTTGTTTGCTCATAAGTTCCTTCTGAAATCCACGTACATAGACTGATATTCAAACTCTCATTAGATCAATACATCGGGTACCTCCTTCAGCGGAATCTATACTACGCCTACCAGGATTTCTACCGAGACGTTCACTTGTCTTGTGATATCAACCCAGACGTAGCGAAGATACCCATCAAGGTGCGAAAGACAACTTTTGTATGGAATATCGAAGTTATAAGTTCTGTTGAACTTTCTAAAGTCATTTTACCGAACTGTTTCAGTGGGAAGCAGCCATTTATGGATCGAATTCTCCGTCGTTTTCGGAGTTTGCAGTACCTGCTATCCTCCAGCTGTAAGATATGCTACTTAATTTTATAATATTCATGGTATCTAATCATAGTCGGATGTATTTTGTACTGAAGGGCGTGATTTCTTGAATTTTCAGATTTGAGTTCTACCTCCCCATGATGTTTACAGTCGGCGCTATTCTCATGGAAAAGAGGGAAGGGCTCCTTGAAAGAAGTTTGATTTCAGGTTTGTTTTGGGAAAATATTTGAGCAATTTATTATTAAGAGTGTTTGAAGGCTGCAGAGACTGGTACAGATATTTGCAGATAGAGAACATCAGGTTTTGGATTAGGTTGACAGAACATTCTTGTTGGTCGCCAACAATGTGGACAAACTGGGTACAGCCACGACCTTTCGTTTAAATGATCAATGTTTTCGGTTCTACACAGGAATGACTCTACCTGAGGTGCTTGTCGGCCACGCTATCGTGCAGTTTATTGTACTAGCGATTCAAACTGTCTTCATGATGATCGTCCTCTACGGAGTGTACGACAACGTCATTCAAGGAAGCGTCGCCCTGGCCCTAGCACTTCTCGCCTTAGTTGGACTATGCGGCATGTGCTACGGTAAATAAATGTCTTTCAATAATTAAAAGATTATGAATAAGATTAACCCGAGGTTGTCACCAAACGTAATGGTATCAAATATTGTGGTCAAATCTTCAGATTTGTAAATTCTTAATTCACAGCTAATTTTCTTATCGTATGAATAAGAAAATTAGCTGTGAATTAAGAATTTACAAATCTGAAGATTTGACCACAATATTTGATATCATTACGTTTGGTGACAACCTCGGGTTAATCTTTTATTAAATGTCTTTAATTTATTAAATGTCTTTCAATAATTAAAAGATTATGAATAAGATTAACCCGAGGTTGTCACCAAACGTAATGATATCAAATATTGTGGTCAAATCTTCAGATTTGTAAATTCTTAATTCACAGCTAATTTTCTTATTCATACCAGAGTTCAATTATTTAACCAGGCAAATACAAAACTTGATTATCAATTATAATTGAATTGTTTTTTTGTTATATTTCAAGGAATATTCGTGTCTTCGATCTGTGACTCGGACCAAGCAGCGACATACATGGGTCTTGGCAGCTTCTTCCCTTTGGCCATGCTCAGCGGTAAGTTCATGAAGCTACTCACTTTTAACGAATTTTCGAAGATAATTCGTATTGTTTTCGGCCAAAATTTTTAAAACGTGAATTTACGAAAAAAAATTGTATACTTACCTACCAAAATTCGTTCCAGATCATATTGAAGTCACTGCCAAAAGACACCAAAAATCATATGAATATATATATTTATGTTTGTGTCATTCCAGAAAAAAAATCTCGACAGACTTAAGGTAAAAATTTAAAATTGGCATAAAAGACTGTCTTGGCCATTCGTAGAGGCTCTTAAGAGGGGTTTTGGAAATTTCAGGAGGGAAAAATCCATCATAAATTCCAAAAAATGGAACAGTCTAACACGTGACACCTCATTTTAAAGCTTTTCTTTACGATCAACACGATGGTGAAGTCAGACTTGCGATATCTCATTCTGTTCTCAAAATGGAGCAGTTTGAAGATGAAAAAACTTGGTTGTTACTTGAGATGTCCTTCACGGATCATCTGCTCCAATCTGATAACGGAATGAGATATCGCAATTTTGAGTTCACCATCGTGTTCAGCGTTGAAAAATCTATAAATTGAGAAAAGTTGAGAAATCTATTAAAAAAAAAAAAAAAAACCCAGTCAAACGTTGACATCATACATAAAACCAGTTATTTCTTCGAAAATTCGTTTCTATAGCCATACTGCATGACTGGATTTTTACATGTGCTTCAACTGTTAAGGAAGGTTTGTGCTGTGTGTTCGACATTTGCTTTTTGGCCCAACTTATCCCTGATTCGTGGTTGTTTGGTATCCCTTCAGCGACATTCTATCATCTCAATCTTTCCATATTTATCTATGTGGAATATTGTGTTCTTGTGTATAATGATAACTGCTCCTTGCGATTCAGTTCATTACCATTTAAAAATATTTTTATTTTATTTATTTATTTATTTATTTTTTGTCTTTTTTCACAGGAATGGTGTGGCCGTTTGAAGGTATGCACTGGACCCTCAGGTCCATCGGATGGCTGCTCCCTCTTACGATGACGACCGAGTCGTACAGGTCGATCGCTCAGCGAGGCTGGAGCATGAGTCACCACTCCGTCTACTACGGTTTCATCTCATCCCTCGGATGGAGCGCTTTCTTCATTGCCGCAACCTTCTTCATAATCGTCATCAACAGAAATATAAAACTGCTCAGGTGAAAAAACACGAGTTTTCTCACTCATACAGGATTCGGTGCTTTCCGTGGTAAAATCGTAAAACTTCGGATGAACATGGTTGTACCTATAGCATTGCACAGTGCCGGCCAATTAGACGTGCATTTGAAACCTTAATAGGTTGAAATCGTTTACGATGACTGACGGAATTCAACATGCTAGGGTGATTGAAAACGTCGTGTTTAATGTGTATATTTCAAATCCAGTTTGGTTCACTGCTGTCAATATAACGATACCTCCTTAGAAAGCTGGCAGTCAACTTCAGGTTAAGTGTTACAGTAACTGTCACAAGTCAGTACTGTCACAAGTCACAACTGTCAGTCAGTACTGTCAGTCACAACTGTAACAAGTCACAACTGTCAGTAACTGTCACAACTGTTGTGACTTGATAAGTAGGTAATTGTTCATTTCTCAATTGAGATGTCACTGAGCAGTAAAGTCTGTGAAACTCCGACCAGGTATGAGGGAGTCAGTCGTAGTAAAAACTATATTAAACCAAGTAGGTTTGAGGAGCGAAGTTGTAATACGCACTATTGCTTTTCCCATGTCATGCAGAACCCTGTAAACCGCTTTGTTCTTGCGTGTCGAACTGGGCGTTTCAGATGTGGAAAATTACCAATTTCCCGCCTCTACACGGATGATTTTCGCTGTAAAGAGAACTAACACACTCGTGGCCAGGGGGTGTTCCCATAGGATGAGATATCATCATATGAGCAGTCCAGTGTGTTTTCAAAACGGGATACCTATATGAAAGAAACCCCTACCACGGCTACCTAATTTCGTGAGAGGGGATAGAACTTGGATGTATAGTGGGGCGAGGGAGTGTCAGTAACCTTAGGATTCATGAGAATACTTGCATAGCTGACCAGCTAGTTCCTCGTAGACCCCAGTTAAAACTTGCTCCATGCTGACACATCTCTTTCCCACGTTCCTTTGATTCCTGGTGAATGCTGACCATTCAGGTTTCATGTATCAAGTGCTATCATATGACAACCTGACAGAGCTTTCGTTACAGGGGGAGCAGAAGTATTACGTATGTAGGAAAGGAAATTTTGAAAATTAATTCGAACAATTGGCGGGAAACTGCACAATCAAGTGATCACACGTATGGATACTCTAGTTTTGTAACATCCATGACAATTAAGGTATCATTTGTATGGATACTAAGCCCGCATAGCATCCATGACACAATTAAGGTATCATTTGTATGGATACTAAACCCGCACAGCATTCATAACATAATTAAGGTATCATTCGTATGGATACTAAACCCGCGTAGCATCCATGCTGATATCAAGGAGGCCGTGATGTCAGATGACCATTTGATGGGGGGGGGGAGTGATAACAGTGATACCCCTCAAATTATCATTAATTTTGGAATTGAGTCCAGATAATAAGGGCGGAATTCATAGTCCTGCCTAAAGTAAAGAAATATCTAAACTTCCGAAAGTAAAGAAATATCTAAAGGAAATGCTCAGTCTGATTTCTAATTCATAGTCGTTGACTTCCGGAAGTCAAGAAAAATCTTTACTTTAGCAAAAAAAAAACTTAACTTTCGTAAGTTAAGAAAAATCTTTGCTAAAGTCATAATTTTTCTAAATACTCTTGTTGAACCTGAAGTTGGCAGCTCCGACGGTGGGTAACCAGCCAGAAGGTTGCAATTGTGTTTATATTTTGTACGTGATTTTATAGGTTTGTGACATTGAAAAGAGTTCAATTTGGACAGTTCAAACTTATTATCCCCTTAGGAACTGTCTAATAGTGATTGTGGGGTCGTCGAACTGTACTCAAGAGATGAAATCATGGGTTTTCCCAAATCCGTCGCCACTCCTTCAGCCCCGAGCATTACCAGTCTTCAACTCGTCATCACCTCGATTTCAAACCGTTTGTTATTCCTGATTTTAAACATATTTGGCTTTCTCGACCCTGGTTTTAAAATATAGGGGAGAAGTGGAAAACAAAAAGGGCGATGCAGTGTCTGTGATGAAAAAAAGAAGGCATGGGAAAAGATAGCCGAAGAGTTCAACTGCTCGACAGGACAACGCTGCCAAGTAAGTTCAGCATTCATCATCTTTTTATTATAATTTAGGTGATAATAATGATTAACAGGACGTTTCCATTTGTTTTTCGACCGGTCACGTCGAGGCGAAATTGCTTGGTTAAGATGTTTTCCTCATATTAGAAAGAAAGTTCCTCGATCGATTTTCACAACCGTCCCGTCACGATATAATGAAATAGCGTAAAATTAATCATTATCATTATGATCTTTATGATAATGATTATTATCTTCACCTCAATGATAATTATCATTATGATCTGACTGTAGAACCGTAGGTCTACCGTTTGTTGTTAATGTTGTACCTAGTGGTCTTTCGTCGAATATGATACATTTATCTTCCATTTATTCTAGTAATGTTTCAATAAAACGAAAGGGTAGGGTTTTGAGCCTGTAAAGTTGTGGTTGGTTCTATGCCGACAAGTCTAACGTTATGGATAAAAATAAGAACTGTCACTTTTCTTCTATATCATGCGTAAAGCGTCCGAAGATAAGAAAAAAATCATTAAAAAATCGTGATTTCCTGGACATGTTTCATTAAATAACCTGGAAGGAAGCATTCTAGACCCCAATATGGGGGTATATTCGGATTCGTTGTTCAATTTTCTATAGAAGACACATTTTTTGGGAATATTTTGAGTTCTTTGGAAGGCTACATATTTTTTGAATTTTGGTCATATTTGAATAAGATATTCCAAACATCACAATCATATCAAACATCACAATCATATTCGACGAAAGACCACTAGGTACAACATTAACAACAAACGGTAGACCTACGGTTCTACAGTCAGATCATAATGATAATTATCATTGAGGTGAAGATAATAATCATTATCATAAAGATCATAATGATATGGCGAAGATCATAATGGCGAATTTTGGAAGAAATATCTGGGTTTATGTAACATGTGATGTTACATAAACCCAGATATTTCTTCTAAAATTCGCCTGTTTAGCGTCATTCCTAAAATTTTGGACCCATTGCAAATTCGATTCAATTCACTCACTCATTCATTCACATTATAGATTTAAAAAAAAAAATTAGTGTACTTTTAAACAAAAAATAACATAGTTCTCAGTGGTAATTTAATAAACTGTTGCAGGAAAGAAATCCAGCATGGATGACTTCGAGGTTCGCATCAAACAAAACCAACAATTCATGGAGCATGAGTGAAGGCGGAAGAACTGAAAAATGAGCTCTTCCAAAATCAAATCCGCCATGAAGAGGAACTTTGTCAATCAGGAAAAAAAAAAAATACTCATAAAAAATAAATAGGTTAGAGAAGGAATCAGAAATGTAATTACTTAACTGAAAACTGTAATTATACCTTGTTATTATACCATATAACTATACTTTATTACTATATTACCAGCATTATACTTCATTACAAACTTCATAATATGTGAAGCATATAATATATTATTATTATTATGCAAGTAAGTATATAAGTAAGCAAGTATGCAAGTAAGCATATTATGTGGGATGTAGAGGATCTCGAGGTTCGGTCACAATTAAAGACGTGTTTTCCTACGTTTCGACTATTTATTCAGTCATTTACAAGGGCTACGACAGAAAAGATAGCACAATCCGGACTTGATAAAACTATTGGCTTAATTTGATATTGATAGAACGAACCAAAGAATCAGTAGTTAATAAGAGATCAGATGTAAAGAATTTGAGCAAAGTATACAGTAATGCCATTCATACTAGTTTTAAGAAAAATCCTATGAGAACCAGTGTAAACCCTTCACCCAGTCATTAGTATACCTACCTACATATCTACAAACAGTACCTTTCTGCCCAACCCCCGCTAGTTTCATGTACCTACCGTTAGGCCATATATACCGTTATCCTCCAAATATCAGTGTAGTCTTTAGTTGTATAGTGGAATCCAGAGGCACATGTGCTCTGTAAGTACGAACACAAAATCGCCTAGCATATCAGCTACATGTACCCATCCATACAAATTAAGCCAATAGTTTTATTAAGTCCGGATTGTGCTATCTTTTCTGTCGTAGCCCTTGTAAATGACTAAATAAATAGTCGAATCGTTGGGAAACACGTCTTTAATTGTGACCGAACCTCGAGATCCTCTACATCCCACATATATATATCGGAATATGGTCGATAACCTTCTCCACACAAGTAAGTATATTATATACTTGTAGGTTCCTAGTTATACCAGTTGAATTATAATAAACCAAGCGTTACATTGTGTTCTTGTTTTGAATTGCATCAACTCAATTTGTTCTGTATTTGAAAATTGGGTACCTACTTAATGAATCATACAAGTTATTCACAAAAGTTTATTTACAAGAATTTTTCAAAATTTTTCTCTTTAAAAACTAAATAATGTATCTTACATTATTCTCAAAATGTAGGGCTAGCATGAGGGAAACAATCATAACCGAACATGAATATTTTTTCTCGGCATATGAAGATATGGCATAAAACCACAACCCTACCAGAACTTGTGTAAGGGAAAGCCTCTGTTATTTGGCGACCATGGATAATGATAGGTAATGATCAATCACGGTATCCTTCCGAAAACGGAATCTTCCCCTGAATTGCTCGTCGTCCAACATTTCCATAGGGTTCTGTGCATCCCGTATGTACCTATAATAGATCAAAATATTTCACTTCGTTGTATCTGCCTCATTAAAAATACCTACATATATTTGAACTTTCTATAAGTATAAAAAAGAAACACACACAAAAGCATGGAAAACAATTGATTGTTTTCCAATAAAGGTTGGAAAACAATTGAAAAAAAAACCACTTCGCCAGGTGTTTACATACCTTCGGGGCCTTCGAACTATCGTCATACGATCATCCTGGTCGTCGAACTCATCCCACTCATCATACTCGAAAATGTGTTGATACTCCATAATGAAATGAAAATGCGAAATGAAATGAAAGTAACAAACGAATGTAACAACGGAGATCTCCGTATCTATACTAATCACGATGACTTCAGTTAAGGAAATGCTTAAGGTAGGTTCCGAGCTACCTCTGATTTCGGTGCGAAAATGGGGCTGAAAGTAAAGTAACGACTTGACTTTCGGTCTATGAATACGGCCAAAGGAAATGCTTAAGCATTTGCTAAAGCATTTCCTTAGTGACTGACTATGAATTAGCTCAAGTCGCCGTTTCTCCTCACATCGTCACTTAAGCATTTCCTTTCAACTTAGTGAGGACTATGAATTCCGCCCTAATACTATGTACTTGGCTCCTGCACTATTATGTTGCATCATCACATACTTGAAACCTACATGAGCACCGAATACTGAAGTGATATTTGCGTTGAAAAATTCACTCCCAGGCATCATTATAACCCATAACGCGGAACTGTCATTCTTATACTACTGCTCACATGATGATATCTCATCCTATGGGAACACCCCCTGGCCACGAGACAGACAGCTTTTAGAGGGGCCGTTCCAGGAAATAATCTAACGCAGTGATATTCCCAATGGTAACGGCTCCATTTAACTGTTCCACTCATTTTTGAATTTAACATCGAGAATTGAGCCCTACATCTCCGTTTTCATTTGTGAAGCTCCTGTGTGGGTGGTTTGAGCTCCTGAAGGGCTTAATTCTCACCCTAAGGAAAATAGCGTAGAAAAAATATTACAGAAACTCAAGATGATATTCCTGCCCTAGAAGTAAGTCCAACATCTCAGGTAAACGTAAATTTCGATCATTTTTCGAATTTCAAACTTTTTTTGCGATTTCCTCAACAGAACGTATTGAGCAAAAAAAAAAAAAAAAACTAGCCAACGCACCACCAGTTACCACTTGCACGTTACCAGCAGTTGCCTACATATTTTCAATTAAATTAATTTTATAACTCAATAACAGGGGTATGTGGCTGATTGAGCTAAGGTTTAATTTGTCAAATATTGAATGTTACTCTGTTTAGAGTGCATGTTCCATTTAGAGGGCAAACCTACTTGTCGAGGAAAGGGAAAATGAAAGAAACGGAAGGTGGTTTTGCTGAAAAAGGTCCAACAACTATTCAAATGTAGCGAGGTTCAACTGTACGGGGGGCTTGCCAAATGTAAGTTTCTCTTATTTTGAAAATATATCTATATAAAAAAACCCACCTTTTCAATAAAGAAATTATATGAAAATAAATTATTTGTGTCCATCCGTCAAAAGACGAGAGACCAAGCGGGTAAAATCTCAATTCATCTTTGATTATTCTTCCAACAGACCTTCGACTGGTTTTTCCTTGAAATGCAGGTCGAAGATTGTTAAAGAAATCGATCGTTAACGTTTATTAACATGCTGTTCCATCATGCAAAATTTGTCTCTCCAAAGTTATTTTCCAACACTCATCGAGTGCTCACCTAATTGATTGTTATACGGCCTGTGCAGTGTACTTTAGCGAGTACGTTACCGTTTTGTGAAGTATGTAGCACGGACCTTGTACCACGGAGAAATAACGTACGTTTTAGACAAAAACAATTAAATTTAAGTAGTTAAAGTACCGTTTAGCATACAATTTTTATATTTTGTTAGCAATCAAACCAAAACATGTAGTACCTCTACTTAGACGGTCAGTTGACATAACTTATTTATAACCTTACAGAAGTCGTCCTCAGTGGAATTTTATTTCTATTACTACTTTATAATTGAAATTCAATTAATTGGTACATAATGGATGTCTAACTAGTGGTAGATTCAAGTGGGAGTCTTCGTTGAATTTAGTTGTTTCTTAGATCGACAGTTCGTTTTTTAAACGAAAGTAGCGCTTTTTTTGTTGGCAATAGTTGTTCTGGTACACCGGTTTTAAACAATTATAATAAATCCATTGATTTATTTTTGTACATTTTACAATTAGCGGTCATGTGATGAAAATGTCCCTACTACCACCTACGATGTAATTACTGTACAAAATTTGTTGAATGTGTGCTAAAACTACCTCTTTGTGCATTTTGACAGTAAGTTTGTACAACTTCCGTGACGAATTTCCATGACATAAATTAAATTATTCTTGTGCCTAACGTGGAATCATAGCAGTCTGATGAATTTAGGTTCCTATGGTCGATGTAATAAAAAATAGGTAGGTATCTCATGTTTTCCTAAACACTACTATCCTCAAAAATTGTTGCTCGTAATTTTATGAAATATTAGGGTTACTCTGTTTATCCACAATGTAGTTCTTAATTTTCCACAACGCATTCAACGCTCATCAACAGGTACGTAATGTATCGTCCAAAGAGTATTTTATCAATTCTATTGTATTCTACAATGTTATTAAGAACGGTGAAAATCCACGGTAAATCAAGGGGTACATTTTTCTGCTCAATATTAGATCAGCAGTCAATTTAGTTGTTCTTAAAATCCGCGAAAGGCCACTATGGTCTCTCCGTGTAATAATAGTGATAATATTTATGTCTAGTCTGACATTACTTGTCTACTTGATTACTAAAACAAAACAATTGGAGGAGCTGTTATCACACTTGAGGAACTTCAGATCAGTGTTTGAAACATCTATGAATCGAAGACTTTTTTTAATTTTATTAAAGTGCCGATGTTAATGTGTATTTGTGCCTTTTTATTGACTCCTTACGGTTTTCATTGTGACAAATTTGTACATTTGGTACATTTATGTACCATCAGGTTAGCGTCGTGGGATTCGCTAATGACGTTCTGCGTTTTCTATTTTTGAAAGGGCTGTGAAGCTTGGACACTGAATCTAGCAATGTAGTTAATATTGCACGTCAAGCAAACAAATTGAGATAAACTGGACGTCACGATACAAGGTTTCAAGGTATCCATATTTCGGCTCGTATTTGACTGATCAGCTTGAAATTTAGTGTGGATTTCCTAGGTGTGGATACTAGAAAGCCATGCAAGTTTCAAGTCGCTAGGTCTAAAGGGAGCAGAGTTATATAACTTCAAAAACCTCGTTTTCACCCTTACCACGTCCTTCTCTCTCTCCACCTTCACCGAACGACTTGAAATTTAACAAAGAGCTTCGTTTCAACTTCAGTGCCTTTTAAAAGATTCAACCCATTACCCATCCCAAAAAAAAATTTAGAAACATTTCAGGCTAATTTTGGCCACTTTGAAGAATGTAAAGCGTGGGTAACAGGACCAATCAATTTGAAATTTTGCACAGACCTCTGCCCTGTTAAGCAAAACCGCCGTATCTACCACCGCATGAAAACGAGGTAAAGTTAGAAGCCAGCTGGGTTCTTCCTGAAAGCTAATTTCTATGTTATTCACTCTATGAAGCTGAAATTTGGTATGTAGACCCAGCATCCAACCTCGAATTTGGTAAGCTCGAACCAAAAAACTTGAATAAAGTCCCACCTCTATCCAAAGTGAAATAATAATTATTGGTCCAACATGACTCTAAACGTCTAAAATCGGCGGGCCGTGTTTCAAAAAAAAAAAAATTCTCTAGTCAATAGACCACGTTAACTTCAAATAAATGTTCTTATGGGTTGGAAACTCCACCAGCAAAATTACCCAACTTTCAAAAAATGAAAACCAAGAGATTGGTTCCTACATAATATTATAAATCATAAGATATTATAGGGAAATAATATTATATAACAAATAATATATAATAATAAAATAAATTTTATTCATTTGCTTACTTAGCTACCCTAAGATTGGCTGAATGCTTATGCCCGATAGGAAAATTCATTTCTTTCATTATTCAATATTATTAAATAATAGTGAATCATAAACAAATTTTGTTTCTATCTTCACGGCCCAAAATTTCCCAACTTTTCCAAGTCGAAAAAGGAGCGAAAAGTTGGGAATTTTGAACAGTTTTCACTTCAAAATTTTGATTAATCCAAGTTGGGATAATACAAGCAGGACTGTTCCCTAGTTGGGAGAAATTTCCTTTCAACCTTTCAAACACCCAGGATTTCAGAGTATGGGAAATCCAAGTTATGCATGTTGGGAAATCCCAACCTTCTGGTTCTTTCCCGTTTCTTATTCCCTTTCCCTCTCTTTTCTTTTCTCTCATTTTTATTTTTAAGTTATTTTCTCACTATTATTTGTTTCTATCTCCACGGCCCGAAATTTCCCAACTTTTCCAAGTCAAAAATGCAGGGAAGTGGGCACCCCCCACCCCCTTGGCGACGGCCTTGAGTATTGTTTCATGCAGGATCTCAATCTGCCCCTCAATTCCACGTACTTGACATACCTACATAATGAACTTACTCCACTGTGTAGATAGGTACTAATTTAAATTCGACTCATACAGCTACATGATACTTCGATTCTCTGCTCGATCAGTTTATCTTTGACAGTAGAATCACTGTTCAAAGAGAGTTCCGTTCATTTTCTCTCCATACTCTATCGTTCATCTATTCAACACAAGCGCAGCATCCACCAATGTAATTAGAGTCAATTTCGGCCATACACTATCCATACATTACATAAGAAACCAAATTTCGAGAGGACTAGGACTGTATTTTCCACAAACTGTTTGGTTTTGTAAATATGTACACATCGCCTGAGGACACTATCTTAAGCTCCGACTCCTGTTACGTGTTTATTGTCGGAGCAGACTTTCTTGTCTTCAACTAGAGTGTCGTCAGAACCTTCGTCGTATTTGCAAGCCGCCTGAGCCAAGAACTCTATCAACGTCCGTGTTGGCCTCCCTGTCATTCCGGGGCCTCTCAGATACGGAATGTCGCTACCTGAAAGAGCATAATGTAATAATCCATTTTAGTGCGATGAAAAAGGTTTGTAATCAATACAGGATACTGCTGATCAATCAACTAACTATATTGTAGCGCAGCTACACATCATTTTAACTCCCTGCGGCCAAAATCTTCCCAGCTTTGACCTCCTAGTCGATTTGAAAGGTCGTAGGCTGGTCGATTCTGTCACTTCGCTCCACACCAACATCTCCTGTCATGGCATTTCACACTCCAACATTTCTACCATATGCCCTGTTCTGAAGCCTGAGTACCAGCAACTCTTATCTACACTGCTGTCGCAAATGCTGTCGGGAGTTGATCTTCGCAGTGAATTATTCTTAAGCAAAATCAAATCGTATAATAACGCTTTTGCAATGACGTCCATAGGGTGCCAAGAAATTAGAGAGGGCAATTTGATGCCCACATTCAAAATATCCGGACAGCTCCACCATCTCATTGCCAGCCAACGAAGGGGTAGCAGCCAAATTTATCCCCAAGAAGATAAATTTGTAGCATATCCTATGTCCGTATTAGGAACTCACAGATCACAAAACGCGAAATCGGTTCGGTGTGCCATACCTAAAAAACTTTGTGTCCATTAAAGAACATGATGTACATGAAGAACATCTCACGTATCAACCACGTTTCTTCATCTTCACACTGCTCCAGTTCGAGAGCGGAATGAGATATCGCAATTCTGATTTCACCATCTTATCCAGCGTGTAACAACCTTTAAAGTGAGGTGTCACTTGAATGACCGTTTCATTTTTGGAATTTATGGGTGACCCCCCCCCCCCCCCAAATACCCAAAAACTCCCTCAGCTTTTGGACATTTCAACGCTGAACACGACGGTGAAGTCAGAATTGTGATACCTCATTCCGTCATCAGATTAGAGAAGACTTAACATGAAGATCATAATATTATGATATTATCAAGTAACAACCACGTGTCTTCATCTTCAAAGTGCTCCAGTTTGAGAACGGAATGAGATATAGCAATTCTGATTTCACCATCGTGTTCAGCATTTAAAAAAAAACCTTTAAAATGTGGTGTCAAGAAATTTTTCGAAAATACGAAGTTTAAAAGTTTTGGACTGAGAACAAAAGCTACATTTTCTTCGAAAATTCGCTAAAAATGCATAGCAGTGCCCCTGGCAGCAGAGCAACAAGTTATCGATGCTTTTCACAAGAGGTTTTACGCTCTCTGGTCAATCTCACAGGAACGCTACAATCAAACCAAGAATTGACAACGAAGAGTCACATCTTCAGGTTGGCCCCTCCCCCAGGTGTCCAGTGTGGCTCTGTTTTGCTCTTTGATTCAAATAGAAAATCCCGTTTTCTGTCAATAGTCAACTTACTCTTCAAATGGGATGGGATAATTTGGTTATTTTTTGGTTTATTGACTTGGGAGTGCACGTGCCCCTAAGCTCCTATCATTCTTCCTTGGCTCCTATCAGTAGCCGCCACTGCACAACCAAACCATAGGTGGTATAGTGGCACGAAACATGAAGTGTAACTTGGGCTGTCTAATGTAAATATACAACTTATGATTGTGCTGAGTGAATCAAGTTTTGATGGATAAATAACGGATCTACACTTGGCAGTCTTTTACAGTCAAAATCCCCTATGAGTCTTGAATATTTCAAGTACCGTCCGTATGATATGTCCCATAGTTGTCCAGGTGCACCCAGTCGACTCCTATAGGGAGGAACTCTCTGAGGAAAGCCGCTGCCGCACAGGGGTCACCGTAGGCTCGAGCAGTGTGATTGTCGCCCGAGTCAGCCACATGCGACGTCAGCACTTTGCAGTTATAGTGCTTCCAAAGTGGGAACCTGTAGAAGGCCAGATAATTCTAAAATATCATTATATTATACTATAATACGTCTAGTCGTTATGTTCAGCGGTAATAATCGTCAATTTCACTTAAGATTCAATAACATCCATATTCATAATATCCATTACATTATATTATAATGTTAACTCATATGGTTTTCTCTGTCGTACCTCCAAACGCGATCTCCGGTGTGGATCCCGGCAATGCGGAATTGGTCGATCATGCTTTCATTATTTGAAAAACCTGCAGTTGCTCCTCCTCCCAATCCGTCTATTGTGTTTTTGGCGACGGTCCCTGGGGTGTAAACAATCCAAAATTTAACAAATTATTTAAATAATATAGTAACTGTTGTATAACTACCTCAAACCTCTGCACTGAATCAGGTACTTGAGAGCAGGTGATTATCTGATGAATATTCATAATACTTTAATATATTATATTAAAGTATATTAAAGAAGCTGCCAAACAATTTGAAAACACCAAGGACCTCCCATTCCTACACTAAAACGTTGTCCAAAAACTAGAATAGCCATCATCTAGCCAACTGACTGAGTTGACACAACTTTTAAACATGTCTGGGTTCAGTGCCTGGTACACCGCAGCCAGCCCTGAGCCTGCAAAAAGTGTGAAAGGAAGTCAAGGTGGAACACATCTGGTGATGAAGAGCAACCAAGTTTGTTACCAGTTATCACAAGGCAGAATGGTGTTTTTTGGCATTAGCCAGAAGCCATAACAATGAATCGTTCAAAATGACGGGCATATGGCAGTAGGAAGCCCTCAATAAGCACTTGACTCAAAGAGAGCTTTCTTAGTCAAAACCCCACTATTAGCACTAGTAGTGTTGCAGCGATTCTTCTGACCTGTCATTATTTTGTGTTGATTATTAGCTAGTTGAAAGGAAGGCTGTCTCTATGGGTATTCCTTAGGCTGCAAGCCGAGTTGTGGCAATTTTCTCGAGTGAGGAAAAAGGAACACCATGGCAAGCGTAATGTATTGACCTAAGAGGTAGGAAGATGGAAGAAAAATGATGTAGAACATGTTATGATTATTACTGATTGAGTAGTTAAGCTTACCTATGCTGATGACTGCTTTGGGATTGTAGACTCCAGAATAAGTCAGGGCATCGGCAAGCATGAGCCTGCCGTCGAAGTCAGTGTCCTCTACAACGATCGTCCTTCCGCTCTTCGACCTGATGACGTCTCCTGGTTTGACGGCACATGGGCCCGGCATATTTTCCGTCAAGGGGATGATACCTGGAAATAAATCGAGTTGCACTTGAGAAGACATTTATTTATTTAATAGAATACGGGCCCAATACAAAGGTTTATTACACCATGATATGTTATATTAATGTGGTACAATAGTGAGCCAATAGTACTCGTACATCAAATAGAGTTAGTGATAAAAGAAGAATAAAAAGGAGGCTTTAGAACTAGGAGGGGAGGAGTTTTGTGGCTGACCCTGCTTGGGACCTGAAGGATTGGAGGGAGCTATGGAAAAAGTACACATTGGGTGACGAGGCAAGCAGGAGGTTCGCCAGCCGTGGGAGCCGGTTGATAGGCTGGTGGTAGAAGTAGCTGGTAGAGGCGAACTGAATGTGGAATAATAAGGAATGGCGGGAGTTGTAGGGGGGTGTGTTGAAGGAGACGCGAGAAAGGAGTCATATTATTTATCAGTCGATCATACTATTTGGCAGCTTAAACAGGGAGACGATGTCTGCTCTGAACCTACGCTCCTCCAAGCCATAGGTGGTCGTCAGTGGACTCAGAAAGGGTCTCTTGCTTAAACGGCTCTTAAGCTGGCGTACCGATGGAAGCACCTTAATACTCTCTCGGGTTCAAGTTTGTAGACAGAGTAGAATGGGGACCATATAGAGGAGGAATACTCGAGGATAGGGCGGACAATAGATTGGTACAGTAGGAAGATGGCATTTATATTGGTGAACTCTCTGGTGGTAAGCTTGAGGAAGCCAAGGGCCCTCATAGCACGGCATGTGATGTTGCTTATGTGATGCTCGAAGGTAAGCTTCTGGTCGAATGTAATTCCCAGATCACGGGCTCTGGTCAACCTCTGTATGATTGTGCCGTCAATGTAATAGTTGTGGTGAGAGGGGTTGTGGGAGCGAGAAAAGGAGATGACGTAGCACAGGGAACCACCGAGAAGAGTTTCAGGTCGTTTGCAAAAAGTAGAAATCTGACGTTTGAGAAACCATGGCCTCATTTTAATCTACAGCGTCACTCACCTACGTGTTGGTGCTGTTTCAGGTACACCATCAATTCAGTCCATGGACAATGGTGTAACTAGTAAAGTCTTGTATCCACAGTATTTTCCCATTGATTCACAAATATCCACATTATTCGATCAAGGGCCTCACTAGTTGGTCTGTAGGATGTAGTTATAATAGATCCATTACGATAATCCATATAATCAAACTTCCTTACTCACCTCGTATATTCATTGGAAGATTGAGAGCAGAAGCAGCTCTCATAGCACCAACTACAACAGCTGCTCCTGATTTGTCGCCCCTCATATCTTTTTGATCTTCGCACGATTTCAAACAAAGACCACCACTGTTGAATGTCACTCCTGCAGTAGAAAGTCATTTATTAATAAGGGGACTAAGTTTACAAAGTGTTAGTTCAGGGGTTAATATGAACCCTTGAATGAACTAATTGATGTACTAATAATTATTATGAATTATTAGGAGAAATATAAAATAGCAAAACGTGGATTGAGCGAGAAAACTGAACTGTATATTGTGGTAACATGGTTTTTCTCTGACGCTAATACAATTAGTAGGAAGGTACTCAATGGTTTCCCTTTGAATGTCTTCTGGGTGAGGTGACGTCATAAGGTAAGTCACAACACAAAGTATAGAAACCAGTGAAAAATACCTGTTTCTCTGATGTGTTTGCTTACCTTTCCCAATCAAAACAAGAGGAGGCGTATCAGGATCGCAGCCGTAGTAACTCAATTCAACAAACACTGGAGGCTCGCAAGAACCACTCCCTGCCGCCAAGAATGCGTTTAAATCCATAATCTTGGCCCAAGCTTTGACCTTCACCTCCACGCTAACTCCTGCTTTGGCCAATATGTCGACAGCACTTTGAGCAAAACTGAAAAACCACATGACATTTTCATAGGCTTTAGATCTATTAGTGCGTTGTAAGACGTAAAATGCGTAAGAACGGTTTAGAGAAAGAATCTTAAATTGATCAGCACATCAGGCAGGAAGTTTGCGAGACTACTGCACTGAGGCTGCAACACTGTGGAAGAACTCTCGGATCATTCAATTTTGGAGCTCTCACAGGAGAACAGCTAATTAAACCACATACTGACCACCCAAGGTATGTTGAGAACGTAGTACTTTTACTCCTCAACCTTTCGAACTACATTTGTACCTGCAGCATCACAGCAATTTCATGTAGAGCTAACCTTTGTGAGGCCTACAGTAACAGGCATTCGAATGAGACTATTTTCATAAAGATGGGAATGTAAATTAAAATACAAACCCGATTGGAGTGAGGATGTTGGAAGGGATTTCTGACAACTGCCTGGCGAGGTTTTGTGCTGACGCTTTCTGGAGACCGATCTGCCATCCTGTGTAATCGCAGGAATCATAGAGACCAATGCCGGGAATGGGGATTTGTCCCTTGAGCTCCTTCATCTCCTGGAATAGCCACACCCCGAGAGCCGTCCCTTCTGCCGCAGATTCGGCAGAGCCCATAGATTCCACCATGATGCTTCGAATCTGTGTGTTTTGGAATTTGTACAGGAAAAATCCTTTAATATTAAAGTTGCTGTTGATATGAACAAAATTCTGGGTGAGTTTGAAAATCCACTGATTTTCCTTCTTGATGCAAGTGTTTTCCCAGAGCAGGGAGTCCACATTATCAGAGGTGGGCTCTTCCAGAAATAATCTTTCTTCGAGTTGGATCATAACCTTAACTAGATGGAAAATACCAACCAAAAGCAAATCATACCCCGATATTTTGGAGACCCCTTGCTCCAACAGCAGCGGCAATCCTGATGTTCTCTTTCTCCTCGTCCATATCCTCGACTTCGTTGTACCCGACGCACTCGGGCCCCAGGCCGGTCATAGCGACAACTGAGAACCCCGGGTGCGTCTCAAGAAGCAATCTGTACTCCCCGAGCTTCGGAATCGTGCCAGCAATGTGAAGGGCGTGAGACATCTTGCCTCCGGACTCTTTGTCGAAGTCCATCGCGGTTTGAGTGAAGGCGGCGCCTTTGACGTCATCAGGATCCGAGTAGACTCCGAGGATGAGCCCTTTCTCTTGAGAATGGCCGACGCATACTTGAGTCCTTTTGAACTGTGAGGGAAAAATTACGAAACCAGAGGGTCATTCATGAAACAAGTAAATCAATCTAAACCAGCACATGGCAATTTCAGAAGTAGGTAAATAGCACCTTTTCTAGATTGAATGTAAAATACAAATACCGTAACAAATATTTTAAAGTACACATCATTCAGCAGCATTGTGTGGGTATCTACTCAAAAAGACCAGGTATCTACGTTAATTATTATAATAAAAAACTAACTTGTAAGCAAGGGCTTTGAATTCTAAAAACTCTCATCGGTGCACAAGAGATTAAGTTGCGTAGAGAGAGCATGGCTAATTCCTTCAGTTTCCTCAATAGTCAATAGTAGTTCTAAACTTGAGTCAAAATGTTGGTCTTTCCGTGTTCTGTAAAATTTAAACTGTATTCATCTGAAAATGTTGCAATTTTGTTGTAGAATTTTCACATTGTCCGCGGTGGTTTTATTTGAAATTTGAATGTTGCGAATTTGAATAATGGTAACGTATTGGTTCTGGAAATTGAGTTGAAAAATTGATGTAGAGGCCTTCTACTGCTCATTGTCGTTTGATGTACCACCTACTCTTGACAACTAAGAACAACCAAGAAAATATTGTGACGAAGATGGTTGTTATGGGGAAATATTGTCAGGAGGTATTTCTCAGGATTGTGCGGAGCATTGCCCTGTAGGCCAGCAAATAGGTTCCAGCTCTAGTCTACTCCCTCTACTAGACTGATGGTACACCAACAAGGTTCTAAAGATTCTGTATAGTCCAAGTTCTGGGCACTCAACTAGGAGATGAGGTAAGTACTGTTTCGTCCTCCTCTCTACTGAGTCTGCACAACGGATCTCCTGTATGTCGTCTGATTCTGTGTAGATGTCTATGGAACCACCCATACCAACTCAGCATCCCCACCAGGAGTCTCTGTTTTCTCCTAGGCAGTGCTAGTGCTTCTGAGCTCCTTCTCCTACAAGGAGCAGCCTTGGATGTGTTCCCAATACCCTCTACGCTCTTCTCTCGCCCATTCTTCCAAGGAGGATTTAACCGAGCATTTGTCTGTACCCAAGACTGTTTCTGGACCCACAAATGCTGTTCTTGCCAAACATCTGCTCGTTCATTGCTCTCCACCCCACTAGCCCTGATGGGACGTTCCACATCTGGGAGACTTTGTTCTTCGCTCCTAGGAGTTCACCGCTTCCCTGCTCTCTATTACCAGACTGGATCTGGTTTGGGCCGCTGCAAGGTTCAATGCCTCCTGACTGCCCGAGAATATGAGTGCATTACTCCATCTGACTCTCCTCATAAGCTCCCCTTATCGATGATTTTTAGGGCCCAAGATTTAAGTGCACCTCAGTGGTGAAGGTACCTACCTAAGGTGTATTTCATATTGCGATATTGCATTCTTGAAAATCCGTCTCCAATGAATTCCTTAAAGTTACATCCATAGCGGCGTCAAGTTGACAAGTAACTCAATCACTTCAACCAAACCACCATTCAATGTGATTAATTTGAAACTTACATTTGACATTCTCGTTCATTTGAAAGTTTTACCGATTAACAAAATGGCAACAAGGTGGGATTTGATACCTCCCAACGACGACTACAAATACCCGCAAAACATGCCCGAAAGTCTTGCACAGATCAAAGAAAGCATGAAGAAGAGGCCTTTTTACTGTTACCGAATCTTCGTGAACAACGTAGATCATTACGTTTCTCGGGAAATCGCCAAGGTTTTGTGCTTTAATAGCATTCCTAATTAAATGTTCATTCGTTCAAAAAATATGTTTTTCACATAAATCGTTTTTACAGTTTTTCAATGGGGAATACTTTCTCACCCCAGAGCTGATGACTAGCATGAAAGACACTAGGAAACCACTGGTAGACGTGGAGCAAAAAGAGGAAGCAGGTGATGGGAAAGGAACGAAAGGGAAGAAGGTTTGGATTTATTTTGATTTCTACTGTTTGATGTAGATGCAACCTACTACTAAAGTTAGCTACTGCTGATAAGGTCATCATTATTAAGAAAGTCTTGACCTTGGTGTTGGGAAAAGTCCACAAATTTAAAAAAAATTGTGTTGGCATTCGGAAGGATGAGTTTCGTAGGTTGCAGAATCGGGCCACTCTAAGGGGGGTTTTGGGGAGTTGTGGGGGGGGGGGGAGATTACCCATAAATTCCAAGAATGAAACAGTCCCGCTTGAACCGCTTGAATACGATGGTGAAGTCAGAATTGCGATATCTCATTCCGTTCACATACTGGAGCACTTTTTTGAAGATGAAGAAATGGTGATGAAGAAGTGGTTGTTATTTGAGATGTTCTTCACGGTCCATCTGCTCTAATCTAATAGCGGGATGAGATTTCGCGATTCTGACTTCACCACCGTGTTCAGCGTTGAAAAATCTATAAACTGAGGTGTTACTCAGCAAAAATCTTTGTTATAAAACTAGTAAAATAAAGACATTTTACATAAAACCAGTTATTTCTTCGAAAATTTGCTCGTAAAGCGATGCTGCATGATTGTGGAGTTTTTTTTTCTTCATTTTTCATCAGTTTTGTAAAACCATCACGTATAAATTGTTATTTTTCGTGTGTAACTGTGACAGGGCAGACGTAAAAGCAAACGGCAAAGTAAGAGCGGCTCACGGCCAAGTAGGAGTGGGTCACGGAAGAGTACGACGAGCTCAAGAAAGAGCAGGACGTCTACCTCGTCGAAGAGGCAGAGCAGAGCCAGCAAGTCGTTGGGCGGAAAGAGGAAAAGCAGAGCGTCCAAAAGTGGAGGTAAAAGGAAAAGCAAAGTCTCTGGAGGCGGTAGGAGACCGTCACAGAAATCCGGAGGGAGGCGGTTGAGTCAGAAAAAAGGTGGCAGAGCAGGCAAGGTAGGTGCAATCAAACAGCCCTAAGAAGTCCACAGAATTTCGTAGTACACAATAGGATTGGACCTCTTTGACGATATACTTGACAACTCACGAACTTTACATAGAACTTTGTATGTACAGTCCAAAGGTAAGTCGAAACGCGCATCCAAAGTCCCAATTCAACCCGCCGAACCAGAGGTAGTTGAAAAAGTATTGGAAGAACTCTGGCCCAAATTTAGAAGGGAGGAGGCCGCATTCATCAAACTGTACGACTGGGACGAGGACTACCCGTACCTGGAAGATCTCAGACTTCTAACCAAAGAGCAAATTGGATTTGGTAATATATACAACTTACTGGAACTTACTGGAACTGATCAAAGTATGGATGGAGGTACTCTTCAATTTGAATGAGATGTGAGATGTACAGGCCACCTTTAGAAGCACGAATACAATTTTTGATTCACCAGTAGGTAGACTCCTACAGGGGCGGTTTTCAGGTGAAGCATCTGAGGCTGAGCCTCATGTGCTTTGGAAGAAAGAAAGGGTAAGGGTACCTATATTCATATTTCCCTTAAGCTTTAGTACGCAAAATCGTACACTACAACAACAAGACAGTGGAATGTGGTTTGCCTCTTGCTAGAGACCCCTTTTTCTTTTTGGAGGGATTCCAGCAACCAGGGCCTCGTAAGGTAGTCTCGTCCTACTCCAAAGGTTGATTTAGGCGCTACAACCACCAGAGGTAAGTCTTCTAATCGCCTCCTCGTTGGCAAGTCCTGGATAATGGCTTGTCATGTCGCGAGTCACTTTGTTGTACCTTTTCTACTATTGTGAGTTCAGCATTCTGCATTCAGCATTGTGCTCATTTGCGAAGAGTAAATTGCTTGCTAAGAACAGCTCATGTAATTTCTACCTGACCCAACACCCTCCCCTTCACATTTTTCTTGGCTATCATCATGTCCCTGACTTGAGCCTCACTTCATCTGATTCCCTGGACTCCTATGAAGTATATTCTCAAATTTCTGGGTAAACCGTAAGCCAAGTTATAATTTTGGTATGTATATGCTGCTTAGACATTGAGAGGGCCAAAGAGTTCCACAGTGAGCCCTCGGAATGGGATGAGGAGCTCAGAAGGAAAATGAAGGAGCGGGCTTGGATGCACACCCGATGTATTCCCCCATGCGGAGGTCTGTCTAAGGAAGGAGACCGCGATGCTGCGTTCTTCTTCTCAGAGTTCATGACAGACAGTCCGCCCTCACCACCGACATCCACGAGGCCTGGCGCAGGAGGAGATGCCCCAGCAGGTTTGTGGTTGGACTCATTAATGTCCTTGCAAGATTAAAACTACGCCATAAGTGTAATGAATGGTTCGCTGAGTTCCCTCCCCTGTTCCCGGGGAGGTGAGGCTATTATGCCCACCCAGAGGGATGTCCTGGTCAGCTTTCACAGAGCGGTGGAATCAAAAACACGGGGAGGAAACAATCATAAGACACAGCATTACAACCATAAGACACAGCAATTTGGTGGATTTTTTATGGTCAATTGATTGTACCTGTAACCCACATTCACTGGTACCTACTTCCAGGACCAAACCCACCTGTGTTAACGGTGGATTCTATGAAACCAAACGTGGTTCGAATAGTAAAGGAGTTCAGGGACTCGTTGTGGAATGAAGACCGAGGAGAGAAGAGTTTGCATTACTACAATGAGGATTTATTTTGGGGTTATCCGACTCATCAAGTGATTGCAACTCGAGTCCAAGAACTACCAGCAGTAAGTTCCTCTTCTCAATTCTTCATTATGGAGAAGATACCTCCGTTTTTTTCCACAAATAATGAGTCATTTCATGTCTGTAATGTTTCAGGGAGAATTACCCCCACACTACGTGTTTGAGACTATACAGAATATCAAAACGCGTGAAGATTATGTACGAGACATTTTTCCTTGTATGATTCAAATATACGACATCACTAAAACACCCGACTGCATCGAAGAGGCTAAAATGGCCTTGGACTGTAAGTAATTGATTAGGATTGGGTATGAAGATGTACAGAACATTAAACGCAATGCTAATACGGAAATTTGTGAAGTCTTGATTGACGAACTGAAAACGTACAGTGAAGAAATGAGGCTCAGGAATCAAGCACTTTTCGGGATCCACACGTACATTCTCGTATCACCACTCCTCACTTGGGCGGAAACCAGGACGTTGGCTAAAGTATGACTACAGTTATTCACAGGGTAGGGATCATCTCGAAGGCAGATCAGGCGCGTGACGTCACACTCATATTCCAATAATTTGCAAAACAGCCTGAAAACGGCCGCCTGGAGCGTTGCCAAGCGTTGTTTCAGGCTGTTTTGCAGCTTTCCCGCACAATCTTGAACAAAATATTTCATAAGCTCGCTTCTTTCTTGTGAAATTTTATTATAATCAGAATAACTTAAACTTCAATTAAAATGAGTAAAACGCGCGGTTGTGGGTTTTGGTCTCAAGATGTTTCAGTACGTTGGTACTTCTAAAAGAGTCAGCCAATCTGCCTTTTTGGGTTACTTACCACGAATTCAGGAGAAGGTAATTTTCGCGCATGAGATCAATTTTTGCCCTTTAAAAAAAAAAAAAAAAAAAAAAAAGAAGAAGGTTTCAGAGGGTTATTCCAGCAGAAACCAGAGATGTACCAAGTCTTATAACAGGGAGCAAGATACCTGTAGATATTCAACTAGGGGAAATTGTCGGTGATTTCTGTGTACACGATAGCAACTTTTTTGTTCTTAGCAACCACAAGACGTTCTTCGAGAAGAATATTTCCGCAAGAGGATTCCCCACCCGAGATACAAGAAGCACTGGGAATTTGAAAATTACGTCTATGATATGGCTTATGAGGTTAACAATTTGCTAGAAAGTGACGTTTTTAGAGTAGATTATGGCTCATTTGAATCTTTTAGGGTACAAGTAATATGGAGGGATATCCTACTTTTAGGATCTTATTATAAATAATGGATGGAATGGCGTATGGAGATGGTAGATGTTTCTTTCATGTGTAGGAAAGGTTCTGTTCCATCATACGAAACGTAATTTGGATTTAAATTATCAGTACATTAGACAATATACTCACTGCTGAGTGTTTTGAAACGTCTCCAGCACAGGGATCTTCTAAAAATCATGATCATTGGAGTTGGATGTGTCTACGGGAATGGCGATCACGATTTAAAACCATACTATGAACTCGCTCGAAGGAACATCACTCCAGTTCTCTATTTAGGTCGTGGATACAACTTTGTTCCTCTCATACACATCGAAGATCTCGCCAGGTACCTAAAACAAATGTCAGATATTTGAGTTCTAATCGATTAAATAGTTAGTACTGCTAGAAGTTGAGTAAATTCAATGTACTTTCTGGAGGAGAGCACACTCACTGCAGAGCACATCAGGCCATGGAGAGACTACTGATGTGTGAAACATGGGAACATGGGAAAAGTGTGATGGTTTGCTGAGTGTTCTTGCTCCCCGAGTTTTTGTTTCAACCACACAGTGGATACTCAGGTCTGCGAATGCAGACCAGGATATCCCTCTGGGTGGGCAGAATTGGCAGAGTGGTAGAACAGGGGCAACTCAGCAAACCGTACATTACAAAAGGGAATAATAGACTTTTTACCTCAGCCTTTCAGTTCCCCCACTCTCCTCTGTTAGCTCATGTCACCCTAGACCACAATACGAACTTACTTTAAAATTCTCTCAATTTCCTGATGATGAGGCCTTACATTGAAAATTAGGTCATCCAGTACTCTACACGATTTTGACTGTAGACTCAGGGCTTTAAGTGGTTGCATTAAACAAACCAACGCCTGTAGAACTGGCGAATGAGGGACACTGATTTGAACCCCTTGTGTTTGACAACAACATAACTAAGTAGATTATGTGATGTTTAATATTGACGCATTCCTATCAGGTTGATTCTTCAACTAGCACGAGAATGGCCTGCGTACACTCGGTACATTATAGCGGCGGAGAAACAATTTAGAACCTGCAGTGAAATTATGAACGTACGTTTAATAGATGCGACCAAAACAGATAATTAAACATAGAAGTATTAATCGGTCTTAAGCTGTTTAAGTGAAAGTGACTGAATCAAACATACACGTTGCCTCCTACTCCCTTGATCAGGGTGTTTAAAAAAAACAATACTTACGAGGCGTGTCCAGAAAGTAGGTGTACTGAGGCTATCACGACTGTAGGATTTTTTTACTATGTTGGCTACACTGCCGTACAGCTTTACTCCTAACCTATAAAACAAGACCAACACGAGTTCAGTACTGTACTGCAACAGGAGAGACGCAGTAGACATTTTGAAACAAAAAATAATTGAAAGACGAATAAGGATGAATAAGAGCGGAAATTCATAGTTATTCCTCAATTGTGATGGAACCCTCAAGTGTGCCCTTTCAGGGCTAATGCACTGCTATTCATAGTTTCAAGGTTGCGCGTACACTCAGCTCTGAATCATAAGGCCTACTAGAGTCTGCTATAGGCTTGGTAGGGCTCCAATCCAAGGGCAGTCGACAGGCCCCTCAAATATGGATGGGATATCGAAAGCAAATATTGATATTACCTAATATCAATATTGATTTATATCAGTATAAATTATCGACATTAAAAGTCGATATCAAATATCGTTATTATCGATTTTGAAACTTGAAAGGGAGTGGGAATATTATCGCTGGGAAGTAATATTGTTATTTGTTTTAATGTTATGCTCATCTAACTTGCATTTTCCTCGTTATTTGTGTAGGTAATACGTATAAACCATTTTATATAGAGACTTAAATTTTTTTAAAGTATTTTTATTGGTGGTCGGAATTGTATGCCTGTATGTTACGGCAATTTTTGGTTTTTTATTAAAATATATAAATAAAATAGTAATAATTTCATTATTGAATGATCATGTGTCTTTGGAGTGTTTGTCTTACACTCTCTGCCCCGGTGTTGGATCTCTCAATTCTTATTTAGTTTGTTCTGTTTTTACCTAGGTTTTTTAACAATCAAATTTCAACCCTGATTTGAAAATCTCGTTTTTGTTGAACAGACATTATCAGAACAAATCATCGATTTCCCGATAATATCGATATTAAAATATCGGATATCGGACCCAAAATATCGATATTTGATATTATCGATATCCCATCCCTACCCTCAAGTGGGCGCTATGCTTTATTTGTTTTGTTTCTTGTTATTAGTGCATTGTACGTTATTCGATTCAACAAATGTCATTAATTCATTTCAGACGATCGCCAAGGAAATAGGGGAGGGCTACGTCAACAACGTTCCTCTTTGTTTCGGAAAAGGGTTTGATATTATAGTACGTCTTCATCCGTTATTTCCCCTGAAATTCTCGTTTACAACGACTCCACATAAATTGTACAACCGTACGTAGGATCTAAGTAGACATCTTAGAGATATTGAAGAGCGTAGGACTAAACAAGGGACCGTACCGATTTTCAGGGCGAAGACGTCCACAACCTCATTTACAATGAATTCAAGTTCAACTGCACTTATTTGCACGATATAATAAAACATAAATTCAAACACGACTTTGAGGCGGACATTAAAAATACGTTCTTCCAATATGAAAAAGAACAAGGATACAGGGTAAGAGTTGAAACATTTTCGTATGAATCACAGTTGACCAATTGTAGCTGTTGGTAACTATTAACAACAATTATCATTCCGTTCAGCAAACGAGAATCGTTCTTTTCGGGCCAAGCGATGCTGACCAGAGAAGAATTGGAGAAGCTTTGGCAGCACATTATAAAGTGCCTTACATCAACGGTTTTCGGGCAGTCAAGATTTTCCTCAGAATACTGGTAAAAAACCAGTAATGCAGCATGGCATTGAGAGCGAATTTTAGAAGAAATAACGTTTTATATAAAATGCGATGTTTGGAACATGTCATACTGGACCAAAAACAATAGCTTCCTTTTCTTCGAAAATTCGCTGATACACGAACTCAGTATAAGTAATAATATTACTTATTATAATCCCGTAGGTTCTGGACAGTGTTTTTATTTGACAGTTTATAACAAAATTCATGATCGACTACAAGCCACTCCACATTCGAGTAGATCATCAGAGTTGATTATGTGAGAATTTTCTCTTGATCATAACGTGGTATTGACTGAATTACTTTCTTGTACAAAATGTAAACAAGAGAGTAAATGCGGCAGTTATATTTATAACAATAATTTCAATCATCAATGAAAACCTGAATATAATCATGGTTAAGATATTTGAATACGGAGTATTAACCATAGTATAGGTACTTAATTCAACTAATCGTTCTTAATAAAATGCGCAGTTGGATCTTCAAAACCAAGTTTTGGATTCGGCTATACCAAAAGCACCTCCGAAAACTTGGAAGCTCGCTGAAGGGAAAACTGATTTCTTCCAATTTAAAATGTCAGCGCCATTAGCTTGGGTAAGTGTAAACTAAGTTAAGGTAAATCGTCTTGGTTAAATACCTAAACATTTTAGGAGTTTCTGCATCGGACGAGTACTGATGGAGGTATTGCACAACCAACATGCTGTGAGCTGCTGTCAGTGGATTGTTACTGCCTCAGTCCAACAAAGTTGGACAGTCACAGGACTATTCGCAGCTTCACTGCTTCCTTCGATATTTATACTGATACCTGAAACTATACAAGCTTGTGTGAATGTTACATCAAACCAACGAGATATCAAAGATTCACATTGACAATCCTGATGATGATGCATAGCTGGCTTTTGGGGCATAGCTGGCTCCACCACCACAATAGCCAAACTGCCTCCTGAGGCATAGCTGGATCCACCACCAGAATAGCCAAACTGCCTCCTGTGGCATAGCTGGCTCCACCACCAGAATAGCCAAACTGCCTCCTGTGGCATAGCTGGCTCCACCACCACAATAGCCAAACTGCCTCCTGTGGCATAGCTGGCTCCACCACCACAATAGCCAAACGGCCTCCTGAGGTCAGTCCGCCTTACTACTCAACATACAGGCTGAAAGAATCCTTAGGGTTACTAATCATATTTATTTCAAAGCAAAGGGAGAACCGGTTGTTATTCCGACGTGAGCCTGAGTTGGAAGGAATGCGCGAGGCTTACCAAGAAGAATTGACCAGAAACGATCCGACGAATTGTCGTGCAGCGGACCTCAAAAGGCCCGATTTCTTCGATATGGACACGCTGCACAAAGCAGAACCGGAGGACATGAAATATAAGGAGGCCAAGGAGCATCTACAGCATTTTGACCAGTTGAAAGCAAACGGTGCTGACTTGCTTGGCACTTTAATTCGCCTGGACATGATAGCCTTGTAAGAAGAATATGTGCCTGTAATAATGAGCGTCAGTAGAATTTTTGCATATTAGACCTCTAAATTGACTTTATCACCTTCAAAATTGACATTTAATGTCGTGGGAATGAGTCCAACTTCAGATCCAGTTTTTTCCGAGGATCTATAAGTTAATTTTCTTTAGAAGCTCTCGTTGGAACCCTATCCTCGTAGGTTTAGGTCTAGCTACTGGTTAATATCCAGAATTTATACACACGGTCATTTTTCCACATCAAATGCCAGGTGTATCAACACAAATCCCTCTTATTCCAAAGAATAGTTCACGAACTACTCAAGTTTTCGACGTGCAAGAACAACGGGTACGTGCTGGATGGGCTCCCAACGTCGGAAGAAGAAGCAGAAATCATATTCTCCAAAGAAGGGACAGCTCCTCTGACGTCTACTGCCACAACACGCTCCAAGAGTACGGTTGGCCCTCCCGCTCAACCAGGACCCCAAGCTCCTACCGCCAGAAACAACGTGGAATATGAGTATCTCCCTAGTAAGAATCCTATTATTCAAATATTACGCAATAAGTAATATTGCGAAGCAGTAAGTGTGATGGTGGTGGTCCCTCTAATGGTCAAATGATTGTACTTTGGATCATTTTATTAACGTCACTAGACAGATTACCGGGGCAACGCCCTGGTCGGGGTGCGTAAAAACTCCGTTTATTAATAAATAACCTTGACAAATGACCACATTACAACTTCATAGTGTTACTAGCATAGAAAATAGCTTTGGAAGCCACTCAGCTGATCGTGATCGTATTCTGTATAAAGTGTAAGTCCTGAGGAGACTACATGCAAAATTACAGCTTCATAGAGTGAATATAATAGAAATTAGCTTTAGGAGCCACTCAGCTGATTTTGGTCCTATTCTGCTTAAAGTGTAAGTGTTAAGGAGGCTAAATGCAAAATTACAACTGCATAGAGTGATCAGCATAGAAAATAGCTTAGGAAGCCACTCAGGATCCAAGGCCTGGGCAGCGTCAAGGTAAAGCCTACATACCAAATTGCAGCTTCAAAGAGTGAATAGCATAGCAATTAGCTTTAGGAGCCACTCAGCTGATTCTGATCCTACTCTGCATACAGTCCTAAGGAGGCTACATACCAAATTACACTTCATGGAGTGAATAGTGTGGGGAACCACAATTATCACAATAAATATCTACCTACCAAGAGCAACACACCAACAGTCGAGAACCCCCGTCCGGGCTTTTCCCAAGACAGGTCAACTACCCCTTCACACGGTCATTCTCTTTGTAAGGGAGGATGGTAGGGGGAGGGAGTCCCTATATAATATCGACCAGCCATAAGCAACTATGGCAGTCTGGTAGAAGCTCTTGGTACGACTTTAATCATATTCAAGCCTTCTCATTCAACCCAAAAACCTTTCCTCAAAGCCTCCTCATTCAAGCCTGGTTCATCAAATTCAGCTCTCCTTAAAATTGGTCAGATTTTTGGTCAATCCTTCCTCTCATACGAATTAAGTAAAGGGTGTGTGCAGATACGACCGCCAACTTATTTCGCATCTTCTCTCTCTATACACCTCCTCTATATAACAAGGTGTGCAGATATCCAAATCTGGTAACAGTTGTTATATATCACCTTTTCCTACGATGTGGCGTGCGGAGGTGACCACCTTCGGTAACGCAGATCATTCTTTCACGCTATCTTCTCATTAAGTACCTTCTTCCTCTAGGTAACTAGGCGTGCAGATATAAACATCAGGTAACATTTCGAGGGTCTCACGGCAACTTCCCACATCGTCATTTTCATTGGCATGAAACATAGTCATTGGCAGATGGTTTTTTGGCTCTGCTGAAAAGTTGCCAAAATGAGGATGTGGGAAGTTGCCGTGAGACCCTCGATTTGATATATATGTAAAGGTTATATGTCATATAACCTTTACCTAAGATCTGGAGTGCGGGGCCAACTACCTTCGGTCACGCAGATCTTCTTTCACGCTATCTCAGAACCTTCCTCCAATTTACTGAACCAAACATTCAGCTAGTACCTTCCTCAAGTTTAAATAAACAGAAACTGGACCTCACAAATAGCATAAAAATTATCTTTAGGAGCCAAACAGCTGATCCTGATCCTGTTATGCTTCAAGTAAGTCCTACATGCCTTCAAGTGTAAGGATGCCACATGCCAAATCTCACATTTTTTGTATCACGCAAATCTGAACCTTCTTATGACTTTAAGCCCTTTCCTAGTTACGAAATTCTTTACCCGGGAGGCGTCGTGAAGGAAAGGCCCGTTCTCGTCGAAATAGGACGTTTTGGAGATTCTATCATAGCCTACAACCATCCCTGGAACTTAATCATCACAATGGAGCAATTCCTATCAAAATCGGTTCAGCGGTTTGGCCGTCTATAGACAGACATACATTAGATTTCATAGATAAGTACATACAGATAACGCTGATATTTTGGTCTTCAAGCAAATAGATACCTAACAATCCCAATATGGATTTTCAGACATTTGGAGATTTAAAAAATAATAATAATCGACACTCAACAACTGCATAACAACTGCATACTGCACCTACTTGAATACTATACCTACACAGACAATTTTCTGGGCCAAAAATCACATGAAAACTTTTCATTGAAAAGGTGTTCCACTTCGGGTTTTACCAGTGGAAGAAGGGAAAGTACCTATTCCTATTCACCATTTCACTATTCACATCCACGGAAGAAGGAATTCTTCATTATTCTTACTTCATTCTTCCATGATTCACATCTCAAACTGCGATAACCTTCACCAAAACACTGTTTTGTAGCTGCATTCAGATGAAGAAAAACCCACCGCTGAAATCAACCGTGTGATAACAGTTTGTTGATAACAATTGATAACGATCTCCATTACAACCATCTCCTGTTGATAACCATTATTAAATTTTAATGAATTTTGGGATCGTTATCAATGAATTATTCACCTAATTACGTAGGTACATTTACCTATTAGAAATAAATTCTGATTACTCATGACAGAATAACACATTGTGTTATTTTAAGGTCACGTCTTTCATATTAAAAAGAGTGAGCGAGAAGCGTTCAGGGACTTGATCAAGGGCAATAACTTTCAAAAAGAATTCATGGCACATTTTAGAAGAATGCAAACTCACAGGTTGGTAGATGTTTTTCTTCACAAGACGCACCGTTTGCTAAATAAGTATGTACCTACAAGATTGTTTATTTTGGCACGTAGATTCTCGTGCTTCAGCGTGCCATTTCGGCGGTGTCAGAGCAACACAGAGCGGTGTCACAGCATTTTGAATGAGAAAGTGTCTTATCGTCATTTGGTCAAACATTAGTTACGCATGTCGTTCGAAAGGCGGATGCAAAATCGTAACAGGTAGAGGGCAAGTGGCATTTCAGATAACACACCCTATCATCATGATGACGGCAATAGGTACCTACTACCTATCCACAACGAGAATAGGTACAGAGTTTTCCGGCAAGAACAGCTTGTTTATTGGGTCTTGAATACCGATCTTTCATAACTAAAACGTGATGAGAATGTTCAGAAAAACTGCAGGTGTACGACAAAATCATTGGCGACCAGAGTTTTGGCTCTGCTGAAAAGTCGCCAAAATGACGATAGGGTGTGTTGCTCTGACACCGTCACCCATAAATTCCAAATCCCCCATCAGCTTTTGGACATTTCAACGCTGAACACGACGGTGAAGTCAGAATTGCGATATCGCATTCCGTCATCAGATTAGAGCAGACTAACCATGAAGAACGTATCTATTCTTCATCTTCAAGGTACTCATCCTCTTCATCTTCAAGTTTGAGAACGAAATAAGTTATCGCAATTCTGACTTCTCGATCGTATTCAGCGTGTAAAAATCGTTAAAATGAGGTGTCACTTGTCAGAATCAGGCGCCAAAATAGGAATCTATTCGAATTCACACTTGTGAATAAGAATGTATTCGTATTCGGATTGACACGTTAAGGTGCTGTGAATCAGATTCGGATTTACGAATACGAATCTGCCCATCTCTGCTTCCACCACTGTTAGTTGGGAGCGTATGTCGCTGGGGGCTTTTTTCGCGACACCATCCCTCCCACCACTGCTAGTTGGGAGCCCTTTGTCGCGACACCATCGCCCTCACCACCCCTCAATAGTCAGTTGGGAGCTTTTGTCGCTGTGTGCTGTTGTCGCGACACCATCCCCCCCCCCACCTCTGTTAGATGGGAGCCCTTTGTCGCGGTGAGGTTTTGTCGCGACACCATCCCCCCCCCCCACCACTGTTAGTCGGGAGCTAGGAGCGACATAAGAAACCCCCCCGAGGACCGCACCTCCAGTTTATGTGGGACTTGAACCTCACTAAAACCTCACCTACCTGTCCCATGTCGGAGCTCAGCATAGGACTGTTCAACACATTAAGTACTTCGAGTTGAGTCCTCTTCACTCTCTTTCCCTTTGTCGGCCCTCAACACCTTCTCCACATATCGCACCCCGGCTTGGTAAATACAACCCCGTAGAAATTAAAATGTGGCACGAAATTAAAAATAATACATTGTTTGGCTTCCCGAATATTAATTGAACAAATTTTTTTGAGTTATGCCACTTTCCTTTAAAACACTTTCATGGATGTTTTCAAGTTGCGACGCCATCCTAACTCTGATAAATGCTGCAACTTGAAGTTCTTCCTTTACAGATCTTAACAAATTGATCTTGGATTAGTTGGGTGTTAAGCAAATTGACAACATCAATAACAGAAACACAGGTTCATTTTTATTAAATAAATAGGTAACCTTGTCTACACAAAAGGTTCACAGCCAGTCATTTGCAAAAACGACTTCAAAACGTTATTCGAAAGTGCACCAAACCATCACAATTTTTCGCAATGTCACGATTCCCTCGGATCTAAATTCAAAAGCATTTCGTCTGCATGTTCGACTTCGAATATGATACACTTTTCTCATGGTTCTTCGATCTTAGGTTTACCTGATACTCTGGCCATTTTACTCATTGACACATTTTTGCATAGGTGTATAAACTACCTTGTCTTTGTTCTAGCAACATGTTGAGAGCAGCGTCCACCATCCTCTTACTTCTCGAGTACATAATGTACACTGGTGGCTAACAATTCAAAATAAAACTAATAGTCGTCAAAACAGCGCAAAGCGCTTAATTCCGTTTCATATAAATTTATTAACAACAACAAATTGAATGATTGTTGCAACCATTGTTGATTTTTCAGTCAAACAAAATTTCACTGTTCATCAGAGTTTAGTAATAATGACACCAAGGAGGTTGAGATTTAGATGGTCTGATGGAACGTTATAAAATTAGTCCGAAGTAATTTCGGCAGGAAAGGTGACACACATATAAAGATAAGGTATAAATTGGATAAGTCTAAATAAGAATAACGCGTTTTTCAAGAAAACCGTCAGAAGTGTGATGATGCACTGTTCCAGGAGGAAGTGACAACTGTGTCAAAGAAATAATGACAATAGGGCTTTTTTGCGGCTAGATTTGGAATCTTGCATATGACGCTTTTTTAGACCAAACTAGGAACTCCGAAGAATGGGTCATGCTCTTAACTCAAATCAGGCAAATGTCGGATTGTGTGACTTTTCCAGCCGGGGTGCGATATTCTGATGTGCGGGTCCAATGCAACATCTTGGTCCTACCTCTGCAACATCTTGGCTTCTGATGACATATTGAGAAGCGTAGGTATGTAATGCCCAGTGAACCTTTGAGTTAAGGTTCATTTTTGCGCATTTTCGCGCACTCCTTCTCTCCGCCCATTTTGCGCATTCAAAAGACTTGTGGAGCGCATCGTCTTCCACGTCCGGTCAGCTGCAGAACGATGGTGTATCCATACTCTGTACAAGTAGGCGTAGAAAAATCAATGTCCTGAGAAGAACTGAGTCAGGAAATAATTCACTTCTCCATGGCCCCTTTGCAGCCACACCTGGATGTCAGGAACCAACCGGGCAGTCCATCTCTCTCTCAACTCACCCGTTCACATTTCCTGCCATCTTGACATTGTACGCTCTCTTTCTTCCCTGAAAATTAGGAATTAATTAGGATTAATTATCGTGTTACTGTGGTTATAAGTGACTGCTAAATCTACTATCTTCGGTGTTTACAGGTTAATAATGAATAAAACACGCTCAGCTTTGGATTTTTTTGAAGACAAATTCAATATGTTGACGTACTGTTTTGACAGTGGAGCCACAGATTCGAATCAAATCGTGAAAAACATCGTTGAATTGATAGGGGAAGGCGTTAGTACAGGTAAAATATGATTTTTAATTTTCTTGAAATTAATTCAAAATTTGCAAAGAAGGTAGATTGCAATACAGTAGGGTCTAAGTTATGTACTGTATCACAGATTCGCTTGAGTGATCCGTTTAGATGCTGTAGCAGAATGAGTATCTGCAGACAGTCCTAGAGACAGATTCAAATAGTAAGTAGGTTGTGAGGCCTATCTTAATTCGCAAGTACTTACAAAACTACCGTTGAGGCCCTGACCACCCTGAACGGTTCAAGCCGACCTCACACCAACCATTTCATAAATTGATGACTGCTGTTTCCCTGTTCTCGATGTTTTTGTTCGACCGCTCTGGGGATATATTATACGGTTCTGTGGACCTCAGCAGGCATACATTACATAAAGCATGTTATTGTTACCCAAGATCGACTGTCCCACCCGTCGAGTGAACCAGCTGTCGACACGACGATAACTCTAGAGCCAAGCCACATCAAGAAACAGCTGGGGATCTACTCGGAAGACGACGGACCCAGAGCAGATACGACTGAGAGAATCCAACAGCTGGTGGAACCTTGGGAAATTCGATTTCCCAAAGTGGGGAAGTCAGTGGCAGAAGTCCAAGAGGAGGTGCCGCTCAGTGAAAGAGTTTTCACTCAGGAGGAGATCGACGAGGTGAATTGAATATTGAAAAGATTAATCTTCGGAACAGACTCTCTCCGGATATTATTGCTTTTAATGACCATCGTAGTTTCTTTTAGATTGGTTTATTGTTTTTCCAGGCTAAAAAGATGGGGCAGAAAATGGTCAAAGAGGTCACGCTACTCCCAGACAGAGCCCTTGGTTTCATTCACTACATCAACAAGTTTTTGAGCAGGTCCATCATCAAAGCTGCGATAAAAGCTGCCGAAGAGCGACCTGAAGATGTCATCGACTGGGCAGTGAGTATGAATATCTCTCTAGAGGTGGAGTATACTTGGGTAATTCGTTCATTTGGTCATGCAGCTGGACTGCTCATTGTAAAATATGTAAAATAACGATACCTGAATGGTAATTAGGCCGAGTAGTTTGTCTATCGTTTTTCTCGATGTATTTTACTTGTCAATTGCTCTTCTTGGAGGTCCATTCGATCTCAATCAAACACCTCGATTCGATATGAAGTCAACTTCTTTCTTTATTCTCGATGTATTTCACTTGTCAATTGCTCTTCTTGGAGGTCCATTCGATCTCAATCAAACACCTCGATTCGATATGAAGTCAACTTCTTCCGTTATGCTCGATGTATTTTACTTGTCAATTGCTCTTCTTGGAGGTCCATTCGATCTCAATCAAACACCTCGATTCGATATGAAGTCAACTTCTTTCTTTATGCTCGATGTATTTTACTTGTCAATTGCTCTTCTTGGAGGTCCATTCGATCTCAAATAAACACCTCGATTCGATATGAAGTCAACTTCTTCCGTTATGCTCGATGTATTTTACTTGTCAATTGCTCTTCTTGGAGGTCCATTCGATCTCAATCAAACACCTCGATTCGATATGAAGTCAACTTCTTTCTTTATGCTCGATGTATTTTACTTGTCAATTGCTCTTCTTGGAGGTCCATTCGATCTCAATCAAACACCTCGATTCGATTTGAAGTCAACTTCTTTCTTTATTCTCGATGTATTTCACTTGTCAATTGCTCTTCTTGGAGGTCCATTCGATCTCAAATAAACACCTCGATTCGATATGAAGTCAACTTCAAGACTTGGAAGATTCTTAGATTCGTTCAGGGCAACTCTAACTACGAAAAAGTTTCATTCAAGTTCCTGTCTTTGTTTCTTTAGACATCATTTATACACCCCATAACACTAAACCACGCCTTCGTATTTTGAAACAATTTCAATGGTTGCTTTCAGGCATTTCATTTAATGGCCAACAACGAAGGTGCGCACATGCCTCTGAACAAAATAATCGTTCAGCCCCCACAACCGAATTTGTCTGAATATCCTTTCTACGTGGGAAAATTCAACAAGACGTACTCAGCTCATTTAGAATAAAAGCATTTTAAATTGAAAATCATCTCATTTTATTTTGTAGGTTGAACAGTCAGGACTTAAGATTTACAAGGAAAATAAAAATATGCACTTCAATACAAAATAAGAAATTTTATTTTTCAATATAGTATGAAATAAGTCAAAATTTCCTGCGGCATTCTGTTTTATCCTGTGAACCAGAGTTCACTCACAATAAAAATTAAATTATGTGGTGATGTAAATAGAAAAAAAAAACATGCCTAGTTTCAGGCAAACGAGTATCAACTTGGAAGAAAGTGTGAGATTCGTAGTCCTCAGTGTTCTACAATAGCTAAGCGTGATTCTCACTGTTCCACAGTATTGTATTTCCTACGATAAGTTAACACTCAAGCACGATGAGCAAGTTTAAAATCAAATCTAATAAAATAACGAATAAGTAGGTATTTTCATAATCGTTTCCTAGTTTGTTTAATATCACCGCAATTTGAAAAATGTACAGTATTTGATCCAGATACGGATTTTTACATTTTAAATTTTCATACAGAATTTTATACGTAGTAGCCTAGTTTTTATAATGGACACGATTTTAAAAATCACTACATTGAACACATAGCTCATAATCATTATTTACACCTGTACAGATAATTTTATTCTTTTATTTATATGCGTTAAAAAATTAATAAATAAAAGTAGCATTAAGAATATTACATCCTAATTAGGTACACGATTTTGTTGGGTGGGTTAAGCCTAGGCAGCCGTCAAAACGTTGTTTATAGCAAGTAACAAAATATTTATAGGGACTTCTTGAAGAAGCACAATTCTCCTCAGACACAGAAATTTAGAAGATTAATTCGAACGGAGCGTACATGTACAAAAATGTGGATAAATATTGATAAATCTGCGCACTTGAGATGTCCTGACACAAGTGTGGATCCAGTAGGACTGCGAAAATCTACACCAATTGTCCACAGCAACGCAAGAGAGACAACAAATGCAATAAGTACGAGTACCTAATGGGCCGTTGTGGCAAGATGCAGACGTCTAATGTTGAACATTGATACCACATACAGTATGTACCTACTAAGATACGAACAAATACAGGACAAGTGAAACAAGTGTACTTTAATGTCATGATGAACCTAACGCCGTTTCATTCAGTTGAGCGTTCCTTGAACCTCCCTCATTCGGGGTGTTCGACTTGATCGATTTTCAAATTCCATTTCAGCGAATATCAGTATTAATTTCTTGCCAAATCAGTGGAATTGGCTCAAATGAGCACCACCAACCGATAATAAATAACTTTATACAATCATTTTATTAATAAATACGACTTCCATTTTTGTCTAAATCGTGCGGTTGTATTAAAACATGGCACCTTTCTTTTTCAAGCAATTCAGATCCGTGGTAACTCGATTTTATATTTTTTTAATATTTTTATTGGCACACATAATTCTTAAATTGTTATCTACTTAGTTTACAACATCAAAATAAATATTTGTGTAAAAAATAATTTAAAGCTTGTAAGAAAAGAAATGCTTCCCCAGAATGTAAGTCGAAGTTCTGGGAAAGAAGAAAAGGACTTCTCTTCTGACTATATTATATAGATAAAAAAAATTACGCTATTTTCGAATATAATATATACAGTGCTTAGATACCTAATACTCGAAATATAATACTGATGAAAAATATACTCGCATTTTCAGGATGTTCATGTAGGTAATGTTGCTGAGAACATTCGCGTTCACACATATTTACAGCGAAAATTTCCAATAAAAAATGTCCGTGCACAAGAGAGCTATCCGTCACATAGCGCTTATGGGCGTAAGGGGAATAGTGGTTGTCATCCCTTTCAATTTTCGATGTAATAAATCGATGGGAGGAGGAAGGATCCAAAACAGTCATTGAGCTCCGTCCTGAATAATCGTTATCAGTCTTCCCTCAGTTTTAGGCGTTGACTGCATCGAAAGAGTCTCAGCCTAATCAAGGATCTCGAGGTAGTAACAGATACGAGCGATGTATCGTTTCCCTCTGCGGTTTAGAGGAGGCGAGAAGGACGACGAGGCCTGGGGTTTCCAGGGGTATTAAGACTGCGCCAACGATGCGCGGGGCGAGTCGTTTTACGTCGGCGCAAGATCCAACTTGACGCCTTCTTTCGGTTGACAGAAACCGCAGCAACCTCCGCATTTGCCTTCCACTTTTTTGTCATCCTGGGAATATACAAATACAAATTGATAATCTGTAGGGTTCCTTAGACTAGCGTGGGGGTACCTCAAATCTTAGAGTAACTTACAGAGTGTCTGTTTATTTTCATATTAGTCTTGGGATATTTGCTGGAGTTCACATGCCACTTGCTGTCTCGGGAAATGATGAAGCTGGTGTTTCTCAGACTGATTTTAAACATCCCTTGCGGGCATCGCCAGGAGTAGCAGTCGCCCGCTTCACCAACTGGAATGTGAAACCCTCGAACAGCTTCCGCAAAAGTCCAATCATCACCTGCACATGAGTAAATCAATACGTTCAGATCACAAAAGGGATCGATCAAAACCAAAGAGTACAACAAAACATAGATCTTAGGTTGAGGTGCATTACTTATAGCAAGCCTCCCAATATCCTATCTTATCTAAAGAGTTGCAGATGTGGGAAATGCAATGTATTTTTGGTCACGTTGATGACAACGATAGTTCAACATCAGAAACACACCCACCCTGCTATCCTATCTGTTAAACTATGTCCCAGGCATTATACAGACTATGGATATCGAGGTCCTTCATATGAGGAGTGACTCGATAGTTCCGGCATTTGTTTTTGAGAAGAGGTTCAAAGTTAGAAGGGCCCGTGGGGCGGAGTGGACGGGTATCGCACTGGAGACATCGTCATGTTCACAGATGGCTCTAGGATGAATGGCCAGGGGATGGGGTCAGTGGTATGAGACCTCGCACAAAGCCATCTTGGCTGTTGGGCGTGCATGCTACTGCGTACCAAGTGGTACTCTATGCGATCAAAAAAAGTGGCAGAGATTTAGAGGAAGTAAGGCACTCATTGTCTTGGCCAGGCAGCACGATAGGCCCTTGCCGCGACCCAGACCAGGCCAAGACTGGTGAAGGGGAGCTGGGGGGCGCTGAACTGCTTGGAGCAAGGAATAAAGTCACCCTGATGTGGGTTCCAGGACACGCTGGGGTGGAAGGTAATGAGCGAGCAGATGGCATTGCAAGAAAAGGGGCCTCCACAGCTTTTGTGGGGCTGGAACCGGTCTTGGGTATTGCTAAATCCTCGGTAGCTTGGTTCCTCCTTGGAAGAATGGGTGAGAAAAGAGCACAGGATGCATTGGGAAAATATCCCAGCACAAAGGTTCAGGAAGTTGCCAACGGCAGCACCCTGCATTAGAAGGACCTCAGCAGCACTGGAGCTACCTTGGAGGAAGATCAGACTCCTGGTGAGGATGCTAACGGGCCACGGGTGCTTCTGGAAACCTCTACACAGAATCGGATCCATCGTGCATACTTTGCTTAGAAGAGGACGAAACTGGGCCTCGTCTCCTCTTTGAGTGTCTAGCACTTGAAGCTCGGCGGTACAAAATCTTCAGGTCTTTAGTACCAGAAGAGATTGAATCGGCAAACAAATGAAGGGAGTGGACTGGACCCAGAGCCTATAGGTTGGTCTACACAGCCACGCTCCGCGCAATAAACCTAGGTTTCAGTGCGACGGGTGGGGATAGGACTCAACCTGAGTCACTGTTTATCTAACCTAATCTAATCTAACCAAGTCCCAATATAAATATTTTTTCCTTACCAACAACAGTTAGCGTAGTGATATTGACTGCCAATTTGTAGAACCTTGTGAAACCGCTCCGATGATGCTTCGATGAAGCAGAGTGAGGGCATAGGCGATAGGCTGGTTCAGTGCACATGGCGTTACTTGGGGACCGTATACTGCAAATATTTTCGAAATATAAAGTAGTACAAAAAAAAAAAAAGAATAATAAGGTAAAATGATCAGGACCCGTAATTGATTTGATAAATCAACCAATAATTCATATTGTGTTCATAATCGTAATGAAATTAGTTTACTCTTCATCGTAGACCATGGCGTAGTTTTCTTTATCGACAGTGATGAATTCTTTTGGCCAACCTGTCGTCATTTCGTGGCAATATACTTTGGCTCCCAGCTTGGTTGGCCCCTTGGGGTACAGGGTATACTCGCCATCCTGCAAGCTTTCTTCTTTCTTCATAAGGTACAAGTCTCTGCAAGTGGGGCCTAAGACAACCAATGTAGAGTCAAGCTTACAGCGATTAAATTACTTTTCTGACTGTGCAAGATGAAATACCACTTACACTTGTCTTCACATTTTCTTTTGTTTGGAGGCTTTTTTGACTTGTTGCAGAGCCTTTTGTGAACTTCTTTTCCTACTCCATTGATACAAAGGACTGTCCTCTCTTGTTTTCCCTTCTTTGAGCAATAGTGAGAGCACTGAAAACCCAAAGAATGATGTTTATTAAACGTTCTCTCGAGTATAATTGATTTTATAGTACAATTTCGAAGTAATAACAACTAATACCAAGGTCTTACCATTTTCCAAGGTCCAGGCTCCCACGTGAAGACATCTTCAGACTTCCTTCCACAAGATCCTTCACAGTAGTCTTCCGACATAGGTTTGGGGCCATTGCAGTACCTGTCAGCGACCATCTGCCTCCTCTTGTTTTTACCTCTCCAGAAGCAGTGGACGCCGCGAGTTCTCTTCCCTCGCCCACAAGAAGATGAACACTGAAAGAGACGCATTCCTGTATCAGTCGATTGTACAGTGTAAAGTGATATTGATGGTTGTCGATGTCAACACCAATCCATCAATGTCACTTTGATGTTAGGAAGCTCAGTCTGAATTCGGGTGCAGTGTCTGAGTGGTTATTGTACAATTAGGTGAATGAGTTGTTGCAAAGGTGACAAGATCAGAAAGTCAGTAGAGTCTTTGGGTCATACCAATTTTTCAGTCTATCACCATCTGGACCAAGCAAGCTTTTATGATTATGTTATGATTTGTAATGGCTGCTGAGTGTCCCTTTTCAAGGGAGGTTTTTTGTAATATGTCCACCCAGAGGGTATATAGGGTCTGTGCTTCCACAAACACGTATAACCCATAGTGGTCCAACAACAAGATCGAGAACAGGGGCACAGCAGCCATCACAGATTACACCCAACTGCCAAGTCCATCCTGTGCAAAGTGGGATGGTGTAAGACTGCGGAATTATGATTGGCACCTTCAGAACAACGTTGGTGCAGTGACACCAATGCTGAGCTTTCAAAAAACCACAGGGAGAATACCAAGCGAGTAAATGCACTATCCCATAACTTATATTACGATACATAATATACACCATGTATATGCATGAGATGTTCTATATGGTACAGTACGAGCACAATTTCACTATTCGAACGCTCTAATCTTAAATATTTCATGCAACATCTTTTTTGTACAATTGAAGCAAATACCTAAGCATAATGATGAATGAGCTAAAATATCATGCAAATGGCTGGTGCTGCAGGGTTGGAAAATTTCACTGCGTAGCTGAAGGAAGTCGGTATTTATAGGCGCTGGCAACATTCTCAAGTGAACATGCTGATATCACCTAACCATTTTGCACTTACCTTTACAACTCAAATCACACGTTTGCAGAAGTACTATACAAATTTGCATGATTGAACCGTACAGCATGCAAGTTTCAAATTAAAGAGAGAAACAAAAAAAAAGCAGTTGTAATGCCCGCTGGAGTGGGAGTAGCATTCCCATTGAATACCCACAATGATATACAATCCTTACCCTCATTGATGAACATTTACTACAATTTGAATTTGCCACCAATTCTTTGAGGGATTTCATACGAATTCTATTCCTGCGTATTATTAGCTTCATGCAATCATCGCCTTGCGTGTTGGAGCGATTTGCAGCATAGCGTTTTACATATATGTGAGTTCATTTTTTTGTATTACCTGTGAAGCTCTTGATTCAGACAATTAGTAGAAATGCTTTATCATCTTTTGCTTTACACAAAACGTCATTTAGTTTTGTTACTTCCCATTTGACGTTATCCTTCTTTTTTTTTCAATCCAAAAAGTGCACAACAAAAAAATCCCACAAAACTCAAAAATATGGTTTTCACCTGGCTCCACTTGTCTGGTCGCCAAACATATGGATGCCTAACACCTTTCGGGCATATCCTCTTGCAAGGGCGCGTGGTTTTGGGTCTCTGCAAACTCTCACACTCGGAATCCTCTACTTGCTCATCGCCTTGAGCGCAGAAGAGCCTCCGCGTCTTCGTGCAGTTGTTCAGCATACACTAGCAAGAATGTACAACATTTTTTTCAAAGCAAAAACCACAGAATTGTCTTCAATTTTCTGTTGTATACTCAATGAACATGATCATGCAAGTGGCATGAACATGTTGTTTTTACTGTTGAATATTATCACCAAAACATTGAAATTGATACGTCAAACTCTAACTCAGCTTATTAAAAATGCATGTGGGCAAGACACAAGACACAGCAATTTCATTCATCTGGTGGGTTAATTTCTTCTTAAATCCATGTTCTTGATACTGCAGCTACTCTATGATACCCACAGCAGCTACTCCGTATTTTCATAAGGCCCACGTAATGAGGTATCTTTCGGGTAGTGCGAGTATTTAATGCAAAGTGGGTTCAAAGGACAATTGAAGCTAAGATATTTCATTGGATTGGTCATCAAGTAGGTTCCATAATAGATTGAAGTGAAACAAATGAGAGATGGGTTCTGTATTTCTTTGTGATTTCGATGTTGTTTCTTTCATTTCCAAACCCCAAGGGAAGACCAGCTGGATCGAGTGAATTCTATTATCCATCCCATTATGGACATGGAGATCCTTTGTATGAGGAGCGACTCAATAGTTCCGGCATTTGTTTATGAGAAGAGGTTCAAAGTTAGAAGGGCCCGTGGGGAGGAGTGGACGGGTACCAGACCCCCGGATCGCACGGGAGACATCGTCATGTTCAGAAACGGCACTAGGATGGATGGTCAGGGGATGGGCTCAGTGGTATGAGAACTTGCACAAAGCCATCTTGGCCGCTTGGAGTGCATGCTACTGTGTACCAGGCGGAACTTAATGCGATTGGAGAATGTGAGGCGGAGATTATGAGGAAGGAAGGTACTCATTTTCTCGGACAGCCAGGCAGCACTAATGGCCCTTGCAGCTACCCAGACCAGGTCAAGACTGGTAAAGAGGAGCTGGGAGGCGCTGAACTACCTGGGGCAGGGAACAAAGTCACCCTGATGTGGGTACCAGGGCACGCTGGGGTGGAAGATAATGAGCGAGCAGATGGCATGGCAAGAAAAGAGGCCTCCACAGCTTTTGAGGGGCTGGAACCGGTCTTGGGTATTGCTAAATCCTCGGTAGGATTCTCCTTAGGAGAATGGGTGATAGAAGAGCACAGGAGGCATTGGGAAAACATCCCAGCACAAAGGTTCAGGAAGTTGACTATGGCAGCACCCTGTAGGAGACTCTAGGAGGAAGATTAGACTCCTGGTGAGGATGCTGACTGGCCACGGGTGCTTCTGGAAACCTCTACACAGAATCGGATCCATCGTGCATACTTTGCTTAGAAGAGGACGAAACTGCGCCTCGTCTCGTCTTTGAGTGTCCAGCACTTGAAGCTCGACGGTACAAAATGTTCAGGTCTTTAGTACCAGAAGAGATTGTATCGGCAAACAACTGGAGGGAGTGGACTGGACCCAGAGCCTATAGGTTGGTCTACAGGGCCCCGCTCCGCATAATCTAATCCATCCCACTCACTAGTTTCTTCGAGAGACATATTATGAGAATATTCTATGAAACGTCCAATGAAAAGGATCAGAGCTGCTGGCGAAGTCCCTTCACTCCACTTCCCCAAACAGGAATAGTGAAGAAATAAGAGGAAAAAGTGCTTAAGGAATCATGATGATGCACAAGACTCGAAGATGTAGTACCCATTAAATGTCGCTACAACTAGACAATGCCACGCCATTAAAAGACCGTCTCGTCTGGAAAAAGTTAACTCTAACTAAGTGGTAGGAACATGGTGCTGATGAGTAACTAAAGTAAGAAATGATCGAGACGAAAAAAAAAGATGTGGCAAATGAGCGGTGAATGTGATATCTACAATGTATGGATGTGCGATGAAAATGCTATCTAACTCTAAAAACTACTGGGGTAGGAGTGGTAAACTCCTGAGTACGTGGAACGGTATGTACAATCATGCACACATGCATGGGAGAAGGGAAAAAGAAGGTACAGTACCGGAGATTGTGTGCTCATTTGAATTGCTACCCATTGACTCGGAAGCTTTCAGTAAGTACTCTACCTAACCAAATTGAAAACCACACCCCAGGGCACGAGTGGAGACTATAGGGAAACAATCAAGTTGCTCATCACAAACAGGTAACTTTTCATAATTAAGAAAAATTGCGTTGAATAGTAGGAGTCCAGTTTTTGGATACATCAAAGTAATGCCCTCATGGTGTCAGTTCCCTATTGTATTGACTGAACCTTCTCTTCCCCTTCTTCCATGGTATACATGGAATACTAAAAATGATGTATTCTACTGGAGTGATTCCACAAGAATCCTAGCAATCAAACTACATTTGTAACTAGTACCTACCTACATGAATCTTGAGTATTTCCATCCTGAGGTTCATAAACACGTGACGTACCATACAAAACTCGTCAGTTGAAACTCTCAGAGAAGAGTTGGGCAAAATCTTATTCAGAAATAAGATTAAGATTTTTAATCATAAGATTTTTTTTCTACGCACTTTATTTGGTATATTACAGTTGTACATCATTTTGAACGGCAATGCTACGACCCCCTATAAGATCACTTGTGCTGGGGGTCGGAGTGCTCACAAGTGCGTAATAAGATTAAATTCTTATTCACAGAGTATGACCCAAGGAAATTTGTGATTATTCACAGAAAATTTGTAATTAATCTCAGGATTCTGTGATTAATCATGACAATTTGTAATTAAATACAGAAAATTGCAGGAAATTTGTAAATACAGGAAATTTGTAATTAATCACAGGATTCTGTGATTAATCATGACAATTTGTAATTAAATACAGAATATTAGTGACTATTCTCAAAAATCTGAGATTGACAACGTATCCATGTGATTAATCATCGCTATTTTAGATTATTCATTGGAATTCTATATAAATCATAGGAATCGCGGCGATTAATTGCAGGATACTGCTTAATCCATAGAAATCTCTGTAAATATTATAGCAATATGCAACCTTTTTCAGAATGAATTCAACCTTTTTCCCTTTCAGTACAACGTTTTTCACATGATTAATTCCGGTAAATAACCACTAATCTTTTGTATTTAATTAAAAATTTTCTATCGTTGATTACAGGTTCCTGTGATTAATTAAGAAATCGTGTGATTAATCACAGATTCCTGTGATTAATTACAAATTTCCTTGGATTATACACAAATATTTTGTGATTAACCCCAGTATCCTGTGATTAATCACAGAATCCTATGATTCATCACAGATTCCAATGGTTATTGGTTTATTCTTAATCATAATCTGTGATTAAAAATGTAATCTTATTCTTAATCACAGAAAAAATCCTATGATTAAACATCTTAATCTTATTTCTGAATAAGATTTGGCCCGATTTTGGCTCAGAGGTACTGAATTAGATGAGGGATACAGGTAACGAGTTCGCTTTTTTTGATATCTTGGTTGGAGTTTTGCTGTGCGGTGCAATTAGACCAAGATATTCATAGAAATGTTTATCTCTTGTTTGTAGGAAGAATGAATACTTACCGGAGACCATTTCTCTGTTCGCCATACAAATGAAGAGTGAGATTTCTCACAAGAGCCTTCGACGTAGCACGAGTTCTTAGCGACGGGCTTGGGTCCAGCGCAAAGTTGTTCAGGAATGATCACGCCGTTAGCTTTACAGAAAACTTCAAGTTCCCTCATTCCTGGGCCGCAAGTGACATTACACTGGAAAATGGATAAAAATAAATTTGAATGAATCCGACCAAGTTGAACTGAAAAACGGTTCATGATGTAAATTGAAGGGTGACGCTACTAACCTCACTCCAGTTTCCAAAGTCCCACTTCCCAATGTGACAAAGGCCTCTGGAACAACTTTGGGTTTTGGGAGGTTTGTCCATGTAGTAGCAGTTTCCTATTCGGCACTTCACATTTCGATACTGCATCCCTTCTCCGCAAGTGACTGAACACTGTAACAGAAGCATTTAGTAGGCTGATGAAAAGGGCTCGGCAAATGGTGTAGTTGCATATTTCGTTCCCAAATGGCCAGCTTATAAGAAGCTCAACTATACCAAATTTATGCCAATTTTATTATCGAAATTGGAGTTTTTGGGTACCTATATAACTGCATATTTTGGGGGTTAAGGGCATATTTGGGGCATTTTTTTTTTTTTACTAAGTGTCATATTTTCCAACTTATTTTGATATTTCGGCATATTTTAAGACAATTTTGAAACAAAGAATCCCCAAATCTGTTCTTCTCGTCGTCCAGTAGCGAATATGAATAACCACAGGTACCAGAGGTCAATGGACAGTTCCACCACTTACAGGATGTCAAGTTCTGAGGTTAGGGCTCATCCTGTCAATTAAAAAGCTAAATCTGTGTTGCGTTGGCACTTTCCCTTGAAGAATCGGATGGGTATATGGCCAGTCAGGTCTTGCTCGATCTCCATAAGGTGCTATGGATCACGTGTGATCTTCTCAAAAATCTTGGGGATATTGTGTTGGAATCTTCCCTTCTATGATAGCAGTTATTCTGCAGTCGGTTGATTTTCGTGCACCTTCCTAATGCTTTGATAGATTAACATGGAAAAACAGCATAACGCAAAGGGTTCTATTCTAGTCACTGGAATTTGATAACCCCGTTTCATCCTGCTCATTACTTTGGCCTGTGTAATGTATGGCTGGTGAGTGGCTGGCAGCTGAGTTCAAGGGGGGTTAGGCACTATGCCCACCCAAAGGGTATATCGGGTCTGTGCTTTCACAGAACTGTACATCCCCAGAGCGGTCGAACAAATGATCGAGAACAGGGGCACAGCAGCCATCACACTCCCACCTTCAAACAACTCCTGGTATGTCAAGCTGTTGATAGAAAAAAGGGGGACTGAAAGTAGTATGGAGTTCCAATCCAGGAAGAACAACTGGAAAACTCCAAGGTGTGGCTAACCTCCATTGTAATGGTACTACTGCAAATTACTACTTTCGGAGACCTATGCTCCTACAATCATGGATATTGGCAGGGGTGTTATAGTAATAGAGAAATCTGAATATAGAAGTTTACCCAATGAAATGTAGAAACATAGACATTAGAAAATAGAAGATTGAAGAAGTAAAAGAAATTGAACAATATTAAGAATTTGAATCGCCAATATAAATGCTTATAAATACGCAAAATTGGTTTGATCTCTACTATAGGAGCTCTGGGACAGCTCCTCAAATTTCAAAAACAAGTGGAGGAGGTACTGAGGCAAGGCCAGCACGTACCTACCAACCACGCTCTGCTACCATGTAATGTAAGGCTGCTGAGTTCTCCTGCTCAAGGGGGGTTAGGCAATATGCCCACCCAGAGGGCGTATCGGGTCCAAGCTTCCACAGAACCGTATATCCCTAGAGCGGTCGAACAAAAAGATCGAGAACAGGGGCACAGCAGCCATCACACTTGAGACCTGTACCTCCTCCATTATCCGCCACAGAAAAGTACGGATTAGCTAGTCAGGACGACACACGTCAGTCCGTCACTCCCCCACTTTATTTGTCTATTCCACTCGCAGTTACATATTCTCAAAATCAATATCAGCAAGAAAATCAAAATACCTCGCTCCAAGGACCGACTTCCCAGACCTCGTTGTTGTTGTGGTTGTGGCAGTTGACCTTACATTTCCTCTCATGAGCAGGCTTGGTTTCGTAGTTACAATGGTGGTCTGGAAGAATCTGTCCATTCTCTCCTTCACAGAATACTTTCCTTGTTTCGAAGCCCTAGTGAAAAATTAGAGTAGACATTTATTTAATACAGTGTAACTGTTGAGCATGCTTTCTTATTGGACTAAAAACCTACTATTCACTTAATAAATACGGATATAAGGACTTGTTATAATTCTGTAATATTTGGGAATTATGCTGTTTCCTCACTTCTCCACAGATGGCTGAACAGGGTTCCCAGTCATCGTATTTCCATTGAGCACATCTCACATAGCAAGTATTCACTTCGAAAGACCCACCGTTGAGAGGATGACAGTTCTTGGGCAACACAACTCGATCAGTAGTCGTGTCGAAACAGTGAGTAGTTTTCGTTTGCCTCCCCCGACCACAAGAGACCGAACACTACACAAACAGACAGTACTTCAGAATATAATGTGATTCAATTCTGGTAAGAAGGTACTGACTACTCAATACATACGTACAGCACTCCATTTTTGACGCCAACTGTACTTAGCGGGGAAGGTCTTTTCATCTTCAATGGCATTTTCACTTTGAAGTGAGCAGGGTCGTATGTAACACTGTTTCGTATGAGTGGGCTTGGGGACATTCGTACAACCATTTGGAACACTGCATTCAAAGTGAATAGTCTTCACACCAGCACCACAGGTAGCAGAACACTTGAAAGGAATTTCTTATTAATTAATTTCTATCCTCCACATAATGGTACAAACAGGTACAAATAAGTACATTATATCTGGACTACTTACGGCCGACTCGCCAGCTTCTTTCCAAGAAGGACAAGGGCTTTCCTCGCAAACCTCTTGAGATACAGGAGCATCTTGGACGTTGCACATGGATTTGACTTTGCGATTGCCAACCCGGCAGTAGTAAGGCCTCGTCCTGAAGCCTGATCCGCATGTGACAGAACACTGAAAAACAACTGTATTACAATGAGCCCTTCCTTAACCACTCAGGAGAGAAATTACCGTAAAACAAACGAGATCCAATTTTCAGCTGCAAGGGCACAATGCAAATCTATTGATGCTTATGAGAGATTGGAGCCTCCTAAGTGGTGGGTTGGACGTTTTAAGGAAAACCTCACCACTTCCTGGTTTCAGCAAACTTCCCTGTGAACTTTTTTGGTAACATTTCACTGAGTTTTTTTAAAAATAAATAAAATGAATATAAACTTACAGGAGTCCAATCTTCAACTTCCCACGTGGGACACTCCCCAAGGTTGCAAATATCCATCAATTTCTTCTCTCCTGGGTCACACTCTGACTCGCTGCGCTCTCGATCAGCGCTGTCAACACATTTAGCCGTTCTTTTCATCTTCCCATCCCCACACGTTACAGAGCACTGTCGAAACAAGTCCACAATTATCAAAATCAAAACCGGAAAAATTGTAATTTGTCTTGTAATGTATGGTTCGTTCAGATACCTCCATTCCCGGGGAGGTTAGGCAATTATGCCCACCCAGAGGGGTGGGCTGGTCTGTTTTCACAGACCTGGTTATCTCTAGAGTGGTTGAACAAAAGACACGAGAACCAAGACACTCAGCAAACCATTACAGTCTCTTCATCATAAGGATTTCCAAAATCCAGAAAAGCTACTTACCGGACCCCAGAGAGAGTACTTCCATCCCGTGTTGTCGCACATCCCCGCGCATTCTTCCACCCTGGGAGGCGAAGCAATGTGAGAGCAGGCCTCTTCGTAAATGCTGTGTTTCTCGCCTGTTGCCAGGATGGTTTTGACACACTTCATCGACACTGACATTTTTCCAACTCCGCACGGGTTGGAGCATTCAGATTTCGAAACGACCTCCCAACTTGATAAACCAAAAAGAACACGTTGATGAACCAATTTCATGTATGGACATATTATTAAGATTTACGTTATGGAGATTAAAATGACACCAGATCGAAAAAATAAACTTACGAAAGCTCACAGTGGTGATTGCACTTGATGATATCTCGCTCAGGTTTTTCAATTTCATCACACATCTGTTCGGCTACTGCTTGATCATCATCTACCTTTATACATCTGTAGTCCCTCCAGCGTACTCCTGAAACATGAAAAACTCAATTTGAATAACCAAAAAATAGTGGAATTTCAGACCATGTGTCGTATGGAGTACATCACAACCCAACCCAACATGGTGCCACCCAGTGGCGGCTACTGATAGGACCATGTGCACCCACAGCCAATAAACCAAAAATAATAATCAAATTCTCCCATCCCATTTAAAAAGTAAGTAGGATATTGACAGAAAATAGGAATTCAACTATTTGAACCGACGCGCAAAACAGCCTCAATCAGAACGTACCCCTCTTTTGTCTCATATTTCCTTACGACTTCCGCTTTGGCGATGGGGGTGTTCCTATAACTCATAAGAGCTCGGTATGGATCCTCATTGTTCTTTTTCAAAATAACCTTTGCTATCTTTACTGATGCTTCGGCCGACCCATTACTCTGGCGATGACGAGGGCTACTTGTTGAGAGGCGGAAGTTATATTCGATTACAACTCTTTTGAATCCCTTTGGGAGCTCAGGTTTGGTCCTACCGACTGCGCCATGTTTCAGTGCATGGTCGATAAAACGACAGCCGTAAAAAAGAAGAGAAAAGAACTTTATTGATGACACATGGCGAAAAATAATGATAATAATGAGCTCCCCGATAACAATCCCCTATTAAGTAACCTTCCAGCTGCTAGACGTGACGTATTCAAATGAGCATGGATCTACTGCCTTTTACAACATTTTGTACTTTCGTTTCCGTGGTGCCGTCCGTTGTTTTCTCTCTGTTGTCTCAAATGTTTTTCTGGCGCGTTTTGATCTCATCAAAAGTTAATAGGTAATTGACTGCAATTATTGCAGTCAGTATGGTTGTCCTAAGTGAAAGGTGTCCAAATTTGTTTGCTAATCGACGCCATCTTTCGCACATGCACGTCACAATCACGGCCCCAGCATCCAGGTTTTTTGATGTTACCACTGCAAGTTTGAAACAAAATTTGAAAACGCCCTACCTATACCGCTTCTTGACGGATTATGACGCTGTAAATTTCTCCCTCCCCGTCGTCTAAACGATGGTACTCCCAGCGTATGCTACCTACCATTCCTATTTTACCTACTGGGTGAGGACCGTTACCAACTAAAGTATAACATACTTCATATTATGACGAGTTCTCTCTCTCAAGCTAATCTATAGTACCTACGTTATCTGTGGTTTGGGGGATGTTATGTTTATTTTTGTTTGTTATTGTAAAATGGATTTCCAGACCAGAATTTAATCATACGAATTCTCCTAAAAACGAACATTATACTCTGCCCTCTTTCTTTATCAAATGTTGTACCTGTCTGCACGGTTGGGTGGTTGAGGCGGACAGGATGGGACTTGATTGCTGTCGCGTCTTCGATATGGCAAGTCCTCTATGTTGGCTTATCATGGCGGGAATCAATTTATTGTAACTTTCTCAATGTTATTGTAAGTTCAGCATTCCAACAAACGTTCTATATAGACAATCATAGAGTCAATGTGCTCCTGACCCGACAGTGTTGGGCCGACACCCTCCCCTCCACATTTTTCTTGCCTCTCCTCATGTCCCTGACTTGAGCGTCACTTCATCTGTTCCCCTAGAACCGCCAATGATGTGCATCCCCTGAGATACTGGACAGGAGCCGCCACTGGTGCCACCATTTAATTTCCAAAGTAGTGGTCACTATAAAGGTTCGAAGACACCAATTACAATAACTTGAATAAGTACATACCAAAACATTCTTTATCACACGAATTGTACTCTGTCTCCACGTCCCATCTGTACAGGTGAGGATTCTTCTGCACGACGTACTCGTAAAATAAGTTCGGCGGAGTTTTATCCTTCACTCCAAACGAGAGAACCTGGAAGTACCAAACGCTTTACTCAAATTCTCAACAGACTCCTCCAACGAAAGACCAAGCAATTTCTCTCCCTCCAATGTCCAGGCTAACTATAAATCAGAACTTACTTCAATTATCAAATCCTTCTTCAACGGTAGGGAAGCGTTAACTCTTTCCACGTTGTCTCCCGAACCTGAATACTGCAGATTGGTCCCTTGGTACAATATCAACTTTTTGAAGTGCTCAACTATGTAATTTCCATTAAGAATATACTCCCTTGAGTCACTGTCCACAAGGGCTGAAAATGGAAATAATGCACCATCAGTACAAAAATATCTCAAAAATTGTTTGTCAAGTTACCATCTTATTATAAGTTTCAAAAGAGGAACAGCTACAACTACCAACGAAATGTTGGAATTGACATGTATCGTGCTCTTTACCTATGTAATTGTTGTCTCCAGTCTTATTTCCGTAAACGTTCGAAGCGTACTGACGAATATCAAGATTCGAAGCGCCTTTTGGAATCCTGACCACCTCAGTATAGCCGTCTTTCCACACGTTGTAGCTCCCTTTCTTCTGAAGGCACGTTGAATTGTCTCCTCCACAAACGCCACACATGTCTGGAAAAGATATCGACAAGTGAGTTTGTTATAAAATTCCAACTTTGTTCGGATTTCAGAAGTTCGTTTGAGAAAACTCTGACAGTCTGTTCTTTCATTAATCAGTCATTTCTTTCATCATGCTCGGGCAATGATGGATAAGTGAAGTAGATGTGAATGATTATATTTACAGCGCTCATGGAAGTACGTGACTATGATGTGAGGACATATGGCTTGAAGCAACCACACGACTTTCCTTACCTTTGTAAACACCATAGACAAATCAACAATTCTACAGGTGAGGAAAGTTGGAAAGAAGTAGGTGTACAACGTGTCTTAACTTAAATCCGAAGGACTTCAGGAATCAAATCTACAACTAATTTGAAACAAAAAGATGTCTTCTAGATCTTTTATGAAAGATTTAATCCACTCAACTGCCAGTATTTCCACTTTTAAGATTTTTTCGTAGTTTCAACCTCAAGTCATTAAAATGACCCCAATTTTCTTAATCCGTCAATTAAATTCAATGTGATTATACCGTTGGAAAGAGCGTTAAATTACCCATCTCCCAGATCCACAATCAAAATCAAGCTCGGCCTGAATCGTTGACCTGAAAAATCTATTTTTTACCTTGAAAAATCTCCCTTTTAGCGAATTTTCTATTGTTCTCGATCCAAAATTTTTAAAACTCGAAGATCTTAAAAATATATTTACGTAGTGCCATTCTAGACGTTTTGTCTCAAACTCTCGATAGAATTGAGATAACAAGCTTAGGTTATGAACGCATATCAAAGGAAACCCGGGAATAATTTATTGTAGAATTCTGCACGCTTAAGTGACATGAATGATGTGATAACATAAATTCTAGAATTTCAGTTGGTCTTGATAGAATTGAGATAAAAAGTTCAAATTCGCACAAAAAAGGATTCGAAAGGCTAAGTTAGTACGCGAATCTCGTAGAATACACTAGAATCTCCCATCTAAGAGCTTCTCGTAGATGGGAGAATCGGGCCTAAGGTGGTTTAGGGGGATTTAAGGGGGGGGGGGATTACCCATAAATTCCAAAAATGAAACAGTCGAAAAGTAACTCCTCATTTTAAAGGTATTTTAACGCTGAAAAAATCGAATGAAAAATTACCAAAGAAGAATTTCAGATCAAAGAATTTTGATGCATCAGGGAGACGGGAAATTTAATGCTCCTTCCAACGGTATAATTACATTTTCATTGACCTAAGGTCGAAAGTAAGAAAAAAATCTTCAAAGTGGAATAAGTGGCATTTAATGTGGATTTAAAAAAAGTCCAATAGACACTTTTTGTTGTAAATTAGTTGTAGAATTGATCTCTGAAGTCCTTCGGATTTAAGTTCAGACACCTTAGTTGAGATATGCAGAGACAGAACTATGAAAAACTGAAGATAAACAAAATGAAATGACATTATACATAATGAGAAAGTATATGTTGACGTCATGAGGTGAATAAGACGATGAGGTCACGGTGTTATCATGCTCGAACTCGTTGTAGCATGTTGAACCTTCCCAGCGCCATTCGGTTTCTGTAGGTAGCACCTCATTAGAGATTTCTTTCCATGGAGCAGCTTTCTCATAAGTGGTACGTTTCATTTGAAGATCTCACAATTCGTGTGATCGTGTAAACATGTAACAAATCTACCCCTCCACCTTCAGAAAGTAGGTACCACCTGTAGTTATGTCTACACGATTCCCCAAACGGAATTAGTCGATACAGAGCCTGTGTTACTCTTCTATTTTCTGTTGGGGTGGTTAATATGCTACATTTCTAATGCATTATTAAATAAATTTTATGGCCTATCATGATTGCATCAATTATAAAACAACCCCTAAATCCAATCTCCTCAATAATTATTATTGTAGCATAATTTCAACAGGAGTAAACTAGATAACCATTTTGGACCTATTTGGTCCTTGACAGTATTTTATGTATCATATACGAGTAGCCTTCCTACTTTAGCCATCAAGATTATTATGTGAATGTGTGAAATGATACCTTTTATGACTTCTTAAGCCAAGAATATAACAATAACACCATTAAATTTTGGTTTTGTTCCAATTTACCCAGCAGTAATGAGGTATCTTAGGCTAATTTTGTATTTTCAATGGAAATCCGTAGGAATTAGACAGAAAGAACTAAGTATTTAGGATCCCATCCAAACTGCTAAGCTTTAAACCATATGACCACTATATGAGAAAGCAGCCTACTGGAAGAAATAAGTAAATCGGTTAAGGGTAAGGTAATGATGGGTCTCATTACAGGAGTTTATGATTCGTAATGCTATCGTTACTAGAGGGGCACATGCATAACTCACGGAGAACTGACCATAATATGTACTTAGTAGCATAGGGACCCCACCTAAATGAAAGAAAACAAATTGTTGTAGTGGCGACCAAAGTCCCAATACAAGGGTATCCTTTGGAAAAACTGAAAATCAAGGCAATAATAATTGAGAAAGACATCTATTCGGATAATATATGATGACTACTCTGAGGTGGGTTATACACTGTACCTGTATATTTTGTCTCAGCTTAAATCCATAAATGGTATCAACCACTTCACGTACTCAACTTCCTGAAGACAAGACTTGTCTTAGTCAAGACTACTTAGTAGTATTGCCATGGCAGAAATCTGTGCGACCATAAGGGAAGTCACCACAGACCACAAGAGGCCTTCTTTCTCCACAGGTAGTTTGAATCCTCTTCATGCTAAGATCCTATGAGTGGTTTGACACTCAAGCTCCACCTCTCCACCTACCTTTATACAGGGTGTCTAGTGTAACTATGTTACAAACTCAGGGAATCGATTTTAAAGTTAATTTGGAACAAAAAAGGCTTTATAGAGTTTTTTTCTTACTCAACTAAAAATCCGAATTTTTTCACTTTTAAGATTTTTTCGTCTTCTCGACCTTGTCTCTGTAAAACGGATCTAACTCCCTCAAATTATTATGTAAAATTAAATCTGAGGATGCTGTTGGAAAGAGCGTTAAATTTCCTATCTCTTTGAAACAAAATCCGATTTCCAACGGTATAATTATTTTTTATTTTATAGGGGGAACTTTATGGAGAAAATTGAGTTTGTATGCAAAAAAAAACGTGTATTTTCAGGCACATTTTCACGCTGAATCGAATGGTGACGTACCCAGACCTCCCTAGTAACGACTTAAACGAGTTTTCAGTCGCAATATCTCCATTTCTGGATGTAGAAAGCGTCAAGTGAACGGCATTACTTAGGAAATTTAGTTATTTTCGTGGGAGGGCCTTCGTAAAATAAAATTACATGAACTGTTCAAAATGTCCTCCGTTCTCGCGGATGCAGAGGGTCGCTCGTATGCGAATGGAGTCGACCGCACGATGAGGGTCACAGTTCATATAATTTTATTTTATGAAGGCCCTTCCTCGAAAAAATAGAAATTTCCTTAGTAATGCCATGACTTGACACGTTCTACATATTGCGACTGAAAACTCGTTTAATTCGTTACTAGGGAGGTCTGGATGCGTCACCATTCGATTCAGCGTGAAAATGTGCTGGAAAATACACGTTTTTTCGCATACAAACTCAATTTTCTCAAAAAAAGTTCCTCCTAAAAAATATAATCTAATTATACCGTTGGAAAGCTGAGACCTGGGCGCACTTTTGGTGTTGAGGTACGTGAAAAACCACGCGGAAGTAAAACCCTAACAACGAATAGAAAAAATACGAGATTTCGCCAATTTGAAAAAAATCACTTTTCAAGTTGATTTTTCACCCATCAGGGCCCCCAAAAAATGTTGTGTTGGCACAAGGAACATGGGAAATTAGACGCTATTTTCATTGGTATCCTCAATTTTGATTTTACAATGTATCCAGAGCGAGTTATGGCCATTTTTGTGAAGAAAGGTCGAAAACATGAAACAAACCTTAAAGGTGAGAAAACTCGTATTTTTAGTGGAGTAAAAAAAGTATTATAGGACACTTTCTTACTTAAATTAGTTGTAGAAACGACTCCCGGAGTTTTGCGGTCCTTAACGTGAGACACCCTGTACACCATAATATATTATACCAGATGCCAATTGCTGAGGTTTGAATTCTCATGGCATTATATGACTGGAATCCACAACTTTTGTCACCTCATTCAAACGATTATTGAAAAATGTCAAATAAAACAATTTCTTCAATGAGCTTTCTAAATCACAGTTAGGCACTTACAGTAAAAGAATGTCCAGGACCTACGAAGACCATCGAGCTGAGTCATAACAAGCAAAACGTTAGTGGATAAAAAGTGGTATTTAGTTGAGTTACATGAGGATTTCATACCAAGAGCGGTTCCAGAATTGAGAACATGATCACAACCAGTGCGGTGGCAAGCGCCGTCCACGCAGATTCCGTACGTGTTTTCAGGGCCGCAGGGCGTCCCATCGATAACTTTGTCTGCCAGCATGTAATATGCTGTTGATTCAGTAATTCGGCAGTACAGCTTGCACCGATCCTCTTGGGGCACTGGGAAATCCAAATTTATACAATGATAAATGTTGTGTAGCAATAGTAAGAATCAATGTAATGTATTGATGTAATCGAATCAAAGTGTTCCTGGCACATCTAGCATAACAATTGGCGACGAGGATGGGATGTTATGTATCCCGACATAACAATTGGCGACGAGGATGGGATGTTACCTATGTATCCTAACATAACATTCGGCGACGAGGATGAGATGTTATGTATCGTAACATAACAATAATTATTGGCGTCAAGGATGGGATGTTAACAACATCTAATTTGTTGTTGTTTCGTTCATCCTCCTTGGTTGAATAACCTTTATTAATTTGGAAGGTTGTAGGAGGTTGTACCTAAAGAAAACGGGGGAAAATTCTTTCCGAGCTTTCGGCTTTGATAAGCCATCTTCAGGGCTGTAACATATAACGACAATCTGCTATGAGACCTGACCGTTGTCAGCATCACCAACTTACAATTCTAAATACTTAATTTTAATAATACAGTTACTGACAGAACTGACTTACGTAGGTATTTTTTCCTCGACCCAGTCTCTGTTTCTTTCAAAATAAACCACTCGTCAGGTTTATTTTGTTTTCTCAGTACGGATAACCGTACGGAGAGGTTATAGAAGGTGATTCTTAAGTTTCTTATGTTGTAGTTGCGGAGGATGATCGAAGAGAGACTGGGTTGGGGATTACAGGTGAGCACTTGTGAGGGAACATTTTAGTTTGGCTTACAATATGTCGTTTATGGTTTATTATCTTCGATAATGAACCATTGGAATCGCCCAAAGAAAAAAAGTTTTTTAACCCCCCCTCAAAATTTGTTGGTTTACGTTTCGAAACACGTAGATTCAGAAAATCGAATGAAAAAACTCTGCAAATTCTTGACACAACGGTTCATTATCTTCTTTGTACAGATCACCCTTCTGTCTAGATCACTAGGTCTAAATGTCTAGATCCTAAATGTTAGATTATTTATTATTATCAATTATCACTCATTATCAACAATTTTATCAAGTAGGTATTTGAGTCGACAATAATTGTCGACAATTGTCGACGATTTCGCGAAGTATTTGAGTCGACAATTGCTCTTCTTGAAGGTCCATTCGAACTCAAATAAACACGTCGAGTCGATATGAAGTCAACTTTTTTTCGTTTTCACGAAGTATTGGAGTCGATAATTGCTGTTCTTGAAGGTCCATTCGAATTCAAATAAACACGTCGAGTCGATATGAAGTCAACTTTTTTTCGTTTTCACGAAGTATTTGAGTCGACAATTGCTCTTCTTGAACGCCCATTCGAACTCAAATAAACACGTCGAGTCGATATGAAGTCAACTTTTTTTCGTTTTCACAAAGTATTTGAGTCGACAATTGCTCTTCTTGACGGTCCATTCGAACTCAAATAAACACGTCGAGTCGATATGAAGTCAACTTTTTTTCGTTTCACGAAGTATTTGAGTCGACAGTTGCTCTTCTTGAACGCCCATTCGAACTCAAATAAAGACCTGGAGTCGATATGAAGTCAACTTTTTTTCGTTTTCACGAAGTATTTGAGTCGACAATTGCTCTTCTTGAACGCCCATTCGAACTCAAATAAACACGTCGAGTCGATATGAAGTCAACTTTTTTTCGTTTTCTCGAAGTATTCGAGTCGACAATTGCTCTTCTTGAACGTCCATTCGAACTCAAATAAACACCTCGAGTCGATATGAAGTCAACTTTTTTTCGTTTTCACGAAGTATTTGAGTCGACAATTGGTCTTCTTGAAGGTCGATTCGAATGCAAATAAACACCTCGAGTCGATATGAAGTCAACTTTTTTTCGTTTTCACGAAGTATTTGAGTCGACAATTGCTCTTCTTGAACGCCCATTCGAACTCAAATAAAGACCTGGAGTCGATATGAAGTCAACTTTTTTAGGTTTTCACGAAGTATTTGAGTCGACAATTGGTCTTCTTGAAGGTCCATTCGAATGCAAATAAACACCTCGAGTCGATATGAAGTCAACTTTTTTTCGTTTTCACGAAGTATTTGAGTCGACAATTGCTCTTCTTGAACGCCCATTCGAACTCAAATAAAGACCTGGAGTCGATATGAAGTCAACTTTTTTTCGTTTTCACGAAGTATTTGAGTCGACAATTGCTCTTCTTGAACGCCCATTCGAACTCAAATAAACACGTCGAGTCGATATGAAGTCAACTTTTTTTCGTTTTCTCGAAGTATTCGAGTCGACAATTGCTCTTCTTGAACGTCCATTCGAACTCAAATAAACACGTCGAGTCGATATGAAGTCAACTTTTTTTCGTTTTCACGAAGTATTTGAGTCGACAATTGCTCTTCTTGAACGCCCATTCGAACTCAAATAAACACGTCGAGTCGATATGAAGTCAACTTTTTTTCGTTTTCACGAAGTATTTGAGTCGACAATTGGTCTTCTTGAAGGTCCATTCGAACTCAAATAAACACGTCGAGTCGATATGAAGTCAACTTTTTTTCGTTTTCACGAAGTATTTGAGTCGACAATTGGTCTTCTTGAAGGTCCATTCGAACTCAAATAAACACGTCGAGTCGATATGAAGTCAACTTTTTTTCGTTTTCTCGAAGTATTCGAGTCGACAATTGCTCGTCTTGAACGTCCATTCGAACTCAAATAAACACGTCGAGTCGATATGAAGTCAACTTTTTTTCGTTTTCACGAAGTATTTGAGTCGACAATTGGTCTTCTTGAAGGTCCATTCGAATGCAAATAAACACCTCGAGTCGATATGAAGTCAACTTTTTTTCGTTTTCACGAAGTATTTGAGTCGACAATTGCTCTTCTTGAACGTCCATTCGAACTCAAATAAACACGTCGAGTCGATATGAAGTCAACTTCTTTTCGTTTTCACGAAGTATTTGAGTCGACAATTGCTCTTCTTGAAGGTCCATTCGAACTCAAATAAACACGTCGAGTCGATATGAAGTCAACTTTTTTTCGTTTTCACGAAGTTTTTGAGTCGACAATTGGTCTTCTTGAAGGTCCATTCGAACTCAAATAATCACCTCGAGTCGACATGAAGTCAACTTTTTTTTCGTTTCCACGAAGTATTTGAGTCGACAATTGCTCTTCTTGAACGTCCATCCCAACTCAAATAAACACCTCGAGTCGATATGAAGTCAACTTTTTTTCGTTTTCACGAAGTATTTGAGTCGACAATTGCTCTTCTTGAACGTCCATTCGAACTCAAATAAACACGTCGAGTCGATATGAAGTCAACTTTTTTTCGTTTTCACGAAGTATTTGAGTCGACAATTGCTCTTCTTGAACGTCCATTCGAACTCAAATAAACACCTCAAGTCGATATGAAGTCAACTTTTTTTCGTTTTCACGAAGTATTTGAGTCGACAATTGGTCTTCTTGAAGGTCCATTCGAATGCAAATAAACACGTCGAGTCGATATGAAGTCAACTTTTTTTCGTTTTCACGAAGTGTTTGAGTCGACAATTGCTCTTCTTGAACGTCCATTCGAACTCAAATAAACACCTCGAGTCGATATGAAGTCAACTTTTTTTCGTTTCACGAAGTATTTGAGTCGACAATTGGTCTTCTTGAAGGTCCATTCGAATGCAAATAAACACCTCGAGTCGATATGAAGTCAACTTTTTTTCGTTTTTCGTTTTCACGAAGTATTTGAGTCGACAATTGCTCTTCTTGAACGCCCATTCGAACTCAAATAAACACGTCGAGTCGATATGAAGTCAACTTTTTTTCGTTTTCTCGAAGTATTCGAGTCGACAATTGCTCTTCTTGAACGTCCATTCGAACTCAAATAAACACGTCGAGTCGATATGAAGTCAACTTTTTTTCGTTTTCACGAAGTATAGGAGTCGACAATTGGTCTTCTTGAAGGTCCATTCGAATGCAAATAAACACCTCGAGTCGATATGAAGTCAACTTTTTTTCGTTTTCACGAAGTATTTGAGTCGACAATTGCTCTTCTTGAAGGTCCATTCGAACTCAAATAAACACGTCGAGTCGATATGAAGTCAACTTCTTTTCGTTTTCACGAAGTATTTGAGTCGACAATTGCTCTTCTTGAAGGTCCATTCGAACTCAAATAATCACCTCGAGTCGACATGAAGTCAACTTTTTTTCGTTTTCACGAAGTTTTTGAGTCGACAATTGGTCTTCTTGAAGGTCCATTCGAACTCAAATAATCACCTCGAGTCGACATGAAGTCAACTTTTTTTCGTTTCCACGAAGTATTTGAGTCGACAATTGCTCTTCTTGAACGTCCATCCGAACTCAAATAAACACCTCAAGTCGATATGAAGTCAACTTTCTTTCGTTTTCACGAAGTATTTGAGTCGACAATTGCTCTTCTTGAACGTCCATTCGAACTCAAATAAACACGTCGAGTCGATATGAAGTCAACTTTTTTTCGTTTTCTCGAAGTATTCGAGTCGACAATTGCTCTTCTTGAACGTCCATTCGAACTCAAATAAACACGTCGAGTCGATATGAAGTCAACTTTTTTTCGTTTTCACGAAGTATAGGAGTCGACAATTGGTCTTCTTGAAGGTCCATTCGAATGCAAATAAACACCTCGAGTCGATATGAAGTCAACTTTTTTTCGTTTTCACGAAGTATTTGAGTCGACAATTGCTCTTCTTGAAGGTCCATTCGAACTCAAATAAACACGTCGAGTCGATATGAAGTCAACTTTTTTTCGTTTTCACGAAGTATTTGAGTCGACAATTGCTCTTCTTGAACGTCCATTCGAACTCAAATAAACACCTCGAGTCGATATGAAGTCAACTTTTCTTCGTTTTCACGAAGTATTTGAGTCGACAATTGGTCTTCTTGAAGGTCCATTCGAACTCAAATAAACACGTCGAGTCGATATGAAGTCAACTTTTTTTCGTTTTCACGAAGTATTTGAGTCGACAATTGCTCTTCTTGAAGGTCCATTCGAACTCAACCTCGAGTCGATATGAAGTCAACTTTTTTTCGTTTTCATGAAGTATTTGAGTCGACAATTGCTCTTCTTGAACGTCCATTCGAACTCAAATAAACACGTCGAGTCGATATGAAGCCAACTTCTTTTCGTTTTCACGAAGTATTTGAGTCGACAATTGCTCTTCTTGAAGGTCCATTCGAACTCAAATAAACACGTTGAGTCGATATGAAGTCAACTTTTTTTCGTTTTCACGAAGTTTTTGAGTCGACAATTGGTCTTCTTGAAGGTCCATTCGAACTCAAATAAACACGTCGAGTCGATATGAAGTCAACTTTTTTTCGTTTCCACGAAGTATTTGAGTCGACAATTGCTCTTCTTGAACGTCCATCCGAACTCAAATAAACACCTCAAGTCGATATGAAGTCAACTTTTTTTCGTTTTCACGAAGTATTTGAGTCGACAATTGCTCTTCTTGAACGTCCATTCGAACTCAAATAAACACGTCGAGTCGATATGAAGTCAACTTTTTTTCGTTTTCACGAAGTATTTGAGTCGACAATTGCTCTTCTTGAAGGTCCATTCGAACTCAAATAAACACCTCAAGTCGATATGAAGTCAACTTTTTTTCGTTTTCACTAAGTATTTGAGTCGACATTTGCTCTACTTGAACGTCCATTCGAACTCAAATAAACACCTCAAGTCGATATGAAGTCAACTTTTTTTCGTTTTCACGAAGTATTTGAGTCGACAATTGGTCTTCTTGAAGGTCCATTCGAACTCAAATAAACACCTCGAGTCGATATGAAGTCAACTTTTTTTCGATTTCACGAAGTATTTGAGTCGACAATTGCTCTTCTTGAAGGTCCATTCGAACTCAAATAAACACGTCGAGTCGATATGAAGTCAACTTTTTTTCGTTTTCACGAAGTATTTGAGTCGACAATTGCTATTCTTGAACGTCCATTCGAACTCAAATAAACACCTCGAGTCGATATGAAGTCAACTTTTTTTCGATTTCACGAAGTATTTGAGTCGACAATTGCTCTTCTTGAAGGTCCATTCGAATTCAAATAAACACGTCGATTCGATATGAAGTCAACTTTTTTCGTTTTCACGAAGTGTTTGAGTCGACAATTGCTCTTCTTGAAGATCCATTCGAACTCAAATAAACACCTCGAGTCGTTATGAAGTCAACTTTTTTTCGTTTTCTCGAAGTATTTGAGTCGACAATTGCTCTTCTTGAAGGTCCATTCGAACTCAAATAGACACCTCGAGTCGATATGAAGTCAACTTTTTTTCGATTTCACGAAGTATTTGAGTCGACAATTGCTCTTCTTGAAGGTCCATTCGAACTCAAATAAACACGTCGAGTCGATATGAAGTCAACTTTTTTTCGTTTTCACGAAGTATTTGAGTCGACAATTGCTCTTCTTGAAGGTCCATTCGAACTCAAATAAACACGTCGAGTCGATATGAAGTCAACTTTTTTTCGTTTTCACGAAGTATTTGAGTCGACAATTGCTCTTATGAAAGGTCCATTCGAACTCAAATAAACACCTCGAGTCGATATGAAGTCAACTTTTTTTCGTTTTCACGAAGTATTTGAGTCGACAATTGCTCTTCTTGAACGTCCATTCGAACTCAAATAAACACCTCGAGTCGATATGAAGTCAACTTTTTTTCGTTTTCACGAAGTATTTGAGTCGACAATTGGTCTTCTAGAAGGTCCATTCGAACTCAAATAAACACCTCGAGTCGATATGAAGTCAACTTTTTTTCGTTTTCACGAAGTATTTGAGTCGACAATTGGTCTTCTAGAAGGTCCATTCGAACTCAAATAAACACGTCGAGTCGATATGAAGTCAACTTCTTTTCGTTTTCACGAAGTATTTGAGTCGACAATTGCTCTTCTTGAAGGTCCATTCGAATGCAAATAAACACCTCGAGTCGATATGAAGTCAACTTTTTTTCGTTTTCACGAAGTATTTGAGTCGACAATTGCTCTTCTTGAACGTCCATTCGAACTCAAATAAACACGTCGAGTCGATATGAAGTCAACTTCTTTTCGTTTTCACGAAGTATTTGAGTCGACAATTGCTCTTCTTGAAGGTCCATTCGAACTCAAATAAACACGTCGAGTCGATATGAAGTCAACTTTTTTTCGTTTTCACGAAGTTTTTGAGTCGACAATTGGTCTTCTTGAAGGTCCATTCGAACTCAAATAATCACCTCGAGTCGACATGAAGTCAACTTTTTTTCGTTTCCACGAAGTATTTGAGTCGACAATTGCTCTTCTTGAAGGTCCATTCGAACTCAAATAAACACCTCGAGTCGATATGAAGTCAACTTCTTTTCGTTTTCACGAAGTATTGGAGTCGACAATTGCTGTTCTTGAACGTCCATTCGAATTCAAATAAACACGTCGAGTCGATATGAAGTCAACTTTTTTCGTTTTCACGAAGTGTTTGAGTCGACAATTGCTCTTCTTGAACGTCCATTCGAACTCAAATAGACACCTCGAGTCGATATGAAGTCAACTTTTTTTCGATTTCACGAAGTATTTGAGTCGACAATTGCTCTTCTTGAAGGTCCATTCGAACTCAAATAAACACCTCGAGTCGATATGAAGTCAACTTTTTTTCGATTTCACGAAGTATTTGAGTCGACAATTGCTCTTCTTGAAGGTCCATTCGAACTCAAATAAACACGTCGAGTCGATATGAAGTCAACTTTTTTTCGTTTTCACGAAGTATTTGAGTCGACAATTGCTCTTCTTGAACGTCCATTCGAACTCAAATAAACACCTTGAGTCGATATGAAGTCAACTTTTTTTCGTTTTCACGAAGTATTTGAGTCGACAATTGGTCTTCTTGAAGGTCCATTCGAACTCAAATAAACACGTCGAGTCGATATGAAGTCAACTTTTTTTCGTTTTCACGAAGTATTTGAGTCGACAATTGCTCTTCTTGAACGTCCATTCGAACTCAAATAAACACCTCGAGTCGATATGAAGTCAACTTTTTTTCGTTTTCACGAAGTATTTGAGTCGACAATTGGTCTTCTAGAAGGTCCATTCGAACTCAAATAAACACGTCGAGTCGATATGAAGTCAACTTTTTTTCGTTTTCACGAAGTATTTGAGTCGACAATTGCTCTTCTTGAAGGTCCATTCGAACTCAAATAAACACCTCGAGTCGATATGAAGTCAACTTTTTTTCGTTTTCACGAAGTATTTGAGTCGACAATTGCTCTTCTTGAACGTCCATTCGAACTCAAATAAACACCTCGAGTCGATATGAAGTCAACTTTTTTTCGTTTTCACGAAGTATTTGAGTCGACAATTGGTCTTCTAGAAGGTCCATTCGAACTCAAATAAACACGTCGAGTCGATATGAAGTCAACTTTTTTTCGTTTTCACGAAGTATTTGAGTCGACAATTGCTCTTATGAAAGGTCCATTCGAACTCAAATAAACACCTCGAGTCGATATGAAGTCAACTTTTTTTCGTTTTCACGAAGTATTTGAGTCGACAATTGCTCTTCTTGAACGTCCATTCGAACTCAAATAAACACCTCGAGTCGATATGAAGTCAACTTTTTTTCGTTTTCACGAAGTATTTGAGTCGACAATTGGTCTTCTAGAAGGTCCATTCGAACTCAAATAAACACCTCGAGTCGATATGAAGTCAACTTTTTTTCGTTTTCACGAAGTATTTGAGTCGACAATTGGTCTTCTAGAAGGTCCATTCGAACTCAAATAAACACGTCGAGTCGATATGAAGTCAACTTCTTTTCGTTTTCAAGAAGTATTTGAGTCGACAATTGCTCTTCTTGAAGGTCCATTCGAACTCAAATAAACACCTTGAGTCGATATGAAGTCAACTTTTTTTCGTTTTCACGAAGTATTTGAGTCGACAATTGCTCTTCTTGAACGTCCATTCGAACTCAAATAAACACCTCGAGTCGATATGAAGTCAACTTTTTTTCGTTTTCACGAAGTATTTGAGTCGACAATTGGTCTTCTTGAAGGTCCATTCGAACTCAAATAAACACCTCGAGTCGATATGAAGTCAACTTTTTTTCGTTTTCACGAAGTATTTGAGTCGACAATTGCTCTTCTTGAACGTCCATTCGAACTCAAATAGACACCTCGAGTCGATATGAAGTCAACTTTTTTTCGATTTCACGAAGTATTTGAGTCGACAATTGCTCTTCTTGAAGGTCCATTCGAACTCAAATAAACACCTCGAGTCGATATGAAGTCAACTTTTTTTCGATTTCACGAAGTATTTGAGTCGACAATTGCTCTTCTTGAAGGTCCATTCGAACTCAAATAAACACGTCGAGTCGATATGAAGTCAACTTTTTTTCGTTTTCACGAAGTATTTGAGTCGACAATTGCTCTTCTTGAACGTCCATTCGAACTCAAATAAACACCTTGAGTCGATATGAAGTCAACTTTTTTTCGTTTTCACGAAGTATTTGAGTCGACAATTGGTCTTCTTGAAGGTCCATTCGAACTCAAATAAACACGTCGAGTCGATATGAAGTCAACTTTTTTTCGTTTTCACGAAGTATTTGAGTCGACAATTGCTCTTCTTGAAGGTCCATTCGAACTCAAATAAACACCTCGAGTCGATATGAAGTCAACTTTTTTTCGTTTTCACGAAGTATTTGAGTCGACAATTGCTCTTCTTGAACGTCCATTCGAACTCAAATAAACACCTCGAGTCGATATGAAGTCAACTTTTTTTCGTTTTCACGAAGTATTTGAGTCGACAATTGGTCTTCTAGAAGGTCCATTCGAACTCAAATAAACACGTCGAGTCGATATGAAGTCAACTTTTTTTCGTTTTCACGAAGTATTTGAGTCGACAATTGCTCTTCTTGAAGGTCCATTCGAACTCAAATAAACACCTCGAGTCGATATGAAGTCAACTTTTTTTCGTTTTCACGAAGTATTTGAGTCGACAATTGCTCTTCTTGAACGTCCATTCGAACTCAAATAAACACCTCGAGTCGATATGAAGTCAACTTTTTTTCGTTTTCACGAAGTATTTGAGTCGACAATTGGTCTTCTTGAAGGTCCATTCGAACTCAAATAAACACGTCGAGTCGATATGAAGTCAACTTTTTTTCGTTTTCACGAAGTATTTGAGTCGACAATTGCTCTTCTTGAAGGTCCATTCGAACTCAAATAAACACGTCGAGTCGATATGAAGTCAACTTTTTTTCGTTTTCACGAAGTATTTGAGTCGACAATTGCTCTTATGAAAGGTCCATTCGAACTCAAATAAACACCTCGAGTCGATATGAAGTCAACTTTTTTTCGTTTTCACGAAGTATTTGAGTCGACAATTGCTCTTCTTGAACGTCCATTCGAACTCAAATAAACACCTCGAGTCGATATGAAGTCAACTTTTTTTCGTTTTCACGAAGTATTTGAGTCGACAATTGGTCTTCTAGAAGGTCCATTCGAACTCAAATAAACACCTCGAGTCGATATGAAGTCAACTTTTTTTCGTTTTCACGAAGTATTTGAGTCGACAATTGGTCTTCTAGAAGGTCCATTCGAACTCAAATAAACACGTCGAGTCGATATGAAGTCAACTTCTTTTCGTTTTCACGAAGTATTTGAGTCGACAATTGCTCTTCTTGAAGGTCCATTCGAACTCAAATAAACACCTTGAGTCGATATGAAGTCAACTTTTTTTCGTTTTCACGAAGTATTTGAGTCGACAATTGCTCTTCTTGAACGTCCATTCGAACTCAAATAAACACCTCGAGTCGATATGAAGTCAACTTTTTTTCGTTTTCACGAAGTATTTGAGTCGACAATTGGTCTTCTTGAAGGTCCATTCGAACTCAAATAAACACCTCGAGTCGATATGAAGTCAACTTTTTTTCGTTTTCACGAAGTATTTGAGTCGACAATTGCTCTTCTTGAAGGTCTATTCGAACTCAAATAAACACGTCGAGTCGATATGAAGCCAATTTTTTTTCGTTTTCACGAAGTATTTGAGTCGACAATTGCTCTTCTTGAAGGTCCATTCGAACTCAAATAAACACCTCGAGTCGATATGAAGTCAACTTTTTTTCGTTTTCACGAAGTATTTGAGTCGACAATTGCTCTTCTTGAACGTCCATTCGAACTCAAATAAACACCTCGAGTCGATATGAAGTCAACTTTTTTTCGTTTTCACGAAGTATTTGAGTCGACAATTGGTCTTCTTGAAGGTCCATTCGAACTCAAATAAACACGTCGAGTCGATATGAAGTCAACTTTTTTTCGTTTTCACGAAGTATTTGAGTCGACAATTGCTCTTCTTGAAGGTCCATTCGAACTCAAATAAACACCTCGAGTCGATATGAAGTCAACTTTTTTTCGTTTTCACGAAGTATTTGAGTCGACAATTGCTCTTCTTGAACGTCCATTCGAACTCAAATAAACACCTCGAGTCGATATGAAGTCAACTTTTTTTCGTTTTCACGAAGTATTTGAGTAGACAATTGGTCTTCTAGAAGGTCCATTCGAACTCAAATAAACACGTCGAGTCGATATGAAGTCAACTTTTTTTCGTTTTCACGAAGTATTTGAGTCGACAATTGCTCTTCTTGAACGTCCATTCGAACTCAAATAAACACCTCGAGTCGATATGAAGTCAACTTTTTTTCGTTTTCACGAAGTATTTGAGTCGACAATTGGTCTTCTTGAAGGTCCATTCGAACTCAAATAAACACGTCGAGTCGATATGAAGTCAACTTTTTTTCGTTTTCACGAAGTATTTGAGTCGACAATTGCTCTTCTTGAAGGTCCATTCGAACTCAAATAAACACCTCGAGTCGATATGAAGTCAACTTTTTTTCGTTTTCACGAAGTATTTGAGTCGACAATTGCTCTTCTTGAACGTCCATTCGAACTCAAATAAACACCTCGAGTCGATATGAAGTCAACTTTTTTTCGTTTTCACGAAGTATTTGAGTCGACAATTGGTCTTCTAGAAGGTCCATTCGAACTCAAATAAACACGTCGAGTCGATATGAAGTCAACTTTTTTTCGTTTTCACGAAGTATTTGAGTCGACAATTGCTCTTATGAAATGTCCATTCGAACTCAAATAAACACCTCGAGTCGATATGAAGTCAACTTTTTTTCGTTTTCACGAAGTATTAGAGTCGACAATTGCTCTTCTTGAAGGTCCATTCGAACTCAAATAAACACGTCGAGTCGATATGAAGTCAACTTTTTTTCGTTTTCACGAAGTATTGGAGTCGACAATTGCTCTTCTTGAAGGTCCATTCGAACTCAAATAAACACCTCGAGTCGATATGAAGTCAACTTTTTTTCGTTTTCTCGAAGTATTCGAGTCGACAATTGCTCTTCTTGAACGTCCATTCGAACTCAAATAAACACCTCGAGTCGATATGAAGTCAACTTCTTTTCGTTTTCACGAAGTATTTGAGTCGACAATTGCTCTTCTTGAAGGTCCATTCGAATGCAAATAAACACCTCGAGTCGATATGAAGTCAACTTTTTTCCGTTTTCACGAAGTATTTGAGTCGACAATTGCTCTTCTTGAACGTCCATTCGAACTCAAATAAACACGTCGAGTCGATATGAAGTCAACTTTTTTTCGTTTTCACGAAGTATTTGAGTCGACAATTGCTCTTCTTGAAGGTCCATTCGAACTCAAATAAACACGTCGAGTCGATATGAAGTCAACTTTTTTTCGTTTTCACGAAGTATTTGAGTCGACAATTGCTCTTATGAAAGGTCCATTCGAACTCAAATAAACACCTCGAGTCGATATGAAGTCAACTTTTTTTCGTTTTCACGAAGTATTTGAGTCGACAATTGGTCTTCTTGAAGGTCCATTCGAACTCAAATAAACACGTCGAGTCGATATGAAGTCAACTTTTTTTCGTTTTCACGAAGTATTTGAGTCGACAATTGCTCTTCTTGAAGGTCCATTCGAACTCAAATAAACACCTCGAGTCGATATGAAGTCAACTTTTTTTCGTTTTCACGAAGTATTTGAGTCGACAATTGCTCTTCTTGAACGTCCATTCGAACTCAAATAAACACCTCGAGTCGATATGAAGTCAACTTTTTTTCGTTTTCACGAAGTATTTGAGTCGACAATTGGTCTTCTAGAAGGTCCATTCGAACTCAAATAAACACGTCGAGTCGATATGAAGTCAACTTTTTTTCGTTTTCACGAAGTATTTGAGTCGACAATTGCTCTTATGAAATGTCCATTCGAACTCAAATAAACACCTCGAGTCGATATGAAGTCAACTTTTTTTCGTTTTCACGAAGTATTAGAGTCGACAATTGCTCTTCTTGAAGGTCCATTCGAACTCAAATAAACACGTCGAGTCGATATGAAGTCAACTTTTTTTCGTTTTCACGAAGTATTGGAGTCGACAATTGCTCTTCTTGAAGGTCCATTCGAACTCAAATAAACACCTCGAGTCGATATGAAGTCAACTTTTTTTCGTTTTCTCGAAGTATTCGAGTCGACAATTGCTCTTCTTGAACGTCCATTCGAACTCAAATAAACACCTCGAGTCGATATGAAGTCAACTTCTTTTCGTTTTCACGAAGTATTTGAGTCGACAATTGCTCTTCTTGAAGGTCCATTCGAATGCAAATAAACACCTCGAGTCGATATGAAGTCAACTTTTTTCCGTTTTCACGAAGTATTTGAGTCGACAATTGCTCTTCTTGAACGTCCATTCGAACTCAAATAAACACGTCGAGTCGATATGAAGTCAACTTTTTTTCGTTTTCACGAAGTATTTGAGTCGACAATTGCTCTTCTTGAAGGTCCATTCGAACTCAAATAAACACGTCGAGTCGATATGAAGTCAACTTTTTTTCGTTTTCACGAAGTATTTGAGTCGACAATTGCTCTTATGAAAGGTCCATTCGAACTCAAATAAACACCTCGAGTCGATATGAAGTCAACTTTTTTTCGTTTTCACGAAGTATTTGAGTCGACAATTGCTCTTCTTGAACGTCCATTCGAACTCAAATAAACACCTCGAGTCGATATGAAGTCAACTTTTTTTCGTTTTCACGAAGTATTTGAGTCGACAATTGGTCTTCTAGAAGGTCCATTCGAACTCAAATAAACACCTCGAGTCGATATGAAGTCAACTTTTTTTCGTTTTCACGAAGTATTTGAGTCGACAATTGGTCTTCTAGAAGGTCCATTCGAACTCAAATAAACACGTCGAGTCGATATGAAGTCAACTTCTTTTCGTTTTCACGAAGTATTTGAGTCGACAATTGCTCTTCTTGAAGGTCCATTCGAACTCAAATAAACACCTTGAGTCGATATGAAGTCAACTTTTTTTCGTTTTCACGAAGTATTTGAGTCGACAATTGCTCTTCTTGAACGTCCATTCGAACTCAAATAAACACCTCGAGTCGATATGAAGTCAACTTTTTTTCGTTTTCACGAAGTATTTGAGTCGACAATTGGTCTTCTTGAAGGTCCATTCGAACTCAAATAAACACCTCGAGTCGATATGAAGTCAACTTTTTTTCGTTTTCACGAAGTATTTGAGTCGACAATTGCTCTTCTTGAAGGTCTATTCGAACTCAAATAAACACGTCGAGTCGATATGAAGCCAATTTTTTTTCGTTTTCACGAAGTATTTGAGTCGACAATTGCTCTTCTTGAAGGTCCATTCGAACTCAAATAAACACCTCGAGTCGATATGAAGTCAACTTTTTTTCGTTTTCACGAAGTATTTGAGTCGACAATTGCTCTTCTTGAACGTCCATTCGAACTCAAATAAACACCTCGAGTCGATATGAAGTCAACTTTTTTTCGTTTTCACGAAGTATTTGAGTCGACAATTGGTCTTCTTGAAGGTCCATTCGAACTCAAATAAACACGTCGAGTCGATATGAAGTCAACTTTTTTTCGTTTTCACGAAGTATTTGAGTCGACAATTGCTCTTCTTGAAGGTCCATTCGAACTCAAATAAACACCTCGAGTCGATATGAAGTCAACTTTTTTTCGTTTTCACGAAGTATTTGAGTCGACAATTGCTCTTCTTGAACGTCCATTCGAACTCAAATAAACACCTCGAGTCGATATGAAGTCAACTTTTTTTCGTTTTCACGAAGTATTTGAGTAGACAATTGGTCTTCTAGAAGGTCCATTCGAACTCAAATAAACACGTCGAGTCGATATGAAGTCAACTTTTTTTCGTTTTCACGAAGTATTTGAGTCGACAATTGCTCTTCTTGAACGTCCATTCGAACTCAAATAAACACCTCGAGTCGATATGAAGTCAACTTTTTTTCGTTTTCACGAAGTATTTGAGTCGACAATTGGTCTTCTTGAAGGTCCATTCGAACTCAAATAAACACGTCGAGTCGATATGAAGTCAACTTTTTTTCGTTTTCACGAAGTATTTGAGTCGACAATTGCTCTTCTTGAAGGTCCATTCGAACTCAAATAAACACCTCGAGTCGATATGAAGTCAACTTTTTTTCGTTTTCACGAAGTATTTGAGTCGACAATTGCTCTTCTTGAACGTCCATTCGAACTCAAATAAACACCTCGAGTCGATATGAAGTCAACTTTTTTTCGTTTTCACGAAGTATTTGAGTCGACAATTGGTCTTCTAGAAGGTCCATTCGAACTCAAATAAACACGTCGAGTCGATATGAAGTCAACTTTTTTTCGTTTTCACGAAGTATTTGAGTCGACAATTGCTCTTATGAAATGTCCATTCGAACTCAAATAAACACCTCGAGTCGATATGAAGTCAACTTTTTTTCGTTTTCACGAAGTATTAGAGTCGACAATTGCTCTTCTTGAAGGTCCATTCGAACTCAAATAAACACGTCGAGTCGATATGAAGTCAACTTTTTTTCGTTTTCACGAAGTATTGGAGTCGACAATTGCTCTTCTTGAAGGTCCATTCGAACTCAAATAAACACCTCGAGTCGATATGAAGTCAACTTTTTTTCGTTTTCTCGAAGTATTCGAGTCGACAATTGCTCTTCTTGAACGTCCATTCGAACTCAAATAAACACCTCGAGTCGATATGAAGTCAACTTCTTTTCGTTTTCACGAAGTATTTGAGTCGACAATTGCTCTTCTTGAAGGTCCATTCGAATGCAAATAAACACCTCGAGTCGATATGAAGTCAACTTTTTTCCGTTTTCACGAAGTATTTGAGTCGACAATTGCTCTTCTTGAACGTCCATTCGAACTCAAATAAACACGTCGAGTCGATATGAAGTCAACTTCTTTTCGTTTTCACGAAGTATTTGAGTCGACAATTGCTCTTCTTGAAGGTCCATTCGAACTCAAATAAACACGTCGAGTCGATATGAAGTCAACTTTTTTTCGTTTTCACGAAGTTTTTGAGTCGACAATTGGTCTTCTTGAAGGTCCATTCGAACTCAAATAATCACCTCGAGTCGACATGAAGTCAACTTTTTTTCGTTTCCACGAAGTATTTGAGTCGACAATTGCTCTTCTTGAAGGTCCATTCGAACTCAAATAAACACCTCGAGTCGATATGAAGTCAACTTCTTTTCGTTTTCACGAAGTATTGGAGTCGACAATTGCTGTTCTTGAACGTCCATTCGAATTCAAATAAACACGTCGAGTCGATATGAAGTCAACTTTTTTCGTTTTCACGAAGTGTTTGAGTCGACAATTGCTCTTCTTGAACGTCCATTCGAACTCAAATAGACACCTCGAGTCGATATGAAGTCAACTTTTTTTCGATTTCACGAAGTATTTGAGTCGACAATTGCTCTTCTTGAAGGTCCATTCGAACTCAAATAAACACCTCGAGTCGATATGAAGTCAACTTTTTTTCGATTTCACGAAGTATTTGAGTCGACAATTGCTCTTCTTGAAGGTCCATTCGAACTCAAATAAACACGTCGAGTCGATATGAAGTCAACTTTTTTTCGTTTTCACGAAGTATTTGAGTCGACAATTGCTCTTCTTGAACGTCCATTCGAACTCAAATAAACACCTTGAGTCGATATGAAGTCAACTTTTTTTCGTTTTCACGAAGTATTTGAGTCGACAATTGCTCTTCTTGAACGTCCATTCGAACTCAAATAAACACCTCGAGTCGATATGAAGTCAACTTTTTTTCGTTTTCACGAAGTATTTGAGTCGACAATTGGTCTTCTAGAAGGTCCATTCGAACTCAAATAAACACCTCGAGTCGATATGAAGTCAACTTTTTTTCGTTTTCACGAAGTATTTGAGTCGACAATTGGTCTTCTAGAAGGTCCATTCGAACTCAAATAAACACGTCGAGTCGATATGAAGTCAACTTCTTTTCGTTTTCACGAAGTATTTGAGTCGACAATTGCTCTTCTTGAAGGTCCATTCGAACTCAAATAAACACCTTGAGTCGATATGAAGTCAACTTTTTTTCGTTTTCACGAAGTATTTGAGTAGACAATTGGTCTTCTAGAAGGTCCATTCGAACTCAAATAAACACGTCGAGTCGATATGAAGTCAACTTTTTTTCGTTTTCACGAAGTATTTGAGTCGACAATTGCTCTTCTTGAACGTCCATTCGAACTCAAATAAACACCTCGAGTCGATATGAAGTCAACTTTTTTTCGTTTTCACGAAGTATTTGAGTCGACAATTGGTCTTCTTGAAGGTCCATTCGAACTCAAATAAACACGTCGAGTCGATATGAAGTCAACTTTTTTTCGTTTTCACGAAGTATTTGAGTCGACAATTGCTCTTCTTGAAGGTCCATTCGAACTCAAATAAACACCTCGAGTCGATATGAAGTCAACTTTTTTTCGTTTTCACGAAGTATTTGAGTCGACAATTGCTCTTCTTGAACGTCCATTCGAACTACAATAAACACCTCGAGTCGATATGAAGTCAACTTTTTTTCGTTTTCACGAAGTATTTGAGTCGACAATTGGTCTTCTAGAAGGTCCATTCGAACTCAAATAAACACGTCGAGTCGATATGAAGTCAACTTTTTTTCGTTTTCACGAAGTATTTGAGTCGACAATTGCTCTTATGAAAGGTCCATTCGAACTCAAATAAACACCTCGAGTCGATATGAAGTCAACTTTTTTTCGTTTTCACGAAGTATTAGAGTCGACAATTGCTCTTCTTGAAGGTCCATTCGAACTCAAATAAACACGTCGAGTCGATATGAAGTCAACTTTTTTTCGTTTTCACGAAGTATTGGAGTCGACAATTGCTCTTCTTGAAGGTCCATTCGAACTCAAATAAACACCTCGAGTCGATATGAAGTCAACTTTTTTTCGTTTTATCGAAGTATTCGAGTCGACAATTGCTCTTCTTGAACGTCCATTCGAACTCAAATAAACACCTCGAGTCGATATGAAGTCAACTTCTTTTCGTTTTCACGAAGTATTTGAGTCGACAATTGCTCTTCTTGAAGGTCCATTCGAATGCAAATAAACACCTCGAGTCGATATGAAGTCAACTTTTTTTCGTTTTCACGAAGTATTTGAGTCGACAATTGCTCTTCTTGAACGTCCATTCGAACTCAAATAAACACGTCGAGTCGATATGAAGTCAACTTCTTTTCGTTTTCACGAAGTATTTGAGTCGACAATTGCTCTTCTTGAAGGTCCATTCGAACTCAAATAAACACGTCGAGTCGATATGAAGTCAACTTTTTTTCGTTTTCAAGAAGTTTTTGAGTCGACAATTGGTCTTCTTGAAGGTCCATTCGAACTCAAATAATCACCTCGAGTCGACATGAAGTCAACTTTTTTTCGTTTTCACGAAGTATTTGAGTCGACAATTGCTCTTCTTGAAGGTCCATTCGAACTCAAATAAACACCTCGAGTCGATATGAAGTCAACTTCTTTTCGTTTTCACGAAGTATTGGAGTCGACAATTGCTGTTCTTGAACGTCCATTCGAATTCAAATAAACACGTCGAGTCGATATGAAGTCAACTTTTTTCGTTTTCACGAAGTGTTTGAGTCGACAATTGCTCTTCTTGAACGTCCATTCGAACTCAAATAGACACCTCGAGTCGATATGAAGTCAACTTTTTTTCGATTTCACGAAGTATTTGAGTCGACAATTGCTCTTCTTGAAGGTCCATTCGAACTCAAATAAACACCTCGAGTCGATATGAAGTCAACTTTTTTTCGATTTCACGAAGTATTTGAGTCGACAATTGCTCTTCTTGAAGGTCCATTCGAACTCAAATAAACACGTCGAGTCGATATGAAGTCAACTTTTTTTCGTTTTCACGAAGTATTTGAGTCGACAATTGCTCTTCTTGAACGTCCATTCGAACTCAAATAAACACCTTGAGTCGATATGAAGTCAACTTTTTTTCGTTTTCACGAAGTATTTGAGTCGACAATTGGTCTTCTTGAAGGTCCATTCGAACTCAAATAAACACGTCGAGTCGATATGAAGTCAACTTTTTTTCGTTTTCACGAAGTATTTGAGTCGACAATTGCTCTTCTTGAAGGTCCATTCGAACTCAAATAAACACCTCGAGTCGATATGAAGTCAACTTTTTTTCGTTTTCACGAAGTATTTGAGTCGACAATTGCTCTTCTTGAACGTCCATTCGAACTCAAATAAACACCTCGAGTCGATATGAAGTCAACTTTTTTTCGTTTTCACGAAGTATTTGAGTCGACAATTGGTCTTCTAGAAGGTCCATTCGAACTCAAATAAACACGTCGAGTCGATATGAAGTCAACTGTTTTTCGTTTTCACGAAGTATTTGAGTCGACAATTGCTCTTCTTGAAGGTCCATTCGAACTCAAATAAACACCTCGAGTCGATATGAAGTCAACTTTTTTTCGTTTTCACGAAGTATTTGAGTCGACAATTGCTCTTCTTGAACGTCCATTCGAACTCAAATAAACACGTCGAGTCGATATGAAGTCAACTTTTTTTCGTTTTCACGAAGTATTTGAGTCGACAATTGCTCTTCTTGAACGTCCATTCGAACTCAAATAAACACCTCGAGTCGATATGAAGTCAACTTTTTTTCGTTTTCACGAAGTATTTGAGTCGACAATTGCTCTTCTTGAAGGTCCATTCGAACTCAAATAAACACCTCGAGTCGATATGAAGTCAACTTTTTTTCGTTTTCACGAAGTATTTGAGTCGACAATTGCTCTTCTTGAACGTCCATTCGAACTCAAATAAACACCTCGAGTCGATATGAAGTCAACTTTTTTTCGTTTTCACGAAGTATTTGAGTCGACAATTGGTCTTCTTGAAGGTCCATTCGAACTCAAATAAACACGTCGAGTCGATATGAAGTCAACTTTTTTTCGTTTTCACGAAGTATTTGAGTCGACAATTGCTCTTCTTGAAGGTCCATTCGAACTCAAATAAACACGTCGAGTCGATATGAAGTCAACTTTTTTTCGTTTTCACGAAGTATTTGAGTCGACAATTGCTCTTATGAAAGGTCCATTCGAACTCAAATAAACACCTCGAGTCGATATGAAGTCAACTTTTTTTCGTTTTCACGAAGTATTTGAGTCGACAATTGCTCTTCTTGAACGTCCATTCGAACTCAAATAAACACCTCGAGTCGATATGAAGTCAACTTTTTTTCGTTTTCACGAAGTATTTGAGTCGACAATTGGTCTTCTAGAAGGTCCATTCGAACTCAAATAAACACCTCGAGTCGATATGAAGTCAACTTTTTTTCGTTTTCACGAAGTATTTGAGTCGACAATTGGTCTTCTAGAAGGTCCATTCGAACTCAAATAAACACGTCGAGTCGATATGAAGTCAACTTCTTTTCGTTTTCACGAAGTATTTGAGTCGACAATTGCTCTTCTTGAAGGTCCATTCGAACTCAAATAAACACCTTGAGTCGATATGAAGTCAACTTTTTTTCGTTTTCACGAAGTATTTGAGTCGACAATTGCTCTTCTTGAACGTCCATTCGAACTCAAATAAACACCTCGAGTCGATATGAAGTCAACTTTTTTTCGTTTTCACGAAGTATTTGAGTCGACAATTGGTCTTCTTGAAGGTCCATTCGAACTCAAATAAACACCTCGAGTCGATATGAAGTCAACTTTTTTTCGTTTTCACGAAGTATTTGAGTCGACAATTGCTCTTCTTGAACGTCCATTCGAACTCAAATAGACACCTCGAGTCGATATGAAGTCAACTTTTTTTCGATTTCACGAAGTATTTGAGTCGACAATTGCTCTTCTTGAAGGTCCATTCGAACTCAAATAAACACCTCGAGTCGATATGAAGTCAACTTTTTTTCGATTTCACGAAGTATTTGAGTCGACAATTGCTCTTCTTGAAGGTCCATTCGAACTCAAATAAACACGTCGAGTCGATATGAAGTCAACTTTTTTTCGTTTTCACGAAGTATTTGAGTCGACAATTGCTCTTCTTGAACGTCCATTCGAACTCAAATAAACACCTTGAGTCGATATGAAGTCAACTTTTTTTCGTTTTCACGAAGTATTTGAGTCGACAATTGGTCTTCTTGAAGGTCCATTCGAACTCAAATAAACACGTCGAGTCGATATGAAGTCAACTTTTTTTCGTTTTCACGAAGTATTTGAGTCGACAATTGCTCTTCTTGAAGGTCCATTCGAACTCAAATAAACACCTCGAGTCGATATGAAGTCAACTTTTTTTCGTTTTCACGAAGTATTTGAGTCGACAATTGCTCTTCTTGAACGTCCATTCGAACTCAAATAAACACCTCGAGTCGATATGAAGTCAACTTTTTTTCGTTTTCACGAAGTATTTGAGTCGACAATTGGTCTTCTAGAAGGTCCATTCGAACTCAAATAAACACGTCGAGTCGATATGAAGTCAACTTTTTTTCGTTTTCACGAAGTATTTGAGTCGACAATTGCTCTTCTTGAAGGTCCATTCGAACTCAAATAAACACCTCGAGTCGATATGAAGTCAACTTTTTTTCGTTTTCACGAAGTATTTGAGTCGACAATTGCTCTTCTTGAACGTCCATTCGAACTCAAATAAACACCTCGAGTCGATATGAAGTCAACTTTTTTTCGTTTTCACGAAGTATTTGAGTCGACAATTGGTCTTCTTGAAGGTCCATTCGAACTCAAATAAACACGTCGAGTCGATATGAAGTCAACTTTTTTTCGTTTTCACGAAGTATTTGAGTCGACAATTGCTCTTCTTGAAGGTCCATTCGAACTCAAATAAACACGTCGAGTCGATATGAAGTCAACTTTTTTTCGTTTTCACGAAGTATTTGAGTCGACAATTGCTCTTATGAAAGGTCCATTCGAACTCAAATAAACACCTCGAGTCGATATGAAGTCAACTTTTTTTCGTTTTCACGAAGTATTTGAGTCGACAATTGCTCTTCTTGAACGTCCATTCGAACTCAAATAAACACCTCGAGTCGATATGAAGTCAACTTTTTTTCGTTTTCACGAAGTATTTGAGTCGACAATTGGTCTTCTAGAAGGTCCATTCGAACTCAAATAAACACCTCGAGTCGATATGAAGTCAACTTTTTTTCGTTTTCACGAAGTATTTGAGTCGACAATTGGTCTTCTAGAAGGTCCATTCGAACTCAAATAAACACGTCGAGTCGATATGAAGTCAACTTCTTTTCGTTTTCACGAAGTATTTGAGTCGACAATTGCTCTTCTTGAAGGTCCATTCGAACTCAAATAAACACCTTGAGTCGATATGAAGTCAACTTTTTTTCGTTTTCACGAAGTATTTGAGTCGACAATTGCTCTTCTTGAACGTCCATTCGAACTCAAATAAACACCTCGAGTCGATATGAAGTCAACTTTTTTTCGTTTTCACGAAGTATTTGAGTCGACAATTGGTCTTCTTGAAGGTCCATTCGAACTCAAATAAACACCTCGAGTCGATATGAAGTCAACTTTTTTTCGTTTTCACGAAGTATTTGAGTCGACAATTGCTCTTCTTGAAGGTCTATTCGAACTCAAATAAACACGTCGAGTCGATATGAAGCCAATTTTTTTTCGTTTTCACGAAGTATTTGAGTCGACAATTGCTCTTCTTGAACGTCCATTCGAACTCAAATAAACACCTCGAGTCGATATGAAGTCAACTTTTTTTCGTTTTCACGAAGTATTTGAGTCGACAATTGGTCTTCTAGAAGGTCCATTCGAACTCAAATAAACACGTCGAGTCGATATGAAGTCAACTTTTTTTCGTTTTCACGAAGTATTTGAGTCGACAATTGCTCTTCTTGAAGGTCCATTCGAACTCAAATAAACACCTCGAGTCGATATGAAGTCAACTTTTTTTCGTTTTCACGAAGTATTTGAGTCGACAATTGCTCTTCTTGAACGTCCATTCGAACTCAAATAAACACCTCGAGTCGATATGAAGTCAACTTTTTTTCGTTTTCACGAAGTATTTGAGTCGACAATTGGTCTTCTTGAAGGTCCATTCGAACTCAAATAAACACGTCGAGTCGATATGAAGTCAACTTTTTTTCGTTTTCACGAAGTATTTGAGTCGACAATTGCTCTTCTTGAAGGTCCATTCGAACTCAAATAAACACCTCGAGTCGATATGAAGTCAACTTTTTTTCGTTTTCACGAAGTATTTGAGTCGACAATTGCTCTTCTTGAACGTCCATTCGAACTCAAATAAACACCTCGAGTCGATATGAAGTCAACTTTTTTTCGTTTTCACGAAGTATTTGAGTAGACAATTGGTCTTCTAGAAGGTCCATTCGAACTCAAATAAACACGTCGAGTCGATATGAAGTCAACTTTTTTTCGTTTTCACGAAGTATTTGAGTCGACAATTGCTCTTCTTGAACGCCCATTCGAACTCAAATAAACACCTCGAGTCGATATGAAGTCAACTTTTTTTCGTTTTCACGAAGTATTTGAGTCGACAATTGGTCTTCTTGAAGGTCCATTCGAACTCAAATAAACACGTCGAGTCGATATGAAGTCAACTTTTTTTCGTTTTCACGAAGTATTTGAGTCGACAATTGCTCTTCTTGAAGGTCCATTCGAACTCAAATAAACACCTCGAGTCGATATGAAGTCAACTTTTTTTCGTTTTCACGAAGTATTTGAGTCGACAATTGCTCTTCTTGAACGTCCATTCGAACTCAAATAAACACCTCGAGTCGATATGAAGTCAACTTTTTTTCGTTTTCACGAAGTATTTGAGTCGACAATTGGTCTTCTAGAAGGTCCATTCGAACTCAAATAAACACGTCGAGTCGATATGAAGTCAACTTTTTTTCGTTTTCACGAAGTATTTGAGTCGACAATTGCTCTTATGAAAGGTCCATTCGAACTCAAATAAACACCTCGAGTCGATATGAAGTCAACTTTTTTTCGTTTTCACGAAGTATTTGAGTCGACAATTGCTCTTCTTGAAGGTCCATTCGAACTCAAATAAACACCTCGAGTCGATATGAAGTCAACTTTTTTTCGTTTTCACGAAGTATTTGAGTCGACAATTGGTCTTCTAGAAGGTCCATTCGAACTCAAATAAACACCTCGAGTCGATATGAAGTCAACTTTTTTTCGTTTTCACGAAGTATTTGAGTCGACAATTGGTCTTCTAGAAGGTCCATTCGAACTCAAATAAACACGTCGAGTCGATATGAAGTCAACTTCTTTTCGTTTTCACGAAGTATTTGAGTCGACAATTGGTCTTCTTGAAGGTCCATTCGAACTCAAATAAACACCTTGAGTCGATATGAAGTCAACTTTTTTTCGTTTTCACGAAGTATTTGAGTCGACAATTGCTCTTCTTGAACGTCCATTCGAACTCAAATAAACACCTCGAGTCGATATGAAGTCAACTTTTTTTCGTTTTCACGAAGTATTTGAGTCGACAATTGGTCTTCTTGAAGGTCCATTCGAACTCAAATAAACACCTCGAGTCGATATGAAGTCAACTTTTTTTCGTTTTCACGAAGTATTTGAGTCGACAATTGCTCTTCTTGAAGGTCTATTCGAACTCAAATAAACACGTCGAGTCGATATGAAGCCAATTTTTTTTCGTTTTCACGAAGTATTTGAGTCGACAATTGCTCTTCTTGAACGTCCATTCGAACTCAAATAAACACCTCGAGTCGATATGAAGTCAACTTTTTTTCGTTTTCACGAAGTATTTGAGTCGACAATTGGTCTTCTAGAAGGTCCATTCGAACTCAAATAAACACGTCGAGTCGATATGAAGTCAACTTTTTTTCGTTTTCACGAAGTATTTGAGTCGACAATTGCTCTTCTTGAAGGTCCATTCGAACTCAAATAAACACCTCGAGTCGATATGAAGTCAACTTTTTTTCGTTTTCACGAAGTATTTGAGTCGACAATTGCTCTTCTTGAACGTCCATTCGAACTCAAATAAACACCTCGAGTCGATATGAAGTCAACTTTTTTTCGTTTTCACGAAGTATTTGAGTCGACAATTGGTCTTCTTGAAGGTCCATTCGAACTCAAATAAACACGTCGAGTCGATATGAAGTCAACTTTTTTTCGTTTTCACGAAGTATTTGAGTCGACAATTGCTCTTCTTGAAGGTCCATTCGAACTCAAATAAACACCTCGAGTCGATATGAAGTCAACTTTTTTTCGTTTTCACGAAGTATTTGAGTCGACAATTGCTCTTCTTGAACGTCCATTCGAACTCAAATAAACACCTCGAGTCGATATGAAGTCAACTTTTTTTCGTTTTCACGAAGTATTTGAGTAGACAATTGGTCTTCTAGAAGGTCCATTCGAACTCAAATAAACACGTCGAGTCGATATGAAGTCAACTTTTTTTCGTTTTCACGAAGTATTTGAGTCGACAATTGCTCTTCTTGAACGTCCATTCGAACTCAAATAAACACCTCGAGTAGATATGAAGTCAACTTTTTTTCGTTTTCACGAAGTATTTGAGTCGACAATTGGTCTTCTTGAAGGTCCATTCGAACTCAAATAAACATGTCGAGTCGATATGAAGTCAACTTTTTTTCGTTTTCACGAAGTATTTGAGTCGACAATTGCTCTTCTTGAAGGTCCATTCGAACTCAAATAAACACCTCGAGTCGATATGAAGTCAACTTTTTTTCGTTTTCACGAAGTATTTGAGTCGACAATTGCTCTTCTTGAACGTCCATTCGAACTCAAATAAACACCTCGAGTCGATATGAAGTCAACTTTTTTTCGTTTTCACGAAGTATTTGAGTCGACAATTGGTCTTCTAGAAGGTCCATTCGAACTCAAATAAACACCTCGAGTCGATATGAAGTCAACTTTTTTTCGTTTTCACGAAGTATTTGAGTCGACAATTGCTCTTCTTGAACGTCCATTCGAACTCAAATAAACACCTCGAGTCGATATGAAGTCAACTTTTTTTCGTTTTCACGAAGTATTTGAGTCGACAATTGCTCTTCTTGAAGGTCCATTCGAACTCAAATAAACACCTCGAGTCGATATGAAGTCAACTTTTTTTCGTTTTCACGAAGTATTTGAGTCGACAATTGCTCTTCTTGAACGTCCATTCGAACTCAAATAAACACCTCGAGTCGATATGAAGTCAACTTTTTTTCGTTTTCACGAAGTATTTGAGTCGACAATTGCTCTTCTTGAACGTCCATTCGAACTCAAATAAACACCTCGAGTCGATATGAAGTCAACTTTTTTTCGTTTTCACGAAGTATTTGAGTCGACAATTGGTCTTCTAGAAGGTCCATTCGAACTCAAATAAACACGTCGAGTCGATATGAAGTCAACTTTTTTTCGTTTTCACGAAGTATTTGAGTCGACAATTGCTCTTCTTGAAGGTCCATTCGAACTCAAATAAACACCTCGAGTCGATATGAAGTCAACTTTTTTTCGTTTTCACGAAGTATTTGAGTCGACAATTGCTCTTCTTGAACGTCCATTCGAACTCAAATAAACACCTCGAGTCGATATGAAGTCAACTTTTTTTCGTTTTCACGAAGTATTTGAGTCGACAATTGCTCTTCTTGAAGGTCTATTCGAACTCAAATAAACACGTCGAGTCGATATGAAGCCAATTTTTTTTCGTTTTCACGAAGTATATGAGTCGACAATTGCTCTTCTTGAACGTCCATTCGAACTCAAATAAACACCTCGAGTCGATATGAAGTCAACTTTTTTTCGTTTTCACGAAGTATTTGAGTCGACAATTGGTCTTCTAGAAGGTCCATTCGAACTCAAATAAACACGTCGAGTCGATATGAAGTCAACTTTTTTTCGTTTTCACGAAGTATTTGAGTCGACAATTGCTCTTCTTGAAGGTCCATTCGAACTCAAATAAACACCTCGAGTCGATATGAAGTCAACTTTTTTTCGTTTTCACGAAGTATTTGAGTCGACAATTGCTCTTCTTGAACGTCCATTCGAACTCAAATAAACACCTCGAGTCGATATGAAGTCAACTTTTTTTCGTTTTCACGAAGTATTTGAGTCGACAATTGGTCTTCTTGAAGGTCCATTCGAACTCAAATAAACACGTCGAGTCGATATGAAGTCAACTTTTTTTCGTTTTCACGAAGTATTTGAGTCGACAATTGCTCTTCTTGAAGGTCCATTCGAACTCAAATAAACACCTCGAGTCGATATGAAGTCAACTTTTTTTCGTTTTCACGAAGTATTTGAGTCGACAATTGCTCTTCTTGAACGTCCATTCGAACTCAAATAAACACCTCGAGTCGATATGAAGTCAACTTTTTTTCGTTTTCACGAAGTATTTGAGTCGACAATTGGTCTTCTAGAAGGTCCATTCGAACTCAAATAAACACGTCGAGTCGATATGAAGTCAACTTTTTTTCGTTTTCACGAAGTATTTGAGTCGACAATTGCTCTTCTTGAACGTCCATTCGAACTCAAATAAACACCTCGAGTCGATATGAAGTCAACTTTTTTTCGTTTTCACGAAGTATTTGAGTCGACAATTGGTCTTCTAGAAGGTCCATTCGAACTCAAATAAACACGTCGAGTCGATATGAAGTCAACTTTTTTTCGTTTTCACGAAGTATTTGAGTCGACAATTGCTCTTCTTGAACGTCCATTCGAACTCAAATAAACACCTCGAGTCGATATGAAGTCAACTTTTTTTCGTTTTCTCGAAGTATTTGAGTCGACAATTGCTCTTCTTGAAGGTCCATTCGAACTCAAATAAACACCTCGAGTCGATATGAGGTCAACTTTTTTTCGTTTTCACGAAGTATTTGAGTCGACAATTGCTCTTCTTGAACGTCCATTCGAACTCAAATAAACACCTCGAGTCGATATGAAGTCAACTTTTTTTCGTTTTCACGAAGTATTTGAGTCGACAATTGGTCTTCTAGAAGGTCCATTCGAACTCAAATAAACACGTCGAGTCGATATGAAGTCAACTTTTTTTCGTTTTCACGAAGTATTTGAGTCGACAATTGCTCTTCTTGAACGTCCATTCGAACTCAAATAAACACCTCGAGTCGATATGAAGTCAACTTTTTTTCGTTTTCTCGAAGTATTTGAGTCGACAATTGCTCTTCTTGAAGGTCTATTCGAACTCAAATAAACACGTCGAGTCGATATGAAGCCAATTTTTTTTCGTTCTCACGAAGTGTTTGAGTCGACAATTGCTCTTCTTGAAATAATTGATTGATCAGGGATGTCATGTTGGCATACATCAAGTGCCAGGAACACTTTGATTCTTACTATTGATACACAACAATAAAGTTACAGGATAAAGTAGTGTAACAAGTTCTAAAGTAACAGCAACGTAGGGATGGTTCTCCCCTATGGTATTTTGGGACTGTTCTTGAACTTACCACCCCCATACTTCGGCACCCACTTAATGTCATCGGTGAGACCTTTGCCTTGGAATGTGCGGTTATTGTGCGCTGAACATTGCTGCTCCCTAAGGTATACAGAGAATGTATTAATTTTTAAAAACGATGTATAATAATATATTATGTTTTATTACGTTGAAATGTAAAGTGTGTTGGTCCTTACCGGAATTCTGGTGTACCGAGTGGGCAATCTTGAGTGTTGCAAGACAGATAACGGACCCGCTGCCCGATGCAGTAGCGACCACCATTCAATGGTGATGGTGAGTCGCAGAGTCGCATGGACTTCTTGATTCCACCACCGCATGTCCGAGAGCAATCCCCGTATCTTTAACAGACACGAAAAATATAATAAATAATTCCTAATACCGTTCAATACTTCAACATTCCAGTAAGTGTTATTTATGTGATGATACTCAAAGTCACTCACTCTCGCCAATTTCCCCATTCTCCGTCGACAGGCGTCAGCAAAGATTTGTCGGGAGGAACGCAATCGCCTTTGTGGCACCAGCCGTCAGGTTCATGGCGATAAATACCGCCGCTATGGTGATTGCTGCAGGGCGTTCCATCGGCCCACGGCATGTGGCCCGTGCGGCACTCGTGGTGATTGGACACATTGCTGCTGCACCACATCCTCCGACATTCTTTCTGTACGAAAATGGTTTTGGAAAACGGTTAACTAGAAGGAACGTAGACTTGAACATCGTAAATCCAAGTGTGTAGTTAGAAAAATCCAGTCATGCAGCATGGCTATAAGAGCAAATTTTCGAAGAAACACCGGGTTCTATGTAAAATGTCTCCATTTTACTCATTTTATAATTAATGTGTTCTCGATTTTTCCCGTTTAACACCTAAGTCAAATTGAGGAGTTTTTAGTTTTCAATTCATTGAAAACATATTATGCTTTATTTACCTACATTATTACATTGACATTAAAATATTTTTAAAGCATCAACAGGCTTTGGGCGACAGGCCAGCCGGAGTACGCCTTCACAATATAGAATGTATTTTCATTTCTTTATTTCCACAGAAGTTTCATAATCATAACATAACATTAAAGGACATTGTGGATAATCCTCCATATGTGCAAGCCCGTGGTGGAGGATGAGCCTACAAAAATCAATGAAAAACAGATGAAATCAACATTACATCGGTCTATCTGATTAAATTACTAGAAGAGGAGAAAAGAAAAAGAAAAAAAAGGTATGAAATTACTACAAAGGGCCAAAAACAGTACCTAATAAAAATGAGAAAAATATTAATAATAGGTTCTTCTGGTGAAACTAACAACCAGCTCCCAGGAGCCATCATACGAAATACAAAATCAAGAGCCAGCTTGTATTCTCAAGAGATGCTTCTTGAGAACAGCATTCACAGTGCTTTTTTTGTCAAGGATGCTCGTTCTTTCATCCAGAGAAACATAATATTTTAGAAACATAATAGGCCAATGATATAAAGAACCCCGCACGCTATCCTTCTGCAATATTAGAAGATTTCAATAAATATCACACACTACAAGAACACAACACACAAGCGAAATAGGTATAGGGCAACATTTTAGAAGTAATTCATTATAACAAGAAAAAACTGGGTGTGCAAATACTTTTTTCCCACTGTATGTGTCACTCCAGACGATAACTCTTGATAGAATTGAGATAAAATGTGCAAATTTGCACAAAAAATTTGTCTTGGCAATCGAAAGGCTAAGTTCGTAGATGAGTAGAATCGGGCCACTCTGAGGGAGATTTTGGGGAATTTTAAAGGGGGGGGGGAAATTACCGATAAATTCCAAAAATGAAACAGTCTGACAAGTGATACCTCATAATTACGACTTTTCAACACTGAACACGATGGTGAAGTCAGTAAGTATTGCGATATCTCATTCCGAGTACCGTTGAAAATAGCGTTAAATTGCTATCCCCCTGATATAAAATCTGATTTTTTAAGACAGTAGGTACTTATTGATGAAAAAAATGGCCAAAGTCCAAAATTTGAAGATTTCTTAAAAAACACTAACTCCTACAGGGACACTGAATATGGTAGGTACGCGAATAAAATGTGGGAAAATCACTACCTTACGACCAACTGAAATTCTAGCATTTATGGTACCTATCACATCGTACATGTCGCTTCTACAATGAATTACTCGTAGGTTTCCTTAGATATGCGTTCATAACAAGGGCCATGACAATGCCAACACATAAGGCTCCCCACTTTACATTCGAGAAACATTCTCATTTCGCAAACATTTCACACTCGAAATGCACGACTAACACGTAAACTGTGGGCAAATACCAAGATTTACACTCATCAAAGAATTTAAAGAGACAGGTGGGAATGGAAAGGGATAGGGCACCGTTGAGACCAATCGGCCAAATGACGACCAGGTGTTCGAAAAACGAGAGAAAACAACGCAGAGAAAATCGGGGATCTAGCGACACCATCAAACAACCGTACATGAAAGAATACATCAAGGTACTTTTAAAATGCGAAAAAACCTACTTGGAAAGTCCGAAGAACTTTCGGACGAATATAAAATCTCGAAATGTAGTGGTGGACTGGTTGATACACGTTCATGACCGTTACAAGCTCGCTCAGACGGTTTTGCACAAAACTGTGTCGTTAATGGACGACTACTCGTCCAAGAAGCACGTCAGGAGCAACACGTTGCAGTTGGTTGGAATCGCTTGTATGTCGTTGACAACGAAGAATGTAGGAACTCATATCGACTCTGGAACACTAGTGGAGATTTGCGGTTCGTATTTCGGTAAAGACGACCTTTACGATATGGAAATCGACGTCCTCCGATTGGCCCAGTTCGACTTGAACCGCCCTGTGTGCCCCCAGTTCCTACTGGTTGTCAACGAGTACTTCGACTTCCCCGCGAGGATCATGTCCGTCTCCAAGTACTTCCTGGACCTCTGGCTTTTTCACCACGACTTCGTCCGCTACAGAACGTCAGTCGTAGCGAGCACGGCCATCCTTTTCGCTCTCCACGCGATGGACGAGAGCTCGGAAATACTCAAATGGTCGGCCCTTTTAGCTGGTTTGTTCAAATTCACTAAACCAGAAATTGACAAAACTCTGAGCGCTTTGTACAAAACGGTCAATCACTTCGATTTCTCCAAACACCCTGCGATCCAAGATAAATACGCTGCGGAGAACTTCAAGAACGCGTGTATCAAATTCCGCGGGTCGCGAGAATTGGACGGTTTTAGTGATTTAAAAATACCAGAAACAACATAACTTATAGAGATATAATTCGATTTTATTCGGACACCGATTCAACATCATCTTGAAAACGAGCTTCGTTCCATTTCAGCAGTTTTTATTTCGGTTTAGGGTAGGGAATGCTGATACCTACTTATTTGGTGAATGGTTTTCTAAATAAACTTGTATGAACAAAAAAATATTCCACCACTTGGATTTATCCTCAGTATATGGCCATTTTGCAAGACGGCGGACAATTCGTGTCACCGAGCCAAATCTTTGACCCTACAGATAAGTTTCTAAAATTATTGGTTTCTGCTATTGCTTTGACGGACCTCTATCAATCCCCATCACAGGTTTTTCAAGTTTTTAGAATATTTTCGAATTATTATGTTAAGAATGTTAAGATCTTCGTTCCTGTAGGAACGTCACCTTCATGCATCCACATTTGCTTATCCACAAAGCGTTTCCATGTTCCTCATAGGCCAACAGTATTCCCTATTTTCCTTCTCCATAATCCAACAAAAAGTGGACCCAAGAGAATTGAAATAGGTGGGAGCCCGTTCAGTTGTTTCGCCTTTCAGTAGGTAAATAATTTACCTACTGAATTATTCACAGAAAAGATTGACTTTAAAATTGTTTAATTCGGCGTGTTAATTTGTAGCATTACGCTTCTGAATGAAAACCTACAACTATAAATTAAAATGTTTTCCAAGATAATGAAAACCGTGTGAAAGGAATAAGCCGTGGCGTAGACGGCTTGACCTTCCAGTAAATGAAGAAAATGATTAATATGAAAATTCAGCTCGGCCGCTTCAAAAGTGGTTACTTGCGAGTTTGCATTAGTGCAAAAAAATGTTTCCCGCTAATTTTCATGACACCTACTTTGCAAAATTGTCATGAGTGAAATTTTTTTTTTAAATATAGCATTTAGGTATTTCATTTTATAGACAAAAAATACAAACAATTTAAATTGACAAAAAATGCATCAGTGCATTAGTCCGCCGTCTTGCAAAATGGTCATATGCAGATGAAACCCGTGGTTTAGAAGTTGGCACTGACAATCAATCATAGAAGTTGACCTCTGGTATACTCCACCGAGTCGTACAAAGATTTGGTGGGAATAAGTTCCACTTATAGGTAAGTTCCACTTACATAATAACCTTCAGATGTTGAAGGTAGAGACAGTAGACTTACTCTGAAACTACAAGTCATCCAACCAGGGCCAAAGACGAGCTCGCACTGCTTATCGGAGTCGTAGACTTCTCCAAGGAGGTAGTTCTTCCTGCCAGGGAGGATATCTTCTTGCGGTGGGTTCAGCAGGCAATTCCCGGACCCTGCACTGACAGCACACGAAAACAGTATTGAATAATTTATTATAGAATAGGTTCGGCCACGGCAGAAATCGTAATCAGATACTTAGGAAAAGGCTTAAACTGATGTTTTATAATCCAAGGATTTCAATTTATTAAGATGAAGCATCAGAGCATCCTGAAACATTGGTACGGTTGATCCAATTGGTGAAACGTACAGTTGACGACGATTCGCATGATTCCTAGTAGGCCTTAACCAAAAGTAAAACGTACACGGAGACGACATATTTTTGAAATTTGAACGAGAATAACTGCAAATCCTGTTTCAAGTGAATACTGCCGTCCTTAGCAAAAATGGAGCATCTCCGAAAATTCGAAATTTTCAGTAGAATCAATTTTGGTTTATTATCTTCGATGATGAACCATTGGAATCGCCCAAAGAAAAAATTTTTTTAACCCCCCCTCAAAATTTGTTGGTTTACGTTTCAAGATACGTAGATTCAGAAAATCGAATAAAAAAAAAAAAATCCGTCCGTCCGCCGTACGCCGTCCGTGCCACTTTGCCCAGTTAGCGTTGAGCTAAAATTACAAAATTTGGTTTCTGGGTTTGGACCAGCCCCACAATGATCCTCGAAACTTTTCATAACCCTAGGTCAAGGGGAAGGGGTTCAAAACGAACATTGAAATTTCGACAATGTCATATCTCTAAAAATTCTCATGAAACGGTGTAATTTTCAGTTCACTTTTGAATGACCTGAAAAATTACGAATCTTTTAAGACCAATTGGATTTTTTTGCGACCAGCCGTTCGTTCACAGTGACCGCGCAAAGGTTTAGGAAAAACACTAAACTTTCGCGTCGAAAACGGCCGTTATGTGACCCAACCCCCAGACGCCCAGAATAAAACTACCTTTTTTCATCTTCCCGGTAAACTACAGTCAAGAAATTTTAACCGTGAGTCGGGGATAGACCACATTGCAATATTCACTCGGTTTCTCATCTGTAAAATTGTTTAAATAATACCTTTTTGTAATAATACAAACTAAATTTTGATGATGAGCTATTGACTTGAAATTTTTAAAATAGGTCAGAACTGGATCACAATGCAATATTCACTCGGTTTCTCGTCTGTAAAATTGTTTAAATAATACCTATTTGTTTAAACAAATTAAATTTTGATGATGAGCTAGATACTTGAAATTTTAAATATAGGTCAGAAATGGATGACATTTCAATATTCACTCGGTATGTATGACATGGTATGAGTATGGTATGGTATATTATTGTATGTATGATTTGGTATAATACAGTATGGTATGATAGGAAAGAAATTCGTATGGTATGGTATGAGTACGTTGAGAATATGGTATGGTGCCGATTTGCAATACAGTCTGGTATGGACAGAAGGGTGATCTGCACAAGGAAGATAATAAACCGTTGTGTCAAGAATTTGCAGAGTTTTGTTCTCTAATTTTTGCGCCCAGTTAATTATACTTTTACTCCATTTTCGGGACATCGTAGCTTCCAGTCCACTTTGTTTGGTGACTTGTTAATAAATCACTGAGCAAGACTTCTACCAGTGACCAGTCTAGGGGTGGGGAATATTTAACGTAACCGCTTCAAATAACCTAATACTGCCCAGTAACCTATTACCAGAAAACCCCTATTACTGGAATGACTGTTTCGAGAACTTGGGGGAAAGGCCTTTGAGGGCCTCTTTGTCGCCAGCTATTCGGGATTCCGTGATAATAGGTTGGCTGGGACTATTCCAGGTAATAGGATACGGAAAACGAATGCGTGAAAGGTGTGCGATAATAACTGTCGACAAGTTATTTGAGTGAGTGTTGAGTTAGTTTCGAGTAACAGCGACCGCCTGGTAATAGATTGTGGTATTAGGTTAATTTGGTAATAGGTTACCCGCGAATCGAGAACCTTTCTAGCGCTCAACGCGGACTGGGTTTCAAATTTTTGTTTTCTAATTTTCGCGCCCAGTTAATTATACTTTTACTCCATTTTCGGGACATCGTAGCTTCCAGCCCAGTTTGTTTGGTGACTTATTAATAAATCACTCAGCAAGACTTCTACCAGTGACCAAGCATCATTGTGTGCTTGCTAATAGCAAACACACGAGCGAATGGTGGCATTATGTAAATATCAGTACATAAAACTTTATTAAACGTTTCAAGAAAGTAACTAAACTATAGTTTACGGAAAAAACTCGAGAAGAACTCTTCAAAGGAGCACAAGTTAGCGGGCATTCAATCCGTTCCAAAAGTCCATTTTTTTCTCCAGGCATGATTTTCCTTAGGCATTTTAGGTTTTAGGCCTTAAATACAGGAACACCTTCAGCAATGATATTTTCATGTTTGTAGAACCTCGATGAAATATGACTTCGACTATCTGTTGTAAATATGGTCGTGGACGCAGACGGCTAAGCTGATAAGTCGAGGTGTAGTCTTCCTATTCGTAGAACATGTTAAGCTCCATTGACACTACCATTTTTTGCTTGTAGGGAATGGTGTTCGGCATGATATCCGCCTTTCATGCTTAGGAAAAACGACACACCTACGCCCTATAGCCTGAGGATTTCAAAAAATGTCAGAGATACGCCCTTTTTCTCTAGCGCTTTTGTGTACCCGTAGGTACATGAATGACGTATCATCTGGTGCAAAAGCCTCCAAAGATTCTAAATGTTCAAAAATCAGAAAATTGCCAAAATCCGAGATACGCCCTTCTTGCTAAGGACAGCAGAATAGATGAGGACGGCATGACTGCGAAGAGATGAGAATCTTTAGAGAACGTTCTGCTATGCTAAACCTGCAATGCCGCCGTGGAATGCCCGTACTGTATACCTCAGCCTGAAATAGACCAGTCCAAATTTTGCTCGAGCTCAAATCACTGCACGACCGATACAAGCTCGTTGAGATAAAACAGCTTGACAACAGTAACTAAAGGAAAATGCATGTAATTCAAAAGGGAAAGTCGATATGAATTAAATTCTCTAAAGGACTAGGACAATGTACTAACTGGAGGAACTCTGTGAGTATCTGCCGACTGCATTCAGACCAAGACCAGGGGGATGTGTTGTTGTCCAGCACTCGAGCCATGACGTGACTGATTTTGTCCACATTGTATTTTTCACAGCGGTTGTCCTCATCGTGGGGCATATTCAATCTGTAACAAGGTCATGGTTTCGTACATTTCATGCAAAATTACGTTTGGTGGAAAAAGTTTACATAAAGTTGCTGTGGGGTCTCCAGAATCGGGTCTTTTTAAGAAGAGCACTTTCAAATTATTTTCTGTAGGAATGAGAAGCTGTGCAACATCTCAAATAGTGAATGAGTTGAAAGAAAGTTGCTATCAAGGTAGTTCAAGGCGTATTCGCAACCCCGTCCACTTGATCTATTCGTCCAACAAATGTATACGATACTAACACAACGCCACATGAACGCACATATATTTGACACAAAGTTGTTTTTAAGAAAAGGCCGTGCACTTTCTAATTATTTTCTATAGGAATTTTAGCTTCCCATTCCTATAGACAATAATTTGAAAGTAGACAGAGTAGTAACTCACATAAAACTCATGAGCTGAAAAACAGACCTGACAAAATCACCATACCCTTGACTGCAAGGTAGGTAGGCAGTTGAAAAGTTTCGAATGATCCTGATCAAGATAAAATTGTTTGCAAACTCATGGTTAACGTAAGGTTCAAAACAGTCTTGCAGCATGGCTATAAGAGCGAATTTTCGAAGAAATAACTGGTTTTATGTAAAATGTTTCCATTTTACTGGTTTTTATAACCGATTTTGTCTCCTTTTTTGCCGAGTAACACTTCAGTTTATAGATTTTTCAAAGCTGAACACGATGGTGAACGAACGAAATTACTCTCGACGAAATCGTGGAAACCCATGTTGAGAAAAACAAGCGTATTTGAAAAAATCGTCTATTTCCACTGAAATATGAGTACAATGTTAGGCTACACTGTTAGACTGGTTCCGGTGATTAAACCATCGTCAGTATACTAGTATTGTTTACTCTGACGATGGTTTAATCACCCAAACCGGTCTACCAGTGCACTCCTGATTTCAGTTGAAATAGACGATTTTTTCAAATATGTACTCTTATTTTCCTTACGATGGTGAAGTCAGAATTGCGATTTCTCATTCCGGAGCACTTTGAAGATTGTTACTTGAGATGTCCTTCATGGTTCATTTGCTCTAATCTGACAACGGAATGAGATATCGCAATTCTGAATTCACCATTGTCTTCAGCGTTGAAAAATCTATAAACTGAGGTGTTAGATACTCGGCTAAAAATGGAGACAAAATGTCCAGTAAAAACCAGTAAAACGGAGACATTTAACATAAATCCTGATATTTATCCAAAATTTGCTGTTATAGCCATTCTGTATGCCTTTTTTTTTCATTTGTCTGATTATGCAGGGAAGGGATTGAGCGTCAAAGGAAAATTGTGGCAGCTGGTAGTGGGCTGTAGTCATGCATCATTTTTGGTGTATTTTGGCAGTGAATTCAGGATGTTCTGGAACTGATTTTGGTATAAAAATATTTCGGAAAATCGGGTTTCAAAAATTTTGGACCGAGAACAATAGCTTCCTTTTTTCGAAAATTCGCTAGAAGACGACAACAACGACGCGACGCACGAAAAGTATGTTGAAGACTGTTGACAAAGTTGACAGAGGGGATCAGCCGATCACGTTGTCCGCGGATGTTACCACTCACTTAAGGGAAGAGGGTGGCAGGTGGAGAATGGAGTGGTGGGTGGAGGATGGCGTAGTGAGTGGGTGTAGTGGTGGCGTAGTGGGTGGAGTGGAGGGTGGTGGATCACCACCCACCAGGGGTGTTCAGTTGGAAGTGACTGGTGGGAGGGAGGCGGGGGTGGTCAGTGACTTAGTTACGCTGAATTCGTACTGCCCGCGAAGGGATGCGATGCTATGCGAAGCGAAAGGAGGCGCAAATTGCGAAGCGATGCAATGCGATGAGGTGTTCATATTGCTAGCGATTACGAGGGACTTACACCTACACCTACATATATTTTTTCTTGTAAATTGGGCATCTGCCCGTTAAATTTTGTAAATAAATAAATAAATAAATGCCAAAAAAGAATTCAACATAATGAATTTTCGGCCATCAACCACTAAAGCTTTCGGCTTCATTATCGGGTCATTCCGACTGGGATATGTCAACTAAAACGCAGCTCAGAGCTCCTCGACAGTTCAAGTTGGTCATTTTTACCAGATTTACATACTAAATTGATATAAACCTCTCACCGGTGGCCGAGCGTGAAGGTCACGCTCCCTCAAGCGGTCGGATTATGTTAGTCAGTTGTCGTAATATGAGGTTTAATATTCTTATTTTTTAATTTATTTTTCTCCCTCGTACACGGTGACGTGACTATATAGATGCGATTACGTTTCACACCTTGATCACTTTTGAGGTTCGAGTCCTTTTTTTAGGGAACATCGTTTATCCATTTCAACGATTCATGAAATGGGATGGGTATTCATTTAGGTATTCAAAACATCGATTTTTTTTTACTGCGAACATCGATTGCCTAAAAACATCGTATACAAACATCGATGTTTTTCCGAAAATGCCTTACCCACTGTGGCTTGCCAAAGTACAAGTAACTACCTAGCTGCCAATTTTTTTGTTACTTTTTGTCCTAATTAAAAAAAAATAAATAAAATGCAGGTAGTAATTTACGTTAAAAAAAAAAATATAAATATATACCCATATTGAGCGTCAACTTGACAAACAATTTACTTTATTCCGAATGTTCATTACTGGCCTCATGCAAAAAAGCAGTTTTGCAGCCAGAGGCGATTCACAATTGAACCCACTTGAGAAAAATGCCTCTCCGCGGGAACAGAAGACTGCAGGTACACATTTAAATACCTACTACATCATAAAGGTTAGGATTTCGTCGGCTTTACTGACTCGTAATATTTGATATTGGGATATCTCCTACCCAGGGTTCTTGTTGGTTGAGAGTGAAGTTAAAGTAATTTAGTAAGAATTGAATTTCGCAATTTGTTTGATCGATGGAGACAGACGTCGGGACGTCTCCTTTCTCACAGACGAATTGCGAAGTAGATGAGGGAAGTTGAGTTTGAGAATATAGTGATAGCTGAATAGAGGATAGCCAACGTTGACTAATTAAATTAATTTAATAATGTTGAAAAAATAAAGAAATAGTTCGCCGTGACAGTTTGACAAAATTAATTTTTCGTCCCCCAGAAAAGTAAGGGAAATTGAGTTGTGTGATGCTAGTTGATAGCCGATATGGCGAATTCCATTGTGCCCATACTATGTTTAATCACTATCAATAAACAAGTTGGATAGACTTGACCAGAAAGAACGGTAACTCCTCCCACTAGAGACCTGGAGTGGAACTGACAGCCCCTCCAGACACGAACATTACCTTGTGGAGTAGCATCAAAAACTCATTTTGGCTAAAAATTGAGTTGTGCGATGCTGGTTCTTAGGCGACGATATGAATCCTTGATTGAAATCCAAAATGCCAAGACATATTGTTGAATTTTGGTTTATTTTCGATTGGAAAGTTCAAATATTATATCAACAAAATATTTGGCATTTTGGATTTCATATTATCGATGAAGCCCGTCAGGGAATGATCCTTCATCTGCCACTTCTTGGTATTGGCAAACAATAAACGTTAACCTAAGCCTTGCACGGTTACTAGACAAGTGGTGATTTGGGTTGCAATCCAACTATCTTATCTTGAGTCATAAAAAACATAAAAAAATATGCAACCTAAACATTGCAGCTGAGACATAATGTAATAGGTAAGTAAAGTTCCTAACAAGGCACAGAAATAATGCAATTGCATAGTGAAACGTAAAATAGGTTTGTAATTAAGCGTAGGTATTTCGGGAGAAAGAAAAAAAACATCGATTGTATGATGAACATCGGAAGAAAAACATCGATGTCAAAAACAGAAAGGCTTCGGATGTTTTAAAACATCGAGTACTCGACACGCATCCGAGTGTCCCCAACTATTTCTACTAAGTATTGTCCACGTTCAAAAAAGGATTGAAGAAACTTTCCATCAAGGCATAATTCCCTTGCCTTCCTCCATCATTATTTATTCATTTGCTGTCATTTGTTTGATTCATTTACGAGCTTTTACCATTTATTTTACTTGCCCCAATTGTTGGGTTTTCTGTATTTTGTAGGTATTGTGGTAAACCCACACAAAAACACATGTTTTGTTGGATACGAGTGTTGACGTTTTGGAAAATGTTGTTGTTGAGTTTGGAATTCAAGTGGGGAAATATATCAGTCTGTTGTTGATTGTTATTGTTGAGTGTTCTTACAGTATTATGTGTAATTTTTTTCTTTCTTTGATCATTTACAATTCAACTCCTCCCCTCAGCACGAGCTACGATCAAAGAGGGGAGTAGCATTTGCAATTACTGTTAGTACTCCATTTTGTAATTTTCCAAATAAATGCATTTCAAAAAAAAACCTATCAATTTTGATTTCGTTGGTAGACATTTGATATACATGATGGGTTCAGGAAAAATTCATGAGATCTCCAGGTATTTCACGGGGATAAGACGTATTTTGATATCATTAATGTTGTACGATGTGGCTGTTCAGTGGCCTTTAGTTATAGTCATTTCACGATGAAATAATTTCTCGTTCTCATCCAATGCATCACGAGGGCGGTGTAAATAGGACACAGCTTCCTGAGGCCGAGCCAGAATATTCCTCCTACTTACTCGTATCTTGTTATTAGGGACTACACCTCACAAACTGGCCCTGGACGTCGCTGAAGACGTCAGGAACGCCTCCAGGAACACAATGGAACATTATACTGTTCCGTTAAGTGGTTAGAAATCCTCGCCCCCTCTATCTAGCACGAGCACGAGACAACTCACCCACCGATCGCCTTATTAACATAAACGCCGTTCAAAAACCGTTCCCCGACATCTGTTTCAAGGCCGAAAATTGGACTGAGCTCACAAACAACGGCGATACTCTGATCTGAGACTGATTGGTTATTGAATATGATCTGACTCGTATATGTATTTACTATTTAGAGGTAAAATATGTTTTAGCGAATTTGCGAAGAAAAGAAAGTTATTCTTCTCGGTCCAAAATGGTTAAAACCCCAATTGCCGAAAACTTTTTATACGTACCACAATCCGTTTCAGACCATCCTGAATTTATTGCCAAAAGAAACCAAAAATCATACGTATACTTTTAGCGCATTTTGGCATATCATGTATGTGTCATTCCAGACGTTAACTCTCGATAGAATTGAGATGATAAGTTTACATTGGCACAAAAAATCCGTTCTGGCAATCGAAAGGCTAAGTTCGTAATGGTCGGAAGGGGGTATTGGGGAATATTAAGGGGAGAAAAATTACCCATAAATTCCAAACATAAAACAGTGACAAGTGACACCTCATAGTTAAGATTTTTTAACGCTGAACACGGTGGTGAAGTCAAAATTGCGACATCTTATTCCTTTCTCAAACTGGAGCACTTTGAAGATGAAAAAACGTAGTGGTTACTTGAGATGTTCTACACGGTTCATCTGCTCTAATCTAATAACGGAATGAGATAACGCAATTCTGACTTCAGCATCGTGTCCAGAGTTGCAAAATCTATAAACTGAGGTGTTACATCGCAAAAAAGGTGACAAATTTAGTTATACAACCAGAAAAATGGGAACATTTTACATAAAACCAGTTATATCTTCGAAAATTTGCTCGCACAGCAATGGATTTTTTGGACTGTGGATTTTTTAAATTCCTTTATATACACCAAGAATAGTAAGTAAGTACAGAAGTTCACACCTCTCATCAAATATTCTTGACAGCAAATGGTTTGCACTCCTAACTACTTGATAGGTTTTTCCTACATGATACCCAACCAAAGTGCCTGAACCATTGACAGTTCTTCTGAATACAGTGTCGTACCTAGAACAGAATCAACATACTACTCTAATAATTATGAATGATCGTACTCGAATGGGTAGGCCAAATCATACTAAAATACAGAAAAAAAATTCATTTCACTACAGGATTCACTTCCAAACTTCCGCAGCAGTTTTATTCACTTCATTACTCCAGCGAAGGTCCAGGCAAATTACGGCAATGGAATTTACGATTGAGAAACTTACGACTAATCAACTCTATCGTTATTTAAAAACGGATTCCGGACGCGGAGTTTGTCCGAGTTCATAAATTAGGTTGGATGATTCTGGTAAATTGGTGATCTCATCTGTTTGCTTGGGAAAACGCTGATAGGCGCCGCCCGCATCGTCTAAATAGCGGAAGTGTAGGAACGAAGGTTTCCTCTGTATGGACTCTATATATTTTTCTTTAAAATTTATGTTACAACTGTATAACAACATCTAGCAACATTTTTCTGTTACACAACGTTTTTTGTGGTCTACAGATCACTACCAATATCCACTACACATCACTCCACACTTGAGTCGTGACGAGGTCCAATGGTTTGGTCTTCAGTCCCCGATGCTGTTCAGCAGGTTCAATACTTCAACGTTTGGATGTTTTTGGAGCCGGAGCTCGTGCTCCATCGCAAGTTTTCTCATAGTTTCGCCAACTGTCTCTATCTGTAGGTCACGATGGATATCAGCCGTTCGTATTGTGAGGAATAACGGCAATGGGTTAGAAAATTACACCAAAACATGCAAAACAACTTTCCGGGTAAAACACAGACCGGGTCCAAAGACACTGCCTTGTGTAACACCTGCATTTAATTTCCTCAGTTGAGAAAACTCATCATCGTATTTTAGTCTGCGAGGTATGACTTCAGAACTTGGAAGAATTGGGTCGAAAGATCCCTTTGGAGTTTTAGTGAGTAATCCTTGATGCCATACTTTATCAAATGCTTGCGAGACATCTAGAAAGACAGCTGAACATATTATTTTCTTCTAACGGGCATTAAATCGGATCCGTGATCTTGTGTAGGTACCTGTTCTATTGTGGAAATCCAAATTGTTGAATGGAATGAGGTGTCTTTCTTGTATAATAGATTTTCAGTCTTTTGAGTTGGATGAAAAACGACGGGGTTAACTGAAAAATACCAGTGACGAATTTGAAATTTTGTTTTTGAACGAACGGGTTTCTCTTTTTGACCCAATAGGAGGTTGTTAGAATTCAGTTCATTCGGACGAAAATAACAAAAGCAAAATTGAGCTGTGAGAACCACTGAATACAACCCAATACACTTTTGACGAAATCTTGACATTCGTAGAGTGGCTCGAAGTTAGTCGCCCTATGCTGTACGAAAACTGCAGTTAGGTGGTACCTCGCAGATAGACAGCAATCAAGGATATGGATAGCAATCTAAAAAAAATTAACTATGAAGTCCCCCATAGTCCTTGGCCCAATGTTATTTCTGATACACATAAATGATCTGCTTACTATGGAATTGAGGTGCAAATTTGTAGCCTTTGCGGATGATACCTATAGCTATTGTATTGAAATGAGTTTTCAAAAATGCATAAATAAAATACAATGCATTTAACGAAGAATCCTGGGAGCTAGCACACTGTGTCGCAGAAACGACTGTCTATGACGTAGAAAAATGGTTTACTTAACTAGTTTTACCTAACTGGTTTTAGTAACTAAATACTTTACCTTCCCAATAAATAAAACAGGACTTCCTAATGTATTTAAACTCTAAGTGCACAAGGAAAACTGTGATGCAGTAAGAAACGTGTGTAGTTGCATGGAAATAGAAAGGCTGAATTCGAAATATATCTCGGAGGAGATCAACATCTCAAGTGGAAGGATCTTGTAGCAGCATTGGTCAAGAAAATCGAGAAATCCATGCATTACCTACTTTCTAATGCTACGGAGTTGGTTAATAAGAGAAAATCTTAATATGGCCTATTATGCTCATGTCCATAGCATCTTAATATATGGAATTATTGTATGGGGCGGTTTTTATGCATCCAGCTTTTAAGAATAGCAGTTTTAAGAATAGCACCCAATGCCCATAAGCGTTAGTTCCCATTACTTCTCCATTTGCAAAGCTCTACTTGAGCCCGAAACCGAGTACAAATCCCGTTTTCTCCTGTATTATTACTATTTTTTTCGTTTTAAGAATTATTTTTTATGAATGATTAATTATAGTATATGGGCCGTTGTAGCACTCATTACGAATTCAGAAAAACGAATCCTACCTCATGGTCATGATAATCCACTGGGTAACGGTCTCGTTAGAGGAGATTTTTCGGTGTTGTTAAATTACCGTGAGGACGTGGGTAGAATGAGAAATTTCAGGGACTGTGAACCGAAGGCCCTCAACGAACTTTCAACGGAGTACGCAACTGTAGGCGAAGAGGTCTCACATCTATAAACGAATGTGAGTGAGAAACGACGATAAATAACCACTAGTAGAGCTAGTTATGTTTGTAAATGATACCTTATCAGTATTTGAGAGGTTTATAACAATGTGGATCATAGATAGCCCATGTAGTGGTATTTAAGACACGCTCCTAATAACTTGGCTATGTAGGTTGCACGCGTCTCTCATATCACGTCTGTCCATGGCGCATTCTGCAGTTTATTTATTACCAGTATCTTCCGTATGTTTCTTTCAGATCATTACTTCTTGAAGACTCGCAAAAAGGGTGTGCCTCGTATTAAGGTCTCAATTGCCTTGTTGCGCTGAATCCAGTTTGTCTTGAACTGCAATGTTTCAATCTTACGACCTCCAACGTGTGTTATTTGTGATAATAATTCATTCCTTCTAGATATGAACTAGTTCACTTGACCTGGAAGACCATAACATTTTTGTATAAGACCAAAACCCGAAAAACCCCTTCTATACCAAATTTGGCTTAAATCGGTTGACTTTCAAAAATTTCGTCCGCCATTTTGAATTTTGCAAATCTGAATTCAGATTCGTGATCAGTGGCTCAAAAATCTCTCTATACCAAAATGGCTCAAATCGATTAAATTTACAGAAATCACGATTTTTGAGGTTAGAAAAAAAAGCAAAACGGTTCGACACAATTATTGTAGGGGTGGATTCAACTTTAATGGGTCCGTAGACCCGTGAATATGAATTCAGATATGAAAATGAATTTATTTTAGCGAATTTTCGAAGAGAATGTAGCTATTGTTCTCGGTCTAATTTTAGGGGGTGGGGGGTGATTCCTCAAAAATTCCCAAAATGAAACATTCTGACAAGTTACACCTCATTTTAAAGGTGTTTATACGCTGAATAAGATGGTGAAGTCAGAATTGCGATATCTTATTCCGCTCTCAAACTGGAGCTCTTTGAATATGAAGAAACGTGGTTGTTACTTGAGATGTTCTTCATGGACATCATGTTCTTTAATGGAGACGTTTTACGTAGAACCAATTATTTCTTTTTTTTAGTTTTACGACGATGAATAATTCAGTTGAGTTCATCAAAGTTGAATAAAATTTAGTTGACATTTGTTGTTCAGCAGGTACTTCTGTTTCTTGTCCCATTACGTTCATATCGGGCTAATCAGGGCCGCCGAGTGGGTGGGGTGACCGGGGGGAACGCCCCGGGCGCCGCGGCTAGGGGGCCGAGGAAGCGGTGGCTAGTGGGCGACTAGGGGGCGACTAGGGGGCCGTGGCCATGGGGGACTAGGGGGCCGTGGTATCCGTGGCTAGGGGGCCGTGGTATCCGTGGCTAGGGGGGACTAGAGGGCGACTAGGGGGCGACTAGGGGGCCGTGGAAGCGTCGGCTAGGGATGACGAGGGTTTCATGGCCCACATAATACTCGTGTAACATAAGTTAAAGCCTTTTCTGCAATATGTATAATATACCTTAAACTTGGCTTTAACTTCAAGTAAAGTACTTTACTTTTTTCGTGGGGCTGTGTTATTGTCGTCAATCAATAATTACTGATTTATTGATTTAATGTTCACAAATTATAATTTGGTAGAATTCTTCAACATTGAATTCTGACTTCAACTTCTTAGAACTAGAGGTATTACTGTGATATTACATTTGCTTTTGTCATACTGCGGTGTGTGAAACTTGGCTATAACCAATCCACGGGTTTGGCCCTAAGCATATTCCATGATGCTATCCAATTTCTTACCATAAAGTGATATATTATTATATACCTTTCTAGGCTAATAGTTGATACTATGTGATATTACTTCTAAAATATTGCCTTATACCTTTCTCGCTTGTGTGTTGTATTCTTGTAGTGTGGAATATTTATTGAAATCTTATAATATTGCAGAAGGATAGCGTGGGGGGTTCTTTATATATTTGGCCTATTAAGTACCTATGTTTCTAAAATACATTCTATATTGTGAAGGCGTACTCCGGCTGACAGACGTACAAAGTCTGTTGATGCTTTAAAAAAAATGTTAATGTCAATATAATACTGTATGTAAATAAAGCATATTCACTCATTCATTCATACCATAAGTGGTATCAATGTTTCCCATGTTTGATAAACCGGTACCTACAACCAATATTATTTTGCCTAAATTGATGCTCACTTTTTGTATTGAAATTTTCAATTGTAGACGAACTATGATAGCACAGAAAATAGTATTATACTCCACCAGTTACACTGAATTTTCTTAATACTGTTGGAATTTCTTCTATGAACTTGATCAAAAGAGTGCAAAACCGTTATTCAAACTACCTTCCGTTCAATAATTGAATTATCCCGAAAGTTATTCCAAAAATTGACCAACTTTCAAGACAAAAACTCCTAGATTGAGTCTTTTTTTTTTTTTTTTCAACTAACCCAATGAATATTCCTTTGAAAACACACAAACGTTGTTGCATATTCAGCTCACGATCCGATTTTTCTTCTTCTCAAAACTCGAAAGAGGAACAGAAAACACACGTGTACTGCGCACGTGGTCTCATCGCATTGTCTTTTGTATTGTATTGTATTGTAGTTCTCCTTGACAATATAACACCGTTTTTTTAGATTTACGTCCGTTTCGTGATGTTTCGAGTTCAAGAACAATAAAACGAGGATGAGTCGAAGAACAGTAAAATCAACATAATTCCCTTTGCCCTTTGGGTGCTTTCCATCCACATCTTTACGCCTACGGTGCCCCGGACCTTAGGGATCATTTGTGAAGCAGTAAATCTACCTATTCAAATATCGTGGTGGTTTATTAAGCAGTTTAGACTCATATATCTTACAGCGTCTACTCTTCCGACGTCAGAGAGCGCTTATTTGAGGCGTTGATGGACTACTCGACACCAAAACATTTTTCACTAATAGGCACCAGTTGAATATCTGTGGAACCCCCAGCTAACGGTCTTTTATCTTATACGTGACATCATCATTCTACTCATACCTGTTTAGATACAAACATTTAGCTTCTTCACGAACCAAGTCTACTTTCAAGGGTGCAGTAACAGAAAACAGTGTTGTTTCCATTGTAATGTTGACCCAATCCCATTCAATAACACATACCCACAAACAAAAGTGAAGTAGGCACGCCTTTTCTGCAATATCTGTAGCAATATCCGTAGTAAAACCAGAAAAACTCTTTATACCAAATTTGACTCAAATCGGTTGACTTTCAAAATTGTTCTATGCCATATTGGATTCGCCATTTTGAACGTTTAAAATCTGACTTCAGATTCGTGTTTGATGTCCCAAAATACCAAATTTGGCTCAAATCGATTAAATTTTCAAAAACCATTATTAAATAAATGTTATTGAGGTAAAAAAAAGAAGCGAAATGGTCTGATAAAATTCTAGCGGTGGATATTGGGAGAGTGCTTGAGTACAGATATTCGAGAATTATCATGGATGATCAATAATTGATTACAACGATTGTAATGAAGGGTTGACCCGGTGGATGTATGTTTGCTTAATTAATTTTGTTTAGCATGACAAGGTTCATGCTATGCTCTTATTGTTGAATTGTCTATTATTCTACAATATACTTAGTTGCATTATTTTAGAGTTTTTATACTTGAGCATGTTTTGTTGAGAATGTATAGGCATGGTGCCAATTGTAGCTCTTGCCATCAGCACAGGTTTGCCCATCGCTGGTCATAACATGGTTAGCATTTAAAATTGGTTAGCTGTATGTAATGTTATTCTTTGTTTCTTAGTTATTAATCTACTTCAATTTTCTCTGCGATGGGTTATATACATGCATAGGTACCTTTGTGATTTATTTATGTAAATAAAATATATTTATCTATTTATTATCTACTCCAGACGAGCTGACAGTTTGAAGAAGCTGACAGAAGGTCATTAGTAGACCGATGGTTCTATAAGAATTTGTGCACTTGAAATCATCGTAGCGCTTAACAAGCTCGTTTCTCCTGTTGTTGACACTCTCATCAAGTCACACACCTTCAGTTGCTGTTCGGGGCGATAACTACAACTTCAAGAAACATAACAAAATTAGGTTGGGAAATAGGTAAACAACTCACACGTGTCCGAGCTCGTGGGCGATAGTGAAAGCAGTTCCGAGTCCGTTGTCCTTGACAATCGCGCAGCTGAACTCTTTGGTGCAAACCCTCCCGACCTCCGCCAGCCCCAGCGTCTCGCATTTCTCATGGAGCGGGTTGCTGCAGATGTTCTCCCTGTTCGAAAAGAAAATGTAATTTGTTTATTACATTTTGAGTGGCATACGTAGGTGAAAATAAGTTAGAAATAGATACAGTTAGTAACGGTGCGATGTCCGACAAGCTGTAGTTCTAAGGAAGATCACAGGCTGTGTACGAGTAGATCATAAACCTAAGGGCTCCCATAGTGTTTCATCCTGGACAAATATTAGGGGACAATAAAGATTGTGTCCAAAATACCTGTAGCCCCGAATGATCACCTCATTCACCTGAAAATAAAGTCCCCTTTAGCTTACAAAATTAAAAATTAAATAGAATAAAATAACTGCTTCAAAACCTGCTCGAAATGTTCGGCCGTATGCAATGTAGTACAAAAATATCCACAGTCATGCAGCATGGCTATAAGAGCGAATTTTCGAAGGAATAACTACTCTTATAACAAAATTTGTTATTCAACATTTAATGTTGAATCCTTTTTTTTTTTTTAAGTAACACCCCAGTTTATATATTTTTCAACGCTGAACACAATGGTGAAGCCAGAATTGCGATATCTCATTCCGTTATAGATTAGAGCAGATGAGCCGTGAACAACATCTCAAGTAACAACCACGTTTCTTCACCTTCAAAGTGCTCCAGTTTGAGATCCAAATGAGGTATCGGAATTTTGACTTCATCCTCGTATTGAGCGCAAAAAAACCTTTAAAATGAGGTGTCACTTGCCTGACTGCTTAATTTTTGGGAATTTATGGGTAATTTTCCCCGCCTAAAACTGCCCATCTACGAACTGCCTTTTAATAGCCAAGACAGATTTTTTGTGCAAATTGGAACTTTTTATAGAGAGTTAGGTATCGTCTGGAATGACATGCAAAAATTTTGATTTTTGGTGTCTTTCGACAGTGAATTCAGGATGGTCTGAAACGGATTTCGGTACGAACATTTATCATAAATTCGAGTTTTAAAAATTTTGGACCGAGAACGATAGGTTACCTTTTTCGAAAATTCGCTAATTACGTTCGTTAGTGTATTCGTTAGTGAAAATGAGATTCAAAAGCGGAGCTCGAGCTACTGAACAGCAGTAAATATTTTCTGATCCCTTTCCGAACGATTTGTTTTGAGGGAGGTCTCGAAGTGTTGTTTGCTCTGATCGCCCTAGTTCGGTTATCGTCCTTCATAACAATTCAGTACTAACTCAACTTTCCCGAACTGCTCCTTCCACTTCGTCGATGTGTTCATGAAAATATCGTCCTCTGAAAGGCAGAACATCGTAAGCGCCATTTTTTTACGATTCTGAGTTACGGGTACCGTTGGATTCGTCTTGAAAAGCTATAAATCGTAAGCGACGCAAGTTTCTAAGGCTTCCAAAAACAGCTTCAAAGTTTTCGAATCGTAACCACCAGTTTGGTAAAATATCGTACCCACCGTTCATTCAGAACGTAATCGCCACAAAACGAAAGTAAATACCGAGGAAAATAATGTTCATAATCTTAGGACCAGGAAGAACTGTATCGTATGCACAAACCGAGTGCGTGTGCAATTTTCACGATTCCGGCAAGAATATTGTAAGTGCCGAAAAGTGTATCGTATCTACAACTATTCTCCAAGTTCTTCAATTAGCAAGAATAGCGTTAGCGCCCTGTTCTTGGAAAAAAAAACTCTGCAAATTCTTGACACAACGGTTCATTATCTTCTTTGTACAGATCACCCTTCTGTCTAGATCCCTAGGTCTATATGTCTAGATCCTAAATGTTATATTAATTATTATTATCAATTATCACTAATTATTAACAATTTTATCAAGTACCTAGTGAAAATTATAATAATTTATTGTTAGATATTAATAATTCGAGTTTATTATTAATAATAATAATTATTATTAATTATGATTAATTAATACGATATAATTCTGGGGTTTTTAATACTACGTCGGTAATAATTTTTCTATAAAAGAAGTACCTACCAACAAACATTCGAAATTACCTTCATTTCCGTAGCACGAAACGCACCTCAGAACAACAAACTCGACATCACTTAAGCCATATGATGTTCCAAAGAGCTTGTTAGTATGAAAATGGACCTGTATTTCAAAAGTTTGATTCATGATCGTGTTGTGAGGCACAATCTTTGAGCCGTCATTGTGAACGAACGGCTGGTCGTACACAGCTGCGGATGGTCTTAAAAAATTCTACGGAACAAACTCTATCTAAATATGAAATAAAAAACATACCGTTCTATATGAATTTTTCGAGATATGAGATTTTCAAATTTTCAAAATTCGTTTTGAACCCCTTCCCCTTGACCTAGGGTTATGAAAAGTTTCGAGGACCATTGTGGGGTTGGTCGAAACCCATAAAAAAAATTTCGTAATTTTAACTCAACGCTAACTGGGCAAAGTGGCGCGGATGACGGAAGGCGTACGGCGGACGGACGGATTTTTTTTTATTCGATTTTCTGAATCTACGTATCTTGAAGCGTAAACCAAAAAATTTTGAGGGGGGTTAAAAAAATTCTTTCTTTGGGCAATTCCAATGGTTCATTATCGAAGATAATAAACCAAAAACGATTTCCCGTGGCTTTTCTACAATTTTGGTTCATGATTCGACAGAAAACGGGCCAACTTGACCTTGAATGTCATGTCTCAACGGTTTGGGCAATAAAAAGATCCTCTCACAGTTTTTCGTCTTTCCTGTAAAATTTGGAAAATGGCGCTTACGAAATTCTGCTTTTCAGGGGGCGGTATCGTAAATTACGATACCTCACCGTGGATGGCCCTCCATTTCGTCTCAATACTCTCCATTCAGGCCAGTGATTGAATAAACAGTTTAAAAATACAGTGCCTCGCGACAACGACTCGTCATCGAATGTGTCTCGAGTGAAACTTTTTTTACCTTGTTTCGTTGTAACCTCCTTATTTTCTGTACTGAAATTCATTAAAACGTTTCAGACTTACAACGAGAATTTCATTTGCCCTGATATCCTTAAAATTATCAATGTGAATCATATCACTAGAATGGCAAACACAAAAAACTCTGCAAATTCTTGACACAACGGTTTATTATCTTCCTTGTGCAGATCACCCTTCTGTCTATACCAGACTGTGTTGCAAATCGGCACCATACCATATTCTCACCGTACTCATACCATTTCTTTCCTATCATACCGTACTGTACTATACTAAATCATACATACAATAATATACCATACCAGTCATACCATGTCGTACCAAAATTCGTTTTGAACCCCTTCCCCTTGACGCTCGTGCGTCATAGCTTCTGACACACTAGTTGGTCTCCTGCCAGCCGTCTTACGTCATACGCTCGTGCGTCATAGGCTCTGACGTACTTGTTGGCCTCCTGCCAGCCGTCTTACGTCATACGCTCGTGCGTCATAGGCTATGACGTACTTGTTGGCCTTTTGCCAGCCGTCTTACGTCATACGCTCGTGCGTCATAGGCTCTGACGTACTAGTTAGCCTCCTGCCAGCCGTCTTACGTCATACGCTCGTGCGTCATAGGCTCTGACGTACTTGTTGGCCTCCTGCCAGCCGTCTGACGTCATACGCTCGTGCGTCATAGGCTCTGACGTTGTGGCCCGCCGGTCGCTTGTGTTCTGACGTGATCTGAGGGAAAGGGTGAATCAAGGGAACAAATTTTTCCCGTTTCAGTTCATGTGCCAAAGCAAAGACATGAAAATGTCAAAAAAATATGTAAATAGGTACCTAAGCCCAACTGTAATGTCAATTTTCTGACAATGAGTTTTCGACTATTGTTTTCATACCTTTTTACTTAAGTACTTATTGCAATTTGAGACTGATAATGAGCTGTTTGCAAATAAAAAGTCTGATAACTACTTTATTACATCTTATTAATCTATTTTCAAGTTCCGATTCACAGTTGAATGTATTTTATTTAGATGTCGTAAAATTCGAAAACGATGGAATGACGAAACCTGTCGACTACTGACTCAAGTGATACTGTCGACTTCTAACACACGTAGGTCGACTACTAGTGCAAAACCATGTCGACTACTGAAGAAAATGTTGGTCACTGGTGTCGACTACTAGAGCATTGGGATTTTTTACAAAACTTGTTTTTCCCTTTTCAAACCATGTTGAATAATATTTCCCGCTGCCAGGTCTTTTAGGGAAGGATCTTGGGTACACAATGAACAGGTTTGCAATGAGAAATAGTTGATAATAATAATTAATCTAACATTTAGGATCTAGACATTTAGACCTAGTGATCTAGACAGAAGGGTGATCTGTGCAAAGAAGATAATGAACCGTTGTGTCAAGAATTTACAGATCACCCTTCTGTCTACATCACTAGTTCTAAATGTCTAGATCCTAAAATTTAGATTAATTTAGATTAACATTTAATGTTAGATTAATTATTATTATGAATTATCACTAATTATTAATAAGTTTATCAAGTAGATACCTAGCAAAAATTATTATAATTTATTGTTAAATGTTAATAATTTGTATTTAATTAATACGATATAATTCTAGGGTTTTCATACTTTTTAATTTTTCTATAAAAGAAGTATGTACCTACCTACCAACAAATATTCGAAATTACCTTCATTTCCGTAGCACGAAACGTACCTCAGAACAACAAACTCGACATCACTAAAACCATATGATGTTCTAAACAGCTAGTTAGTATGAAAATCGAGTCGACCTGTATTTAATCGACCTGTATTTCAACCGTTTGATTCAAGATCGCGTCGACAGGCTCAACCTTTGAGCCGTCATTGTGAACGAACGGCTGGTCGTACAAAGCTGCGGATGGTCTTAAAAAATTCTACGGAACAAACTCTATCTAAATATGAAATAAACCTACTGAAAATTATTATAATTTATTGTTAGGTATTGATAATTCGTATTTATTATTAATAATAATTATTATTAATTATGATTAATTAATACGATATAATTCTGGGGTTTTTAATACTACGTCGGTAATAATTTTTCTATAAAAGAAGTACCTACCAACAAACATTCGAAATTACCTTCATTTCCGTAGCACGAAACGCACCTCAGAACAACAAACTCGACATCACTTAAGCCATATGATGTTCCAAAGAGCTTGTTAGTATGAAAATGGACCTGTATTTCAACAGTTTGATTCACGATCGGGTTGTGAGGCACAATCTTTGAGCCGTCATTGTGAACGAACGGCTGGTCGTACAAAGCTGCAGATGGTCTTTAAAAATTCTACGGAACAAACTCTATCTAAATATGAAATAAAAAACATACCGTTTGATGGGAATTTTTCGAGATATGGAATTTTCAACATTTCAAAATTCGTTTTGAACCCCTTCCCCTTGACCTAGGGTTATGAAAAGTTTCGTGGATCATTGTGGGACTGGTCCAAACCCAGAAACCAAATTTCGTAATTTTAACTCAACGCTAACTGGGCAAAGTGCCTCGGACGGCGGACGGCGTACGGCGGACGGACGGATTTTTTTTTATTCGATTTTCTGAATCTACGTATCTTGAAACGTAAACCAACAAATTTTGAGGGGGGGTTAAAATTTTTTTTTCTTTGGGCGATTCCAATGGTTCATTATCGAAGATAATAAACCAAAAATTGAGAATCCGTTTGTTAATTTTCTGGTTGGCACTCGTATTTTTGTAGGTGCCAACAGTTTTTCCGCATTCAAACTTGACTTTCTCCATGAAATCGATAAGGAACCGCAAAGTTGACCATACCATTGAAAAGATGATTACATTTTCAAGTTTTCCTGAGATTTGACAGCTTCCAGGACGTTTTTTGTAAACTGCAATTGCGGTGCTTAGGCGTTCGTTTTTTATTACGATTGTGCTGTAGGCGTATGTTGGAAATAACGCTGAATCCGAAAATGTGGTCAAACGTAGAAAACAGCTGTTCCGAAGCGCAGAAATGAGGGTTTTTATGGCAAAAAACGTGGTTTTCTGGAGAAAAAACTTTAAAAAATCATATCTTGGGAACGGATTGAGATAGAAAGGTGCGGTTGGCGGCGTTCTACTCCATTTTCAGGCTACTTTTGCCCTTTTCTTCCTTTCACACCAAGCGGCGAACACCCCGTAGGTAGTTGCGTGGCTCTACCGTCACCTCAATATTAGGTTAATCTGTGTAATAAGAAGCTAAAAATAATAATTTGTATATTATACATCCAGACACTACATTAGCTGTTCTCACGTTGAAGTGAAATTCGGCAACGAAGGAGACCATTAGGATGAATATTCGGAGTGTGAACGTCTTTGGACACTCGCGCCGCACATAAGAAGCGGATTGAAATTTCTCCTGGACATAACGGAAGGACGGCAGATAAGCTGTACGAATCGCTTGGGAGAAATGTTGGTTTCGCAACAAGATAATCAGAGGGTGACTGCCGTGGAAAGAAAGATGCGAGCCGGAACGAACGGAGGAGAAAAAAAATAAGACAAACGGAGGCCGAATTCGGCGCAAAAAACGTCATTAGCACCGGGACAAGGGGGCCCTTAAGGCCTCATTAGAGGCCAGAGGGTTATGGTAGTGGTTTAATATCTTGATTTATGAATCGCAGTGGTGGTCCAAAACTACGTTATAGACTACCTAACAGTGGCTCCGGTCGACCTGCCGGAGGGCGAGAGTTTAGCAAAATTTGATCTTGTATCGGAGCAGGACCAAATGTTTCCAATTCTCTATCCAATTCACCCGATGGATTCATTTAGTCAACAGAAGATTACCTACCAAATTTTGTTATTTAATAACGAGGAAAATGCAAGTTGCAAGAGGAAGAGTTAAGAGCATAACGTTATAACAAATAACAATATAACCTTCCTACTCCCTTTCAATAATTGAATAAAATTATTTTTAATATCGATAATTTATACCGATATAATATCGTTATCAATATTAGGACACCGATATCAATATCGATATTTTCTCTCGATATTCCCTACCATTGAATCTGTAAATGAACCTTGAAAGTACATTTAGGTGTTAATAAAAAAATCCTTTCCAAAGCACCTCCAAGGCTCAAGATGTGTAGATCTGTTTTGTCGAACGTTCATCGGTAATATTTCAAAATCGAAACAACCATTTTACTAATAAGTTGACAATACGGGCACACTAATCTTATAATGGACCGAACCCAAAACCGTGGGAGTTAATAATGAGGTGCGGTATGTCAGATAAGTATGGAGTATGAAAACATTCGTAGATTGTGACAAATGCACGCTAATAGTGCTGATTTTGATGACATCATCATAGTTAAGCCTCATTCAGCTAGTCGGTATTTACTATAGTTATACATAAATTATGACAATAACGTGACGTGCAGTAACGCCAGCGTTACCTCGGAATAATGAGGCCGCCTTTTAAGGAAATCAGGCTCTCCTTGCTTCCGCGATTCCTTCTCTGTGTAGACACACGTTCGTGATTTTTCCCTTGACGGTACGTGACAATATGCCAAGAGCGATTTTTATAATGTAATAAATTGGTTGGCGTATGGGAATATCTCGGGTCGCATTAATATTACTATTTATTTTTCAATAGCTGTTTTATTATGGACGTAAACGGATCAGGTTGCCCGGGGTTGGATCACTTCCTGGTCGGCTGAAAGCAAGGCCGCGTGCTTTGATTGACACATCGTTACACTACGTACGATAATAACTGTAATACAATAATGATTGCCTAGCGAACTCCACACAGGCTACTAGAGGTATTACTGTTCATTAAGGCTCGTTGCACGCAACAATCACAAGTTCATGAGGAAAATATGTCCGAAGAACCACCGTTGGGTCTTATTATCGTTATACCAACATGCCGCGTTAGGCAACAATCCAATCAAGAAGGTGGAGTAATCTACAATAATCCTACAGCCTATTAGAAATACTTCGTAGCGTTCAAAGGAAACGGTGTGATTGTTTGTTTTTCACTTCGTTCTATTCACGGTTCGATTAAATCATGAACATAACATGTTATGTTTGTTGGCATCTGACGCAGTAGAAAATACGTGTGTAGGCGAATGCCACGGGTTGTGTGTAGGTATTGGCACTAATAAGGAAAAACCGGTACAGATCAATCAATACTAATCTACTAGTTGTCTGAACAGGAAACGTTATCAACTCCCTGGAATAAACCCATTAGGGAGATGAGAGCTGTGCTGACCCGGTGGAACTAGGAGATCGCTGACAGGAGGTGGTTTCAAAAAATCCGCCCACGCCAACAGCGACGCAACTCATATCGTGCTTCATGGCGAAATGGGTCGGTTGCGTAGTGCGTTTCAAGAAACTTCAAACTATTCTACTTTCAAATCCAAACTCTCAAGACAAAAAAAAAAAAAAAAGAAAAAAAAAGAAAAAAAAAACGAACCTTGACATGAAAATGTTTTTGATTGACACGCTAGTTTTTGTGTAATTTTTTAATTCTTACGTTTCTTCTTGTTCCCGTGCACGCATCGTACGCTAACGTCTTGACTGTGATAGTGGATCCAGTGATGACGTGATCACTAAACTTTACAAGTCCGAGATTTTTTCTCTGGTAATGGGGAGAGTTTGACGCCAAAAGAGAGCAGTCAGTATGGAGTGAAGGTTTATCACAAGATGCAGTCGAACAGACTGAATAATCTTGAAGACTAATGCAGCCGTAGATTTGTATTTAATTCAAATCTGAAACTTGTCGTTGTGATGCTCGTAGTTGTGTTGCTGACAACATTGTTTACCCTCATTTTTTCATCCTGTACAGCTGATCTGCCTCTGAAGGAACGTGCCTATGGTTAACATGAAACTATTCTATAAAATCTGAAGATTCCAACGAGCGGTGAACGATTACTGTGGGATTCGGACAGAGTTACAATTACTTAGTTACGGATTGGTTGCACGTGAAAATCATGCTAAAAGGAGGATGTCACAAAATAGGGGGGAGGCCAGAGCAAAGACATTTTCATGTCAAAAGCTAGACGACCAGTTCCTCAGGTGATAACAAACTGGAGACCACGAGAAGACTTCAGAAGGGCGCGTGACATCGCCCAGTGATCGACCGCGCCGAAGTACTGCTGAATAAGTGATTCGAGGGTGGATTAGGTCAAGTGGATTAGGGTTAGTGGGTTTTAGTGAGTGACCCTCACACGGCTGCTGAGTGCAGTCTTTTTCCAGATTTTTCCACTATTACCCTAAAAAAATTCTATTTTCAACAACTCATCACCGACGGCGAACAAGTGTTGTAGTTCTTAATATCTGAAGTACTACATACTAATCTTCGTTGGTGGAGAAAACTGGGACTGGGTTTGAACATGATCTGTCACCAATTCGGGTACATTCAGAAGAGCAGTTTTCGATGCGTCAAAGTGAACTCAAGGCGAATTCAGCCATGGCTAATATATTGACCCACTTACGTATTTTTACAGCATCACTTTGCCTCAGATTTACGTGCAGTTTTGGCTTTCATATTGTCAGCTCAGTACGTACAAGACTTGTGGCTGACGGAGAGGTGGGAGCAGTACGATCTGCTCAACCCCGCACTGTTGCTTCCGTCTGGATAGCAAATGGTTTTTTTCAGTCCATTGGGTCCGTTTTCATGCCATTTTTCGTTTGAAACACATCGTACGTAGATCGTATTGAACCAATTTTGAGCGAATTTCGAAACAATGATGTTGATAGTGGTGCACGAATGTGAACTTGCAGCGTGTCACAACTCATCTGGTGATTTCTGTATGTACAGACGCGGAGCCTATTAGTATGTAAATTTCACACAACCACTATTACGACTGAGGCGAAACATGTCACCAATGAATATTATTATACGAACAACTCCATTCTTTCATCGAATTCACAAGTGTCGGCAATGAAATCCTTCGAGGTATCGTTGGAGTGTGGGAAGCAGTCATAAGGGCTTCAAGACCGCAGACCGCACTCAGTGAGCCATCCAGTTGTTTACGATTATGGGAAAAACGCAGTTATGTCCCATAAACCCCCTGATGAAGCGGGCCCTCGCCCCACCGCGCCTCCTAATCGTAATATCCTCTTATTGAACTCAAGTGTTATTTTCACTTGAGTTTCAATCGAAACAGCTCAGCGAGGCAATGACCTCAATCGAGTTAGTTATTCTCTGAAAGGGTGTTCTTGGTTCCCAATACCACTACCACAACCGTTGCATACCTAAAATTCAACTTGGCTATGGAAAATCAAGTACAATGATCAAACGCTCGAATGAAGTAATGTACTGAAATTATCCTCAACCTACTAAAATACCGATTGCTCCTATTTTGTGAGCTTACAAGCTGAGGATTTTCTGTCCACTTGAGAGTATTTCGAACCGTGTCTATCCCATCCTAACCGGATGAAAAACAAAATACCAGCCGTTATGATTTCAAGAACAAACTACCATAACAAAAATCTCCAAAACCACCATTACCACAACCACCGGTAAAACACAATAATTGTACAGGGGAAAAATGATACATGTCCATAAAAGCTGATCTCGAGAAAAACCATTATTAAGGTTTAAAAACATTTTGAGGCAAGGGAATTATCAAGATTAAAAAAGACTTCAGATGTTTGCACATATTTCTATTTTTTTTTTTTTTAAATCTTGATCATTCCCATGCCTCAATACGTTTTTAAACCTTAATAATCGAGATCAGCTTTAATGGGCATGTATCATTTTTCCCCTGTACTCTTCAATTGTTAATCAGCAGGCAATTAAAAGGACACTTGATGAACCATCTAATCTGTGCTGTAATCGCAACTCACTAGACGTGGAGGAGCCGTGCAGAATAAATTAAAGAGGAACCCCATGTCCCGGACATTCTTTAGGGAAGTGGGGGAGTTTTTGTGTCGGAGGATAAAGGCCTTGAAGCTCATGATTCACCCGGGATACGTTACCTTTGTCAGAAACCGTAAATTATGGGACTGGGCGTCGTAAACTATCGTTGAAAAGTTATGCACTGCCACATGATATAAACTGGCGGTTAGAAAAAAAATCCTGGGATGCAGTAGGTATGAAGTAATGAGCAGAATTTTTGAAGTAACGTGCCTACTCAATGTACTCTTCAATGTACTATTCAACCGTGTAAACTATTTTTTTCGTGGACGACTTTTAATTATAATGTCAACGTTGGCCCTTCAAGATTCTAAGTAGTGAATGAATTTGATTGGTATTTGAAAATTATTCGATCCAGCGCACATTGGTGGAAACCCGATTTTGTGGGAGCGAAATTATCTGAATAAAGATTCTTGTAGGAAATTTTACGCTGAGCAAAAAAGTGCTATAAACATGGGGTCTAAAATAGACCCCATGATATTCATCCATAATGTACCAATCAGAATTTCATTAAAAGGTGCTAATCTAGAGCTCCTTGTTGGCAATGCAAGATTGATTGATAGATTGATTGAATTGTTTTATTTAACCACCATGAGGCCCTCTCTTCCAGCTCCCCTGGCCACCTGTTACAATCATTCTTCTTACAATCCTTTTCAGGTTAAAAACATAAATTATAACAAGAGGTAGATGCAAACAATTATTGCTGTTGTAAATAATGTAATATGATTGGTAATGCGAAATTAAATATATATTTGACAAAATTATAGATCCCTAATGATAATATGAACAAAAAGTTGCAGGTAGTAGCAGCTGATTTTGGTTTTAATCCTCTACACGAACATTACTGAAGAAATCCATAAAAGGATCTTGTTGAAATTAAGTCAAGTTCACTTTTGGCAGACTTTGAACTCGACTTTGAAAGTTTCGTAGGGTACGAAAAAATATTGTCTCCATTGTATTATTTTTCTAAAATTTAATACGATCAAACGTTTTTAAAATATTTTTTTGCATGAAATACGTTTGTTAACTAACTATGTGGGGAGTATCCATAGTAGTTAGCACCAGAAGAGGGAAGATTAGCGAGTAAACAAACCGGAGTTGTCTTGTGTATGTACATTGTATCTGGGTGTACTTTCACTACAACACCGATCCCGTTCTTTCATTTTCTTTCTTTTTAGTCCCATAAAATCCGTTTTCCGATCACTTTGCAGCGGTGACTTTTCCGTTAGCAGTTGTAATGGCTGCATCCTCCCCGCAATTAAACTACAATTTTTTTGTTTATTACTAGGGGGGTTGATATAACATCATTGTAGTTCTGGTAATATTCAGACACTACGATATTGCAATCAACGCTCAAAGGTGAACGGAACAGTCGGTCTCCACACGTCAGGTTGGGACATCACGGTACTAATGAGCTCCGTTCCACCGACATAACCTTTTCCCCTAGTGATGAATTAACCTTTTGAAGCATCTCTCCCTCCGATCTAGATTCCACACATCCTCTGATGGACCTTAAAAAAACAACGTCATAAAAAATGACTAATATCTTATTTAAATGTTGCGAAGGTTGAGCTTCCTTTCCTAATGGTCCCGCTCGCTCTTTGGATTTCAACGTCAGATTAGACGCAGAACTCAGTTATAGGCACCGATATCTGACTAATAGTTCCCAGTTCTGCCCGACAAGGGCTTTCTTCTAACGATTGATACACCATGACAAATGGTTTATAGATAACTCTTCTCTCAAATGTTAAGGATCAGGTTCCTGAACTGAGGTTTAGCTGGTGTAGGTACTCACCTGTTTGCTGTACTACATAAGAACTGCAAACAGTGGATTGGGACGACGATTCTTAGTCGTTTCGAACACAATGGAGTAGTTTCGAGCAATTCTAGACTCTTAAACAAACTCGAGTACAAATCAAATCAATCCGATATTTCGATGCCCAAATTTACACAAAATAAAGCGTTAAATATTGAGCGTGGAGTATTCGATTCGAGGCTTCTTAGAAACTGGTGCTTCGCTCATAAATAAAATGTTAGAAATCAATTGTCACATATACCACAATTTTGACCAGAGAATTACATTCAACCCATACAGAAATGCATCATTGGTGTTTTAATGATGAGTATTGTTGTGGAAACATATGACATTTGGTTGCTAGATGCACAAAAACTTGGTTGTCCTGTTCTTGGTTCGAAAGAAAGACGGGTCATGGAGGTTCTGCATTGACTACCGAAAGCTCAACGCTGTGACTGTCAAGGATTCTCATCCGCTTCCACACATTGAGGAGACGCTTCGGGCGTTGGAGGGAAGCCGATGGTTCACCACCCTGGACCTCCAAAGCGGATATTGGCAAATCATGTTGGACCCTGACGCCAAGGAGAAGACTGCGTTTTGTACCAGGTATGGCCTCTGGCAATTTAGAGTAATGCCCTTCGGGCTCTGTAATGCCCCAAGCACGTTCCATCGATTGATGCGCAGACTCCTACAACCTCTCCTTGTCAGAGGACGTGTGGAAGTGTATCTGGATGACATATTAGTGCACACACCATCTTTTGAAGAACATTTGGAGTGCCTGGCAGAGGTATTTTCATTGTTGAGGAAGGGGGGTTTGATGTTGAATATCAAAAAGTGTGAGTTCTTGAGGCGAACCGCAGCCTACCTGGGACATCTTATCACTAAGGACGGCATTTGCACTGACCCCAAGAAAATTAAAGCCATTGTGGACTGGCCACAGCCAACTACAGCCAAAGAACTTCGTTCGTTTGTTGGCCTATGCTCCTATTACAGGGTCTTTGTCCCGGGTCTTGCTGATATCCTGAAACCGCTGTACAACGCTTTGGCCCTTCCCACGAAGGAATTCAGGTGGCTAGACTCCTACCAGCAGGCATTTGAACAGATGAAAGAGCTCTTGCAGAAGGCCGCAGTTCTAGGTCATGTTCAGCAACGCTGCCAATTTATTGTGGACACAGACGCCAGCGATGTCGCGATAGGGGCAGTACTTTCCCAGATGCAAGAAGGAAATGAAAAAGTGATTGCCTATTACAGCCGCTGCTTGTCACGTAGTGAGAGAAACTACTGTGTGACACGCAAGGAACTACTAGGTGTAGTAGCGGCCGTCAAAGCTTTTGCTTTACGCCCATCTGTGCTTTCCCACCGTCGATAAAGGCAGCCATCCTCCAACACCAGCGAATCAAACATACCCCAGTATGCTCTCACCTGAGGACTGAGCCTGGTCACCTCTGACCACACTGGGCGACGTCCACACTCAACCCATCTCCGAACTATGGTAAGGTCATCATCTTTCTTTTGTTCCTCGAGCAGTTCACCTCGGTACTCTTCCTGATGCAACCCCACTGCACAAACTTCTGCCTCGGCTACCTGCTCCCGCTTGGCACAATACTTGCATCCCACTTGTTGTGGAAACATATGACATTTGGTTGCTAGATGCACAAAAACAGGACAACCAAGTTTTTGTGCATCTAGCAACCAAATGTCATATGTTTCCACAACAGTATTCACTAGTATTTAATCATACGATCACTGGAGTATCCAGCTATGTATCGCTAGAGTTAATCACTTAATCACTGATCAGTGATGAATCATTGGTAAGAATAACTTGTGATCACTGCATCACTGAAGTGATCAGTGACGAATCATCTGTATGTATTACTAGGTGATTGTCAATCACTGCATAATCACATGAGCTAGCGTAAATGAATCACTGGCAGGCATTACTGGTCATGTGTATAAACCATTGACTGGATCACTGGATAAAGGTCGATGCGAGCACAGAGTGTGGATTTACTATAGAAATTACCACAAATTTTGGGGTTTTATTTCATATTTATTGGCAATGCGTTCAAAATTTAATCTCTTCCGATTGAATTCACTAAAGGGAAAACAGGTATACCTAAATGCAATGGAAGTACAGGGACCAGCTGAACGTTGTTAGGGCGGCCATAACTGCCAAGTTAAACCTTGGAGCTGGAGCCAGAAGGAGCAAGCTTCTGCAAGAAGCCCAGTGAGCTGCTGCCAACATCAGCAGCAGCAGCACCAGCGGCAGGTGCACTGCCTGAGCCGGGGCAGAGTGCAGCAGAATAGTTACACATATCGACGCATTTCCTTGCATTAGATACATGTTTAATTTAATTAAGCTAAGCTGTATTGCACATCACTTATTACCATAGGCAGTGATTAAAGCAAGAGATGCACTAATGATTGAATCACGATTGAAGCGAGGGATTCTTGCGAGTGATACCGGTTATTGGTTCAATCATGGCAGTGATCCGCCAAAAATCATTACTGCCGTGATAGAATCACTAAATATTTTTAATGATTCCAGGTGATTCGTGGAAGTTGCTTATGGCCGTAATGCCATTCATGTCAGGATTTCGAGAATGCTTTAACCGAATTCTTCAAATCGAGATGGGCTTCAACTCAAATCGTTCCGTTAAAAATGTAAAGGAAAATTCAAGATTTTAGCGCAGCTATGCGTATCAGCGTACCAGATAAGCATCGTGTATAGTTATAAGATCTCAAGCAAATTGAGAGGTTCACCTCTACCTGTGGCTTACTTACCAATTTTCTCCGTTCGAAATAACATGTTGACTGCGGCAACGAGGTAAAAGTTGTACAGGACCCCATTGACGCCTTTTTTGGGAAGACGATACAAAGATTGTCTGGGAGGAACTGAGCAAGGGGATAATGGACGTGGGAAAATGAATAATGGCCATTGTTATTGACATAACAAACGCTCGAAATTACAGTGATCGCCAGAGTAGGTGAGAAAAGATCTTCAGTGTGGATTTTGCGTGGGACGGATGCTGGGATAATAGCTGTTCGATACGAACGCGGCTGACAGCATTTCAATGTACTTATCCCATTTCGTAGTTCCCTCAATATTTGAAACAATTCATTCATTAATGATTTCCCTCAATTACTAGTTCAATTTCAGTTGGTGGAAAGATAAATAGTGATGCATGCAGCCATGGTAGCATCAGTGAAATGAAAATGTCCACCTTCTTGTGAACAAGTAAACTTGAATAATATTGTTATTAATTAATTAATTGTTAATTATTATTTATCAATAAATTATTAAGGACATATTCCCTTTGTGAAGTAAGGTATCGTTATATAAATTATTTATGATGAACCCTACAATTAAGTATAACAACTACGCTACTGGGGTAGGTGATGTAGCTTTGTTCGAAGGTTCTTGAATCACTTCTTTAAAGACATAAAATGTCCCAATGTGTTGCAGACTCGTATGCAAGCATTTAATTCTCGACTGTATCAACAACAGGATGGAGTTGACATTCTTTTGACATTTTCATGTCTTTGCTTTGGCACATAAACTGAAACGGGAAAAATTTGTTTCCTTGATTCACCCTTTCCCTCAGATCACGTCAGAACACAAGCGACAGGCGGGCCACTACGTCAGACGCACCTATGACGCACGAGCCTATGACGTCAGACGGCTGGCCGGAGGCCAAATAGTACGTCAGAGCCTATGACGCACGAGCGTATGACGGCAGACGGCTGGCTGGAGGCCAACTAGTACGTGACAGCCTATGCCGTAAGAGCCTATGACGTCAGAGGGCTGGCTGGCTAGGTGATCGGTTCCTATCGATTTACGGTACCTATTTGTAACGTTTTTGGAGTTATGTGCCAGAGTGAAGACATAAAATGTCAAAACAAGCAGATCTAGTACATCATTCATCCGCTCGGAGCGCTGTAACCACGATTTCACTTCGAAACTCGACGGTCATCGAAGGGGGCGTTCATGGTCCAGTCCGTTTGCTACCAGCTGGATTGCGACGATCTCGACAGTCGACTCAAACCATGAATACCCCTATTGTATAACAGCCTTCCCGATAATATAAAAGAGGTTCTCTCTAGACACCCTAGCGAAATAAATATAATTTTGAATATAATTATGTTTGTTTCCTGCAAGATAGAAACTTATGTCTAGCCTTGACCCTGCCTTCTTTCCCATAGTTATCAAGAGTTATTTTCTTGTTGTTCCATCAACGATGCATAAAAATAAAAGTCTGTAAAGTAACGGTGGAATAAAATACACAATTTCGTCAGCGACGACTTCTTCACGTCGAATCGGTGTTCTTTTTAGTAGCAACTACTTAAATGCCTTTTTTCGACCGTTAGAGTCACAGTGGTAAAACGTTTACGGTTTCAAGTCATCAAAAGCACGAATGCCTCGAAGATACCGTTCAGAATCTCCTTTGCGCGTAGAAAGGGCTACAAAAGACTCTTAAAAAAGACAATTACAATTTCAAAGGTTGGAGTACCTACTATGTTCCGATATTATCGATATCAATGAATATAGATAATAATTATCTATATTATTTTGTTTCGATATTTCCGATATTATATCGATATCGGAAATGCAATATTATCGTGATATCGAAAGAATATGGCGAATATCAGTTTTCGATATTGTATTTTTATAAGTTTAGTATTTTTACAAAAATACGGTTTTTGATCCGAATAATCACGATATGTTTATGATATTCTTATGATCTCCTATCTTATTAGGCCCCTATAATATATTACATTAGGCCCCTATTAAAATATGATTAAAATATAAATATTATTTCCTATTAAAAATAACATTTGAAAAATATACTGAAAAATTACAATAAAAACAAACAATATTATTGGAATTTTTCAGTCGAATGGTAAATAATCTACCTGTATTCCAATATATTTTATCTTTGAATGAAAATGTTTGTGTTTTAATTATTTCAAATATCACATTTAGAAATTGCAGTTTAAAAAAAAATTAATAAGAACCATACCTTCTGTTTTTATACTGAAAATCCATTGTGTGACTGTTTTTGGTAGTAGTTCAAAATAGCGATCTCAAAAATTAGCTGACACACAAGTTTTTTTCAATGAGTTAAAATTGTATTTTTCAACCAAATTTCACACCACGTGACGAAAATTATTATACATTATTTGCAATATAAAGATGAAAACAATCTTAGAATTGAAGTACTATAAACAAGTGAATAAATTCACTAGACTAAAAAAACGCATGTCATAAAATTATGAGTAATCATACAAATTTCACAATATATCATTCAATATTGCCGATATCGATATTATGTTGCGATAATATCGCTGCATCGATATCGACGTTGAATATCGGAAGATCCTCGAGATCAGAACAACCCTAGGGCCATATTGGGTGCATATTCGACGCTCTCTCATTTTAGATGCGTTTGGTTAGTGAAATATCCCCATCCTTCATCAATCAGTTCAGGAGTTCAGACTGGTAGGGTCGCTGTCATCGAGGATTTTTTCGTTAAGACAACTGAATGTTCCGAACCGTTAAGCAGTCACCTACATTATATTGATGTTAGAAATGGAGTAGGTACTCAATCTGAAGGTGGGAATGAACCTTGAAAATCAAGCTACAGGTGCCATTCTCAGGACTAGTAGTGACGTGTGGCACCAAGGCCGAGAATTAAGCGTCCTTTCACCTCTCATTCAGTTTTATTTTCGTCTTCGCCTTTCTCAAGTTCAAATCTTCTTCTGACCATGCAACTTCAGAGTAAATCATTCTTTTCAAAAGGTGTTTCAAAATGTTTTTTTTTGTTTTTCTTTTTTTTGTTAGCTGTTTTTTTCAAAGGAGGGGGCACAGATCAGCCGAGGGGATAAGCCACTCGAAAAAGGGGTTTCGTAACTTTCTCGGACGTTGGGAACGATTAGCGTTCCTGCAGTCGGAGTCGGCGCGACCTCCCAAAGGTCTCGTGTAGGATTCACCTCTACACGTGTCGCCTAGTCCTGGGAACCATACGCGGTTTCTTCACCGAACGAATACGTGATCTATTATACGTAATGTTCGAATTATCTATCACAGATCGCAGACAACCATGTGAATACAGCTCAGGGGTTTTCGACAATACCAGAGGTGATTCGTCACGTTTAGTTCTAGTAGTTATTTATATTCGGTTAATAGGTGCGGTAGAGGAAGTTGTGTAGGAAAACCTCTAATTTTCGCAGAATGGAAACTTCCACATAGATAGATTCCGAATAGAAAGATTTTTCTTCCTTGTCACGTAAGGATTTTAGCAGGGGGGTTAACAACTTTTGAGACACCCTGTATTATTAAATAATAATTCTTCAAATTTTGAAGAATTATTTTTAGAAAGAATAAGTGACAGTACATTAACTCAAAACTGTAGGTAGTTTTAAGACGTGATGTGGTATGTGACTTGAAAGTGTACTATTTTCCAAACTAAAAGAACTTTGTGAGGTGAAGGTAAAATGTGATAAATAATACTTTTTCCACTGTCTTTGATATCTTTATTTACTGCACATCCCTAGGGAGGAGCCGTGCAAGGGCCGGCAGGGCTGGGGCCCCCGAATAAGGACCCGCTATGGTGCTAATTGTTGTAGCTACACAAGTAGTATCATGAGCAGGTTTGGCTAATAGAATTGCTGTACTGCTAATGTATTTATCGCATGGCAGCATACTACAGCAAACAACCTCAAGTTGTTTAGCTGTCTTGCTAAAACAGCGGTGGTTTAAAGGTATTTATTTTTCTCCGTGTACAATTAACGGACCTGGGCTCCAAAAGTATAAAATTACTGGATACAGCTGGAGCTATCGTGTTTTTGTGGTGTAGCTATAGATCTACTAGTCTAATAATTTTGAGGTCGAAAGACTCGTCAGAACTTCCTCCAAATATACACATATCTTACGTATAATTCGGTCTGTTAATTTATATAAATAATAGGTACATTTCTGTTACCGAGTTCAGGGACAGGCTAGTGGCACTTTGTGCGGCGCACGGGTAATCAACTCCGCTGATAAACGGTTGACGTTTTATCCCAGTGGACTCGACACAAATGGTGAGCGAGTGTGAGTGGAGAGGGCTGGTAGATGTCACAAGAAACGACCAGCCGTTCAGTTCTAATGGAACGTCCGAGCGGCCACACCACTCAAGACGGGCCCTTGACAAATGACATCATCTTCAGGAGCGTGACAGTAGAGTGTGTCTGTCGATGTGTGTGCGAGTCGATAAGTTTGCCTTTGTATGCGTATATTGTGAACCAGCTTTTCGTCACCTCCGTTCCCACAGTTCCTGAAGGAACGGTCAATGTCATTTGTGCTCTTGGAAGACGTGACCAGTCCGTCTGGGCAGGTGGTCATCGAAAAAATATATTCCTTGGTTTCAGGAAATGTACAATAGAAATGTACAGATTGGCCACGAGGTACCAGACCTCAACTAAAATTCAGACCACGCTATATCTATTGATTTACCACGTCCTATTGATTCTACCTGTAGACATATTCATCGAATCATAGTCTATGATGAAGGACATGAATCGGTGATTTTACTCACCCCATCCTTATTCTAGCACCGTAATTAATATTAAATTATAGGAACTACCGTTATTGACAATAAAGCTGACAAAGCCGTTTCTGTTGGTTCATTGGCTGCAGGTGGCTTACCGGGTGATAAGAAGTGCCGTATCGTGAGGGTACAAGGAAGTGTTGTTCTGCCACCTGCAGAAATTCGAGAGCATCTCGGAGGCCGAGCTACTCGACAGGTTGTAACCCCGTTTCTTGTTTTCAACCCAGCCGCGCCTCCTAGTGAAATCCTCTTCTTTGGCGATGACCAGCCCCACAACAGTCACCGTCATCATGTTCCCGATCGATGCGTCCGTGAAGATGTGCGACGCCTGAAACATTAACGCAATTACGTTGAGATCTCCAAAAAACGAAAGGACCATTTCAGGGTTGGGATTATAAAGAAAATACTTTGGGGTCACAAGCAGGGGAGTGTCCGTAGGAGGGGGAGGGGGTGGGGGGAGGCTCCACAAACCCCCCCCCCCCCCCAATCTGGGGAAGAGAAAAGTTGGGAATTTCCTTGCAACGAGTTGGGACAGTTGGGAAATCAGTGATACAAGAAGAAAATGTTTTGAAATTAAATAAAAATAAAATATTTGCGAAAATCCATCAAAGATTGAAATTTTATTGACTTGGACAAATAAACTTAAACTTAAATTTAACTCATTTTAAGAAATCAATTAGCGGTATATTTTGATGGGATTATATTTGGAGAAATTTTGTTCCTTATTGGACTTATGTTGGGGGCCCTGATCCTGTCCTGTGTTAATGATTCGTCTGCGAGACTGCGATTTTGAAAGTGCAAGCGATGTAGCTCTTCAGTTGAATTATGTTGATTGTTAGAGTTTACAAGACATTCAAGAATATTTTACACGTAAGTCACGTTAACTTGATTTTATACCTTTCTTTTGTAGCAGTTGGAGTTGCTAAGTACTCCTGTCAGTTAGCCAACTCCAACTGCTACAAAGAAAGGCATAAAATAAAGTTAAAGGTATAAAATAAATTTATTTAAGTCTTACTAATAAATAGATTAAAATAACATTAAAGATAGGTTTTGTGGTCCAGTATTACCTTTAAACCCCATATTTTAATAACTTAAATGAAATGTTAATTCTCTGAATATATTAAGAAAATCAACAAAGTCATTTATCATTTCTAATTAAGGATTCACTCAAATGAATCAACTAATCAGTTTGAAACAGATCTACGTGGAAAACATAACCTAAAATTTGATGTTTGAGTTCGACGTCTAAGTTCGCTTTTTGTTTCCTTCACTGTGGCGCTTTAGGTGGCAGAAATTGGAACCATCTGTTAGCTGTATGCAAGGGCTGCCAGTGCTGCGGTACCGCGGCCCCGTCCCATTCCCTGTGATTTCCACTACTTACAATATTTCAGGCGAAATTTACACTGTACAATTCAAACACGTTCGAAATTTTTTTAAACGTAGAGAAATCAATTTTTTAAAATAAAAAATAGTTGGGTATTTTACAGAGCAACGCCACTGCTCACAAGAACTAATCACGACGTCAGTTATTCAGGATTCAAACAGTAATTAGTGCTTTAAAGGTTGTAACCTGGAGATCACTGATGTTGACAGAACAAATCTTGCGTACATCTTCTGACCATGAGTTTTGCGTGAAAGGTGAACGTGTTTCTAATCTAACGTGGAAACGAGAATGAAAGAGATAATGCTCAACAACACCAGTTAAACCAGGCTCCATGAGTCATTCAGGTAACAAGAGATTCTAGATATGCTGGTAGTTCTCTGTGAGGGCTATTCAACACAGTTGAAAATAATAATGCTGAAGAAATTGTATGAATTAGGGATGCAACATCGGAACCAAATCATCGATTATAACATCAAATGATTAATCGTAAGCTAATAATCGATGTGACCGATTATCAGTTATTGAATAATCGATTAATTAAATAATTCGATTAATCGAAAGCAAATATTTGATTTTAAGTACCTACTTATTTCATACCTATATAAGTTTCCGGTGGTTTTTTCCGTCTATAGGTGACGACCTATTGTTAAATTACAAGGCTAATGCAGATAAAGGAATGCCAAAACGAATAAAATTGCATAAAATAGTTTTTTATTTGATTGAGGGAACCATAAATTGAACCGATAAAAGTTCATATTCAAAAACTAGTGTTTTGGGACATCTTGTAAAAATAAAAGTTTTGAGAGGATATCACCTTTCAAGCGGTTCCGCTCTTGGGTCAGCGTCAGTCCCGCTTTTGAGAATATTCTCAATATAAAATGATAGTTTGACCCCCTCTACAAATCACCCTTCTGTCTAGATCCCTAAAAGATAGATAATTATCATTATAAATTATCATTAATGTTAATAATTATTATCAACTAGTCTAAATTCTTATTAGTTCCGTATAAATACCTTTTATGAATTATTATTATTATTATGGATTATAATATCTGAAAATAATAACTTGATATCTGAAAACCATGTGCTGTGCGAATCAGCTGGGCCAGTATGAACATAAACCTGACAAGCTGCCTCACGATTCACCCACATGTTAACGAACTTATTTGATTAATCCAACGTATTTGATTAATCAATAATTGATGTGACCAATTAATCGATATTGAATAATTATTATTCAATATCGATTAATTGGTCACATCAATTATTAACTTACGATTAATCATTTGATGTTATAATCGATTATTTGGTTCCGATGTTGCATCCCTCATATCCGCTCATCCACCGAAATTTAAGTGAATTGTTAAGTGTTGACGCTAGCGTGAACTATGACATCAATTTTGTTCTTCAACTCATGGATTTCTAATGAAGAAGACAACGAGAACTATATTCACGGATAGGAGGATGGTGGTAAGTATCATCAAATAAGTGGCTATCAGCAATTATGTTATGGTCTATGTTATGGAAACACGTCCTTAAAATGTATTGAAATTCCAAAAAATTTCCATTGCAAAAATTCCTCCTCCACCAACATTCATGGATGAAGGATACCTCTTTCTCTGTTGAAGGACAACAGTCCATTTGAATTTCGCGCCTTATCTGTGTGTGTTGCTGGGTTTGCCTATACGGCTCCCTGATGTTAACAACTTCATGTTATATATAGTTCCATAAGAAGCAGTAGTATCCACCGCCCCGTATTAGCTCGTCGTGTGCTGTAAAACAACCGTTCCCAATAAAATCGTTTTATAATACTCTCAGTGGTAATTAAACCCTTTCCTTGAACAGGTTATGGGCCCAGAGAGGTACTGTGAGTCTTAAAAATATAAAAATAAAAACTGTTAAAAAGTTAAAAGTGTTGAAAAGTGCGAACTCGGAACATGTCATCATTCGCGCTCGGTGACACCAATGGCGTGGAGCGTTTGGTGGATTCTACGTCCTATCCCGTGTGGAAACTGCAAACTAAGGTATTCAAATCTTTGCAGGCTTATGAAATTGTTACCGCAGTACAAATAAAACCAGAAGATGATAAAAAGAAGGCCGATTGGATTAAAAAGGATGCCGACGCACAAAGGGTTATGCTCACTACAATCGATAGGAAACTCTTAAACCTTGTAATAAACTGCGACACTGCCCACGAAATGTACACTAAGTTGTGTTCATTGTTCGAAGGCGCCGATGACGAACATAAAATGCAAGATCTTTACCGGGAGTTTTTCACGTTTACGTTTAAAAAAGGACAAGATATGACAACTTTCATTGGTGAAATGGAAAACTTAGTTTATAAATTAAAGAACTTGAAACAAACTGTGTCTGATGAAATGGTTATCTCTCGTCTCATGGTGGCTTTACCTGAATATTTGAAATCGTCTGGTTTCCCGTCCGCTTGGGACTCAACTCCGACTGCTGAGCGAACATTGGAAAAATTGAAAGTTCGTCTCATTAAAGAAGAATCCAGACATAAAAACGAAGACGCTGAAGTTCCAGTCGCATTCAAGACTTCTAGTAATAATTATCAAAACAATAAGAAAAATAAAAATGAAAATCGTTCACGTCCTAACAACAACAAATCTGAGGGTAAATTGCGCACTGTTCAATGTTGGTCATGCAAAGGACGGCATTATCAAAAAGATTGCCCCAATAATGAGGAATCAAATAAAACTCCTTGTCGGTACTGTAAAAAGACTAATCATACAGATTCTCAATGTTTTTTCCGTCCTAAAAATCGCGAAAATGTCAAAACTAAAGTCTCGTATTTGACATGCACTAAAAATGATAAGTCTTCCTCTGATGCTTTTGTAGTTGACTCAGCGTGTTCTTTTCACATGATAAAAGACATGCATTTGTTCTCGAATTTGAAGGAAAATTCTACAGTTGTAGGAACAGCTAAAAATAACGAAATGTTGACTGCAACGGGTAGAGGAATTGTCGAAACTGATGACTTCATTCTAAAAGATGCTCTTTACGTCCCTGACTTGTGTACCAATCTGATATCTGTTGCTGAAATAACCAAAAATAATGGAGTCGTCTCTTTCACGAAAGATGGAGTTCAAATTAAAAATGGAAATAAAATTACACTTCAAGGTGAAAAGATGGAAAATGGACTTTACCAAATAAAATCATCAAATGACTTGCCTTCTGCAAATGCTAAGGCCCTGATAACAAGAAACCCTTCAGCTTTGGAGATGCACAGGAAATTGGGACATCCTGGTGCTTCATCCATGAGAGAAACAGCAAAATTAGTTCACGGTATGAACTTAACAGATAAAGAGATCGATTCCATGCCTGCTATATGCGAAATCTGTTTAAAAGCTAAACAAACTCGACTGCCTTTCAGCACAGTACGGCAGAGAGCTGAGAGACCCCTTCAGTTGCTCCACTCGGATCTCCTAGGACCATTTGGCACTGAAACATGGGATGGTAAGCGATACATATTGACCATTCTCGATGACTTCACTCACTATGTAACTGTCTATCTGTTGGCAACAAAAGATGAAACATTTGATCATATAAAATCGTATGTGCTGCATAGTGAAGCAAATAAAAATCTCAAAGTTGCAACAATCCGTTGTGACAATGGTACAGAATACACCAACAATAAAATGCGAAAATGGTGCCAAAATAAAGGAATTGAACTAGATGTCACAGTTCCAGGAACTCCACAGTTGAATGGAAAAAGTGAAAGACTTGGAAGAACCATAATGAATAAAGCAAGAGCACTGCTGATGGACTCTGACATGAACGAAGAAATGTGGGGCGAAGCAGCTTTTGTTGCTGCATACTTGGTCAACAGAAGTTATTCTGAAACTGTAAAAGATGCCACCCCATCAGAAAAATGGACGGGCAGAAAACCAGACTTGTCTCGTCTCCACCGTTTTGGATGCTGGGCTTACGCTAAGAAAACTGGACACTTAAAAAAGCTTGAGTCACGTAACGAAAAATTGATTTTCGTTGGGTATGCTCCAAATGGCTTCCGACTCTGGGATGCCAGACGTCGTCAAATTGTCCATTCAAGAGATGTCATATTTTATGAAGATGATAATATTCCAGTCGATAGCCGCAGCATTCAGGAAATAATACCATTGTGGGAAGAATGTGATACCATCGAAGGTGAAGAAGATGATGAGGATGACATCCTGAGTGAATCTGAAGATTCTGATGACAGCACATCTGAAATAAACTCTGTAAATCTGCAAAATGATAGAGCTGCGGATAGCTCTGATAACGATGAAAACAACAGACTCCGTCGGAACATAAGAGTTCCCTCTAGATTTGACGGATTTGTCATGCTGTCATACAGAGAAGCAATGTCCAACCCTGATAGTGACAAGTGGAAAGTCGCGTTGGAAGAAGAGAAGAATTCATTGGCTGCGAATAAAACACGGGAATTCGTCGACGAAAAGATGGCATCTGGAAAAGAAATTCTATCCAATCGATGGGTTTTTCGTGTGAAGGACGACAACACCTATAAAGCTAGACTTGTAGTGCGTGGATGTGAACAAGGAAATCACGTTGATCTAGAAGAAATCTACAGCCCAGTGGTGAGTTCTGATTCACTGAGGATAATATTTTCTATTGCTGCATCTGAAAACCGCCACATAATAAAATTTGACATTAAGACTGCTTTCCTATATGGGAAGCTGAAAAAAGAAATCTTCATGAAAGTACCAGAAGGATACAACAAACCTGGAAAAGTCTGCAGATTAATAAAAGCATTGTACGGATTAAAAGAAGCACCTGCAATCTGGAATGGACGTTTCACCGAAGTTTTGAAGGATAAAGGATTTCAACCAATCAAATCAGATAGATGTTTGTTCAAAAATGAGAATAGCTCAATAATTATTGGTATCTACGTCGATGATGGACTTGCGATCGGCGATGACCTTGTTGAACTTCGTGATGTCATCAATAATTTGAAGAAAGAATTCTCCTTGAAATCTGAAGAAAATCCCTCCTCATTCCTTGGAATGGACATACGTCGTGATGCTTCTGGAATAACCCTAACACAGGAAAATTATGTTAATGGTGTTCTTCGAAAATTTGGTATGAACGATGCCAAGTCTGTAAAGACCCCTGCAATCAACGAAGACTTGAGAGCAAGATCTTTGAAGAAGACAACGTACCCCTACAGAGAAGCGGTTGGTAGTCTGCTCCACCTCTCCACAAAAACTCGAGCTGACATCGCCCAAGCTGTGAACCTAGTGAGCAGACATATTGAAAACTACACCCAAGATGATGTCAATTCCCTGAAAAGAATCTTCAAATACTTAGCTGGGACTCGCTCAAGAGGATTAAAATTCGGCGTTGATAACGATCTGCGAACTCTAATTGCATTTAGTGACTCAGATTATGCTGGTGACGCAGAAAGCAGAAGAAGCACAACTGGTTACATCGTCATGTACGGTGGCGGACCAATCACCTGGTGCTCCAGAAGACAGCCAATCGTGACTTTGTCTTCAACAGAAGCAGAATACGTCGCTGCCGCCGACTGTTGCAAAGCTGTAACCTACCTGAAAAGCCTAATTGAAGAACTTGTTGGAAAACGAGTGAGCGTACAGCTTAACATTGACAATCAGAGCTCAATCAATTTAATAAAAACGGGTGTAGTGAATAGGCGAAGTAAGCATATTGATGTACGTTATCATTATATTCATGAGAAATATTCAAATGGTGAAGTTGAGGTGATATATTGTCCAACTGAATATCAAAGAGCAGACATATTTACAAAACCTCTTGGTTCTGTTAAATTTGAAGAACATTGTAAATTCATCATGCAATGAAAATTATTTTATTTACATGCTTTAAAAGGTTGATTGAAAAGTGAAGAACCATAATATCTTTGATTTGATTTAAAACTGTGTGTTGAGCTGATATGATGTACTTATTAAAGTATCTATGCTTAAGAAGTGGTTTTTTAGTTGAAATTTTGATTTGGGATGTACATTTACTTAGGTAATTTGTTTAAAAACAATTTTTTTTGAAAAGGTTTCGTTTACTTTGAAGTTTTGTATGATTATGTTTTTAAAAAATTAGAAGAGGGTGTTGAAGGACAACAGTCCATTTGAATTTCGCGCCTTATCTGTGTGTGTTGCTGGGTTTGCCTATACGGCTCCCTGATGTTAACAACTTCATGTTATATATAGTTCCATAAGAAGCAGTAGTATCCACCGCCCCGTATTAGCTCGTCGTGTGCTGTAAAACAACCGTTCCCAATAAAATCGTTTTATAATACTCTCAGTGGTAATTAAACCCTTTCCTTGAACATTCTCCATGGCTGAAGGATTGGTACCTCTTTCCTTCATCCATGAAGCTAGTAACAATAAAAACGACGGTTTGCTCTAATTTGTGTTAATCGATTAATCGGTTTTCGAATACAACTGGATTTTGAAAGCATTTTTCAAGCATCTTAGAATGCATCAAATCCTGATGTATTCGAATACCGATTAATCAGCATTAATATCGATTAATCAGTACCTACTAAAATATGTAAAATAAATAGGATTTTAAACTCGCCTACATGCAAATCTATTACTATGTACATTCAATAGATTTCCATGTAGCCAGTCCAAAGCCTGGATAGAGAGTGATGGGAATCAATTAATTTCTAACTAAGCTAAGTTTTCGGCTAAGTTACGGTAGCAAACAACCACTCCTTGTCAATCCTGAAGGTAGTATCTGTTATGAGTGGGGCATGTCCTAAAGGGGGTGTCTGTTCTACCGTTGCGAAGCGCGGTACACAGCTAGTCGATTAATAAAAATAATCGGCAGCTAAACATCGGTTAAAATTAATCGATTAATCGGGGCCAAATAATCGATTATCCGATTAATGATGATCCCTAGTATGAATGAGTTTTAATAAGTGATTTCAAGGCCACGAGGCTACGAGTACCTACCCAAGCAAGCATGGTTTCGTGAGGGTCAAAATGAAGAAGGTTTTTAAAAAATGTTCTTCAGTAGGATTGAACCTGACAACCACTTGAAGATAACGAGGTCGACGTGACGTAGATTTCATTCAGAAATTCCTACGCAAGCGCCTTTCATAGAGGCCTTCTATGAAAAATTTGCATTTCGCAAAAAAGAAACCCGGACGGCATGCGGTCTCTGGGAAATGAATTGCTTCACTCGACTATTCCAAGCACGACCGTGAGGCGACTGATAGTGCGGCGAAATGACGTGAAGGATCTCCGAATGATAGGCTCAAGGGGCCTGCGCGAGCGCGTGACCAACCTCCAATACCGGTAAACAGCGTAGGATCCTACTCCCACAAAACCCGCATGGGGACGTTATGAATTTTTTCTTTGTTTAACAAAGAGAAGAAAATAAAAACTACACAAACCGCTAGACATGAATGGACGTGACGTAAGGGGCGAGTTTTATCTGCGCTGTAGGTCCGTTTTTTGTGAAGAACCAATTTCTGCGTAGGATGACGTACGCACTGATGGAGCTTTGCATGCCTACCGTTAATTTAATTGATGGAAACAGACGTTTCCCCCCTGCATTCGTGTGAGCTCTTTCCCACACAGAAAATAGACGTCTGGGTCATTCTCATAATAAATACGATTCTATAATAATTATAAATAAATATAAATTCTCATATCAAATGTTGACCATTTGAGGTCTGCAGTCTTTAACATCGTTTTTTACATGGGTTTTCAGCTTCAAAAAAAGGTTTTTGGTATCAATTTGTAGGTTTTTTTTGGAGAGGAATGCAGCCGTATCGTTAGAAAGTAAAAAGTAACTAGCACATTCTCCCGTATTGGAATGTTTCTGTGACCGTGGAAGGACATAGGGGGGTTCACTTCCGGATCCGATGCATAGGGGTGGGGGTTTATAGGCCGAAATATAAAAATCTTAAATTCTTCCTTCTCGTGAGACAGGTGAGTATTATTTTTGGTATTTAGGGTTATAAGTGTTTGTAAAGGGACAAGTAAGAGGTATAATCCGTTAAGGCCAGGTAAGAGTGGCAGATGGATCCACCCCGAGTTCTGCCCGTCCGGGACAGGTAACAGATGTAGATGGACACACCCCGAGTTCTGCCCGTCAGCGACGTGGCCGACAGCTAGAGGATAATATTATTACGGAACGGTATTGTTTTTAGTTCACATTTAGTTAGATTTTTGAGAGTTTTGAATTTTTTGAGACCATCTGCAGCTTCGTACAAACAACCGTTTGTTCACAATGAGGGCTCAAAGGCTGATCCGGTATAAACTTGTCAACAGGATCGTGAATCACTGTAACAGGCCAGTGTTCATACTAAGGAACACCTGTTAGGAACATCACATGGTATTTGTGATGTAGATTATTTTGTTCTGAGGCAATTTTCGTGCTACGGAATGGATGTAATTTTGAATGTTTGTTGGTGGATGTTTCTTTTATAGAAAAATTATTGCCGACGTAGGTAGGTGGAATTAAAAACCCCAGAATTATATCGGAACATTTTATTTGTAATTACCTCATCATCTCTATCTTTAGTTTCTGCACAAAGATTCATTTCTCATGCGCATTCTCCATTAATAATAATTAGTAATAATTATTAATAACTAGGAAGGTACTAATAAATAATATTAATGATTAATAATACCTAATGTACATCATTACTTCATAATAATTATTAAAAATTAATTATAATTCATAATCTGCCATTTAGTGATCTGGAGAGAAGGGCGATCTGCATGAAGAAGATAATAAACCGTTGACCGTGAACCGTCAAATATGTGCACGCAAAAGTTGGTCTTAAATTGTCGAGAAAGGTAGAAAACAAAAAGGTCCTAAAAAAACGAGTTCAAGAAAACCTGGTTGAGGCTGCCCAATTAAATGTGGAGCAGTATGTCTCTTGATCTTATCATTCTTGGACAGCAGCAATTAGTTACTGAAGACACGAGCCAATCAAGGCTTGCTGAGACGTTTCTGACATTTATTCGTAGTTTTATTGCGTGAATCAATTAGTAGAAAAGCTGCTGGGTCATGGGGCTTTCGTGGATAATGAAGTTTACAATGGGCAAAAGACGTTGCACGCATCGATAGCCGATGGCGATGTCGGAAGATTTACGGGTTGATTTTCGTGTGGACTATCTGGCATCGACAGGCCTGCTCGATCAGCTCGAAACAGGTTTCAGACCACGGTCGACTAGAACCAATGAAGACCTCTTGTTTGGCAGATTTGAGGCAAACAATAGAGTCGAGTCTGCCTCGTTAGTTTTCTCGTTTAAACGGATTCGATCTTGATGAAGAGGCCGATAAGTACTAATAAGGGTTTCCGACATTTTAAACAATTCCGGTTCCAAAGAACCGATGTCTTAATTTGCTGGGTATCCATTAACCTGACATGTTAGTGACACAGTATGCCAATAACTTCATTGATGCAAACCACATTGATTATTCTCGACCAGTCCCTGATGCCATGTAAGCAATAAGCAGCGCACTAACTAGTTACACCATTAATAAATACTTACATCGAACAAGTACAGCTCAAGCTGAAATTGTATTGGAAATATAAAACTACCACTAACTTGAAGAGTCCCATTAACTGCATTCGTGGGATAATTGACGTTTTCTTTTCCTCGAGAAAGTAACGCAATTTCCTGGGCTTCAATATTGCCGAGTTCAAACGATACGCTCTTTCAGCGAACCGCTTTATGAAAAACCTCGGATGAATATTTAATGGCCTCCTGGAGTACGGACAGCCCTAAACCCCCATATTGCTTACTAATAGGATCGGCATAAAAATCCTTTAGAATGACCCAAGAAGGTGAAGTATCTAAACATTTGCAAGTCGAAATTAATCCCATTAGACGGACACGCAAAGTATCGCCCCTCCTTCGTTTCATTCTTGAATCCCTTGATGTATGAGAGAAGATTTTTTGTACATCCAACACATACTTGCCCGCTGAGTGATTAAATGGGTTTGAAAAAAAAAAAAAAAAAAAAAAAAAAAAAAAACCCAAGCAGCATGGCTATAAGAGCACATTTTTGAAGAAATAACTGGTTTTATGTAAAATGTCTCAATTTTTTTGATCCACGACAGAAGATTTTAAATAATACAAAACCACTATACAAAACCGATATACCTACCAAATTAAAATTTACCGAAAATTCATTTTTCTTCCTCAAACTTGAAATAAGATTAACTAAAAGTAGATTTCCTGGGGAACAGGCTTCTTGCTTCCTTAGACCAATTGCAATCCTTTACTGCCTAAAAATGGGAAGGTCACGAAACCTGCAGTCCGATATCACTGGGATTTATTCATCAAATACACGGAAATTCATTAAGAGGCTCACCGTGGCCAAGAGGTTGAGGACGTAACTGTTCAGATCTTTGCCGTGGTACTCGGCCATCTTCCTGTCAGCGACGACCATAAGCTCCAAGTAATATTCTTGAGAGGTGGACCGCTTGCTGCGCCTTCGGCTCGTTTCGTCGTCGTGCTGTTCATGATCTATGGCGAACAGAGAGAAGAAAACGGAAATGTTAACAACTGAAGGGTGCGAGGGTCGACAGCACATTATAATATTGCCTCATAAAGTAATATAAAGCTAATGGAATCTCCATGCTCACTTCTACTCGGGTTGGGTGTTGTGAACATGATTATTTCCGAAAACAGGGAAATAATCTGAATGGGAGGTAGTAATTTGACTAAAAGCAAAACAGATGGTGAAACGCTCACTATACAAAAATCTGTGCTAATATATAGAGATGTATTGCAACCACTATACGAGTATTAGTGGAAGGACTACACATACTGACTAGCGTCGTCGATTTCCATCAATATAACTACGAGTACCTACTAAAAATGTCTGAAATGACCTTCTTCATAAAACTACGTTCAATTTGAATAAACCATTTTATAACCATGAACATTTGGCTGATATTTTGCCATTTTATTCGAGCTCATATTGACAGACTTCAACCTTTATCGTTGTGTGCTAGGTTATTTCAGAGTGTTTGCCCTTCACAGAACAGCTCTACTCTCCTGGGTCGTGACATAGAATCGGTCCTGACTTCAAGCCATCACTTCGCACATTACAAAGCACCTTCGTACACACGAAGCTAAAATTGCTCATGGTCAAATTTTATAAAAAGGCTGTGCATTTTTTACAAATGAGACCTTTCTCAAACGGTATTCAAGCTTACCACTTTTGGTCGGAAATTAAACGTAGAATACTTATTAAACAGGTGTAAGTAACGCAAGTGGTGTCCTAAGGTTTTAGTCAAATTCAACCTTTTCCAAGGCAAAAGCAACCGTTTCCCAACCCAAATACCCTTTCTAAATAACATTCAAACTTTTCTTAACCAAATTCAACTTCTTTCATTTTTCGATGAGTGTATGCGTGGAGTTAATGCGAAGTAGTGATTAATACCTAGTATTTACCTAATAAAACGTGCTTAGAATCACGAGGAAATAATATTTCAAGAAAATAATTAAATAATATTACAAGAAAATAATCGAGCTTTATACTAGGTAATTTAATATTTAGACTTTCGACAGTTAGAATAGCATCAAATTATATATTATATAATTTGATGCTATTCTAACTATCGAAAGTCTAAATATTAAATTACCTAGTATAAAGCTCGATTATTTTCTTGTATAGATGATTATGATTAAACCTTCTATGTTAGTTTATGTTGAGCGTTACCAAAATAAATGAAATCGTGAGTATTCAAATCGTCGAAATGAATCGTGAAACGTGACCGGGCGGTCTCTTCCGTCGCCCGATCCGAATAGAAATCGATTAATCATAGCTGGGAAGGGAATAAAAAATCAATTGAGACCGGACAAGTGGCGTTAAATTAACTAAACCGCAAAAGGGGGATATGAGGAAACATGAACAAAAAATATGAAGATTCAATCGTGAAATCGAGTGAAACAAAAAAAATAAATAAAAAATAAAAAATTATCATTACGCAACAGAGCGATGAGGGACGTGAAGTTTGCTCGCTCCTCGGCGGAATTGAAATTGGAATCTGAGTTTCCAATTGCACGGCCAGCGCCGGCTTCAATTAGACCGTTAAGTGGATTGATGGGAGGTTTTCATAGCCGATGGATTGTTTACGAGGCACGAATTACGTGTTATACAGCCTTCTGATGAATTGGTCAAGTTGATCGTCGAGCAGATGGCAGTAAAACGAGGAGAGTGATTTGGGAAAAATTGAAAACTGTATGTATGCAGTTATGTTTGGAGAATGGGATCAACGCGGTGAGCTCAATTGAGTTCTTCTGGAAGATTCAATTCATCCTAAATTATCTATCTCAACTCGATTCAAAATGAACTTTTTTCGGCGTTTTTGAGGTGATTCGAGGTCTTCTCGAAGGTCCTTTTCATTCGAAATGACTATCTCATTTTTAGCCAATGTTTCGAAGAAAAGGAAGCTACTGTTCTCGGTCCAAAATTATTAAAAATCGAATTTCCGAAAAATTGTCATACCAAATCCGTTTCAGACGGTAACTCTCGATAAAAAGTTCAAATTTGCACCAAAAAACTGTCTCGGCAATCGAAAGGCTAAGTTCGTAAATGGGCAGAATTGGGCCACTCCAAGGGTGGGTTGTGGTAGTTTCAAGGGGGAAGAAATTACCCATAAATTCCAAACATGAAACAGTCTGACAAGTGACACCTCATTTTGAACGATATTTTTACGCTGGTTACGATGGTGAAGTCAAAATTGCGATATCTTATTCCGTTCGCAAACTGGTGCACATTGAATATGAAGAAACGTGGTTGTTACTTGAGATGTTCTTCACGGCTCACCTGCTCTAATCTGATAACAGAATTCTGACTTTCCCATCGTGTACATCGTTGAAACTGTGGTGTTACACGGCTAAAAATCGAGACAAAATTTGTGATATAACCAGTAAAATGGAGACGCCTTACATAAATCAGTCGTTTCTTCGAAAATTCGCTCTTATAGCCATGCTGCATTGCGGTGGTTTTTTGACGTTTTCGAGGTGATTTGAGGTATTCTCAAAGGTTTCTTTTATCCTATATGAAATCTCAATTCGATTCGAAATCAACTTTTTCGACGTTTTGGGATGATTCCAGTTCTTCTCAAAGGTCCAATTCATCCTAAATGACTATCCCGATTCGATTCGAAATAACGGTTTTTCGACGTTTTTATTCGATTTTCTAAATCTATCTTGAAACTGAAAATTGATAAGTATTTCGAAAGACACTAAAAATTCGTCTGCAACGGTTTCTGGTCTTAGCCTCTTCTGTCCCTGTGGGGGTTTCCTTTGAAGGGTTAACTTTTAATTATTTTATTCGATACCAGAATTTTCCGTACCTACATTGAAACTTCAACGTCAAAAATTGTAAGGGAAGATTAAAAATAGTTTTCCTAACTTCTTATGGTTCACGATTATGATAAACCAAAATTATGAAATAAATAGTGGCTATATTAAACGATGCGAGTGTAACGAGTACACTTCAAACTGACTTAGGCATGACCCAACACTGATATAATTACATTATAATAGTTATTATAATAACACTGATATAATTATAATTTTATTATATATAAGTCGTTAATACAGTTTGAAGTGTACCCGTTCAACTTGCTTCGTCGACTATAGCCTCAATTCATCATTTTGGTTTATCATAATCATGAACCAATAGAATTTGAACCAGAATAATTATTCAAGTCGCATTTGATTAAGGATTAAGATAGATAGAAGTCAAAACTTTATGCGATTTTATCGGCCACCATAATTTTATTAGGGTATTACTGCATTTAAAGAATTGACAGTATAAAATCCATGTACGTAATCGAGAATTCACGACACGATGCCGTTTGCGAAAGAATTAGAACGAATATGGTGAGCACATCGAAGTTGCAACCGACATCTCTCAACTCCGGACGCTTAGCCGTCATGAAATTAAGCTCTACCAAGTAGGCAGTTGGCCCCATTCCACTGATATTTATACCTGTTTTATTTTTACGAGGTAACAAAAAAAAAAGAAAAAGAAAAAGAAAAAAGAAAAAAAAGAAAAAAAGAGCCGCGGAAAGAAGACACGAAAATTGCTTTTATCCAAGTCCATGTCCTTATTGGTTGCCCCACTGGCGGGTGATTCTAGAGCCAGGAATCTGTCAAGTAGGAATAGAGTGACTCGACCGGGTTTGTCGCCCCTGGACTGAGAAAAAATGTGAGAGAGGGTTTTAGTCAGCTGTTAATAGGATCAGGGTAATCCACTTAGTGAGGGAAAATGACATCCACGATCCATCAGGGAGCCCCCTTCTTTTAAAGTGAATGTAAGCAGGCAATAACATATGACCAAATGTCTGTATTAATCATTGTAAACTGTAATTACATTGCAATATACCAGTTGAAATACACGTTTTTCAACGCATCAAAAATTTCAGATCAGTCAATCTGAAGTAATATTAAGAATCAATCGAAAAAAGCTTTGGATTCAGAGCAAATGAAGTAAAAACCTTCCGAAAGCACTGCCCTGCTAAACGGTAAAACGCCTCAACTCAAAATTCAAAACATTGCAGAAATTCCCTACAAAGTTTTTCACTGAAGCCTTTGATGTAAGTTGACTGCAACTCATTATAAAAACCCCATTTTTTGGTGAGATATCGATATAACTTCAACCAATTCCACGGTTGAAAAAAAAAAGAAAAAAAAAAGTCGCAAATTAATCGATTTATAATTTTGGCGATATTAAAATTGGCGATTTTAAAATTTCCAGCTTCCGTTTAGGGATTGTTTGTTTACCTACGTAAAATGCCTCAACTTGCTCGTGAGGCAGTTACCTTAACGTAAACAACTCAATCTAACGGATGTTTTGTTCGGAAATTTTGATTGACTGCCTCAACCGAAATCTGAAGCCAAAATAAAGTTATTGTAGGTAAATCGCCTCATCTCAATATTTTGGTGTTGAGGCGTTTTACCTTAACACTAGCGCGAAAATAAATCAGTTTTGATGCATTTTCATCCTAGAGTTGAGGCGTTTTACCTTAACAGCGTGTCGTTGAGGCGTTTTACCCTAACATTGACCAATTGTCGTATGGTTGTGGTTTGAATTTCCTCCACTTCCGGTTCGAATTTTGAAATTTGGATTTCGTTAATGAAAAGGCCAGGTGAAAAACAGGGGGGTTCCGTAAAAACCCCAATCTCGTAAACATTGGACTTGGGGCGTTTTTATTTAACAGGGCCGAATAAGAAAACCAGTATTTATACTTAGAATTTATAAATTGTCATTGGCCCCATTAAGAGCGTAATTCAACCCAATCAGCAATAACATTGTTGTATACAACAATGAGGCGAATTTCTCATTCAAATTATCACTTTTTGTTCCCTATCAAGTACATCCGGATGATGAATCAGAGTTTCAATGGATAAATAATGCTCATTGAACGGAGCTGGATATTCGATCGCCTCCAATGTCTCCGCTACTTACTGTGCGGTTTCCGTATGAATCCTCGATCCGTTTCCTCTTCGAGGGAAGATAACATCGTAGGACTTCGTTTTATTTGGGCCTCATTACGCGTATACCCACTTAGGGCGTAACTCCAACTATACCAGAGACAGGGACTAGCGTGCTCCAGCCCTTTTGTCTGCCCACATGTTCTCTTGTTAGGTTTCCACTCCTTTTATTGGTAATGGTAAGTACCCCCGCTTGGTTTGTTGTTCGATCGTGGTTAACAACAAAGTATTGGACGCTCTGAGGTTTCGCTGTGTCCGGCACAAATGTTCTGTTCGTATGTTATAATAAGTCGCCGGACAGCCGAGATGGGTGCACTCGGGGAATTTACTGCACTTGAAATCGTCTACCATTGTACTGCCCCTCCTTAGCGAAAAAGTCGTATCTGATTTTTTGGCCAAAATGAGTTAATGGTACCTTTACGTTTTGGGGGTTGTTTTCTACAAATATCGTAGTCCCAGAGTCACCTTAACGGCAATTGCATCAAAACGAATACCGGCTTCATGTTGATTGCATGGGTTTTGCTTACCAAAGTTCACAGGAATCGTAACTGACTCCAGGATTTTGGTCTACTGAAAAGGACACTTACGAATATTAAATATTCCAATGATCGATATACTTGCTACTTTTTTCGCAGATACAGATTTCCATCCTGGCACTCCTGGAGTCAATTACGATTCTTGTGAACCTTCTTCGTGGAACCTTATTCACATCATCTTTAACGAGACGGAACTTTCAATTAGGTCACAAGGTAAGCAAGAACATAATTTTTACTCTTGATATTCAAGTGCATTCTTATTTTACATCCATTATTAGAATTTTTGAACCGTTGCATACCTTCAAACGAAAATGTTTGTGATAGAACACGTGAACGACTCTATTTGAAGGTTTCTAACATACTAAACCAAACGCCGCACAGTGGGGCGAATGGCCAATCTACGGAAAGAAATAATTGTTAATAATAATAATAAGATGACATTTGTTTTATTGTAACTAATTGTGATTTATAAATCGTAAATTTGTTGATAAAACGAATGTGTCAAATCATTCATATGTTATACCAATACCTTAGCAATCATTTTCATTCAGATATATCCTTAAAGTCGAAATAAATTGTTAATAAGCACACTTCAATTCGAGTGAAATGTTTTATCTCGCCTGATTTGAATTTTCCTACAAACTTCAAAAAATTCCAATTTACTTCAATTTTTGGGCTACAAAGGTACTTTCGAGTAAAATGTTCAAAATTTCTCAAAAAATTAAAATGAATAATAATAATTTGACCATCATTTTTTCGCGATTTTTATTCCTTTTTCCAGTACGATATGGGTAAATTGTTTTAGACAAGTAGAATGCCATATTCGTGCTAAGCATATAATTTCCTGTAGGACAGGACGACTTTTGAATGGTTTCAGCCTTGACTGGTCATTCGCTCCACTGTGCGCCGTTTTTTTGTTGTTGCTGCAAACTTGCACGCTTTTTTGTTGATACTTACAATTGTACAATTTGTGTTACTTCGTGAAATTCATTTTTTTCAGAACTTCTAATGCTACCTGCTCATGGTCACTAGGGGTTGCAAAATGTTTGCATTTACCTTGGGTTACAACTGAATCTAATCTTTACTATGCAACAAGCAAAATTTGCTCTTTACTATTCAAGATCGTATTTAATACGATCTAATCATCTGTATTATATACAGTGAATGCATTCAAATTAACTAAGGTAGTTAACTGTTGTTGTTGATTACATTTCAACATTGTTGCGTGCCAAACGATATTTGAAGTGAATTGCATTTTTGTATTTGTAACACAAAACACTGGGAAGAGAAGGCTGAAACCTGATGGAAATTGAAGGTAGGTACTTATTTGGTAAAAACTGTTTTAATCTACAATGTTGTGCCATTAAACGTTTTAAGATTCAAATTTAATGTTACCCAATAAGTATTTCATAGTGATCATCTTTTTATAAGCGTGAAAAATAAAAAATGTGAACACTCAAGTACTCACCTAAACTTAAGTAGTATCTACTCAAGATTGCGGTACATAAACTAAAGACACGAGTTGTTGCTTCGTAAATTATCCCCAATTTTAGTCCACAATACGAGAATGAAATTCGTAAGCGTTTTTTGTTATCTTCGGATGGAAAAAAACAATTTCTGACATCGCTATTCGATCCACCAAGAAATTTTCTACTAGGAGAAAGTTCAAGTTCAAGGTTATTTTGGAAACTAACACCAATATCGGAGAATTTCGACACAAAACCTATTGGACCGATTTCCTAAAAGTACACGACGATTTCTGCGCACACGACTTTCTCGCTAAAGACAGCTGTGTACGGGTACATTTCGCAACGAACTGCCAAAAAGTTGGAGGTCAGTAACTGAACTACCATGAACGAATAATTGTTTTGAATTCGGATTAATTTGTACATCTTGCGTGTCTAAATACAGTAAACCGTTGCTGATCTCTCTCGAGTACGAACAACTTTATAATTGGGAACGGGCACACACCGAGATCATGAAATATGAGTCTGACTGTAAAACCTTTGTAATTTGTGTCTGATTAGGTCCAACGCGTTCCGCACCTGTTGAAACTAATAACGAAGATGGGACCGGATTCCTTCTCGGTCATTTTTTTCGAAGTTGAAACACGACGACGGCAAATTGACCTTTCGGAAAGGATAATTAAGCTCAATGATAAATCGAGTCGGCTCTGAATCTGGCGGAATGAAATTCCTGATATAAGACCGTTCCCGACATCTCGTGCTGTGTTAATTGTTGACAGGAGCGCTAAGTCAAAGATTTCCGACGTTGAGGTTATGATATTTTGTGGTTGAGTTAACATTGTTCAAGATTAAAATCCGTTGAGTTCACCAATCAATCTACAATATCTGCACATTTTGTAATCAATACGCATGCATTCAAGATCTACAGTGTTGTCCTGAAATGGAACACTGGCGACCCTCCGATACTCTTCACTCCCTGTTTTGCCCTTAAAAAGTCAGGAATATCGATATCTTGCTCCAATACCTTTCAAGAATTCGACAATACTAATAAAGAGAAGGCGGAGTCTTCTAAAAAATCCCGTTTTATGTCATAAAATATGCAGTAAAAACATCCGAAATATGTGCTTAAATATGCACTAACAAAATCGGAATTAGACTTTTTTAGCCAAGTTTCATTGGTGTCAAATAACAAATTCGGGTTTAAAAGTAATATTGAATGAGCATCCCAGGTACTATAATAATCAGTATTTGCTTGACATCAAGTACGCATTATAAGGCATTTGATGTACTTGATGTCAAGCAAATACTGATGCTAAACTGGTGCCTACATGTTCACACAACTGGAGGACCATTATTGTAGTAGGTACAGTAGTATTGTACAATCATTGTAGTATTAGCGACAGTAGAACAAGCAGTGCATCTAATTTGAAACTCTCTGTTTGTAGGACCGAATGTTTTAAGAGAAATCCATACAATAGGGCAATCTATTTTATGTTTATTAATAAGCTCAATTTAAATTATTGACCCCTGACTTGCTTAAAAAACGTGTTGTTGAAATGTTCAAATCATGAAGAGAGATTGTAAATGGTAATAATAATTTTGGCGGATCTGTACACTTCACTCGCTTCCTTTTTGTATACTGGCGCTGTTTATAAAGATTAGGTATTTATTTTTGTAACAAATCCATCGGCTATCTCAAGTTCATTTTGAACTTTTTTGTCGGTGGGCTTTTGTTCATTTGGATCATATTTTGATGTTTATATTTGATCATTTTTTCCCAATAAATATTATTATTATTATTATGTTATGGGTCCCGAACAAAGCGTTATGCGTCCATGATAGACTTAGTCTATATATCATGCAACGGTATATCAGCTCCCGAGTGACGTCTCGAGTACCACTCGCTTCTTTCGCTTCATTTCCGAACGTACAATATATTTTCAGAGTGCAGCGACCCTACGAGATCAGGCGGAAGCGTTCGGACGCCTGCTCCTTCTCAAATGCTCCCCTTCCCAACTCGTACGGGCTCTTGGCCGAGTACACAGTCAATTTTTAAAGTGCGAGGTTTCTGTTTATATTTCCACTTCCTATTCTGGCTGCTCCTTGGAAACGTGCTTCTTATTCGAGAGCCTGCTCCCCAGTGCACCTGACGTGTTTTGATTTTCGAGTTTATTTACCAGGGGCTTAGGCCTCGAATTTCTCCTCGAACTTACTCGTGGTAAACAGAATCATTGTAACCTCCCACATCTGAATTTACGCCTCAAAATATACCTAATACAGTGAAACCTGTCTATAGTGCAATCTCAAGGGACCAGAAAATTTGTCCACATTAAACAGTTTTTCCACATCGCCCAGGTGCCAAGATACGAGTAATCGAATGGGGGGAGGTTAAGAAAAACAAGGCTATTTCCACTGAAATATGAGTAATCTCTACACTGTTAGACCGGTTTCGGCGATTAAAACATCGTCAGTAACAGTGTACTCACATTTCAGTGGAAATAGACGATTTTTTCAAATACTCTTGTTTTTTCTTAACATGGGTTTCAACGATTTCGTCGCGAGTGATTTAGTTCGGGGGAAGGTTGTCAATGCGATGAAAAAGATGAATAATATTCACACATATCATGTGTGTATTTAAAAAAATTGTGTACTTTATTTACGTACCTACATACAGTACAAAACGGGTTCATGAATTCGTAAAATCTTGAAACATTATTCATTCCATTTAAAATTTCGTTTTATATATCAGTTGAGTACCTAATTTCTCGATTAGAATTTCCATTTTCCCATAGAACTTCTGCCATAACAAGTCCTCTACATCATCTCGTACCAATCCGAAAACAAGTCCCCTTCCCCTACACAAGTTCAATAATTTTGATTTTATCACCTAACTTGAGGTCCTTCTTCGGTGCCATTGTAAACAAAAGTGAGAGTCTGTTCAACTGGTGACTAATGACGCAGTTGGATTGTATCGTCACTATAGTTCTAACATACCATATCTACTTTTTCCACATGTCCAGCTGAGTGTAAAAACTGATGCATCTAATCCATTGAGTTATTTATTTATATCACTGGCTTCATATTTTCCAACCCGATCCAAAGAAACTGTGCCTTTGTACGTCAAATGTGGAAAACCTATCTAACGCCGAAATGGAAAGATCAGGGTCATAATCTTTCCATTTCCGCGTTAGACAGGTTTTCTGAAGGAAACAGAGATATTTCCCATATTTGGCAGGTTTTCCGCTTTACGCAGAGTCCACATTAGACAGGTTTCACTGTAGGTTTCACTGTACATCATATAATTTTCATTTAATTTAATTTTTCTCATAAATATTTACTACTTTGTTACGTAATTAACGTAATTTTTGTTGCTTTTCCTTTGAATTCTTTTACGATGTTGTTTTAGGCTGAGCCAATCATATCAGCACAAGTGATTTTTAATCTGGAAATGCCATTTGAACAGGCAGGACTCCGCACGAGTAATAAGTACTTACTGTAAAGTACCAGCCAAATATTAAAAGTGCAGTTGAACTGTGCTTGTAAACTTTACGACTCGGAAGATGTTACTGTCAACAAACCAGCGCTATACGATTTACCCTATTTATCGTAACGAGAACGGGAGCTAAGGAGTTGAGATGGCGGCAGATATAAAGAGGCCTTTCATTATAAACGATTGGAACTTCGGGAATATCAGATGCACTGCTACCATGTCGATCCTTTATCCACGATCTGACCCTCGTTTGTCATGTTGGAGATAGATCCGATCGTTAATTCGTTAAATTGGAGGCGGTCCGTGGTTGTAGTTCGTAATCTACTGAAAAATGAGCAAAACTAAACTATGCGACGGTTATTGAATTCACCTGTAGGTGATCTTGTTCACGAATTCTATGAAGGGCGAATTAAAAACCACGCAGACGCTGCAGCAAGCCCATGTATTTGAAAATACAACATTTGTGCATGTTTTTGGATGCCGTTGGAAAATGTTCAGCAAAAATTGTCTAAGCCTGGTACTGAAGTTAGTACTATTATAGTACCTAACTTGTATAATACTTGTATATTGTCATGCTCAACCCAAATCAGAACCTCACCAAATTCATGGAGATACAAGTGACCGCAATTTATGCCTACAGATGTTGTATACAGGACAGTAAACTGGCCTATAAAATGAGAATTTGAGGCGACCTTTAAGATACGACCAATTGTATTGTTCCATTCTAAAAGGGTACATAAGGTTTCCATTCGACCATCTACAGAAAAATCAGACCTAAACTTCAACATTATTACCAATTCAATGGAAGAACACAACTACTGACGCCTTCCCAGAAGACGTCGCTCCGGTTCTGAGACAAAAAAAACCCTTCAGGAACCTCAAAGGCTGTGCAGGAACCTCATGAAATATTCATTGATTCTACCGCCAAAAATAGCGTTACAAGGGCCACCAATTGAATTGGAATAGGTCACGTGCACTTCTCCCTGGGATTTTTTTGTCGTCCAGGCAACGTCTTCCCCGTTTTTCAACCGATTTTTTCTCTCTCAAGTCCAGCTTCACAAATGAGCTACCTATATCTTGATTCACTGGGAGAGGAAAAAAAATAGAAGTTGAATTATATAATTAGGGCGAAGATAGAAAAAGACTAATGTGGTTTATCTTATATGGTAAAGAACCTGCCGTCGTTAAGAATGGTACCGCGCGGGTGGCCCCTCGGCTACGATGTTTTTACTCGTGCGTTCTTCCTCTCTCACAAACGGAGGTCTCATAATTCGATTGCACCGGGCGAAATGCCTCATTGCCAAGATACAGTCTCGAGGCAGTGCGGACTTTTTGGTGAGCGTCGACAAATTTATTGGACCGTTAACACTTATCTGACGCCATTAACATGAGCAAGGGACTGATATTGGAGGGCGGCCTTGTAGTCGAACAAATAAGCGGACGATATCTACTTGATGTTGTCATGCAGAAAGAGAGTTACACTTCTGGGAGTTTGAGCGCGACCCAAACTGTTGAATTAATAGGGCGCTACAAATAAATTAGATGGTGGTCATACATTACTTATAAGAAGACTTTTACACGTTTCATTTGTACGTTTATTTGCCATTTGTTTATTACAAAAACACAGTGCAGTTTTGTTGTTTCATCCACATTTCAAATCCTATCACCCTCAAAGATTTTAAACAGGAAAAACGGAGTCATTGAAAAAGGTGGGAACAAAAAAGGACTTACAGACCCCCAAACCCACCTTATTCGATGGGTTCCAAGGCTCAAGGGTTCAGGAGTTACTACTTATTACCCTCTCGAGTAATTCATCATTTCTAGCTACAACATTTAGATGACAAAAGTATACTTATTCAGTGCAAAATCATATTAAACTCTACAAATCTGATCACACGAATCATCCCAATAACATAAGTTGGTTAGACATGCTGCAGTCACTGCGAAATATCTGCTCAACGTTATCGACAGCTACCTCATTGACCTGGCCGTAATCTTTGGGACCGCTCGGGGCGAACGGATAAAGCAAATTTGCTGTATTTATAACAGCTGGAGCTGCCCAGGGATCGGTTCTGGGACCCCATCTCCGGAAAGTATAGTATGCCCCTTCGTATCGTATGGTCCTTCGGCTGGAAATGCCGGAGTACTGTTTCCTTGTAGGGTACGCGGATGATGTGGCACCAGTGAATCTGGCAAGGACAAGGGATATCATATCCCTTGTCCTTGCCAGATTCACTGGTGCCACATCATCCGCGTACCCTACATCCCGGATATGGCCCAGATGAAACTTGCCCGAATCATGGGACTGATCACGAGTTGGATGAACGATCCGGCTATGAAGCCTGACACTAGCGGCTGCCAAGACAGAAGTAGTTGTTTTTACCAGAAAGCGCATACCCACCAACCTGCCATTAAGAATTGAAGGTGCAGAGGTTTGGAGCCAGCCAATTTGGCAGTCATGCAGGACTCAGTTCACTTTCTGGAGCCAGATCAGGCAAGCAGCAGATAGGGCTGCACGGAGGACCTCTGCTCTGAACGTTGCATACTACAGCGTAGGGGAGCACTGCGGATTGCATGCGCTTACAGGACAGTATCAGAACCAGCAATACTCGCCCTGGCTAGTGTGATACCCATACAGCTTCTGGCTGCAGAAAGAAGAAGTACAGAGACCCCGCGTCTCCAGGGAGGAGGAAGAACGCACAATGACATGGTGGCAGGAAATGTGGACGGGTGAGTTGGGAGGGGTTCAGAAACCGCTTCATATTTCCCTCTCCAGTAACTCATCATTTGTAGCTATAACTTTTGGATGACAATAGTATACTTTTTTGGAGCTTTCACGGGTGTCATTGGCTATTAGGTCATCATCATATTAAACTCTACAAATTTCATCACACGAACCATCCCAATAACAGAAAGCGCAAATATTACGCCTGGCATCCACCAGAACGACCCACCTATATTTCAATGAGGTCGATAATCATTCTACAATGTGAGGTCGCCCCGGTGTAATCGGAAGGAGTATCAGACAGAATGAGGTAATAGTATTATCCCAATGATCATGTATCTACATCCCCTTTCTCAGTCGACCTCTCGGCGAATTTCGACCTGTCCCACCTTCCTATTGTCTCTCAGGGTCGCTGACTTCAATGACCGTCTCCGGTGGTCCGAATTAACAGACGCGGTAGAGACGTTCAAACCAGCTATTTAAATTCGTTTCCATGAGCGTTCAGTATGACGTATTCAGGAGAGTCGATGACATTACGGTGAATATGGTTCGTTTATTGTACAGAAATTTGCGAGAACAAGGTCTCCGAATCTCGTTGTACCCGTGTCTGAATTTTTTCCAACCAACTTCAATGTAGTGGACAATTCTAATTCTGTACTTTCTCAAATTCATTCATACAATTGATCAAATTGCACACCGTTCAAATGGTAGATTATGATTTATATCTACATCTGCATAATGGAAAGAAAAGAATTAAAGAAAATCCAGTCATGCAGCATGGCTATATAAGAGCGAATTTTCTAAGAAATAACAGGTTTTATGTAAAAAGTCTCAATTTTACTGGTTTTATAGCAAATGTTGTCCCTTTTTTGCAGAGTAACGACTCAGTTTATAGATTTTTCAACGCTAAACACGATGGCACAAATTATCAGATGAGAGCAGATGACCCGTGAAGAACATCTCAAGTAAAAACCAAGTGCTCCAGTTTGAGAACGGAATGAGATAATATTATTGCAATTCTGACTTCACCATCGTGTTCAGTGTTGAACAAAAAAACTTTAAAATGAGGTGTCCCCTGTCCGATTGTTCAATTTTTGGAATTTATGGGTAATTTTTTTCCCTTAAATCCCCCTAAACCCCCTTAGATTGGCTCGATGCGGCCCATCTACGAACTTAGCTTTTTGATTGCCAAGACAGATTTTTGAGCAAATTTGAATTCTATCGAGAGCTATCGTAAATGTATATTATATATTATATAATTTTTTGTGCTTTTTGGCAGTGAATTGAGGATTGTCTAATGGATTGGTGTATAAAATTTTCGGAAATTCGAGTTTCAAACATTTTGGACCAAGAACAATAATTATTATAGCTATTACAGCTTCCTTTTCTTCGAAAATTCGCTAAAATATTGAGGTTCGAAATAGTTCGTCCAAAGTTTTACTGGATAGAGCCATGCGCTCTAATAGCCAACTAGGACTGACCGAAAGACAAGAACAGCCCTGGTACTGGTTGGTATTGTTTTGTATTTTGACATCAAGCAACCAATCTGGTTCGCACATTCAAGAGTAGTTTTCAACACAACTCGATTTGTCCACTAAAATTATTTCTCGCATCTGCCACTGGTTACGACGACCACTACATAGGTACATCTAGCATGTAACTACTCGATTATACATGAACACCGTTCTTACAATACATATCACGCACACGCTCGGACGAAATTTATTAGCAGTTCGTCTGGCAAGGTATGAGTCAGTGAGACAGGAATTGAGCAGACTGCCGATGCCGTCCACGGAGCCTGACGTAATTTCCAGTGTCAAGGCCAAGGCTGTCACATCTCCCAAACTCTCATCAACTCTTGTTAATTCGGTGGTTCGCGAATTGTTTTAAAGAGGCTGAATATAACAAGAATCTTCCTCGATCACAATTTCTAGGAGTAGGAACCGTCCAGTCACGCGTGAATTGAATACGTACGCCAAGTAGACTGTGAGGTTTCATTTGAGAGCTGATATCCGATTCAATAGGGACAAATCAAGTCTCATTACATGTTCCAACACAAACCTGAACGGAATTCTTATGCACTAAAAAAAACCGTTTTATGTCATTAAATATGCGGTAAAAATATCCGAAATGTGTGCTTAAATATGCACGAACAATATCAGAATTAGCCTTTTTCTAACCAAGTGTCATTGGCGACGAAAACAATTTTTATTTGTATTTAATGCAAACTAAAACCTCTGAAAAAATAAGGATTTTATTCATTTCACTCAAAATATATATTAACAAATTGGCATGTACTCTCTCTAAATATTTCATTTCTTCTTTTTTAAACAAAACCTTGCTTCATTTAAAACACTTTTCATGGAATGATAGAATAACTCTGGAAAAACACTCAAGTAGGAACTACGAGTATTAAGTTTGGTTGAAACACATGAAATTTGAAGATGAATAATGTTGACACAACCAATAAATGACTTAATCTTTAGATAAAAAACATTGAAACAGAATCAAACTTTGTGAAAAAAAAAGTTTAAACTCTTCTTGGAAAATAAATACCAATATGCATTTTAACTGTAGGTCAGTAAATAAATTTAATTTTGGCCTTATGACCTTCGACTTTGGTTCATTTCACTTTTCAGCCTTCATCCAGCTAAGAAATAGCTTCAGGTTTACAACGGTTGCGTGCCTCCTCATTTCTATGAAGGACACTACGCACAGCGACCTAACTCACAAGCAACCTACCTCCCTATGTAGATGCGGGTAAAGGACGCCTATCATCGCTCCTTCATTCTCTTAAAAAACAAATTCTGAAGGAAAATTGAGCTTTTCAGTTTGACTTGAAATGTATAGGTACCTACTCTTGAAGCCATGCTGCATATAGGTAGGCAATGCAGGTAGGCAAAATATGAAATTGAATGCATTTATTTAGTGGATATGGTGATATCGAATATTTTATGCGCTAACCTTCAAAATATGCAATTTCAAGCAAAATAAAATGGGTGTTTTTTGAAACAGAAAGACGTGAAACGGACAGATCACCGAGTATTTCTTTGAAATTCGCCGAGGGAGAAAAATTCATTTGTATAAAAATCCCCTCTACTTATCAGAAATACGATACTTTATCGATTCTAAAGGAAATTGAAATACTCGTATCTTTGTCCCGTGTTGGACTATTATTATAAGTCGCGGTGAGGCGACGAGATCGACGTCCGGTCGCGACCTTTGACGGATGTCGGACCTTTAGGAAGGGCGGCCTTTCGCCAGAGGAAACAAGCCTACGGTGGACGGTTGAACTTTTCCCTTAATTTCCCGTATTAGCCATCGGTATTGTATTTAATTGTGAGCGGATACTTGATCCATAGCTCTTGTGATAATAATAGGGCTGAGGTGATCAATGCCGGCGAGTTCAGGGCTGGAGAGACTTTATAAAAATATAATAGCATCAAGCGGAGCTTTAATATAGGGTATTATTACATGGAATAGTAACGTTATCTCCCTGTGGCACCAGTTGGGTCCATTTCAAATTTCCATAAGTTGATACGAACACATTTGAAGGGTACAGGGGAAGAAGGGTATAATAATTATTCCACTATTTGTCGATTTCGAGGTTTCAATGCCTTTCTGGGAGTAGTTTCACGTGATAGGACGGTACTAGTGAACAACGATTTCATTCCATGATGGTTTGGAATAGTTGATTTTTGTTCATACCTTGGCAACGTATCATGAGATGGTTAAGTTAGTTTCTGCTCTCCTGAACATTTTCCAATTTTGGAATCGTACCCTTCTTCCCCTGTACCCTTCATTAAATTTTGTATTAAAACCCAATTTAAAACAGGCACGGAAGAACTCAAAAATCCACGTGTCAGTCATGTATGCATGTAAATAAGTAACATACATTTGTATCGTCATTGTTCGTAAATCCTATTGAACCTCACACAATAAAGTCAATCAAGTTGAAGTTTCGGTGGCATAATAGTGCACAATACGGTCCACCTAACACTAATATTTCCGATCGAAATAAGGGTTTGTGCGATGGCCATTTGAGGATTTTCAAACTTTTTCGAAAAGAGAAAAAAAATTCACAACCATGCAGCATGGCTATAAGAAAGAATTTTCTAAGAAATAACAGGTTTTAAGTAAAATGTCACCATTTTACTGGTTTTGTAACACGTTTTGTCTCAATGTTTTGCCGAGCAACACCTCAGCTTATAGATTTTTCAACGCTGAACACGGTGAAGTCAGAATTGCGATATCTCATTCCGGTGTCAAATTAGAACGGATGAACCGTGAAGAACATCTCAAGTAACAACCACGTTTCTTCATCTTCAAAGTGCTTCAGTTTGAGAACGGAATTAGACATCGCAATTCTGACTTCACCATCGTATTCAGCGTAAAAAAACCTATACAATGAAGAGTCACTTGTCAGACTGTTTAATTTTGGAATTTATGGGTAATCCCCCCCCTATAACTCCCCAAAAACCCCCTTCACACCCGATTCTGCCTATCTACGAACTTTCGATAGCCAGGACGGATTTTTGGTGCAAATTTGAACTTTTTATCTCAATTCTATCGAGAGTTATCGTTCTTTGTCTTCTTCGGAAATTCGCTTAAAAGCCGATTTATATTAATATAAGGATTTTAGGTGTGACAGACATAAATTTTATGTCTGTCACACCTAAAATGCTTTCAATAGTTAGTGTTCATTTTCCTTTCAAAATTGTCACCCAGGCCTTTTTTAACTGAAGAACTCTTTTCTTATTCACATTCAATATTATACCAACTAGCTTTTTCCTACATATTTATAACACGTTACAGTTTCGAAAATATGAAGAGTACTAAAGTTACAATCCTAGAGGAGGATTTGTGGCCCAGACGCCCATTCGGATCTCCAGATCGCATCTCACAAAAGTTTACTGTTACGCCCATAAACCCCAGAAGGTTTAGTCGACAGAGTGGTCCAGGTTCTACCGTAGCTGGCGCAATATTAAGAGGCATCAAAGCAAAGAACTCTCTTTTCATCCGTTTACCGGCCCCCGAAGCATGAAGAATCTCAAACTGAGAGCAAGTGTTTTGTGAAAGCCTTCGAGAGATAGAAGAGAGAAAGAGGAAGAAAAAAACTAAGTAAGAAGCTGTAGAGCGAAATAGAAGGTAAAGGTGTGAGTGAGGGATTAGAACGGTAAGTTCATCGCACTCTACAACATTGGGGCGGATGAATGGGTGTTTCTGAATGGTCTCCCTCCGCGCCTCTGGGGGCAAGTCCGGCGCGGCTTCGTCCCCATAAAGACGTCTTCTTGTACACTATCGAAGGCCCTTCCAATCTCGTATAACATTACTAAGGCTCCGGACCCAGCTGAGAGGAGGAAAAGGTCACTAAAAACATTTTCTCCGTACAACCTCCGGTGTCCGACATCGCAACGTACTTTACTTCACATTATTGCCGACGGGAATCTTTAACATGTTTCTCTTAGTACACTTTGATTATGTCGCTATAAATTATATGAGCCGTAACTGTTTATCCACTTACCAAGGCGGGGTTACTAGACGGGGAACGTTGGGAGATGTTGGGATACATTTCGATTTCTTATTAGGTACCTACCGTGGACCATATAACCGAGGAGATATGAAGGAACTTTGAGTTAATTACAGCTTTCTATGGCGGCATTTTACCTCTCGAAGGGATTATTAATTTGCAACGCAACCAGATTGAAAAAAGAGTGACAAAACTCATCGTGTATTTCACAAAGCCACGTAGGAAAGAACGGGGACCGGGGCTAGAAGTCAACGGGGTATGAAGTCCCAGTAGTGAAAACCGGATAAATGGGGGGGTGCAGAGGAAGGTTGATTAACTGAATGTCATTATTTTCAATGACTAAGTTTGCGATATTATATAATATATTTATTTAGCGTAATTTTCCTTAGTAACCACAATTTAGAACTCAATTTATTATTATGAATTATCATTAATTTTTAATAATTAGTATCAAGTAATGTAAATTATTATTATTTATTGTTAATGATTAATTATTATTGTTAGGTAGGTATTAATAATTATTTTAAACTTCAGTAGTAAACAGCCAGTATGAACATTGACCCGACAGGCCGCCACATGATTCCAACTTTGAGCCCTCATTGTGACCGAACGGCTGGTCGTACAAAGTTGTGGATGGTCTTGTAAAATTCTAAAAATTAAACTCTATTCAGATGCGAACTGAAAACTGTACCATCCCAACTAAATTTTTCGAGTTATGAATTTTCCCAAAATTTAAAATTCGTTTTAAATCCCTTCCCATTGACCTAGGCCCTATAGGGTTATGGAAAGTTTCAAGGATCATTGTGGACCAAATTCGTTATGTTCAATAATTCTAAGCTTGTTATAGATGTTGATTAAATTATTTGTGGTAAGTCACGGTTAACACTGACAAGTTTTCTCTGATATCCCGCTCCTTCACCGTCCACTCCCCCCACCTCCCACGCTCACCCCTTTACCACCCACGTCCATTTACCGCCCAATGAAAGTCAGCCCATGAATGACCGACAATAAATGTTGTGATGCGTCAATACTCCCGCCCCCTTTCAACGTCACCACCAAATGCCCCCCCCCCCCCCCCTCATACTCCCTTTACCACTCACGAGCATTTACCGCCCACAATTTTAATTTATGCAATGGAAGTCAGCTCATGAATGATGGACAATAAATGTTGTGATGCATCAATACTGCCGCCCCCTTTCCACTCGTGACCACCAACTGCCCGCTCGTCCCCCCCCCCGCCCTTCACCACTCACGTTCATTTACCGCCCAATGAAAGTCAGCTCTTGAATAAAAGACAATAAATGTTGTGATGCATCAATAATCCCGCCCCCTTTCCACGCATCACCATCAATTATTGCCCGCTCGACCCCAAGGTCCTCCCCCGCTCCCCCTATAACGCCCACGTCCATTCACTGCCCAAAATTTCTATTTAGGCAATGGAAGTCAACTTATGAATGATGGACAATAAATGTTGTGATGCATCAATACTCCCGCCCCCTTTCCACTCGTCACCACCAACTGCCCGCTCATCCACAAGGTCCTCCCCCGCTCCCCCTATACCGCCCACTTCAATTTACCGCCCACAATTTCAATTTAGGCAATGAAAGTCAGCTCATGAATGACCGACAATAAGTGTTTTGATGCGTCAATACTCCCGCCCCCTTTCCACTCGTCACCACCAACTGCCCGCTCCTCTGCCACCATCATTAATAATATTTCACACTACTTTATAATAATTATTAATAATGCATTATAATTCATAATAATAATTAACTATTATTCTGTTCCTATAGAAAATTTTTATAACTAGCTTTCACTGTTTTGACTATGAAGTGTAGTGTAAATTCTCGACCTTATTATCTCTATAATAGAGATAATGGAGATTAAATAAAATCATTTCCATAGACAAGTTTTCAATTTCTTAGGAGATTACAGAGGATTGTAGCAAATTTTGTAGCTTAGCAAATATGACGTCATAATTCTATTAAATTAATTTGAGGGAAATTTTAGATTTCTGTCTTATAATTTACCCTTTCAATCGTAACGTATTCCCAGAATCTGCCTTCAGCCCATGCATTGTCTGTTACAATTTATCACCGATCGTTCTAATCCTGCTGACCAGCATGACATTCAAGATCCTTCAAACCTCGCTAGTATTTCCTAATAATGGATGTATACAAATATTTCAATGGTGTTTTTAGGTTGGTGTGAAGTCTACTTAACTATGTAAAAAGTAAAAACCGCGATATCTCTCACAGAAAAAATATAATCGATGAGACAAAAAAATGTGACAACCAGCCCCGGTCTCCCCTACAATTCAATTCCAAAAGTGCCAAGAAGTCATTCTGACCGGCTGCACAAACCTGTTTACCTACAAACACGTCAGTAGCATTCTTGACATTTTCACTCTTCAGATTGATTACCCAACGTAATATGTACGATCGAGTTCATATTATACGATCGGGTTCATTCAGTCACGAGTGGAGTTCTTCCAATAAACAACCCCTGAGGACATCAACGGATCGGAAACGTTCGGAGTACAATGGCCGGGCTCCCATATCGGATCACGATGGCCCGGGCAGACAGAACTCGCCCCATCTGGGTCAGTGTTCTTTTCAACGGCGTAATAACAGGGTTTCATTCCAGCCACCAATTACCTAATGGGCCGATGACGGACCCAGGAGAATTATAGCTTCAAGCCCCCATCGCCTCAGAGATACGTCCGCCCTAAAATCTCGCATTTGCATTTTGATAAGGAGACGTAGCTGATTTTTTTTTAGTAAAATAGTTTTGTTTTATCTCTGCAATTGCTCGGACTACCAGAAGAACGAGCGAAGTAATTCGTTGAGTAAAAACTTGCAAGATTACGCTCGACCATACGATGCCGTATTATGCTTAATAAGCATCTGTAGATCCAACCATACCATTTCCTTCCATACTAACCTGATACTTTTGACGCACGGGGCTGGCGTCGCAACGAACCCGTTCTCGTCAGATCACGGAAGTTAGGCGACGTCGGGCGTGGATGTTACTTGGATGGGTGACCGCCGGTAAGTGGGTCTCCCGTCCAAGTAATCTTTCACGCTTCTGTACGGCGATCCCCTCTCAACTCAAGGGGGCGAGGCAATGAGTAGCGAAATCATCGGAACAATTCTGATCCACCTAGGTGGACAGCCGATGACGTCCGCGACGCCTAAAAAACGGCAGTCGGACGGAAATCCAACCTGAAATGGTTGCTTACTTTACTTACGAGTACTTTACTACTTTTGACGCAGAACTGAATTCAGCTCAAATTCACCAATGCATGGTCTCAAGATTGGCGAGATCTTTAGATGTCTCAATTGGCGAAAAATTAGGCATGACGAGGACTATTTGGTGAGCTACAGAGAAGCTTATGCACCATTTGGATGTCTCTCATTATGCAGAATAAGATGCTATCCAAATTCTTCATGATAGGTGAAAGGGAAGCCGTATCGCTCACGAAAGATTGTGCATCTAAATGCGTCGGAGAGGGAGGGAATCGTCTCTGAGCTCTTGAATGAGGGGCAGGTGACCAAATTTCCGGTTAATTTTGACCCAGACTCTTCAGGCCCTTTTTTTCTGGCTGCATAACACCGCAAGACCGCCAAATGCAACCGCAAGGGTTCTTTTACGCCTCTCAATTATTTCCATATCTTTTGACGATCACTGAACAGCAACAACTCAACACCTGAAGGCAACAAAGTTTTCAAGTTTCAAAATTATAAAACTACAAACTGCAACAAGCTCCAAGGAAAACTGTGTTTTTCATACACTCCAACACACGCCAGTTTCACGCGATCTATCGTGGGCGAATCGTCTTTACATGGTCGTTCTTTCTCTTCCAAAGGAAACGGGCAAGCACAACGAGTGTCCAAAAAGTTGCAACATGACATGCACGTGTGATTGAGTTTACGAGCTTCCCCGTAGGCTCCTGAGCATTCGCGATAGAACGTACGTATAAAAGGCCCTAATGCAGCTTCAAATGATTAAATACGAATATTAGTCATTTCTGAGGACGTAGCAAGAAATAAATTGAGGCTTATCAAAAGTCAATTGTGTTGAATCAATGAATTGTGTCATATTGGAGGACACATAAAAAAGTATTATTTTGATTACATCCAATGGTACCTACTGGTGACTTCCGTCAAATTCAAATGTTTTTCAAGCGATACTTAGTTACAGCTGTCACATTCAACAACCATTATGCAAGGGCAGGCAACCGGAAGAATCCTGACAGCTCGCTCAAGTCGTTACGTGAGATGGAGAAAACAATAAGCACCACTCAACCGAAACCCAACTCCTCACTAGTGGTAGCAAATGAACCAACGCAAATTTAGAAGATAAAGAAAAGGCCTTCGGTCTTGTTATGAGTGAAGAAATACCTGTACAGCACTGCTTCCTCCCATGACCTCAATAATATGGCCTAAGCGTTCATGCGCAGAAATACTGAACGAAGTAACACAGACGAAGTGCTTACCTCCTTCAGGTGTGTGGCAGTTGTTGGATTGCGGAGACGGTCCTGAATTAAGTTTCTTGAGAATATGACGAATCGGAGTGCGGTAGTCCACCCACTCTTCAGCCGGCTCTATGAGGTAGCTACCGTTTGAAGTCCGAATGTGCCCCGTCTGAAAAATAGCAATAGTACAAATGAATAAAAGAGACAAATTATTGTCACGAATCATGAGTAAATACCGAATTTCTATGCAATTGCATATCCATTTCGCATCATGTAAGTCGAGCGCGAATTCTTCCTTTATCCGAGTCGCCTTCTGTAGGTGCTCTGGTTTGAATTTTATTCTGCATATTTCTACATATTCGGACGTTGCTGCATATTCTTGCATATTCGGGAAAAAAAATCGTAATGCTGCATATTTTATGAATAATCAATAACGTTTGACGATTTTTGGTGACGGGAAGAAAAGGAAATAAAGTTCCTAAGTACCTAAATCAGACGGAGAGATTGAGTTTGATCACTTGAGTAGGAAGTCTTGGAAGTTAAAGGGAGGTGGTGTTGTTTTGAGACAAAGTTTGGAGTTGATCGAGGAATGCTCCGCAAAATGCCGGCAATTCTTGGTACAAATGGGATGAAATCACAAGAGAAGTGGTCCACACTCGTGCAGATAAGTAATGGTCTTAAAACATTAACGAACGTAAACTAGATTTTAGTGAACTGACGGAGCATTCTTACCCGGTTATATTAAGCAATTTTCCGTCTACAAACACACTCTCTCGGACCGTCGTCACAACTTCATTCAAGACAACCTTGAAATGTGTATTTTTGTAGATAATAATTACCTACGAAAAATTGGCGAATTTGTAAAGAAGATGAAAAAGATAGAACATTATTTTGAAACTGTTGTGTTCCATTTGTGAGTTGTACTTTCAGTTCTATGCCACGAAAATAGAAGAATTTGAGCAAGGTAAGTTTGATTATATTTAATTGAAAGAAGTAGGTGTACAGAACAGTTGGAAGATAATAATTTCCAACTGTGGATATTCCTACTCGTGTTACTTGAAAATGATAATATGGTGAAAGTAACATGAGTAGTCATTGTCACCGATTGTGAGATTTTGTGTACGGAAACTGTGAACGTTGCAAAAAGTTGTAAATAGTAAAACAAATAATGTTCTGTAAAAGCAGCAATTACAATTACATATTTTACGAAATAAGAATTTCATTCAGATCATTCCTTATCGAAATTTACTGGTAGAGTGGTTTTTTTCAAGTACTGAAACTTAATTTCTCGAATTTTACAATTTTATTTAATGCATCTTTGTCGCATATTTCATTAGTTTTTACTGCATATTCGGGGCATCTATGCTGCATAGAAATACGGTCTTTAGTCATGAGGTATGAAGATATTGTCACAATTTATGGGAAATTTCTTCCTCGACTGCGCGTAATCCAGTGGTAATGGTAAGTTTGGTAAATTATTACATCCATGTGTTCAACGATTCATACGAGGTGTATCAAATGTTGCTGAGTAGTTGTTAACGTGTTAAACCGTAGTTAAAACGAGGTTTACACAAGTCCTTTCATGTGTCATTCGACTAAATACAATATTTCTTCCCAATAACATCTCAGTCTTCTCACAGTTCCAATAATTTTCGTTGGGCATGTAACATTTTATGAAGACTAAAATTAAAGACAAATATCATTTCTCGGTAGTACCCCTCGTTTTCTCATTACTTGCGTTGATCCGCACTATCAATGCAAACAAAAATAAAGCAATAAAACCGCGAACAAAAACATATGAACTCAGATTCCTGTTCAATTCGAGGTCAGAAAATCCATGAATGGGAGATATAACTGTTGAGGGGGAAAAAACCACAGAGCGATTAGACGCTGGCAAATTGGCGATATCTCAATGGACCTGCTCGTCATCGCTTGTGTAATGAGCTGCTAATTGCTCATCGCGTGAGTTGACATTGAGGTTTATACGATACAGCGTCTCGCCCTACGCTGAATGCTAAACGTCATCTCCGCATTGTTTTAATCGTAGGATCCAAGGGCAATGTATGTACTCGTACTTGGTGCAACAGTTGGCGTCAGATTCATGAACAATGGAGCAACACACCAAATAATGCTGGCCTGGAAACGACTACGTTTATCTTAATAATGATGTGCTTAGCAGTGAGATATAATGATTATCGTAATAGAACAAATGCTGCTGAAATAATTACTGTAATGCACCATTTATTACTGAAGATCAATAATTGATCCCAATAATTGAATTATTGTCCCGGAACCTGATGCGCCATAATGGGTCCATCATGGAAATCAAACTAGGGATAAACCGAATAATCGATTATCACACCAAATTTTGGCGCAATTCCCGTAGTGGTAGACTCTTGAAATTTGGTAGCCTCCTTAGGAATTACACTTTAAACAGAATATGCCCAGGATCAGCTGAGGGGCTCCTGAATCTAACAGATATATTTATGGTCAGTTTTTCCCAGTAAGGGAGAGATTTTAATATAAATTGAAGGTATAAAATTTATACCTTCGGTTCTATTTAATAGAACCGATAATAGTATCAAGTATGGTAGTAAAGTAATGGTCTTCTATAGAAGACAAATCGTCGTTGTCACTGTTACTACCTCCATGGATGAAGGCTACCTCTTTGTTCCATGCTTATGCTCTTTCAAAATCTTGATGTATTCGAAAAACGATTTAATAAACAACAATAATCGATTAATACAAATAATCGGTACCTAGCTATACATCGACGATTTTCCGACGTTTTTATGATTTTTTACTACGGTGTATTTTTCTGGTCAACACGAACTTCGTCCAAAAAAATTATAGTGGGACTAGATTTGTAGGAAATTTCATGCTGAATCCAAATATGACCCTAATTTCTTTCTTACATTGAGCCAAACCCTCCAAATCCCCCAAAAACCTACTGAAATGTATCGAGTATGGATAGAATACCTACGAAATTTGTCATTTAATGACAAAGACATGGTTGAATACAAATCATCGTTGTTATAGTCACTACCTCCATGGATGAAGGCTACCTCTTTTTTCCATGATTATGCTCTTTCAAAATCTTGATGTATTCGAAAAACGATTTAAAAAAACATTAATCGATTAATACAAATAATCGGAAGCTATACATCGATTCAAATGATCGATTAATCGGAGTCAAATAATCGATTAATCGTTAATCTGTTTTCATTCCTAAATCAAACATCTATCCAATGCAAATTCGTGAAACTCCACAAAGAATACAGTGGTGGATCCATGTTCCTCGAAATGTCAATATCATTGCTTAAATCCTCTTCATCTGATGAAACGAGGTCTGGGAAAAAGTGCGTTTCAAAACCTATCAAAAGGCACTCGATGGCAAGTGGGCTGCCGGTTTGTGAGTAGGTAGTCGGGGTCGTCTGAATCTGAACTAGACGTCACAGTCAGTTGCATCATCGCATAGCTCAACCTTCTTGTAATGTGTCGAGATTGTAATCACCTCGTTCAGGAAAAAAAAATCCTTGTCGAGTCACCCGTGTTGAAACTTTAACACCCCTAAGACAAAGTGAACATCAAAAATTACGATGCAAAAGTTGCAATTTTTCATAGAAAATTCCTCGTTTGTTATCACCCGCAGATGTTCAGTGGGCGGTAGATGATTCCGGATTTCTGCAGTATGCAGAAAAGCTCACCTTTGCCGGGAATTTCTCGAGTCATCTTCCGTGGGTTTGAGGAAGGCGGACGACCCCTCTATTTTCGTATTGAGAATGCTCAGGTCATATACCAGAAGGAAGTTGCGTTTGCTTGAGCGAATATATTACTTCCAAGGCCGCCTCGCTGGGGGTTCTTGTGAATGAAAGCCAAACAAACTCTTTCATAACGTCCCACGACGGTGTTTTTTTCTCGAGTTGATGGTTAGTCATAGGCCCGGCAAAACAACTACTTTTCTTTTCAAATTTGTGCATGACTTGGCGCGGGAGTAGACAAAGCTGCAACTTGAGTCGCATCAGTGGAACGCCGTGCAGGAAATTTGGAGTTTTCTGATGGTCCATTTCAACACCTGTCTCACTGCCTCTATATACAAACCTTAACCAATCCAACTATTTGTGGTTCCTGGATTCTATATGGTCAATCCGACTGCAAATGGACATTTGATTGCTAAGACGTTTATTGACTTCCGTAAAACATGCTGAGTGAAACTTATAAGGAGTTTCAAGGATAGAAAAATCATAAACACCTTTGAGGATAGAGATAGGGCCAATTCTATGTTTATTATTTGACACTAGCGTTCAACCGTAGGAACTAATATTATACAACTACAGTAGTTGTAAAGTAACTTGATTCTTTAATTATGCCTTGAATTGGAATTTCACGAGTTGAGAATCTCTAATTTCATGTATACTTGAACGCTACCTGAACACAAAATTAGTTCCATATGTACCACTTTTAGGTGTTAGCCACAATTCCTGCATTCTAGTGACCGAGCAGTTAGAGTGGATAAATATTAGACAAATCTTTTTCGAACATATTATGTACGAGAAAATACTAGATTTGGAAACAGTGATGCATCCTCATTCTCAAGAATGAGCGATGTGTTCACTGACTTCTGACCAACGATTCCGACCCCGTCCATCATGTCCATCCGTTGCGTCAACACGATAACAAACGCGTTGGCATTGGAAACGCTCACTAATTTCCTACACAAATCATTTTGGGGACACCAAGGCCGCTGCATTCTTGGCAACTTCGCTCGCTGAAATGCCTAATTTGAAAAGACCGTCAACATGCTGCCTTCCTCAGCGATAGCATTCAGATGTGACTCTGATACAGAGATAGAATCCGTTTTATTCTAGAATTGAAAATATTCAGAGCGGAGAGGGCGGCATTAATATCGAAATGAGGGATCGTTCCCATTATTGTGACCGACTTGGCAGGTGAACGAGTGACTGAAATACCAATAAATGTATAGCGTCTATAGATTAACCTTTTTGAAAACTTGGGCTCACAGGTCCAGCCGTTTCATGGACCGTTCTGTTACCGTATGATCCAATTGAGTTCTGTTCTTGACCATATACTTTTTCACGTGGATTAAATTATGCTAAGAGCTATAAGAGCACATTTTGCAGGTGGAATTACATTGGCCAATCTGTAACGTACATATTGCTCTAAATTCAACATCACACTAATTAGGTGTGCCTGCAGGCCATCAAGTATTGCTGGAAATCTTGCCAAAATGTCTAGAGAACGAAGAAGCTTCATACTGTGATCTGGGTTTGGATTCATTGCAAGGCGTATGGAACTAGTACATAGTAGCAAAGGCTGTAAAATGTAAGAGAAAATCCAGCACAAAATTTCTAGTAACGGAAAAATGATACAATCTTCTTGGAAACTTAGGCTCACTGGTCCAGCCTTTTTATCGTCCGATCTGTTGCCGTACGATCCAATAAAGTTTTGTTTTGTTCAAGTACTTTTTGAAACGATCGCTATCTTGAACGTATACTTTTTCATATTTTTCAAGGTTGTGGATTAAATGATGCTAAGAGCTATAAGAGCACAGTTCGCAGGTGGAAAAATCATTGGCCAATCTGTAATGTACACATTGCTCTAAATTCAACATCACACTAATTAGGTGTACCTCCAGCCCATCAAGTATTGCTGGAAATCTTGACAGGAAGTCTGGATTTGGATTCATTGCAAGGCGTTTGGAAGTAGTACACAGTAGCACAAGTTGTAAAATGTGGAGAAAATCCGGCACCAAATTTCCAGTGACGGAAAAATGATACAATCACCAAGAAACGACTTGTTCCAATTTGGACAGAAGTGAAATCCCCCACGTGGGTAACACAGATCGGGATTATATTTTCAAACAAAATTCACTGAGGCAGCCATATGTGAGGTAGATTCCTGCTTTATAATCATGTGACTATTACAGAATCAGACACCCTTTGACTCTTAGCCGCCTCGAAAGTGTTAAAAGAACCGTGAAATCCCTTGAAGACCTTTCGGCCGCTACCTCACTTGACGGCTTGTACCGGGAGTGGATCCGCTCACGTCGGTAGATACGTTTAGATACGACGGGTCAACAAATACGAAATACGATGCTGACGGGAACACCGAACTTGTGGACAGTATCGGGTTACTTCCTGCGGGTCACGCAAGTTCCGTTCAACACGCTTGCCGTTCTTCCCTCGCCCAAAACCAGGAGACACTACAACAGCACACCAAGTTGAATGCCACGAGTTCTGCAGGGATCCGCAAATTAGATCTCATGTATGCAGTATCTCAGCCGCTAGCCCACCCTTCAAGAAATCAATACACCGATAAGTGATAGTGGAAACAACACTACGCACTTTACTTCGGAGATTAAATAAATTGATACGACTTCATCCACCTCACAATAGAAACACGACTCTAACAGTGCCATTACAGTGAACCGACATAGAATCACATTAATCTCTTTCCTATTGTAAACTGATCTGACGATCAATAAACGCAAGACAATACGAGTGTTCATTAACAGCCGTGCAATACCCTTTATTTACAATCACACAATTTATTTCCTGGATCTCTATCCCGATTGATAACTAATATCTCTGACCACCATAGCGAGGAGGCCCGCCCAGTCTTGGTGGCTGACTAAACGAAATGTCAAGGTGACTCCACAAATTCATAGATGGAGAGAAATGAGAGCCAAATGGAAATAGACGAGCGATGCCTGGAGATTATCTTCTGGGAACCTCTGTTATAATTAATGGTTTAGAAGTAGGTAACTACCGCACTTTGCTACCGCTGGCTGTGTTTGATTTGTGAGAAACAGGACTGATCCAGTTCTCTTTACACCTCTTAACAAATTATCGCTGCCGCCAGTTTTATCAGTGAAGAATCGGCGATTTCTTGCCTCACCTAATCAATTTCAGAAACAGGACTAACGAGGACTTTTCGGTCGAAAAATGATGAAAATCATTGATTGGAAGTAGGACGGCAATGACGGAGTTGGTCAATTTTCAATCTGACAAGCCCCAGACATCAGAAAATTCCTGTAGAATTGTATGTATTTTTGCTTTATCGCCTATGGGATCAGCTGTGAGATATTTTCCTACATTTTGCTACCATGTCAGTTGGACAACACCTGCAATTTTTTACTGCGCACTCCAATACTGCGGTAGGTACATCAATGGTCATTACTATTAATTTAATCCTCTTATTCCACTCTACAAATCTCAAAAACGCATCAAGATTATGATTATCAGCCCATAATTATACAAACCCACTTTTTCCCTCGAAGCTCTACCGCCATTCAAACCAATCGCAGTAATTCATATAGAAATATCCCACAACGCTCAGCACCGCTCAAGGTGAGGATTCGCATCTGCATAACGACATCCAGACCGCCAACATTTTACGTATGACAATCGCTATAGCGTGATTTGAAACTCGAAATGGACTGATATGAAGAGAGAGGAATCGGTTCAAATTTATTCCGTTAGCAGAAATTGAGCACCCGCTTCCTGCCCACGTGGACGACTTGAGTGTGTATGTTATTTGATTTTTATACCACTTTTCTTAAGTTGTTAATACTTATTCAGTTAGGAGACATTTATTGACATTTTAGTTCTTTCACCTGTTCTTTATAAAAAAATAAACTTCGTTTTTGAAGCAGGAGCCACACATAAGATTCAATACCATCTACCGTCGTAGTTGGCATCAGTGACTCTAGAAGGTAATCGCTATGATGTTAAAGTTTAGCCATTTTTCTTCGCTCTAAGTAGGAAAACGTAGGAATGCATAAGTGACGATGTCTGTTACGGTTCCTGACCTTGGATACTGTACTACTCCGGATGATCCCCTCAGATTAGGTGATTACGCGACTCAAAGAACCCGAAAATCCGTCCTCGCTGCATAATCACAGGCCCGTTACACCGTTTGGAGTTACACGCCAAAAATAGAAGGCGATTTGTTGGGATGATGAAGGCGGGAGTCAGCCGACACGCGCGTCAAGCGCTACTATCTTCGTCGCATCGGATATCAAGGGATCTGCATAGAATATAGAAATGTCGTGCGTTTAAGGTGAATTTGATCTGAACCGATTTCGACTCCCAATGAAGAAGTGTAATTTGTGGGATGATTTGAACTGCCACGAAAAATCACCGTGGCATTACACGGGAGGGGAGGGTATAATGTAGGCCACTGGGACTCGTGTATCATCAGAACACTTCTCACTGGAAATCACCAGACATTGCTTTCATGAGAAGAGTAGTTGTTGTCCAGAGTAGTCAATTAGACATTGAGTAGTTTTCCCTCGCCATGGGTGCTCCACTATCAGTACTTGCCTCGTTTGATCAACGTCTGCCTCTTACGAGTGTACACCTTCAGCCTTTCAATCTCATTAGTTGCAGGGTGCACATGTTTAGAGCCTTGCATATTTTGTGATGTGACGGTAACTGTGAAATTACCCTCAGGCCCCCAAAAATACCAGAACCTCCAGAACGCAGCTTCGCATTGGCCTTCGATCTAAGCGAGCAGGTAGTGTTTACATTTGACCGAAAATAGGGTTCATTGGAGAGGAGGAGAAGCTGTGAAAACCTGACGGATTGATAGCCTAAAAAAACCTGCAAAAAGAATAACCTCGTAAACAGCCTAACGATACAAACACAGATGGTCCACGTTGACGCGCAAAATCCAATACAGCCGAGAGCGGTTTTGGTAAAGAAAACATCAATCTTCGACATATTTTCTTACCCTCGCGGAATCATGAACAGATACACCGGTGCGAGCGAAATAACCGGTATAATAACGACGAAGTTAGTTTTCATAGGGATTCATCGAGGAGTATTTGTAACTAAAAATAGGTGGGATCGCAAGATGTCAGACGGGCTTTCCCATGGACTACCAATACGAAATTTACATTTCTAGTTCCCGAAGGTATTGAGTCCAGATAGTAAGAATGTTCCCGTTGAATAGGCGACTCATCCATAACAGAAGAGCATCATGACAATGGGATTGCTTCACAGGGTGTTGAACTTACTGTCTTCGGATTGATGGATCGAAAACAACTCGCTTCCGTGAGAAGTCGACTGGAAACAGTCCGAAGATAGGGATGATGGGCTGGTGAACCAAGATCAGATGTGGAGTCCTTTAAGACAGTTATTATGTTTCAGCAACGCATTGTTATTATCCGAAGCTTATGATACCACTGTTAGACCCTTGAGAGCGAACTAGTTGTGGAATTGTATTCATTGAATACAGACGAAACGTCACTCATTGAATATCGAAATATTTGCAAATTGTGCAAAAACAGAAGGTTGCATTGCATTTGCAATTTGCTCTAATTTGAGCATTCTTTTACAATTATATCAATAGAGTCTTGTTTCTGCAAATAGAGCTACCAAAAGTACTGGTGACCGTTGACGGACGGAACACGTTCACGGAAATGTCCAATATCGTTTTGCAGCTCGTCGAAACATGACGCGTCCAGGAAGGGAGAGGATAGAAGTCGTTCCAAAACCCCTTTTAGAAACCGGTAACAGGCGTTGAGAGGTTTCCGCAGTCGCGAGTAACCGTTTTTTTCCTCTTTCCTCACGAAAAGTTTATTATTAGCAAGCCGATAGGGCATCTCAGCTCGAAAAGTATGAATGATGATCAAAGGCAACATCCCTCAGTTCGGCTCTGAGGAAGGTTATTTCCACTGTCCTGAGTGGCCCGTTACCGAAGGAGGGCCTACTGGACGGAATCCAAGGTTCGGGAGGTCGACACTCCTACGTCACGAGTTTCTGAGAGACGATAACGTTTCCAGTTTATATGATGCTGTTTGGGTTGGATGCATCATCTCCGCAGATTTCTGGATCGTATCAATGAACTTGATCTTGAACAAAACAGAGTCAATAACGCCTTATTGGTGAGTACTGAGTTACGCAAAAATCACTATAAAATATAGAAACAATACTCCAATCGACGAGTTCACGACGAAGGAAAAATCAGATTGTGATTATACTGAGTGTCGAGAGGTGGTCAGGAAAAAAGCTCTGGTAAAACTCGGAGCAATCCAATGATGATGTTAAGTAAGCCTATAGGGTTACCCGAAAGTTCCTCTGCCAAACGGACGTCGGCGCTACACCCAAATACTTCGAGAGGCGAACGGAATTAGACTTTTTGGCGAGTCACCAAACTTCCTCCACCACTCCCATACGATTTAAACACAATAGCTCTCCCGCCTCAAGGAAACGCGCGAATAAACCAACCGAGTCAATCGATCCGCTTTTTGTTTCATCGTCTTTGAAAGGAAGACATTGTAGTCTAGGCCCAAACAATCCCCAAAACAGATTCTCCCTGTAGAGGAAAAAAAAGGCAGAAACAAAAAGGCAGAAAAACAAGAAGAAGAAATTCCCCTTAGAAAGCAACGACAAATTTGGATTATTTTTGCAGAAAGATTAATTGATATAATTTTAGATAGTGGTGAAGGAGGAACCTATAAGATCATAATCGAGACCTTAAGTACCTGTAAGAACCTTAGAACCAAATCCTAAGTGAGTAATGCAACTATAATCAATTACTAATCCTTAAACCTCCCATTAGGAATAATTGCAGTTAATTATTACTAATCCAACAGTAATGCAACCCGAAAACATAAAGTTTTACTACCACCTATTAATTACATATCGATTCTGCAGAAATCATTGCCAATCTTGATGCTCTGACCTGACAGTTAAGAAGATCACAGAAGAAAGGACTCTAATAACTAGAGACTGGAATTTACAGATGTCTTCAAAATGCGTATATCTTCCATGTTTTACGTTTTGAGGGTACCTAAAGCGTTTGGCGTGATTTAAATTTAAATTTCATATTTCGGGCGACTTTGCAGACTTTTGCATATAATTGCCATTCTTGCATGTATATTTTTGTCTTATTCCTTAGTTCTTTCCACATAATTCAATCGACACGTTCTCCAACTCCTCAGTGGAATTTGTAGTTACTCATTCCAGTTACATTTTTCGAAGTTACACTTCCGAAGTAAGAACGGCCAAATCCATCGAGATTTATTACCAGCAGTTTAGCAATCCATCGAGATTTATTACCAGAAGCTGTCACCGGTATTCTTAGATCACGTCTGCACATTAATCGTTGTTTACAGGCTTTAGTTTGCTAATCCTTCGACCACTTGTACCTAGGGGTTGCTATCCCGAAGGTAGACACGTGGGAAAGTGCAGGGAGGTTATTACTAATAACCAAAAAATAAACACACTATGTGACCTTCTAGTGTTGTACCCTCTTCTGTATGTACCCGTAATATTATTATTGATTGCGGCTAGATATCCGTTTTGGGATTTACGAGCGAGGCGAAACGCGGGTGGTGATACGCCAGGTGAGTTGCCCATTCCGTGTTGAGTGGACCCAATCAAACGAGCCTGTGGGGGTCTAAAAAGAATGAGGGAACATTTATAGACAGTGAGAGTCTATTTCGGAACTGCTACTCCGGATCCTATTCTCCGGTTGAATGTTATACATCATCGCAAAAATCACCAGACTATAATAATGATCTGCCTATGCATTGCAATTCAGGCGTTCTGCTTATGTACACGAAGGGCTGAGTTACAGAACTATTACAGGAACATAATACGAGTATAATGTTCATATATTGAGAATCATGGCAGTGGTACATTGACTCTCTTTGACAGTGTGGTGAACAAACATTGACTTATTAGTACGTACTAATTAACATCACCATATTAAGAAAGTACCTGTACCAATGCAAAAAGATGTGATATCCCCTAAAAAACAACTCTGTTGTTAGAATGACCAGCCAAAAGGCTTTTTGCAAGGTTTCTGAGATTTAGATGATACAGGTGGTAGAGGCGGTGATGGGAACTTAGTGGTAGTACAACAGTAAAGTAATGAGCAATTTCAGGCTGGCTGACATCGTAAAAGCAAGGCGTCTCAGAATTATATAAGTATTGCTGGTGGCCAAGAGTACTTAGTGGTGGTACAACTACAGTGAAGTTATGCTCCAATTCAGTCTTGTTCATCTGGCAAAAAGCTCCCATCAACAGCATTGGATGAAGCGAAAAGCAGAGCGTGGTTGGTAGGTACGAGCTGGGTTTCCCTTGGTACCTCCTCCACTATTTTTCGAAATTTGAGGAGCTTTCCTAGAAGGGATCAAACCCATTTTGCGTATAAGACTTTATATTGGCAATTCAAATTCTTGACATTGTTCAATTTCTTTCACTTCTTCAATCTTCTATTCTAATTGCCATGTTTCTACATTACATTGGGTAAACTTCTGTACCTATTCAGATTTTTAATTTTATAACACCCCTATCAATATACATGCTTTTAGGAGCATAGTTCTCCAAACGTAGTAATTTGCAATAGTACCATTACGATAGTACCATACCTTGAAGGTGATATCTGTTGACCCCCTGGTCTCGATCTTTTTGTTCGATCCCTCTGGGTTGGCATATTGCCTAACCTCCTTGGACAGGGGCACACAGCAGCCATTATTACAAATGTCCAAATATTAAGAGTCAAGGAAGTGGTACAATGACTCTCTTTGACAGTGTGGTGAACAAATAATTATGAACTTTTGAAATATGAATCGTGAAACAAATACACAGCATCTTAAACTACGTGGAAAAGCGTTAATAGAGAATACACGTGTATAAACTGTTTAAAAACGACCTTCGGAGATATATATGGGTTGAAAATCGTGCTGTTCTCTCGGCTTCCCTTTCCGTCAACTTGAGGTTTCCTGGAGTATTTATCACGAGCCCCGCGGCTCATTGCTGTATAAGGCGAAAGCAGTAAAATTATAAAGTTAACGTTATTCGCACTGAACTCACGATCAGGCTCATACAAGTATACGAACGTCGTGTATAATAACCGTGACAGGATAAAAGCGGAGTTGATTTCAATGAAGGGGTTCAAGCTGTATATTGTGGAAGAAATGCAGATTCTGTTGAACCATAAATCTCGAAACAACGTAATCAAATAGCGATTGCTTTCAATTATCACGTGACTATGTAACGTTGGAGGTGAAATGCCAGCGTCGAGGTTTCATGAGCCACAACAGTAATTTCAATTGAACAATCTAAGAGTTTTCCATGCAAAATCATTCCATTTGTTTTCCGTCTTTTAGCGAGTTTTCAGAGAAAAGGAAGCTGTTGTTATTTTTCCAAAATGTTTGAAACTCGAATTTCCGAAAACTTTTCATTCCAAACTCCGTTGCAGATTATCCTGAATTCACTGCCAAAAGACACCAAAAATGTATTTATATATTCATCTATGTGTCATTCCACACGAGACCTCTCGATAGAATTAAGATAAAAAGTTCAAATTTCCACAACAATCTATCCTGGCAATCGAAAAGCTAGTTTCGTGGATGGGCAGAATCGCGCCACTCTAAGGGAGGTTTTGGGGAGCTTTGAGGGGGAAAATTATCCATAAATTCCAAAAATGAAACTATCTGACAGGTTACACCTCATTTTAAAGGGGGTTTCTTTACGCTGAACACGATGGAGAATGTATGAATTGCGATATCTTATTCCAATCTCAAACTAGAGCACTTTGAAGATGAAGAAACGTGGTTCTTACTTGAGATGTTCTTCACGGTTCGTCTGCTCTTATCTGCTAACGGAATGAAATATCGCAATTCTGACTTCACCGTCGTGTTCAGCGTTGAGGAATCTATAAAATGAGGTGTTACTCGGCAATAAATGGAGACAAAATTTGTTTAAAACCAGTAAAATCGGGACATTTTACCTGAAACCAGTTATACCTATCTTTGAAAATTCGCTCTTATATCCATGCTGCATGACTGTGGATTGCCGTTCTAATACCGACTGTGTGGAAGAGCCTTTTTATCCCGAAGAGAAAGATTTGTCTGAATTGAAATCCAATTTTGTCGTATTTTTTCGAATGTCGACTTCCTCACGGCCATCTCAAAAAAGAAGGGGTAAAAAACACACGAAAAAAGCTAAAATCAAATTCAACTAGATTTTCTATCTTGGATGAATAGTATCGCATCCTAAAGCAATTCAAAAATGATCCTCTTGGAGAATTATGTTACGGAGTGAAGAGGTTGTGTGACCGACCCAGTGACGAGCGGCGGTCACCTCCGATTGAATTCAACTGCATCCCCGTTAGCGGTTTCCCGCACTATAAATGTATCAAGTGACTCAAAGGCGAGATATTTTCGGAGTGACTTATTCGAGGCAAGCCGACGTGTCTGCTCCCAAGGCTGCTATTCCGCCGCGTCACATTCGGCTTCCCCGGCGAAAGAACTTTCTTTTTCCCTCTCGAACGTTTAAGCAGTTTTTCATTCACCTGTTCCGCGGAACAGATGGGTATGAAGATGGAGGAAATGGTTCTATCTTCAATCAAGAGGAGGTTGGACAGAAATAGACTCCCTCAATGCCCATAACCAAAATCCGCGATCATGCAGCATGGCTATTAGAGCGAATTTTCAAAGAAACAACTGGTTTTATGCAGAATGTCTCCATTTTACTGGTTTTACGAGTATAATTCAATGTTGTCTCCGTTTTTTTCTGAGTAACACCTCAGTTTACAGATTTTTCAACGCTGAGTACGACGGTGAAGTCAGAATTGAGATATCTCATTCCATTATCAGATTAGAGCAGATGACCAGTGAAGAACATCAAGTAACAACCACGTTTCTTCATAATCAAAATGCTCCAGTTTGAGATTGGAATAAGATATCGCAATTCTGATTTAACCATCGTTTTCAGCGCAGAAGAGCCTTTAGAATGAAGTGTCACGTGTCTATTTCATTTTTCATTTCATTTCATTTCAGATTTCATTTCAGACTATTTCATTTTTGGAATTTACGGGCAATCCCCCCTCCCCCCCACCACCCTTAGTGTGTACCGATTCTGCTCATCTAAGACATAGTCTTTCGATTGACAAGACAGATGTTTTGTGCAAATTTGAACTCTTGACAAAAAGACATAAGGTATGGCGTCAGAAGTCGACACGTTAAAGGAAGTTTGAACTTTGAGCTTACCTTTCACGTAGGGAAATAGTTTTTTTCTCATTGAAAACCTGTTCATTGTGTACCCAAGATCCTTCCCTAAAAGACCTGGCAGCGGGAAATATTATTCAACATGGTTTGAAAAGGGAAAAACAAGTTCTGTAAAAAATCCCAATGCTCTAGTAGTCGACACCAGTGACTAACATTTTCTTCAGTAGTCGACATGGTTTTGCACTAGTAGTCGACCTACATGTGTTAGAAGTCGACAGTATCTCTTGAAACAGTATTCGACAGGTTCCGTCATTCCATCGTTTTCACTTTTTTCGACTTCCATCTAAATAAAATACGTTCAACTGTGAATCGGAACTTGAAAATAGATTAATAAGATGTAATAAAGTAGTTATCAGACTTTTTATTTGCAAACAGCTCATTATCAGTCTCAAATTGCAATAAATACTCAAGTAAAAAGGTATGAAAACTATAGTCGAAAACTCATTGTCAGAAAATTCACATTACAGTTGGGCTTAGGTACCTATTTACATAGTTTTTGACATTTTCATGTCTTTGCTTTGGCACATAAACTGAAACGGGAAACATTTGTTCCCTTGGTTCACCCTTTCCCTCAGATCACGTCAGAACACGAGCGACCGGCGGGCCACTACGTCAGAGCCTATGACGCACGAGCGTATGACGTCAGACGGCTGGTAGGAGGCCAACTGGTACGTCAGAGCCTATGACGCACGAGCGTATGACGTCATACGGATGGCAACTAGTACGTCAGAGCGTATGACGTCATAGGCTCTGACGTAGTGGCCCGCCGGTCGCTTGTGTTCTGACGTGATCTGAGGGAAAGGGTGAATCAAGGGAACAAATTTTTCCCGTTTCAGTTTATGTGCCAAAGCAAAGTTATGAAAATGTCAAAAACTATGTAAATAGGTACCTAAGCCTATAGTTTTCATACCTTTTTACTTAAGTACTTATTGCAATTTGAGACTGATAATGAGCTGTTTGCAAATAAAAAGTCTGATAACTACTTTATTACATCTTATTAATCTAGTTTCAAGTTCCGATTCACAGTTGAACGTATTTTATTTAGATGGAAGTCGAAAAAAGTGAAAACGATGGAATGACGAAACCTGTCGACTACTGACTCAAGAGATACTGTCGACTTCTAACACATGTAGGTCGACTACTAGTGCAAAACCATGTCGACTACTGAGGAAAATGTTGGTCACTGGTGTCGACTACTAGAGCATTGGGATTTTTTACAGAACTTGTTTTTCCCTTTTCAAACCATGTTGAATAATATTTCCCGCTGCCAGGTCTTTTAGGGAAGGATCTTGGGTACACAATGAACAGGTTTTCAATGAGAAAAAACTATTTCCCTACGTGAAAGGTAAGCTCAAAGTTCAAACTTCCTTTAACGTGTCGACTTCTGACGCATTACCTTAATGACAAAAACATATAGATTTAATATGCATATAATACCTCATGTACCTATATGTATGTACATGTATATACACCTATATGATTTTTTGGTGTCTTTTGGCAGTGAATTCACGACGGTCTGAAACGGATATTGGTATCAAAATCTTTGAGAAATTCGCGTTTTAAACATTTTGGAGCGAGAACAATAGCTTCTTTTTCTTCAAAAATTCGCTAAAGATCCGGTCACTACTCCACACTTTGTAACTTCGTCATTCAGTTCAGCTTCAGACAGCATTGCCAATGAAGATTTAACCTGGCTATTAGGTATATTCCAAATTTTTGATGTATGATCCAGCAAGATTTGACGATTCGTATTCGTGTTTCTGACTCTTCTTGACTGGAACACGTGTAGTTTTGGTATAATATTCCAATATACAATAATGTTATATATACGGTTGTTAGTTTTGGTATATTATTATTTCCCATAATATGGGAAATCATTCATAGTAATTCATAGTACATTGAGAAAAATGACGCGAGTCTTACAAGTTTGAGTTTTTGGCGTAGTATTCACGTGTTTCCAGATTCCAGGTTCCACATGACCGATAAAAAGGCGGAACGTATCTCCTTACAATTGACATCGTTAACACATCAAGACATCAAAAACAAGGACATTTTTGTTTACGCAGTCCTCTCTGTTTTAGTATTAAGTATAATTTTATTTTCTCTTTTTGACCGGGGAACTCAGCTCATTCTTAATTCCAAGTTTGAAACGGGCATCTAAAGATGCAGTTCTCATCGAGTCAGGTACGTGAATATTACGTGACCTGAAAGCCGCACTGGGCGGTCACGCAGGTCGGATTTTACGGTCGCCACTGGAAAATGCGCATGCGCGGGAGGTTTAACTAATTGGCAGCTCAGCGAGACGGATGCAGTAAGAAATAGTGTTACGTTCAGAAATAGATTTTACGAGATTCACGTGTGAATTGGAGGAAATATTTTTACACCACTGGAACAGTATTTAGAGAGAAAGGAAAATGGTTTCTCTTTGAAGATCATTATTGAGTTTAGGTAAATGCATTAGATGTACGCATGAATTAGTTGGCATAGTCCACGCGAGAGCTATCTTCAAACCAAGTTATGTATCAGAGTTAGGTATCAGATCTACCTTAAGACATCAGGTTTGATCCTTTGTCACTCCTGCTACTTCTCCCCACCTTGGTAACCCTTCAACGCTTTATTGCATGCATTTTTTTGTTCACTGAAAAAAGAATATGTGATAGATTTTGGTCTATTAATTACAGGGATAAAAGAAACAATTTTTGGAGTGATTTTTCACTCGGAAAATCGTGACAATGTTTATGTTGTGAATTTACAAAATTGTTTACTTGGGTACCTATCTTTCAAAGATTTAGGAGACGGAATAATAAGTGAAACGCTTGTTCTCGGCCCAAAATGTGTAAAACTCGAATTTCCGAAAGAATTTTATACCGAAATCCGTTTCAGACCATCCTGAATTCACTGCCACACAAAGATACCAAAAATCATATGAACATATCTATTTATACATATAATATATAAATATTATGTAGGTATGTGTCATTTGAGACGGTAACTCTCGATAGAATTGGGATAAAAAGTTCAAATTTGCACAAAAATCTGTCGATGGGCAATATCGGGCCACTTTAAGGGGGGTTTAGGGGGACTTTAAGGGGTAGAAAATACCCGTAAATTCCAAAAATGAAACAGTCTGACAAGTGGTTATTACTTGAGATGTTCTTCTCGGTCCATCTGCTCTAATCTGATAACGGAATGAGATATCACAATTCTGACTTCACCATCGTGTTCAGCGTTAAAAAAATGTATGAACTGAGGTGTTACTCGGCTAAATGTCGTGACAAAATTGGATATAAAACCTGTAAAATTCGCTCTCATAGCCATGCAGCATGAATGCGATTTTTTTTTTCTTTTTTTTTCGTTTTATCTCAGAGGGCGCACAGAAAAAGTAACATCACCAGCAATGGCAATGGGTTACGTTTAATACCAAATTTTGGTTTTGTTGGTAAAATCCTCCTGTAAAATTTTAAAAATGCCAGTTTCGTCTGATAGTCTTCTGTATCATGATAATGATGAAAGCCCCATTGATTTATGTCTCATCCAAGATCTGACGGGTGCCATTTATACAAACTTGGGAATATAACATTATCTCCCTCATCGTTCTCCTCTTGCTATTATACATTATTCGTATTTTTTCTCTATTCCACACTATTTTTCCAGAACCAGCATAAGGGAAATAGAATGAAGTCGATATGTAGTTATCGCAAGCTCTTCGAACGAAAATGCGAGGCAGTTGACTGGAAAGAATGAAGAATGAGCCGATAGACATCATCATTTCAGGCGTACAACTCGCCAAATCAAGAGAAATATCACAGGATGCGAGGGAATGAATTAATGATTGGGACGTTGACAACTGTTAGGATAATGGTTCTCCTCAGGCGGACACTTGTCGGGCCTTTTACAACCAGGAAGTGCAAGCCAGAGATACCGAAGGACAAAAGTGATGCATTCATGATGACAATTAACCCTCAAGGATATTCCCGATTGAATGGTACTTAATATTCTCGAAACCGGTGGATTCGATGGATAGGTTAGTACGTGTACAATCGGAACTGTTGAACTAACCGCAGTTATAGAGTTTTTTTGTACGGAACATGTGCTTGCCGTGACCTACCAGTCAAGATGTCACGAAAGAAGCATTTTGATTGAACAGTTTGTATCAACCACGCAGTGTTGTACTGGCGGTATGAGAGAATTTATCGATGTTGTAGTGATACCTCAGTTTTCCTTCTACTAAAGTTCCATTACCAATAGTTGGAGATTGATGGAAAACGGAAAGTTCGCTAATCGTCGATTACCTTAATCAGAGATTTAGTTAACTAAAGTCTCTAACTGTTGAGATGGAGGTGTTGAGCCTGTAATTGTTTTGGAATCCAGGCATCACCAAGTACGCCAGAGTTCCCCGACCTTGCACGGCCTCAATCCCGATAACTGTGGGAAACTCAAGCCGGACAGTCGCCCACGATGCCGAATTCGGGTCTTCACGAACAAGTCAGATACGCGGAAAACTCCGAAGGGGAACAATACCGGCCGGAACCGTCGAGTCAGCCTTTTGACCGATCAAGTTGGAAGCTCGTTTTCATCCTTCTCAAACTCACCCAGTTCGGCCTGGAAAGGCCCTGTAATTCGATGAACATGGGCATGAAAATGACCTTGCATTGTGCTCGACATATGAAGGACGTCGGTTAGCTTAAATTCGCACTGTTTGAGACCTGAATCCTTAACTTGGTGAAACAGCTGGTTACAGAGCAATGAAAAGCGACATCGTCAAATTTATCGCCAAAAAAGATCGAAGAGCCACAGAGAACGGCGAGGGGTTGTAATTTTTGACAACAAAAAAGGCTAGACATTTGGGCGACCAGAAATAATATTGGTGGTAAACCTGATCAATTGCACTTTTTTCACAAAATGAGGTTTTTGCTTATCACGACAGTACGTTATGTCATGTATAGGTTGTGATAATAAATACGTAGGTAGGTAAAAGAATTATTTGATACAGTTTTTTCGATGCAGTTCTATCAACTTGGTGATATTCATTAACTGCAAGGTTTTAAATAAGTTGTTTCAGGTAAACACGTCAAATTGTGAAACTATCCAATAGAAGCTTATTGATATTTTGGTGACTGTTCCTTGGGGAACACCATAAAATGGTTTTAGACCTAAAAATTATTATTTATTAACTCTAATTTAGCACAAAAATAAGTTTATGTATAATGATAATGTTCGAATCATCACTATTTCCATTCCGGTAAAAGTAGTCAAATTACCATCTTCATTAAAAACATGGAGAATATCAGTTTCGTGGCATGTTACCCGCTCTATTCTCCACTTTTGATTCAGGATTGTTATTTCAGAGTTCAATACATGACAAACATTTGAGTTTGAACAAATATTAGATCAGCAATCCACACTTTCCTACTAGTCAAGCTGATCAAAAACTTTGGCAGGCTCTCCTGTGAAATGTCGAAAAATGCACTTGATCACTTTTACCTCCAACCCGACGATATTCTTGCCCAAAACAATCGAAAATCGGATTTTGATCACCAAACGGGTGGATTTATTTGACTGCCTCTACGTACGTTATCAACAAAAACAAATAAGTAAATGAAAACATTAACAAAGTGTGAGGATTTTATAACCCAAAATTTAATTAGGCAGTAGGTACAAGTAACTTCGAAAGTTTGCTCATCATGTCATGCTGCATGATTGGAACTCTTTATTTAGTTGAGAACCTCTAAACATTCATACGAAAATCGGCACAAATAAGGGAATTTCAATTGAATATTATTTCATATCTATCATAAAAGACTACTCAAAGACTACTCAAGTGACAATGTATTTGAACACTTGACTCGATTTTCTTTCCTCCTGGGTATAAGAAGATTCATTTTTTGGATTCCTGAAATAGTTTTTGGTAATGACTAACCCACTGGTGTACCACAAGGCGGAAATACGTTGGGAGACGAAATATAACCGTTTAAAAATAATCGTTATTATTTGGATATGTGTAGTTTTCAAAGCTTCACACATACTTCCGTACAAAAACAAAGTAGAACCTTCGTCACGGTATCAGACACGATTCTCAATTACACGAACTCCCTTATTTGGGGAGGACGTGTTGATATTAAAGAAAAAGGACCTTCCATCCAAAAGTTTCGTGACGTAGGTTGAGCGGTGATATCGAAATAACGAGGTTGTCGTAGGACTTGATGTCTTCATTTCGGTTTCTTCCACAGAAGTTGAAAGAACCAAAACAACGAAAACACGGAATCACGAATCCCATTCATCACGATTTCGTCCCACATTTACGGAAATATCTTCGTGTTAACCGGGACTAATGTTGCCCTACTGATTTTTATTTTCTTCGAAGGATGGATAACGTTTCTGACACTGATATCTCGGCATAGAAACACATTAACATCATTACTTTGTTGATTCACCGTACAGTCTACCTGTAGAAGTAAAATTAAGAAGATGATTTGGATACAAACTAAGTTTATCTGCTAAACCTCCTCAAGGATTGTTCTGTGAGTTTAACAAGAGAATAGTAACTGTTACTCCCAATGCTTTACATTCCGTTGTAATCAGGTCAGCAAGTCTTAAAGCTTCCTTCAGTTACATGTTTTTAAACGCTCACAATTTTGAGAACTTCCTCCAACCATTTTAAGTGGATGCCATTGGTTTTGCGATACTCCATTTTTTGACTTGTTATTTTGGAGTTTTGACTCGGTCATGTGGTCCTTATGCTTCCTTCACCACTGGTGTACAAAATACTACGACCATCAGATAGTCTAAGAACAACAGATTCTGTGTTACATGAGAATATGTTCGTGTGAAACTATATTATGTAGATAAACAATCTAATCAGCAGTTAGCCAACCCACGTAGAACATGAATGTGGGACCAGCTCAGTGAAAACGCCTCGTTTCGATCTAATAGCCACCAACGCTTTCACACTCTATAATTATTCGCGCAAAATGCAAATAAGATCAACAGAATATTACCAGTTTTGATTTCACGAGTAGTTACATCCTAAAGTGCGCTTGGTTGTTAATTGCATAATTTGAAACTCATTTTTCTCTCGTTAGCCTATCGGTTGTGCGGTGGATGTCTCTAGGAACTGAATGTCTAATGCGGAAAACGCTGCCGAGAGATTTATAGCGGCATGCAAGGTGTGGGAAGGACTTCGCTTGTTCGCCTAGGGAAAAAACATGCTCAAGTAGCAACATTAGCGAGTGAATTGTGAGTAATTGCTTCGAACAACTTCATCGTGGAACCGAGAAAAAAACAAGTACCTACATGGTACTGAGAGTGAAATAAGTGTGAGTGTTGTCTAGTTGTGTGTAATGCATGATTTGGAAAAAAACCAACGTGCTGCGTGGCCTTGGGAATTACAGACACGCGCGCAGCATTCAGACCCACAGATGGCAGCATGAACGTATGAGCGCATTTTCGAAATAACCTTCTCAAACTACCCTTTAATATAATATAATATAAGTTACATATAAGTATGCTTTAATATAAGTTTTATCCTATTTATGAACCATAAAACCCCAAACGTGTACGTTTTTGCCACCGAACGTGTTTGAAGTTCAAGATTGTTCAGAATAGTATTAACCCTAAAATGGAACCGTGTTTTCTTCCCACATAGATTCCACCCCACTTTTCAAGAACGATAGAAAATATGTATACATTTATCGTACTTTGGATTCTTAGATGATAATGTTTGATAACTTCGTATTCTAAGTCGCTAGCTTCCTCACCCACTTGCTTTCCCTCTTCCAGTAACTCCCAGACCTTCCGAATGTCTTCAGGGTTCCAATATTCCTGATGACTAGCCATCACAGCACAAGAACCAACCAAAAAACTCTCGGAAACTAAGAACAGCTGGCAGGATCGCGAAACATGTGTTCGTTAACTGCTCTTTGGGGTGGAGTACACCCCAGAACCACTTGTTAACCCGCCCCTTTGGAATCTGACACTTGAAATGGTGTGACAGGATTTGCAGAACCCTGGCACGTTTGTACATAACGTGGAAGAGATTTCCTAGAAGGAATTCAGGGGAATTCTTAGAAACAGGGTGGTGCTCAAAACAAGAGGTAATCCACCCGACGATGCCGTTCTAGGGTTAATATTGATAGTTTGTGGAAGACGTAATTGGATAAGTATGTTTTAGGGCTTTGTGGTTGTGATTGCTTAGTTGTAAACACTAGGAAGCAAGGGTACACCTTCCTAAGTTAACGGTCAGCAAGTGAATGGGATGATTTGAGGTGAGGTGGATGTTGAGAACACATGTTGAAATGTCAGCTAATATCAAGTTCCTTATTGGAGATACCAGCGCTTTGTGTCAGGCAACAAGAGATGATTTATTATCTGCCGTCCTTGGACCCAGTGAATCACTGAATAGTTGATCGTTAATAATTTTTATCCTTTGACGAAGAAGAAGGAAAAAAAAATGAATAAACGATAAAATCAATCAAGGGCTGATGATTAAAAGAGAAAATAGGAAGCAAAAAGTTGAAATAAAGAGCGAACAATACGGGAGCTGGTTGAGGGAGGGGAGATCACAGAGTGATTGATGGGAACTGATTAGGTGATTGAGACCACCTGGTGGATGTCGCGAATACAAGCGAACATTATTCCTTAATTATGTGGTGAATGCGGCCTTGTCTTGGTAACTGCACTTCCTCGTTGTACAGTGACGAAGACGCCTTTATTACCCACGTAGAAGACATCCTAATCAGCCTTTCATCTTCTGTACCGGTGCACCGACAATACGGTAATCCGACAATAAGTGCATGTTCGTTTTAATAAGTCGCTTTATTATCGTCCGCATTGTCTCTGATTTGTCCACATTCGATCTTACTGAAGGCGTAAAACTACAGTGCTACTTATTGTTAAGAATTTCAACATCGAGTGTATCCTTAAAGAATGGGTCTTACGGGTAGATCATTCGGTTAATAATGTACCGTTAAATGACACCATCGCAACTCAATATAATCGGAATACAATCGAGAATACAGCCAAAATCCTTAAGAAGGTAATTACTAGTGGCATCCTTCATCCCATCCCAATTTCCATGCCTCAAATGAATAGTCCCAAAAAATCGACAAAACAAGTAAATTATTAGATTGTGGAATACATAAAAAGTTAATCAATTTTTGGGTATTATTTACGTTTTAATACTTGAGTGGGCCTGAAAAAAGTTACATAGTTAGACGAATCTGGATAATGAACCATAATACACTGGAATACAACGTACTTGATGGAGAAATTAAGGGTTGAATAATTATTATAGTTGCAGACGGTTAGAACGCAGAACTGTGTACGTGTGGTCTGATATATGATTCCCTTGGTGGGTATTAGAAATTCTTTCCTGCTTGGAAACCCAGCGGTTCTAACAACGGTCTTGCGATTTCTTCAAGTAAACGAAGGTTTAAATCTCCAGCTTCACTTTTCAACGTCAGATTTACAACTTCTGACGGAAACGATCGCTTGACGTTCTTTCTCCGCCGTGACTGGATACATTACCGGGCAAAACAACCAGACGGACAATCTGATCTGCCGCCGAGGATCGACGGCCGTGACAACTGGTATTATTACATAGTCAATGTGACACAACTGTATAACATTACTCGGGCAACGGACGGTTATTGAGACGGCAAATTTAGGGCTTCTGATCCAAGGATTGTCTATAACATAAATCACGAAACACAAAAACATTCATTACACGGAGAACACGCTGTTCTCACGACTAAGCGAGGCATTTAAATGACAGTAACAGTTCTAATTACAATATAGTGTGTGTGGATCTATGGGGACTCAGATATCAATGATATTACCAATTTTGATATTTAATTGACTTTGTAAGATAATAATTTCAGATTAGGTTCAAATAATGTAACAAAAAACATAATCATAATAAATTAATAGTCCAAATATTTCAAGCCATCTTCAGAACAAGAAAAAACACAAAGAAAACCACTGACATGTTCACTTCAACTGATTTGAATTCGTAAGGTCTACAGTGTTCAAATAGTACCTAACAACGTGAAAGTGGTGGGAATGTTTAGTTTCAAGACGAATATAATTTGTGACATTTGGATGATCGCAAAAGCGCGTAGCTTAATTACTTAATTAATTGAGGACTTAATTACTTTAATTAATCAATTACTTAAAATCAACTGGACTTATCAGTTTCTACTGGTTATCCTAGGAAAGATTCATTCAATATACGAGAAAGTAAAGTGCCAACGCTTGTCGTCATGCTTGTCCCACAACTCATACCAGAGTCCAAAGAGAAAGGCAAAAAGTAGGGACGATGTAACTTCTCATATATGAAAGAACACGATAAATAGGTCTTCGGTGACAGTCTGATAAGGCCTGAGTGGTAATGGCCTTCATTAGAGAGATGTTGATATCAACAAGCGTAAATCATGGGAAAAACATCGAGTTAAGTAGTTGAAAGTCGGGATAGCGAAGGTCCGTAGGGATGACCTTATAAGAGCGACAAAACTGAATTTCATTGAGGTTCGACTTGGAATAGAAAGATATGAGTAGGAGAACGCGTTTAATATTCTCGGAGGGAAGCAAGTGTTGGAATTCCAAGGAAATAACGATGAAATGGCAATTTACTCAATCACAAGGTGAAATCAACAAATCCTTTCGGTTCAAAACATCAGCCGACGTACGACACACCCAATGTTCCGAAGGATTAATTTAGAAGATGTGAGTATAAATCATTTGACGCCAAGATGGTGATTCTACGGAGTTAAAATCGTTAGAAGTGGAAAGCTTCATTTTCTTATCTTCAAACAAGAAATCAAAATCAACTCACGTTACGATAAAAGCAACATCAAAAAATGTTATGATAAACTAACTGAAATTTATTACTTATTGATGTCCGGATGTTTTACAATTGATGTTTTTAATACAGTAATTGTAAATCATCCTGTCGTCAATGTCTAATACATTTCAGTTACCTAGTACCTTTCGATCATGGTGAATATTGGCATGTGATATCCCGATTTTTCTAGACTCTAAAGCCCTCATACTTACAAAAAAAAAAACTTTAAATTTTAAAAAACTTTAAAACTTTAAAAAACATTAAATCATTTGAGCGAAAATATGGATATGGTGTCAAACATTGAATGCTCAGGAGCCCTCAGACTGCACTAAAATATTGCACGAAACTTCAAATCTCCCAGAAAAACGTTGAAATATTCTCCCAGAAATTATTCTCGGACGAAAAGTGTTAAATCCTCGAATTTACGAAAAACATTTATACCAAAATCCGTTCCAGACATTCCTGAATTCACTGCAAATACACCAAAAATTGTATACGAGTAAAAACTATATAATATTTGTATATAATATATTTAGCTATTGTCATTCCACACGACAACTTTCGATAGAACTGATATGAAAGTACAAGTTTACACAAAAAAATCTGTCTTGGCTATCGAAAGGCTCTTAAATCGTAGATGGGCCGAATAGGGCCACTCTAAGGGGGTTTTTGGGATATAGAAAACGTATATATTTTAAATAAATAGAAATAATGTTATAATACTTGTGTTTATATACACGATATGGCAATGGGCCATGCCTGTCTGCGAGAGGATGCACCATTAATTATCAATCAAATTCAACTAGAGGTGGAAATTGTGAAACTAATAATAACAATACCAGTAAAGCATAACGAGGGTGAAGTGGCAACAAGGCCTACCTCAAATGGGGCTGAACAACACGGCCTACCTGAGATAGGGCTGTCCTACCTCAAATAGTACAGAATAACATGGCCTAACTGACATTTTTGGGCATATTGACTTTTTTTATTCAGCGGGATTCAGATTAAAATTAATTAAAATTATATATTATATTAAAATATTAAAATTTATTAAAATAATTATTCATTATCCCGTAAGTTTTCGGTATAATATATTGGCTCCCAGAAATGCCTATAGTTGCAAAAATTCACGTATATGTTCCCAAACTGTAGAAATAAACAGGTTTTTGTGTCTCCTGTATATTTTTATAAAAACACTTAAGCCTTATGCACTTAAGCCTTAAAAACACTTAAGCCTTGTGCAGCACCATTTGAGGTAGGCCGTGTTGTTCAGCCCCACTTGAAGTAGGCCTTGTTGCCACTTCACCCTCGATAAAATGTTAGAGAAACCAATGATACTGGGTCGAAAACAGGGGAGGTGGGTACACAGGCTCAGTCCCAATTGAACTGAGCTACCAGCTCGTCTCGATATGGCCATACAGCTTGGAAAAATCTTGCGAGCGAGAGCCAGTTTGTGCCATTGAGGAACTCGGCAAGAACGGGGCAGAACTCGAGTCTGTATGTACTGTCGAATCGAAAATGTCTCGCGTCAAGCCTTTGAGCATTCCTCCGCCGCCAACATTATGATGACACTCAATCCAGAAAAAAATTCTTCTGCGATATTGCGTTCCGGGAAAGGCTGCATTCCACTGTCATGCTATGTCTGTAGGTGAAGGTTACTTTACGGGGATGGTTCGACGGTCGGACAATCACGCCACATCTACGGACGAGGAGACGTGAATGTGCTGGTCTCAGCAACATCTTTCACGGCGAGTTCGAGACGCGTCGGCCTTTCTTATCGTTTCCTCTGCCGTAAAAACGCTTCGCATCCCGGCGATAAATAAGACACCCGCGCCCTTCCGAACCTGCATCATCTCCTGGACATATTGCATCACCACTTTCAGTTTCAGAGCCGGTGTTAAATGGGATAGAAATTATATTACTTCCATTTGTTATGGCCACCTGGGACTCGCTCACGGAGGATTTCACACAATAATTACGTCGATTCTGGAACGTGAATCAACCTTCAAAGCTGATTGAAATGGGAAACCGTCAAGTTTTATTTTTCGGCCGGTCAAAGAGATGTGTAAATCCTGTCATCGCTGTCGAGTTTCAAACAGATCAGATGCCGCGTATTAATTCTACAAATGCCACATTGTATACATTTATTGTAATCCAAGCAAAGGACGACCGAGAAAGAGAATCGTCTATTAGGGAGCATGTGCTCTATACGAGAAGGAGGAATGTTTTTCGAAGTCGGCAAGGCACAAAATAGAAAAAAAACAAACGATTATGCTCTGGTTTGACGTTTCTGGAGTTACTGCAATTCATCTTAGCAGGGCGGCATGGGGCGCATACCTACTGTATTTCTCAGTATTTTGTTCTGCGAGGTTTGGATCTTTTTAATATTTGACTCTTTTGCACAGCCCGAGTTGTATCCTGTAGGTCCAAGTAGGGCGAAGAATCTGTTTGTATATTAGCAGAATTCCTCCCCATCAGCCAATAGGTAGGTACATGCTTCTCAACTTGATCCTAAGTTTCTGCTTCTTCTTCTCGATGTCCTTATTCCAATTAAGTTTGGAGTCAAGAGTCATTGACAGTGCCAGCGTACGCTTTAATTCGGTTGATCTCAACATCTAAGACTGAGATTCTTCTGTTTATGAAATTGATTCGAACTAATCTTAAATCGTTCAGCACCATTCTCCACATCTTAGTCTACTTGACAATCCCATTAGTGGACTATTGTAATATGTGGGTGGCGGTTTCTACATCTTTTCCAACAGATAGGATCGCCGGGTCATCTGCAAAAGTAGCACCAGTTAGGTCCCGTGTGTACAAGACAGGACCTAGAACACTTACTTCCGGGACCCCAGGTTTTATAGGCTTCAAGCTGGAGTAATGATCATCTTGCTTCACTCCAAAATTTCGGTTCTGAATATAGGATTTTAGGAGTACCTAAGTAATATTACTGTATTAAGTAATATTAGTATTTACTGTTTTTTTTAAATATTTTTTTGAATTACTGTAGTGGGAGATCCTGTGCAATTTGTATGCAAGGCCTTTTCTATAATATTAATAATAATGTTAGTGATTCCTATAATGTTAGTGTTTCGGTGAACTTGGTCTATTGTGGAGTGGCGTTCTCTGAATCCAAATTGGTATTGTGGAATCAAATTTCTGTCTTCAATGATCGACCCCAGTCGTTTAAGCAGTATCTTCTCAAATAGTTTTGATATAACTTTCCATAGCGTCAATATTTCCGTATTTTCTCGCCCTCATCTTCGATCGATACTAACTCACGTTTTCCACGAAGAGCTTCTTTTTTCTAACTTATGATTGATCGATATAAAATGTGAACCGCTCAGCCGCCACTCGAAATAGACGGGGCGAAACCTCATTCACTAAGCTGCGGCGGCCGCCGAAAGGGGGATTACATTACGCGAGTGCATGGAGAAGAGATGAATGAGGTAAATACGGTCACGGAGAAGGTTTATTGAATGGTGGGAGGCTAATGAATGAACGGTCAGTGTGGTCTGACGGGGCCGTTCTCTATCTCAGAGCCATCGACATGGGTTTTGGAGATACTCGTACCTACCTCCACCGTGGGGCACACCTTGGGGCTTGATCGGTTCGATTGATAGTGAGGCTCTTGTTTTTCTGGACGAGATCTGATTCAAAGTGATACCGTGTGTTGCTGATAGAAAAGCCCTTTTGTATATTCTTTAGGTACCTACAATAGCCTTACGGTCTCAGAGTTGGTCTTAAAGCAGTGTTGACTACCAATTCGAGTTGCATTCGTTGCAATTTATATATTTATGCCTGTTAAATTACTGTTTTCACAAGCTCATAGTACAGCAAGTACAGTACGCTGGGTTGGTAGCTACAATCATGTTTCATGCTAATTAAGTAATCCACTTACCTACTATATTTCAATTGTAAGCACAACTGTAGTGTTGAGGATCAACAATCAAGTTTTCAATTTAAGAAAAAAAAGTTTGCAGCAATTTTTGGTTTATTATCTTCGATAATGAACCATTGGAATCGCCCAAAGAAAAAAATTGTTTAACCCCCCCTCAAAATTTGTTGGTTTACGTTTCAAGATACGTAGATTCAGAAAATCGAATAAAAAAAAATCCGTCCGTCCGCCGTACGCCGTACGCCGTACGCCGTCCGCCGTCCGCCGTCCGCGCCACTTTGCCCAGTTAACGTTGAGCTAAAATTACGAAATTTGGTTTCTGGGTTTGGACCAGCCCCACAATGATCCTCGAAACTTTTCATAACCCTAGGTCAAGGGGAAGGGGTTCAAAACGAATTTTGAAAATTTGAAAATCTCATATCTCGAAAAATTCATATAGAACGGTATGTTTTTTATTTCATAATTAGATAGAGTTTGTTCCGTAGAATTTTTTAAGACCATCCGCAGCTTTGTACGACCAGCCGTTCGTTTACAATGACGGCTCAAAGATTGTGCCTCACAACACGATCGTGACTCAAACTGTTGAAATACAGGTCCATTTTCATACTAACAAGATCTTTGGAACATCATATGGCTTAAGTGATGTCGAGTTGGTTGTTCTGAGGTGCGTTTCGTGCTACGGAAATGAAGGTAATTTCGAATGTTTGTTGGTAGGTACTTCTTTTATAGAAAAATTATTACCGACGTAGTATTAAAAACCCTAGAATTATATCGTATTAATTAATCATAATTAATAATAATCATTATTAATAATAAATACAAATTATTAATACCTAACAATAAATTATAATAATTTTCACTAGGTACTTGATAAAATTGTTAATAATTAGTGATAATTGATAATAATAATTAATCTAACATTTAGGATCTAGACATTTAGACCTAGTGATCTAGACACAAGGGTGATCTGTACAAAGAAGATAATGAACCGTTGTGTCAAGAATTTGCAGAGTTTTTTGTTCTGTGCAGAATATTTAGTTTCAGCAGAACACTCACATTCACCACAACTGGGTGAATATGAATAATAAATACTTCCATCCCAAACTGAATCTTCTAACAACTCTGATATCAAGCAAATTAACCTCGTACTTATTCTATTCACTAGAGTGGCTAAAATAAAGTTCTATCGGGGAAAGCTTTAAGCCAAGTTCACGTTACGCCCAATAAATCAATACATTCAATTTCTCCTACAGAATGCGGTTGAGTTATATTCACTGCAGTACATACACAGAAGAGTCTCACTAGCTAAGAACTTCAATAAGATTCTTTGCATTCCACCGCCGCATTCTCAAAGGCCATTGTCTGATTCATTAACTCCGACTTTATGTTAATTGAACTTTCCGAGAATCTTAAAGGTATACTCCACGTGAATGAAATATTTAGAGAGATTCTAGCTAAGATCTTTGAAACTTGTCGATCTTGGACGTGTTAGTTGTGTGATCTTTGGTACGTATAGAGTAGCATCACACTATTTTCATAACGTCAACATTTCAATAATTCCAACCCTGCAAATTTGAGGTCAAAAAGTTTATTAGTTCCAAAACTAAAATGAGTTAATCACCCCAATTTCTCTCTCCCTACTCATGTCACAAGGGGTAGGTAAGGGAGTTTCCAGATTTATATGTTCCCACCAACCCATGTTTTATTACTAACCAAAACCTTTTTAGCTGCGGGATACTCTCTTCTACAGTACTATCTTAGGAAAAAACAGGAAATTCCATCATTTACATATGTATTTACCAGGTTTTATGTCTGTCACACAGTTTTTTCTCTCTCCCTACAATCTTTTGAACCCCTAGAACCCCTAGAATATGATATTTCGTGTTGTGAAAAATACAAGGCAATACTGCATCAATATAGCTGCCAGAGCACCACTGTGTCATTTTCATCCAAAGCCAGTACTTAGTAGCTTTCAATAAGTCAACAAGGATTTCACAACAGTATTTTAATACTTTCCCTCTCACTACAACCACCTCATCCATCAGGTGAATATTTAATTAGTTAAATGATAATTATTGTGAATACTACTGTCATGATGTCGTGTTTATTATTTTTTTAACAAAAATCTCCAATCTCTGTGCTGCATGACATGATAACCTCCAAAACAATAAAAAACGGAGGTATAGAGTGAGAGAGTCAATTTCCACGAAAATAATGAGTACAATTGTTAAATCGATTTCGACGATTAGGTCATCATCAGTAACAAACATGAACTGAACATGAAACATGGTTCATGTTTGTTACTAATGATGACCTAATCGTCGAAATCGATTTAACAATAATTACTGTACTAATTATTTTCGTGGAAATAGACTCTCTCACTCTATACCTCCGGTTTTTATTGAAATGGGTTTCCACAACCTCGTCGCGAGTGATCTAATTCGAACCTCCAAAACCTCTCTCCCTACAACTTCTATCTCTACAACTAATCAAAACATTTGGATTTGTAGGGAGAGAGAATGGATTGTAGGGAGATATTAAGGCTTACATTTAGTACGGATAGGTAATTAGATATCACACTGTCTTTTGACTCGATGAATATTCTGTGTATCTTCCTGAATGCGAGATTTGACCAAAACTCAAGCAGCCCCCCCCCCCCCCCCACACTATCGAAGACCCTCAACCCCTCAACCTCAGACCAACCACCTACACCGTAATTTTACTGTGGAAATGGTTTTCTTGTTTTGAAATATAATTTTAAAGTTCGAATTTCCATTGTTTTCCTCTCTCCCTACAAACTTGAAAGTTTCAAAATTCCATATTTCCCAAATTATCCAATAAAGTGTGTGCGCGCTTAAGGAACTTGTTAAGGAACCCACATAGAGACACAATATGAAAAAAAAACACGAGGTTTTGTTCACACAAAAAGTTTAGCTGGAAATGGCCTATAATTTTGAAAAGATGCCAAAACGTCAATGTATATTCTCAATTAGGCGATCCTTCTGCCCGTGTATGGAAACGGGACGCTATGTGTTCGTATTACAGGCGTGCAGCAACGATAAACACAGTGATTGAGCGTATATGAAATAATCACTAACCATTCCATGGCAGAGGTTGACGAAAACGTTGGAAGTTGGATCACCGCGGACTTTGCCGGAGTAGAAGCAGCCGCCCGGACTCACTGGAGTCTCTTCAACGCGAGTCATGTTGTCCCAGACATGAGCCACCTGTAATAATAGAGCGGTATTATATTGAAAAATTCTCACATTAGAATTACAATTGTATTTCACACTATTGTTGTAAGTGCAATTTTCAAGACCCTGAGAATCAGCCTTGGATTTCCAGATTTGCATGCTCTAAAAATACAGGAACGTTTAGAACATCAGAGGCTTATCCTCCTGTCAATGAGACTGACAAGTCCAATAGAAACTCAATACTGTACCTAATTCAAGGTCTTACTAACTGAAAATAAAGCGTTATATTAATAAATTGTGACTCGTGTTGTATGATTCAACATGCTCGAGGACATTTTGAGGATAGCACCTGTCACCTGAGTCACCGGTGTTCCAAAATCTGAAATCTGAATGGCACACCGCTAAACGTCCGTCAAAGGCGCTCCCGCGGTAGAGCACTCGTGCCAATACAGCGCCGCACAACTAAATGTATTTTGGCTCGCATTTTTCTTTCCGCTGAGCGTCATTAGTTGAAAGCCTTTTATCACACTAACGACTCGGTGTCGCACCGACAACCACAAAAATGGGGGTTTGCCAATTATTTTTAGAAGACCGGAGAAAAACAAAAATGTAACAAAAATGATCCACCAGGGCCCTGATGGAGTATCGAGCAGCTAGTTTTTTATAGTCTGTGTTATAGAAATTTCGCAGCCATATCCACTTTAAGCTATGAAGCCGTAATGTGAGGACCTAGGTATGAGATTTTCAGTCGCCTAATTTTGTTAGGAGGCGAAATTTAGTGATAGCAAACAAATTTGGGATGCCGATCTTCCTGGTTAGTGTAGTCATTAGTGTTGTAATTCAAACAGCGTTCAGTGAGTGAACGGAAAAAATCAGGTTCCAGTGTTAGGTGATGGGACGTACGGGCTTCCATAAGATTGCTTCAACATTTAGTAGTCTGTGAATGATCAAATGTTGATTCTGTTCCGTGAATATGATTATCGCAAGAAAATACTGAGATTTACACAATACTACACGTGATCCATCCTAATTTTGATTTTTTTACTCACTCATTACGCTCACTAAAGTCATCAGTTACCTCTTCTTCCATCAGCTTCTCATAATTATTTTATCTGTGCACTTTTTTTCTTTTTCAGTTCCAATTGTCTCATATTTTCTGCCGGCTCAACCATCTCATTTATATCGTATCAATAATATTAATACATATATATACTGCCTTCATAGAAGTGTAACTATTAATCTTTTTTAAAGTATGTTTTCTGTTCTCGACATTTTCTTGCTTTATTCTGTTTAATGGGCTTGCCCGTGTTGTGTATAATAAATAAATAAATAAGTGATCAACAACCAACCAACTTGTAAGTCCCTACGCGGTTTCAACGATTCAGGAGCTTAATAGAGTATTATTTGACAAAACCTGAAATAACCTCCGACAGTCACAACACTGCACATGGCGCTTTGTGTGTGTTTCAAGTGTAGCTTTCCACTTAGCTTCCCCATGATCATATCCGTTGTTGTAAATCAATATTGGCGCAGTCGTTGCACGGTGTAATTGAAAGCATTCATACGCGTTAGATAGATGTTATCAAAGAGTTATCGAGTTACAATAATTATAGTTCGTACAATTTCGATCTATCCACGCAGATTAAAAAAAAAGTCCGTTATTAGCGCTCACTTTGATCTCCAGATCGGCGATTAGATGGGATCGGGTGGACTCGGTTGGAAGGGGAGTGATGGGAAGAAGAGCGACAATAACGTAGAAGTTTGGAGGCCTTTTGTCAACGACACAAAAGCGCGTTTGATGGCGATTCATTTACACTTGGTCCAGACAAGAATGGATAGTTATCGAAGCGGCGATAGGCGATCGCTCCGATAGCCTGATCGAGCGGGGCCCGGGCGATGATGGTACGGGAGATGTTTCTATTCGGTATATCTATGGCGAGTAATTATACGTTATCAGTTCACTTTGTTGAATAACTTGTTACATTACTTGCCTACGTGACCCACTTTAGAGGCATAAGGGGAAATAGAGTAAGCGTGAACTTTGAGTTGATATTAAACTGGCCCCATGTTTCTGTGTATCAGAATGGATAATTCCACCATTTTAACAGGGAACATGTTGATTCACGAAATTGGCCAAAACCGAGAATCCGTCCGTTACGCCAATCTATTTCCGATTTTATAATGATTTCCGCTTACCACCAAACCGTTACTAGCGAAATTGATCTTCGCCATTTTTTGATCGTACAAAAATCGTTCACCACTCATTGGAGCTCTCGTATTAACGAAAGTTCTCTTGTTCACCATAACTCTGTGACTGTACGAATAGCAGAGCTTATGGAGAATACCTAAATACCAATCTGGAAAAGTGGCTCTTAAAGCTAATTTCTATGGTATTCGCACTATGAAGCTAAGGGCACAACAGTTTTGGGCATAACAGCTATGGGCATTACAGTTTTGAGCATAACAGCTATGGGCATTACAGTAACTGTTTTGGGCATAACAGTTTTCATAATATTATTTTGTCTACTGAGTAACTATGTTTGTTAACTAACTATTTTGTTTACTAAAATACCTTATAGCAAATACCAAATACCAAAATACCTTGAAATTTGGCATGGGACTGGGAAAGTGGCTCTTAAAGCTAATTTCTATGGTATTCACACTATGAAGCTGTAATTTGGCATGTAGCTTCCTTAGGACTTACACTTCAAGCAGCATAGGACCGGGGTCAGCTGAGTGGCTCTTGAAGTTAATTTCAATGCTATTCACACTATGAAGCTGTAATTTGGCATGTGTTCCTTAGGACTTACACTTGATGCTACTCACGACCTTTTTAGGCAAAATTCCAACTTCTGATCGATGAACCACATTGTCCCCATAATTCACTACACTGAATTGGTACAATGTGGATTTCAACGAATGGCCAAATTTATGAGAATTTGACAGGTTTGACGATGTTGAGCGAATAGCCGTGGCGAGCACAAATGGAAGGTCAAGTTCTACAGCCAAACGATCCCGTATTCATTAAGTTAATCAAAATCTGACTGTGAACTACCCACCAATTACATCATCACCGCCAGAAGGACGAATCTGTTACTCCCGCTCAGCACCAAATGGACCAAATTACCAATTTCACGATTTTCACTGTTTAGTAGATTAAAGTTTGTTATGAATTTCGCCATCTACAGATAAGAAGAGAAATTACTACTGTGAGTTTCATAAGAGCGAAATAGAGATGAAAATTCGTAATAACCTGCTGTCATTTGAAAATAGCGGTCATTGATCGTCTGCCTCCCACTCGATAGGTACTCTTCGCAGTTGTTGAATGGTTTTCACTTATATTAGGTATACCTTCACCTAAGACTATGTTTTCTCCAGAGGCCTGAAGGCGATGAGCCTTTTAAGAAATCAAGTCGAAATCATTTATATTAGGCCTATCCTTGCAAGTTTTCCTGTCTAATGATGTCGTGAGAATTCGAAGTGATGGGCAAAACTGCAATGGTATTCAGTGTCTAACGAAATCTCCTGAGGCAAAAGGAGGAAACTGAATGTTCTGTCACATTTTTCGTTTCATCTCAGAGGGGTTCAGCACAGGGTTATGTGTACCTACAAACCAATTTTAGTTTTGTTGGTAAAAACCTCCTATAAAATGTCAAAAATGTCAGTTTCGTATTTTTGACGCTGAGCTCTTCTAGACGGTGATTTCTACCGCAGCAAGGATTCAAATGTTGCCACACACTAATCCGAGGGTTATACCAATTCATGTGATAGTGAGTAGTAAACACACACACATAAACCTAATAATAAATATTATTTTGTTGTAAGAGTAGATGCAATGCCCATGTTAATCCTCATAGAAACCATTTACAACCTGTTCAAAAGAAAAGAAGACTTATATTGTAGTAAAATAAAGCCCTGAGTGACACGGAGGGAAGTAAATGAGCTATCTCGAGGTAAACACTCTGGTAGGTCGTCTCCAGCTATTTATAACTTAAACCGAGTAATTAAGAGCCACGTCGCCCAGCTTGATTTGTGGGACCCAGCCGCCCTCATGTTCATTTACACTTATACGGGATATTTTAACATTCTGATTGAATGCATTTGTATAATGAGACCTGGAATATTCTCTTTTCCTTCTTTGTCATCAGTTGTATCGATTATTCACCATGAAGGATTGTGACTCCCTTTACAGTAAGAATATTTTAATTTGGTTTTTCCATTCTCACTCCATTAAATCAATTCGAAAATCCAAACCTGAATAAATCCACATTAGGCATGTTTCTCGGGCATCGCCATCCATCTGCTCTTCTAGTTCGCTAAACCGGTTTCAAACGCCATTTTTTTGTATGAACTTTCGTGAATACTGATTTTTTATACAACTTCAATCAACACGTTACATTTCATTTCAATGTGTCAGTAACGATGTGAATTTTCGTCCATCTTGCCTCAGACTTGTTCCAAAACAAGTCGGATTTGCATATCCCGTCGGTTGAGCGTGGTTGATCAAAATTTAATCAAATCTTATAATAACACAGCGCATCATGTAAATTATTATTAACCATTAGTCCGACAATCCATTCTGCAGAGATGGAAAACTGTTGATTATTCCATTTTTTTCCCCCCAATTCTGGAGTAATCAACAGTTTTCCAAGTCTTGGCGAATTGAATACGAGTACGAAATTGATACATCATTGCTAAAGGCCAAGCAAAGACAAAAATGCCAGGCAATACGGTTTAGAAAAAAAATATATTAGGTATATTATATGGTAACTCTTCACTTGTCTAGTAAAATCTCAAAATCTGTATTGATCTGGTTTTAGCGATTTTTCGAAGAAAAGGAAACCTGAAAATAAGATATGTGTTCTCGGTTCACGGCATTTTTAAAACTGGAATTTCCAAAATTTCTATACCAAAAACAGACCATCCTGAATTCACTGCCAAAAGACACCAAAAATGATATGTACCTATGTTTGGAAAACGTACCAACTAATCAGCGGCTCCGAGTTATTGCATATATGCAAGTTCAAATTTGCACAAAACATCCGTATTGGCAATCGAAAGGCCAAGTTCGTAGATGGGCAGAATCGGGCCACGGTAAGGGGGGGGGTGAATTACACATAAATTCCAGAAATGAAACAGTGTAACAAGTGACACCTCATTTTAACGGTGTTTTTGCGCTGATCACGATGGTCAAATCAGAATTCCGATATCTCATCCCGTTCTCTAACTGGAGCATTTTGAATACGGAGAAACGTGGTTGAATGTAGACTTTTTACATAAAACTAGGTGTAGGTATATTCGAAAATTCGCTCTTATAGCCATGCTGCATGACTGGATTGTAATGTTCCAGTCTGTCCTCTGAGTTCCTCCTTCCAAATTTCCCTCCTGTTCGATATCCTCAATCATTTATATTGAGACGACGTTCTGCAGTTTTTTCAAGAAGTTGGATAGAACTGGATTTGTACCACGTCTTTTACCCTCCCCCCACCCCCCTAAAACGACATACTAGGACGCTCATAGTCGTTTAGAAGCACCCCTTCTGAGAGGTCCTCATGATGACGTGAGAACCTTCTGTAGTGGGCGTAATTAAGACCGAATGCAATCGTGCGAGGAAATCATTTTTCAATGTTAATCAACAATAATTGTACAGCTGATGCCATGAAAGAGTTGTCTGTTTGGAATTAAATCCTATAACTAATTCAAATTGATTGGCAACAGCTGTACTTAGAGGTGAGACTAACGAAGTCAACCACCTTTACAGCGTTAGGATTCGCTAAAGCCTCATCATCTACTACAAAAAGCTACATCCGATCAATTTACTGATAAGTTCGTGCCAACTGGGATGCATTTGGTACCCGAGGCAGGAAACACTCAAGCCTGAGCCTCACCCGAAAGATTACGATCCGCAATAAACGCGGCAAAATTGAGTTATAGCTTTTGATGAAAAAAACCAGAGGGCGATTCACCTTTTAGAGATATATCTTTAAAAAAAAAATACCAGTTTCGATCCGTTCGGAAAAAACAAACACCGTTCTCTTTCATCAGTTTAATAGGCGGCTTATAGGTAGAGCGATATCGTCCAGTCCAGACGGATAGACTGATTTTCCTTTAACGGCTATTTTTATATAAAACTTCGAGACGGATCGCTAACGTGCTAATAATAGCTGCCCTTTTCCATCTTTTACACTCACGATTTCTCACCGAAATCGCTATCGACGAGAAAGTTGTGTTCCCGTCCCCATTCGGAAGAAGTGATCGTAAAAAAAAAGTTCAAACGATCAAAATCATTACGCAACTTGTATCTTTTCGGGGTGCGTAACTTCGGCAACGGCCTTCCGAAGCGAATCTATAACCGCAGCGGCTAGTTTGGTGCTCCTAGTTACACCTGCGTATCTGCTTATTTCCAAGGGTCTAATAGAAGAGCGGGAGAGGGAAAAACTGTCTGTGATTGGCGGTGTCGGTAAGTGGACGACGATTTGGGCGCAGGTCAGAAGTCGATCACTGTGATACGAGCCGTCGATAACTACCCGTGGTTTGGCTTGTTTTTACGTGTAGGAAAAGTAGGCGAACCCGAACTGAACTGTGCGACCGATTATGACCCAGTTCTGCTCTATTTTTGACATCATTCTTAAAAATAACCTTCATATGGATATGCAAAAAAAATATACACAGATTTTAATACTAATTATTTAATAATACTTAATAGTATGTGCATATACATATGATTTTTTGGGACGTTTGGCAGTGAATTCAGAATGGTCTGCAACGGATTTTGGTATAAAAAGTTGGATCGCGAATAATAGCTTCCTTTTCTTCAAAAATTCGCAAATAAAACGGGGAAAATCACCTAATCCACCGTTTTGGGCTCTGGCTCCAGAGTTACAACAATACATCAATGAGAATTTAAGTGGGTACAGAGATGTGGTTGAAACAGAGACTAGAGAGAAGACAACCCCGATGTTCCTGAATTCCTCCTGCCCCTTAGTTCTTACAGAAGATGCAGCTTTTGTCAAAGAGGAAATGACCGCAAAACCAAAACTGTTTGCACAAAGTGCATCCGTCCTATACGCAATGTACATTGACTACAAAAATGCACGAATTGCTAGGGCCACCTAACATTTTTTGTCTAATTCTTAACATTATACTATTGTCCTAGTCCATAGTAGGCAGTCATGAAGAGCCGTGTAAACACACCCGTGTAGTCTGGGGTTAAGAAGTACAAACTACAAGTTACAATTCCCCAACCTTTATTCTCGAAATCAATATAATAAGAAATGGATATTTAGCTGGTTAATTGAATTAGGTGCCTGCTATAAACTTGGAAAAATTGTTCATCAGTATTTATAGATGTTGAAGAAATTTATTTTTATTTTAAATACATCCATGTTACTGTACAAAACACCATATAATAATTATATGGTCCTTTGTACAGTAACATGGATGTGTTTAAAACAAAATAAATTTATTGTTGATTAAAACCAATTATTTGTTGAAATTAATTTGAATTTTGTTACTTTTATTTGTTAATTTGAATTTTGTTAATTTAATTCTACCTTTAACTACACGAATAATTTATTATTGACTCCTCCACGCAACACGGAACATAGTTCCAAGGCGTGGGGTAATTTCCTGTATTCAAGTGCAGAGAGAAAAAAAAAAGTGCAGATTAATTTATTCTTTTAATTTTTGATTTTTTTGTTTATTTATGTAAACTTTGTATACCTATCTATTGAAATAAAATCCATTCATTCATTCATTTATTGTAGTGTTTGTTGACGAAAATGATTACATTTCAAAGAATTACAAATTAAACCAAAATAAACGCAGCACGCAAAACTATTATATTTTGTGTTTCGAAGAAAAAGGCGGGAACTTCATGGGGAGAAAAAAAAAGAAAAAAAAAATTGTCGCGTGTATGACTGGTATTCAATTAGGAGCCGTCAGAAGTGGAAGGATCTGTGTCAAGATCTACAACGGGAGGGAAGTCAGGGTTGATTAGGTAACTTGTCCACCGCGGCTGGACGGTTTGTAAGGGCGTGTTCGTGTGAGTCCGTTAGTGTTGTTGATAGCGATCTCGAGACCTCTAATAAGGATCAGGGCGGAAGATAAGACGCCCACGCGACCTATCGCAATGATCATTACGCGACGCCTCCTCCGATTTTTATGACGGAAATATCGGAGAAAAGTCGGAGAGGGAGACCTTGACGATGTGAACGGAGCCGTTGGATCGCTCGAGAAAATCATTTTGTGATTTGTGAGAAATGTACTCGTATAATTGATAAACGTAAGTTATGCATCGCGCTATTACGAGGGATAGTGGAACGCTTGATTTTGATGGTGTTCCTTGACCGTTTCCTTACGGGACGTTTCGACAGAAGTATTTTATAGTCCTTCACTTCCCGCTATAAGCAGACCCTTCAATTATCAATAACTTCGTTACATTATATTTCAACTAGAGCTACTTTATCACATACACACTGGTCTTGAGTGTCGTGCCGCCAATTAAAATCCAATTAGCTGTTTTTTTGCAGTACCTCTGCTTTTGAGGGCAAAAAGTCAGCAAACAACTACCTACTTAGCATAATTCTAGACACACTACCGCTTTTTTCCGCTACATTATTTGTCTCTTTAAGATAGCAATTCAAGATTGCAGTAGGTTCAGCATATTCCTTCAGCTTCACGACGATTATCCTCGTACTGTATAAACGAGCGAATAAACCTAACTACGTTACTACGAGTAGTTTTCAGCCAAATTAAATGTCCTTGCAATCAAATTTGAAGGAATGCGACAAATATAAGACAATATGGTCGCTTTTCCACTGAATTGTGAAGGACAGTTGTTTAGATTCTAAACTTTAGAAGATAGTATCAGTAAAAACTCTGCAAATTCTTGACACAACGGTTCATTATCTTCTTTGTACAGATCACCCTTGTGTCTAGATCACTAGGTCTAAATGTCTAGATCCTAAATGTTAGATTAATTATTATTATCAATTATCACTAATTATTAACAATTTTATCAAGTACCTAGTGAAAATTATTATAATTTATTGTTAGGTATTAATAATTTGTATTTATTATTAATAATCATTATTATTAATTATGATTAATTAAAACGACATAATTCTGGGGTTTTTAATACTACGTCGGTAATAATTTTTCTATAAAAGAAGTACCTACCAACAAACATTCGAAATTACCTTCATTTCCGTAGCACGAAACGCATCTCAGAACAACAAACTCGACATCACTTAAGCCATATGATGTTCCAAAGAGCTTGTTAGTATGAAAATGGACCTGTATTTCAAAAGTTTGATTCATGATCGTGTTGTGAGGCACAATCTTTGAGCCGTCATTGTGAACGAACGGCTGGTCGTACAAAGCTGCGGATGGTCTTAAAAAATTCTACGGAACAAACTCTATCTAAATATGAAATAAAAAACATACCGTTCTATATGAATTTTTCGAGATATGAAATTTTCAAAATTTCAAAATTCGTTTTGAACCCCTTCCCCTTGACCTAGGGTTATGAAAAGTTTCGAGGATCATTGTGGGGCTGGTCCAAACCCAGAAACCAAATTTCGTAATTTTAGCTCAACGTTAACTGGGCAAAGTGGCGCGGACGGCGTACGGCGGACGGACGGATTTTGGTTTATTATCTTCGATAATGAACCATTGGAATCGCCCAAAGAAAAAAAAATTTTAACCCCCCCTCAAAATTTGTTGGTTTACGTTTCAAGATACGTAGATTCAGAAAATCGAATAAAAAAAAATCCGTCCGTCCGCCGTACGCCGTCCGCCGTCCGCCGTCCGCCGTCCGCCGTCCGCCGTCCGCGCCACTTTGCCCAGTTAGCGTTGAGTTAAAATTACGAAATTTGGTTTATGGGTTTGGACCAGCCCCACAATGATCCTCGAAACTTTTCATAACCCTAGGTCAAGGGGAAGGGGTTCAAAACGAATTTTGAAATTTTGAAAATTCCATATCTCGAAAAATTCACATAGAACGGTATGTTTTTTATTTCATATTTAGATAGAGTTTGTTCCGTAGAATTTTTTAAGACCATCCGCAGCTTTGTACGACCAGCCGTTCGTTCACAATGACGGCTCAAAGATTGTGCCTCACAACACGATCATGACTCAAACTGTTGAAATACAGGTCCATTTTCATACTAACAAGCTCTTTGGAACATCATATGGCTTAAGTGATGTCGAGTTGGTTGTTCTGAGGTGCGTTTCGTGCTTCGGAAATGAAGGTAATTTCGAATGTTTGTTGGTAGGTACTTCTTTTATAGAAAAATTATTACCGACGTAGCATTAAAACCCCAGAATTATATCGTAATAATTAATCATAATGAATAACAATTATTATTAATAATAAATACCAATTATTAATACCTAACAATAAATTATAATAATTTTCACTAGGTACTTGAAAAAATTGGTAATAATTAGTGATAATTGATAATAATAATTAATCTAACATTTAGGATCTAGACATTTAGACCTAGTGATCTAGACAGAAGGGTGATCTGTACAAAGAAGATAATGAACCGTTGTGTCAAGAATTTGCAGAGTTTTTTTTATTCGATTTTCTGAATCTACGTATCTTGAAACGTAAACCAACAAATTTTGAGGGGGGCTTAAAAAAATTTTTTCTTTGGGCGATTCCAATGGTTCATTATCGAAGATAATAAACCAAAAGAGTTCGGACACTTGCGGGGGCATTGACCTCCTCTATTTATGAAAAACGCTTGCATACGAGTCTGCAACACATTGGGAAATTTTATGTCATTAGTTGGTACCCCTGAATTGCACTAATTTCGTCCCTGTAACATGAAAAAAGTAATTTCCCAAGATTGGGGAGTTGACCGGTTTTATAACTAGCCGACACAAATCACAAAAATACCATAATATCGTAATGTCAACGGTTCTTGTGTTACCTTGAGGTTCGGCACGACGAACGAGGCCTTGCTCTGGCTCAGTTGGAGGTGGAAGGATCTTCCAAATCCCGTGAACTCGTATTCGGGATGGGGGTCCCAAATCTGAGCCAAACGCTCCCTGAAGTGGCCCGAATGATGGTCGTTTTTCACTGAAATAGATCAAAAATCATTATGAACTACGTCAAATTTACAATAACTAAGTATCAACATGAATTATAATTCAAGTATGATATAATAGGGTATATTATTCTCTGGTATAAGATGATCTTGACCTAATATCAGTAAAATTTAATTTTCTATAGCGCTTACGATGTGGAGGAAGAACAGCTCAAGTGGTTTTTCCTCCAAACGTATACAACAGTTTTCAATTCGGTTTTGTAAAAAATCGATCTTTTCTGTATCTAATCGATATTAACACAATCGATAAGATGTAACCTGATGGAAAATGTGTCCTCGTAACTATAAACTGGAGTTGGCTCTTGGAGCGGGAAGCTCGAAATCCGTGAGGCATTTTTGTGGGCTCCCCAAATTTGAGAGAATCTGATAATCTGTTCTTCCTTCACACTAGCTTGCACTGTTGCTGTCAATATTTATGTACCGATTCTATAAACTGTATTATTATCAATGAATTTCGGGGGGCAAATAGCTGTGTGAGCGTAGGTTTTCCAAATTGGAGCTAGTTTCGGGTACATTTTGACGATTATAATATTTATTACGTAATAAATATAATTTGAGGTATTAGATCGATTGTGGGGGTGGAGGACATGACTAATTGCCCGCCCATCGCAAAGACCAATTTACCGGTACGTGGGACGTCTGGGCGCGGTGAATGTCGAGCAGTCGACAATAAATCAACAGGTCATTTTTTAAAAAAACACTTTTCTAAAAAGTCTCGCGGAAGTTGCTCTTTTCGAAGGACCGGAGAGTGGGGGGGGGGGGGGGGTTTTAGAGGCGCGGAATTTTTTCTAAACGACTTCATTTCAAGGACGATGACGATCGATATGATTCCCACGCGTGTCGTCGAGCAGACGAATTTTCGTTCGTCTCGGTCCCACGCGGGAGTGCGTCCAGATGCTTATGAACACGTTGTAACAGGTCTGACAGGAAGTGGAAGTTGGACAGAGACCAATTTAGCGTCGATTTCTTGTCAGGACGGTACCCACTTTTGGCTTTCGAATTTTACAATATACTCTTAAGTGTACGAGAGAGGTACAGGGTGATCCGCTCGTAGCTGCAAAAATACCACATAAAAAATCCACATTCATGCAGCATGGCTACAAGAGTGAATTTTTGAAGAAATAACTGGTTTTATGTAAAAATAACCGTCGGAATCGTCGCTGACGGGCAGAACTCGGGGTTTGTCAAAATTGCCACTCTTACATGTCCCTTTACAAACCCTTATAATCTTAAATACCACAAATAATATTCATCTGTCTCATGGGAAGGAAGAATGTAAGATTTTTATATTTCGGCTTCCCAATAAACCCCCACCCCTATACATCGGCTCCGGAAGTGAACCCCCCTATGTCCTATCACGGTCACAGAAACATTTAAATACGGGAGAAAATTGCGATCCATTGAGCCGTTACTGCGTGATTGGAGGACAGACAGACAGACGCCAAATTCAAAATCGGCATGGTTCGACTCCATTTCACGCGAAACGAATAACTGTAGTGCAATTTTTTCGAAAATACCCAAGGAACTCGAAAATCTTCTTTAAATTGAAGGACTTGATGTCCATGAAGATCGTCTCAAGTCTCAACCACGTTTCAACCAAGACACCGCAATTCTGACTTCACCGTCGTATTCAACGTACAAAATTTTTTGGTTTATTATCTTCGATAATGAACCATTGGAATCGCCCAAAGAAAAAAAAATTTTAACCCCCCCTCAAAATTTGATGGTTTACGTTTCAAGATACGTAGATTCAGAAAATCGAATAAAAAAAAATCCGTCCGTCCGCCGTCCGCCGTACGCCGTCCGCGCCACTTTGCCCAGTTAGCGTTGAGTTAAAATTACGAAATTTTTTTTATGGGTTTCGACCAACCCCACAATGGTCCTCGAAACTTTTCATAACCCTAGGTCAAGGGGAAGGGGTTCAAAACGAATTTTGAAAATTTGAAAATCTCATATCTCGAAAAATTCATATAGAACGGTATGTTTTTTATTTCATATTTAGATAGAGTTTGTTCCGTAGAATTTTTTAAGACCATCCGCAGCTTTGTACGACCAGCCGTTCGTTCACAATAAGGGCTCAAAGATTGTGCCTCACAACACGATCGTGTATCAAACTGTTGAAATACAGGTCCATTTTCATACTAACAAGCTCTTTGGGACATCATATGTGATGTTGAGTTTGTTGTTCTGAGGTGCGTTTCGTGCTACGGAAATGAAGGTAATTTCGAATGTTTGTTGGTAGGTACTTCTTTTATAGAAAAATTATTACCGACGTAGTATTAAAAACCCCAGAATTATATCGTATGAATTAATCATAATTAATAATAATTATTATTAATAATAAATACGAATTATTAATACCTAACAATAAATTATAATAATTTTCACTAGGTAGGTACTTGATAAAATTGTTAATAATTAGTGATAATTGATAATAATAATTAATCTAACATTTAGGATCTAGACATTTAGACCTAGTGATCTAGACAGAAGGGTGATCTGTACAAAGAAGATAATGAACCGTTGTGTCAAGAATTTGCAGAGTTTTTAAATGAGTGTCACTTGTCAGAATGTTTCATTTTGGGAAATTATAGGTAATCCCCCCCCCCCCCCTAAAACTACCCAAACCATCCTCAGCTTGTAGATTTTTGTTTCTTCATCTTCAAGGTGCTCCAGTTTAAGGACGGAATAAGATATCGCAATTCTGAATTCACCATCGTATTCAGCATTAAAAAAACCTTTAAAATGAGGTGTCACTTGTCAGAATGTTTCATTTTGGGAATTTATAGGTAATCCCCCCCCCTATAACTCCCCCAAACCCCCCCCCCCCTTTGAAAGGCCCGATTCTGCCCATCTACGAACTTAGCCTGTCGATTGCCACGACGGATTATTTGTGCAAACTTAAACTTTTTATCTCAATTCCATTGAAAGTTATCATCCGGAGAGACATACAAATTTAATACAAATACCTACATATAATTTTTGGTGGCTTTTGGCAGTGGATTCAGGATGGTATGAATCGGATTTTAGTAGGTATGAACATTTTTTTGTAAATACGAGTTCAAATAATTTTGGACCGATAACAATAGCTTAATTTTCGTCAAAAATTCGCTAAAAGTGAATTAGCGTTCAAAATTAGCGTATTTCAAATACATGTGTACTGCTGTTAAAACAACAACGTTACTTTTGGTTTGATAGAGAGTTCTTGCAGCTTTCAGATCATCCGAAGTCGTCTGACGAACGAGAAAGTGACGAGTAAGTGTTAGGTGTGTGCGCATGCGGCAACGTTCTCGTTAGACGAACGCGACACTCGTCAGCCGTGTGGAGTCAGCTGAGTCGGTTGACGAGTGTCGCGTTCGTCTGACGAGAATGTTCGTCACTTGCTCGACACTTGCTCGTCACTTTCTCGTTCGTCAGACGACTTCGGATGATCTGAAAGCTGCAAGAACTCTCTACTATCATCAATAATGAACCATTGTGATCATCATTTATTTTCTGACGGTGTGAAGGGGGGTTGTGGGAGGGCGGAGGGTACGGTCTCCTCCCACCATACTCCACGCTCAACCGGTCACCTACCACCCACCAATCTCCACCTTCCACTCGCCACCCACCATTCACCACCCACAACCCACCACCCACCATTCACCACCTACCTCCACCCTCCTCCCCTTAAATTAAAAGTCACTGACAACTCCCGCCTACTTCCACCCGTCACAACAAACTGCACACCCCTGATCGATGGCGTTCTTGGTGATGGTGAATTTTTAAAACCCGACTTTCCTAAATATTTTCATGCCATAATTAGGGTTGTTCCGACATCCAGATCTTCCGATATTTGATATCGATAACGATATTCAACGTCAATATCAATACAGCGATATCGGCAATATAATATATCATATTATTTATATTATAATTTATTATTATAATATTATATGATGTTGAGGGGTGTCGAGGGTCGGTCAAATGAAAGATGATTTATGTGCCAACGTTTCGAAGAATATATTTCTTCATCTTCAAGGCCTAAAACCAGTTTCACAATATTAACATTAATTATTTACATTTTTATCCTGAGAAAATTGACAAATTGACAAATTTTGTTATAGTTATTTTTATACCTAGGTGTTTTTACAACCGGGCATATTCTGAGTATATAATGTACAGTACAGAAAAGTATATAAAATTAATAGAAGTTACCGTTATATTTATTTTTATTTTTTATAACATAATATGTTACACATATTATGTGTTATTTACAAACCGGGAATTCAGAAGATAAATTTTGTTAGACAAATTACGTTTTTGTTAACAGACAAATGTTGTTGGACAAATTTTGCTGGAATAATAGTGTGTATGATAATAATTGGGAACTACCCATGGTTGAATAGTATACAATATGTTGGACATGCTATTAAAATGTACTAACATGTACTAAAATTGATAATGAAATGCTATTAAAAATGCTCTTCTTGAAGGTCCATTCGACCTCAAATAAACACCTCGAGTCGATACGAAGACAATTTTTTTTCGTTTTCACGAAGTATTTGAGTCGACAATTGCTCTTCTTGAAGGTCCATTCGAACTCAAATAAACACCTCGAGTCGATATGAAGTCAACTTTTTTTCGTTTTCACGAAGTATTTGAGTCGACCATTGCTCTTCTTGACGGTCCATTCGAACTCAAATAAACACCTCGAGTCGATATGAAGTCAACTTTTTTTCATTTTCACGAAGTATTTGAGTCGACAATTGCTCTTCTTGACGGTCCATTCGAACTCAAATAAACACCTCGAGTCGATATGAAGTCAACTTTTTTTCGTTTTCACGAAGTATTTGAGTCGACCATTGCTCTTCTTGACGGTCCATTCGAACTCAAATAAACACCTCGAGTCGATATGAAGTCAACTTTTTTTCATTTTCACGAAGTATTTGAGTCGACAATTGCTCTTCTTGACGGTCCATTCGAACTCAAATAAACACCTCGAGTCGATATGAAGTCAACTTTTTTTCGTTTTCACGAAGTATTTGAGTCGACAATTGCTCTTCTTGAAGGTCCATTCGAACTCAAATAAACACCTCGAGTCGATGTGAAGTCAACTTTTTTTCGTTTTCACGAAGTATTTGAGTCGACAATTGCTCTTCTTGAAGGTCCATTCGAACTCAAATAAACACCTCGAGTCGATACGAAGACAATTTTTTTTCGTTTTCACGAAGTATTTGAGTCGACAATTGCTCTTCTTGAAGGTCCATTCGAACTCAAATAAACACCTCGAGTCGATATGAAGTTAACTTTTTTTCGTTTTCACGAAGTATTTGAGTCGACAATTGCTCTTCTTGACGGTCCATTCGAACTCAAATAAACACCTCGAGTCGATATGAAGTCAACTTTTTTTCGTTTTCACGAAGTATTTGAGTCGACCATTGCTCTTCTTGACGGTCCATTCGAACTCAAATAAACACCTCGAGTCGATATGAAGTCAACTTTTTTTCATTTTCACGAAGTATTTGAGTCGACAATTGCTCTTCTTGACGGTCCATTCGAACTCAAATAAACACCTCGAGTCGATATGAAGTTAACTTTTTTCGTTTTCACGAAGTATTTGAGTCGACCATTGCTCTTCTTGAAGGTCCATTCGAACTCAAATAAACACCTCTAGTCGATATGAAGTTAACTTTTTTTCGTTTTCACGAAGTATTTGAGTCGACAATTGCTCTTCTTGACGGTCCATTCGAACTCAAATAAACACCTCGAGTCGATATGAAGTCAACTTTTTTTCGTTTTCACGAAGTATTTGAGTCGACCATTGCTCTTCTTGACGGTCCATTCGATCTCAAATAAACACCTCGAGTCGATATGAAGTCAACTTTTTTTCTTTTTCACGAAGTATTTGAGTCGACCATTGCTCTTCTTGACGGTCCATTCGAACTCAAATAAACACCTCGAGTCGATATGAAGTCAACTTTTTTTCGTTTTCACGAAGTATTTGAGTCGACAATTGCTCTTCTTGAAGGTCCATTCGAACTCAAATAAACACCTCGAGTCGATGTGAAGTCAACTTTTTTTCGTTTTCACGAAGTATTTGAGTCGACAATTGCTCTTCTTGAAGGTCCATTCGAACTCAAATAAACACCTCGAGTCGATACGAAGACAATTCTTTTTCGTTTTCACGAAGTATTTGAGTCGACAATTGCTCTTCTTGAAGGTCCATTCGAACTCAAATAAACACCTCGAGTCGATATGAAGTTAACTTTTTTTCGTTTTCACGAAGTATTTGAGTCGACAATTGCTCTTCTTGACGGTCCATTCGAACTCAAATAAACACCTCGAGTCGATATGAAGTCAACTTTTTTTCGTTTTCACGAAGTATTTGAGTCGACCATTGCTCTTCTTGACGGTCCATTCGAACTCAAATAAACACCTCGAGTCGATATGAAGTCAACTTTTTTTCATTTTCACGAAGTATTTGAGTCGACAATTGCTCTTCTTGACGGTCCATTCGAACTCAAATAAACACCTCGAGTCGATATGAAGTTAACTTTTTTCGTTTTCACGAAGTATTTGAGTCGACCATTGCTCTTCTTGAAGGTCCATTCGAACTCAAATAAACACCTCTAGTCGATATGAAGTTAACTTTTTTTCGTTTTCACGAAGTATTTGAGTCGACAATTGCTCTTCTTGACGGTCCATTCGAACTCAAATAAACACCTCGAGTCGATATGAAGTCAACTTTTTTTCGTTTTCACGAAGTATTTGAGTCGACCATTGCTCTTCTTGACGGTCCATTCGAACTCAAATAAACACCTCGAGTCGATATGAAGTCAACTTTTTTTCTTTTTCACGAAGTATTTGAGTCGACCATTGCTCTTCTTGACGGTCCATTCGAACTCAAATAAACACCTCGAGTCGATATGAAGTCAACTTTTTTTCGTTTTCACGAAGTATTTGAGTCGACAATTGCTCTTCTTGAAGGTCCATTCGAACTCAAATAAACACCTCGAGTCGATGTGAAGTCAACTTTTTTTCGTTTTCACGAAGTATTTGAGTCGACAATTGCTCTTCTTGAAGGTCCATTCGAACTCAAATAAACACCTCGAGTCGATGTGAAGTCAACTTTTTTTCGTTTTCACGAAGTATTTGAGTCGACAATTGCTCTTCTTGAAGGTCCATTCGAACTCAAATAAACACCTCGAGTCGATACGAAGACAATTTTTTTTCGTTTTCACGAAGTATTTGAGTCGACAATTGCTCTTCTTGAAGGTCCATTCGAACTCAAATAAACACCTCGAGTCGATATGAAGTTAACTTTTTTTCGTTTTCACGAAGTATTTGAGTCGACAATTGCTCTTCTTGACGGTCCATTCGAACTCAAATAAACACCTCGAGTCGATATGAAGTCAACTTTTTTTCGTTTTCACGAAGTATTTGAGTCGACCATTGCTCTTCTTGACGGTCCATTCGAACTCAAATAAACACCTCGAGTCGATATGAAGTCAACTTTTTTTCATTTTCACGAAGTATTTGAGTCGACAATTGCTCTTCTTGACGGTCCATTCGAACTCAAATAAACACCTCGAGTCGATATGAAGTTAACTTTTTTCGTTTTCACGAAGTATTTGAGGCGACCATTGCTCTTCTTGAAGGTCCATTCGAACTCAAATAAACACCTCTAGTCGATATGAAGTTAACTTTTTTTCGTTTTCACGAAGTATTTGAGTCGACAATTGCTCTTCTTGACGGTCCATTCGAACTCAAATAAACACCTCGAGTCGATATGAAGTCAACTTTTTTTCGTTTTCACGAAGTATTTGAGTCGACCATTGCTCTTCTTGACGGTCCATTCGAACTCAAATAAACACCTCGAGTCGATATGAAGTCAACTTTTTTTCTTTTTCACGAAGTATTTGAGTCGACCATTGCTCTTCTTGACGGTCCATTCGAACTCAAATAAACACCTCGAGTCGATATGAAGTCAACTTTTTTTCGTTTTCACGAAGTATTTGAGTCGACAATTGCTCTTCTTGAAGGTCCATTCGAACTCAAATAAACACCTCGAGTCGATGTGAAGTCAACTTTTTTTCGTTTTCACGAAGTATTTGAGTCGACAATTGCTCTTCTTGAAGGTCCATTCGAACTCAAATAAACACCTCGAGTCGATACGAAGACAATTCTTTTTCGTTTTCACGAAGTATTTGAGTCGACAATTGCTCTTCTTGAAGGTCCATTCGAACTCAAATTAACACCTCGAGTCGATATGAAGTTAACTTTTTTTCGTTTTCACGAAGTATTTGAGTCGACAATTGCTCTTCTTGACGGTCCATTCGAACTCAAATAAACACCTCGAGTCGATATGAAGTCAACTTTTTTTCGTTTTCACGAAGTATTTGAGTCGACCATTGCTCTTCTTGACGGTCCATTCGAACTCAAATAAACACCTCGAGTCGATATGAAGTCAACTTTTTTTCATTTTCACGAAGTATTTGAGTCGACAATTGCTCTTCTTGACGGTCCATTCGAACTCAAATAAACACCTCGAGTCGATATGAAGTCAACTTTTTTTCGTTTTCACGAAGTATTTGAGTCGACAATTGCTCTTCTTGAAGGTCCATTCGAACTCAAATAAACACCTCGAGTCGATGTGAAGTCAACTTTTTTTCGTTTTCACGAAGTATTTGAGTCGACAATTGCTCTTCTTGAAGGTCCATTCGAACTCAAATAAACACCTCGAGTCGATACGAAGACAATTTTTTTTCGTTTTCACGAAGTATTTGAGTCGACAATTGCTCTTCTTGAAGGTCCATTCGAACTAAAATAAACATCTCGAGTCGATATGAAGACAACTTTTTTCGTTTTCACGAAGTATTTGAGTCGACAATTGCTCTTCTTGAATGTCCATTCGAACTCAAATAAACACCTCGAGTCGATATGAAGTCAACTTTTTTTCGTTTTCACGAAGTATTTGAGTCGACAATTGCTCTTCTTGAAGGTCCATTCGAACTAAAATAAACATCTCGAGTCGATATGAAGACAACTTTTTTTCGTTTTCACGAAGTATTTGAGTCGACAATTGTACCTAGGTGTTTTTACAACCGGGCATATTCCGAGTATGTAATGTACAGTACAGAAAAGTATATAAACTTAATAGAAGTTACGCGTTATATTTATTTTTATTTTTTATAACATAATATGTTACACATATTATGTGTTATTCACAAACCGGGAATTCAGAAGATAAATTTTGTTAGACAAATTACGTTTTTGTTAACAGACAAATGTTGTTGGACAAATTTTGCTGGAATAATAGTGTGTATGATAATAATTGGGAACTACCCATGGTTGAATAGTATACAATATATTGGACATGCTATTAAAATGTACTAACATGTACTAAAATTGATAATGAAATGCTATTAAAAATGCTCTTCTTGAAGGTCCATTCGACCTCAAATAAACACGTCGCGTCGATATGAAGTCACCTTTTTTTCGTTTTCACGAAGTATTTGAGTCGACAATTGCTCTTCTTGAAGGTCCATTCGAACTCAAATAAACACCTCGAGTCGATATGAAGTTAACTTTTTTCGTTTTCACGAAGTATTTGAGTCGACCATTGCTCTTCTTGAAGGTCCATTCGAACTCAAATAAACACCTCGAGTCGATATGAAGTTAACTTTTTTTCGTTTTCACGAAGTATTTGAGTCGACAATTGCTCTTCTTGACGGTCCATTCGAACTCAAATAAACACCTCGAGTCGATATGAAGTCAACTTTTTTTCATTTTCACGAAGTATTTGAGTCGACAATTGCTCTTCTTGACGGTCCATTCGAACTCAAATAAACACCTCGAGTCGATATGAAGTCAACTTTTTTTCGTTTTCACGAAGTATTTGAGTCGACAATTGCTCTTCTTGAAGGTCCATTCGAACTCAAATAAACACCTCGAGTCGATGTGAAGTCAACTTTTTTTCGTTTTCACGAAGTATTTGAGTCGACAATTGCTCTTCTTGAAGGTCCATTCGAACTCAAATAAACACCTCGAGTCGATACGAAGACAATTTTTTTTCGTTTTCACGAAGTATTTGAGTCGACAATTGCTCTTCTTGAACGTCCATTCGAACTCAAATAAACACCTCGAGTCGATACGAAGACAATTTTTTTTCGTTTTCACGAAGTATTTGAGTCGACAATTGCTCTTCTTGAACGTCCATTCGAACTCAAATAAACACCTCGAGTCGATATGAAGTCAACTTTTTTTCGTTTTCACGAAGTATTTGAGTCGACAATTGCTCTTCTTGACGGTCCATTCGAACTCAAATAAACACCTCGAGTCGATATGAAGTCAACTTTTTTTCGTTTTCACTAAGTATTTGAGTCGACCATTGCTCTTCTTGACGGTCCATTCGAACTCAAATAAACACCTCGAGTCGATATGAAGTCAACTTTTTTTCGTTTTCACGAAGTATTTGAGTCGACAATTGCTCTTCTTGAAGGTCCATTCGAACTCAAATAAACACCTCGAGTCGATATGAAGTCAACTTTTTTTCGTTTTCACGAAGTATTTGAGTCGACCATTGCTCTTCTTGAAGGTCCATTCGAACTCAAATAAACACCTCGAGTCGATATGAAGTCAACTTTTTTTCGTTTTCACGAAGTATTTGAGTCGACCATTGCTCTTCTTGAAGGTCCATTCGAACTCAAATAAACACCTCGAGTCGATATGAAGTCAACTTTTTTTCGTTTTCACGAAGTATTTGAGTCGACAATTGCTCTTCTTGAAGGTCCATTCGAACTCAAATAAACACCTCGAGTCGATATGAAGTCAACTTTTTTTCGTTTTCACGAAGTATTTGAGTCGACAATTGCTCTTCTTGAAGGTCCATTCGAACTCAAATAAACACCTCGAGTCGATATGAAGTCAACTTTTTTTCGTTTTCACGAAGTATTTGAGTCGACCATTGCTCTTCTTGACGGTCCATTCGAACTCAAATAAACACCTCGAGTCGATATGAAGTCAACTTTTTTTCATTTTCACGAAGTATTTGAGTCGACAATTGCTCTTCTTGACGGTCCATTCGAACTCAAATAAACACCTCGAGTCGATATGAAGTCAACTTTTTTTCGTTTTCACGAAGTATTTGAGTCGACAATTGCTCTTCTTGAAGGTCCATTCGAACTCAAATAAACACCTCGAGTCGATGTGAAGTCAACTTTTTTTCGTTTTCACGAAGTATTTGAGTCGACAATTGCTCTTCTTGAAGGTCCATTCGAACTCAAATAAACACCTCGAGTCGATACGAAGACAATTTTTTTTCGTTTTCACGAAGTATTTGAGTCGACAATTGCTCTTCTTGAACGTCCATTCGAACTCAAGTAAACACCTCGAGTCGATAAGAAGTTAACTTTTTTTCGTTTTCACGAAGTATTTGAGTCGACAATTGCTCTTCTTGACGGTCCATTCGAACTCAAATAAACACCTCGAGTCGATATGAAGTCAACTTTTTTTCGTTTTCACGAAGTATTTGAGTCGACCATTGCTCTTCTTGACGGTCCATTCGAACTCAAATAAACACCTCGAGTCGATATGAAGTCAACTTTTTTCCGTTTTCACGAAGTATTTGAGTCGACAATTGCTCTTCTTGACGGTCCATTCGAACTCAAATAAACACCTCGAGTCGATATGAAGTCAACTTTTTTTCGTTTTCACGAAGTATTTGAGTCGACAATTGCTCTTCTTGAAGGTCCATTCGAACTCAAATAAACACCTCGAGTCGATGTGAAGTCAACTTTTTTTCGTTTTCACGAAGTATTTGAGTCGACAATTGCTCTTCTTGAAGGTCCATTCGAACTCAAATAAACACCTCGAGTCGATACGAAGACAATTTTTTTTCGTTTTCACGAAGTATTTGAGTCGACAATTGCTCTTCTTGAAGGTCCATTCGAACTCAAATACACACCTCGAGTCGATATGAAGTCAACTTTTTTTCGTTTTCACGAAGTATTTGAGTCGACAATTGCTCTTCTTGAAGGTCCATTCGAACTAAAATAAACATCTCGAGTCGATATGAAGACAACTTTTTTCGTTTTCACGAAGTATTTGAGTCGACAATTGCTCTTCTTGAAGGTCCATTCGAACTAAAATAAACATCTCGAGTCGATATGAAGACAACTTTTTTCGTTTTCACGAAGTATTTGAGTCGACAATTGCTCTTCTTGAATGTCCATTCGAACTCAAATAAACACCTCGAGTCGATATGAAGTCAACTTTTTTTCGTTTTCACGAAGTATTTGAGTCGACAATTGCTCTTCTTGAAGGTCCATTCGAACTAAAATAAACATCTCGAGTCGATATGAAGACAACTTTTTTCGTTTTCACGAAGTATTTGAGTCGACAATTGCTCTTCTTGAAGGTCCATTCGAACTGAAATAAACATCTCGAGTCGATATGAAGACAACTTTTTTCGTTTTCACGAAGTATTTGAGTCGACAATTGCTTTCTTTACGGTCCATTCGAACTCAAATAAACACCTCGAGTCGATGTGAAGTAAACTTTTTTTCGTTTTCACGAAGTATTTGAGTCGACAATTGCTCTTCTTGAAGGTCCATTCGAACTCAAATAAACACCTCGAGTCGATATGAAGTCAACTTTTTTTCGTTTTCACGAAGTATTTGAGTCGACAATTGCTCTTCTTGAAGGTCCATTCGAACTAAAATAAACATCTCGAGTCGATATGAAGACAACTTTTTTCGTTTTCACGAAGTATTTGAGTCGACAATTGCTCTTCTTGAAGGTCCATTCGAACTAAAATAAACATCTCGAGTCGATATGAAGACAACTTTTTTCGTTTTCACGAAGTATTTGAGCCGACAATCGCTCTTCTTGAAGGTCCATTCGATCTCAAATAAACACCTCGAGTCGATATGAAGTCAACTTTTTTCGTTTTCACGAAGTATTTGAGTCGACAATTGCTCTTCTTGACGGTCCATTCGAACTCAAATAAACACCTCGAGTCGATGTGAAGTAAACTTTTTTTCGTTTTCACGAAGTATTTGAGTCGACAATCGCTCTTCTTGAAGGTCCATTCGAACTCAAATAAACACATCAAGTCGATATGAAGTCAACTTTTTTCGTTTTCACGAAGTATTTGAGTCGGCAATCGCTCTTCTTGAAGGTCCATTCGAACTCAAATAAACACATCAAGTCGATATGAAGACAACTTTTTTCGTTTTCACGAAGTATTTGAGTCGACAATTGCTCTTCTTGAAGGTCCATTCGAACTAAAATAAACATCTCGAGTCGATATGAAGACAACTTTTGGTTTATTATCTTCGATAATGAACCATTGGAATCGCCCAAAGAAAAAAAAATTTTAACCCCCCCTCAAAATTTGTTGGTTTACGTTTCAAGATACGTAGATTCAGAAAATCGAATAAAAAAAAATCCGTCCGTCCGCCGTACGCCGTACGCCGTCCGCCGTACGCCGTCCGCCGTCCGCCGTCCGCCGTCCGCGCCACTTTGCCCAGTTAGCGTTGAGCTAAAATTACGAAATTTGGTTTCTGGGTTTGGACCAGCCCCACAATGGTCCTCGAAACTTTTCATAACCCTAGGTCAAGGGGAAGGGGTTCAAAACGAATTTTGAAATTTTGAAAATTCCATATCTCGAAAAATTCATATAGAACGGTATGTTTTTTATTTCATATTTAGATAGAGTTTGTTCCGTAGAATTTTTTAAGACCATCCGCAGCTTTGTACGACCAGCCGTTCGTTCACAATGAGGGCTCAAAGATTGTGCCTCACAACACGATCGTGTATCAAACTGTTGAAATACAGGTCCATTTTCATACTAACAACCTCTTTGGAACATCATATGGCTTAAGAGATGTCGAGTTTGTTGTTCTGAGGTGCGTTTCGTGCTACGGAAATGAAGGTAATTTCGAATGTTTGTTGGTAGGTACTTCTTTTATAGAAAAATTATTACCGACGTAGTATTAAAAACCCCAGAATTATATCGTATTAATTAATCATAATTAATAATAATTATTATTAATAATAAATACGAATTATTAATACCTAACAATAAATTATAATAATTTTCACTAGGTACTTGATAAAATTGTTAATAATTAGTGATAATTGATAATTATAATTAATCTAACATTTAGGATCTAGACATTTAGACCTAGTGATCTAGACAGAAGGGTGATCTGTACAAAGAAGATAATGAACCGTTGTGTCAAGAATTTGCAGTTTTTTTTCGTTTTCACGAAGTATTTGAGTCGACAATTGCTTTCTTTACGGTCCATTCGAACTCAAATAAACACCTCGAGTCGATGTGAAGTAAACTTTTTTTCGTTTTCACGAAGTATTTGAGTCGACAATCGCTCTTCTTGAAGGTCCATTCGAACTCAAATAAACATCTCGAGTCGATATGAAGACAACTTTTTTTCGTTTTTACGAAGTATTTGAGTCGACAATTGCTCTTCTTGAAGGTCCATCCGAACTCAAATAAACACCTCGAGTCGATATGAAGACAATTTTTTTTCGTTTTCACGAAGTATTTGAGTCGACAATTGCTCTTTTGAAGGTCCATTCGAACTCAAATAAACACCTCGAGTCGATATGAAGACAATTTTTTTTCGTTTTCACGAAGTATTTGAGTCGACAATTGCTCTTCTTGACGGTCCATTCGAACTCAAATAAACACCTCGAGTCGATATGAAGACAATTTTTTTTCGTTTTCACGAAGTATTTGAGTCGACAATCGCTCTTCTTGAAGGTCCATTCGAACTCAAATAAACACATCAAGTCTATATGAAGACAACTTTTTTCGTTTTCACGAAGTATTTGAGTCGACAATTGCTCTTCTTGAAGGTCCATTCGAACTAAAATAAACATCTCGAGTCGATATGAAGACAACTTTTTTCGTTTTCACGGAGTATTTGAGTCGACAATTGCTTTCTTTACGGTCCATTCGAACTCAAATAAACACCTCGAGTCGATGTGAAGTCAACTTTTTTTCGTTTTCACGAAGTATTTGAGTCGACAATCGCTCTTCTTGAAGGTCCATTCGAACTCAAATAAACATCTCGAGTCGATATGAAGACAACTTTTTTTCGTTTTTACGAAGTATTTGAGTCGACAATTGCTCTTCTTGAAGGTCCATCCGAACTCAAATAAACACCTCGAGTCGATATGAAGACAATTTTTTTTCGTTTTCACGAAGTATTTGAGTCGACAATTGCTCTTCTTGAAGGTCCATTCGAACTCAAATAAACACCTCGAGTCGATATGAAGGCAACTTTTTTTCGTTTTCACGAAGTATTTGAGTCGACAATTGCTCTTCTTGAAGGTCCATTCGAACTCAAATAAACACCTCGAGTCGATGTGAAGTCAACTTTTTTTCGTTTTCACGAAGTATTTGAGTCGACAATTGCTCTTCTTGAACGTCCATTCGAACTCAAATAAACACCTCGAGTCGATATGAAGTCAACTTTTTTTCGTTTTCACGAAGTATTTGAGTCGACCATTGCTCTTCTTGAAGGTCCATTCGAACTCAAATAAACACCTCGAGTCGATATGAAGACAACTTTTTTTCGTTTTCACGAAGTATTTGAGTCGACAATTGCTCTTCTTGAAGGTTTTAGCATTTTTTGAGATCATCCGTAGCTTTGTACGACCACCCGTTCGCTCACAAAGGTTGCGCCTGTCAACACGATCCTGAATCAAACGGTTGAAATACAGGTCAATGTTCATACTAAGGAGCTGTTTTGAACATCATATGGTTTTATATAGTGATGTCGAGTTTTCTTGTTCTGAGGTACCTTTCGTGCTACGAAAATGAAGTTAATTTCGAATGTTTCTGCAATTTAGAACCCCAGAATTATATCGGTACATTCTATTTGTAATTAATTCATCATCTCTATCATGATTTGCACCGGACGAGACCAAATGGTCGAAAATAGCAAAATTATATTGGGCTGCCAGGAATTTAATGGCTGAAGAGTTTCTCGATTCAAAATTGTTAAAACTCGAATTTCCGAAGCGTTTCTATACTGAAATCCGTTTCAGACATCATAATTCGATTTTTGGTGTCTTTTGGCAGTGGATTCAGGATAGTCTAAAACGGATTTTGGTATAACAACGTTTTGGAAGTTCGAGTTTTAAAAATTGTGGATCGAGAACAATAGATTCCTTTTCTTCCAAAATTCGCTGATAAGAAGGAAATGGAATTTTGAAATAATCAAAACATCCTCACTACACAGAGCTAACGTTGTGTACTTTCCAAGACGCGACGGAGTGGCCAATCCGCAGTCCGGTCTCCTGGTCCGTTCGAAATGCTGGACAAATCGGGATCTGCGGATATCTGCCGGGTTTCCCCATACACGAACGGGGGATATCCGCCGAGTTTCCCCATACACGAACGAATCAAATCCGCCGACGGACCCGTTGACGGATATTCGCAGGTATCGATCCGCTCGTGTATGGGCTTCGACAAACGTGAGATCGGCGAATGGGATCAGCGAGTGGGATCGTTGGATCTGATACGCGGATCCGATCAGCCGACAAAATCCGCTCGTATACGGCAGCTGTACAGGTTCGGACGAATTCACGCTCCAAAGTAATTCATACGAGGATGAGTCCGGATCAGATTCATCAATGTACCACTCTCCGCCACCCACCACCCTCCTGTTACTGACAACTCCCGCCTCCCACCCACCCGTCACTTACAACAGCCCCCCCCCCCATCCACATCAGATTAACACCCGCGATTTACATTCAGTAGCTTTACCAGCTGATTTCAATGCTATTAACCCTATGAATCTGTAATTTGGTAGGTAGCCTCCTTAGGACTGTAACTTGACGCTGACCATGCCCCGAGTCAGGTGAGTGGCTCCTACAGCTAATTTCTATGCTATTAACACCACGAAGCTGTAATTTGGTATGTAGCATCCTTAGGACTGTAACTTGACGCTGACCATGCCCCAAGTCAGCTGAGTGGCTCCTACAGCAAATTTCTATGCTATTAACACCACGAAGCTGTAATTTGGTAGGTAGCCTGCTTAGGGCTCTAACTTGACGCTGCCATGCCCCGAGTCAGCTGAGTGACTCCTACGGCTAATTTCTATGCTATTAACACCATGAAGCTGTAATTTGGTAGGTAGCCTCCTTAGTACTGTAACTTGATGCTAACCATGCCCCGAGTCAGGTGAGTGGCTCCTACAGCTAATTTCTATGCTATTAACACCACGAAGCTGTAATTTGGTAGGTAGCCTCCTTAGTACTGTAACTTGATGCTAACCATGCCCCGAGTCAGGTGAGTGGCTCCTACAGCTAATTTCTATGCTATTAACACCATGAAGCTGTAATTTGGTAGGTAGCCTGCTTAGTACTGTAACTTGACGCTGCCATGCCCCGAGTCAGGTGAGTGGCTCCTACAGCTAATTTCTATGCTATTAACACCATGAAGCTGTAATTTGGTAGGTAGCCTGCTTAGTACTGTAACTTGACGCTGCCATGCCCCGAGTCAGGTGAGTGGCTCCTACAGCTAATTTCTATGCTATTAACACCATGAAGCTGTAATTTGGTAGGTAGCCTGCTTAGGGCTCTAACTTGACGCTGCCATGCCCCGAGTCAGCTGAGTGGCTCCTACTGAAATTTATATGCTACTAACACTATGAACCTGTTATTTCGTATGTAATGCTCGGTTTTTCTTGAAAAAAAAAAAAAAAAAAAAAAAAAAACCAACAAAAATTTAATAAATATTTCATTTAATTAAATTTAATTAATTTATTTTAATTAATTTAAATTTAATTTAAATTAAATTAATATTTCACTCTATTTTTGATGAAGTAACACGCATATATTTCTTTTTGCATCTACGAGCGGATCAGTCTGTATAATAGCAAAATGAACGGAATTGAAACAAAAATACAAAATTCCTAACACTACTAGCTTTAAATAGCACTAAATAAATATTTAGGGTGTAATACTGCATGTGCCCCGCATTCAACATTTTCAACGTCATTTGTTATAGAAACCTCTAAACCTCTTCTTTTGTTTACTACCACTTTATTTCGTTTACCAAAACTATTAGAATTTAGGCTTCGATCTTTAATTAGACCGCGTTTCTTTTTTTAGCACAATTTATTATTCTGAATAGATATTTAGGAAACGCCAGTTTTATGTGTAACAGTCAACGGATGTTTCAGGCGAGGCCCAATTTTCATTGCTCGGAGGATTTGAGCAGGGAAACGGTACATGGGTAATATCTACGATTGTATCAAAATACTGTATCAAAATGTATACGATACCCATCAATCATAAATGTTGGTTCACCGAAGAATAACCCTTGTGTTTGTAGTTGAAAATAAACTGTTAAGTGAGAGAAGGCGATATTAATCATATCCGCTGACAGTCGCGACCTACCGGGACTGCCTGACCCTCTCATTATTTGTGTTTAATTAATTATGACTGATGATATAATTATAAGCTGAGCTCCTAGACGGGCCTAAACCCGCCCTCGTCTATTGCACAATCCGTTTGACAAACGGCCGCCCTTAAGTATTACACAATGACGATAATGGGGAAAGGTGGGTGGAGCTCAACCCGCGCGAAATCCGAATCGATCATTCATACCATTGTCTGCGCCAATTTATCCGAGCGATGGGGGGGGGGAGGGGGCTTGTTTTAAGATTTAATAATTCACGTCTAATAAGTCCGGGTGTAATCAGTTCGAGAGGTGACGGGACGTATTGGGGCGTCAATAACAGTGAGATGACGTCGACCATTGCAAATCGATGTTGGTCGAGCCCTGGGTAGCTGTCGATACTGCATCCCACGCTGATCAACGAGGTCAATGTGCGGTTTTCTACATTGATTTAGCTAATTGTTGTAATATGCTCTGGATGTACTGGATTTTTTAACACTTTTCGGACCATTGTGTCACTAGGGACACACAATTTTTGTTGATATTTCACAATGTCACTTTTTCGTGTTCTTGATCCATCAGTGGCTCCTTGAGCGTGATATTTCAAAGTTACGGGTCCAATATCCATTAATGGAATTAAAGATTAATTTTAATTAAAGAAATCTCTTGGGTCGAAAGTTATTTCACGCCCAACTGCAAGGCTTGAGCCACCGCTGCACCCACGAGTTGAGATAAGTTACGAGTTTGAGATAGTTGAGATTAGGTTGTATAAGCTGAAGCGCAGATTATTGATAACGATTTATAACAAGAAACTGCGCAGTGGCCTACAGCGCACCTCCGGAGTGCGGATCTGCGCAAGAATATTTTTCCACTGGCTTTCTCCACCAATCACCTGGCCGTACGCATCCATGTGAATCCAGCTTGACTGTTCTTGTCTTGTCAAGATTCAACATCTCAAATAGTACTCGTATATTATTAGATGTGTGGTGGTTACTGATCAAAATGGACACTAATCTGGTTGTTTCTACAGAAGTTCGGTGCTGGTTGATTGATCGACAAGAGTATTAAAGGACGCAAACATCCATCTTTCGACAGATAAATATCAACGATCGCCTTGTTTGGGATTTCCGACGAGTTCGGAACACATTTCAGCTGCACGCGTTTTCCGTTCTCTGAACGGTACAACACCGTGGCACGAGCCTCGCCGAGGGCTGTCTGGGTGCATCTTTCTTCCTGTGTTTACACGATAAGGCGGCATCCTCCACTTCCCAACAATGATCCGCCTTTCAGATGGCTCCAGCCACGAAGAAGTTTGTTTGAACTCCCACAACCCCCCAACCACATCGACATGCTATTATGTACGGTCGATAAATAAAAAAAGAAAAAAAAGAACGTGTACAAAAAAATAACCAAAAAACCCCCCGACCGACTTTGTTGTATTTCGGTCGACGGCGTCTGGGGCGAGGTTTTTTCCTCGTTCGTTTCTTTTTCCCTTCTAATATGTTCGTACACTAAAAAGAGCTTTTAATCAGACGTACCTGCCCTTATTAATGGACGTTTAAGAAAAAAAATATAAACACGTTGTTTGTATTTAGACCATCATCAGGCCATCTACAAACTCGAAAATGGGGAGGAGCAAGAAAAAAAATAAATAAAAATAAAAATAGTGCGGCATCTTTTTATTTAGTTATGGTAGCGATAATGGGTTTTGGTCATTAGCACTTTAGTCAGCCCTCGGGCATCAAGTCATTAAACTTTTTCTTGTTCCCTGATTTCCCCTTCACGGACCCCCGTTTACTTCACTTTCTTTTCTTTTTCTAATTTAGTCGATTGTTTACTGTCGTTGTTCGTGCGGTAACAACAGAAGTCTGTAAGTGCGTTGAGAGTGAATTACGTTGTAATAAAAGGCTATATATACATTGTAGAGCCAACAAGATACGTTTTTTGGCTTTTTGCTTGCGTTCATGCGAAGACTGCAATTTTGGTCCACCCAATATCCTAAACGTCCAAAATTTTGAGTAGGAGTCTGGCCGTCCTGTGGACGCAAATTCGCGCGAATAGGCGAAGACATCTATGTGAAGATTCCTTAATGATACACTTTGGGTACAGCATCTATGTGTAAGTTCGCAGCCTTTCGCCCCTTCTTCAGCCATAGGAAACCCTCTACCATGTTATTGGGTCCTCCATGGATTCATATATTTCAGGTTTCCAATGGCTGAAGAAGAGGCGAAAGGCTGCAAACTTACATATAGATGCACACGGTGACAATGTAATGGACGTGATAGAAAATCTGATACTCAGTGTTCAGGCACAACCATAAGATTCCAGATGTCCAGCTCTATATTAGGGAACCTACGTATCAGTTGTATAAAAAATTTTATACAGTGAATGTATTTAATAAATTCATGGCGCCCAAAAAGCAACATTATTAAACAATACTGAGGGCTCTTACTGTACATTGCTTAGAAGTCAGATTTATTCAGTCACAATAAATTCGACTTACGTTGCTTTTCTTCAGGGTACAGGACGTCTTGATGGTGAATCGGAGGCGGCCACTTTTTGATGGGTTTAACGAATTCCTCTGACACTTGCGGTGCGGCCGTTGTCGTTTCATCTGAAACCAAAAGAAAATCGAATTATTTAACACAAATAGATTGAGTAAAACAGCAATTTCAAAAGGTCGATTTCAACGTTATGCGCATACAAAATTTATAACCAACTAGTACGGTCGCACCATAGGAAACCTGTCGTTTATACTCGTACTAATTATAATGCATCCTGTCCCAAGTCATTGTCAAAATTCGAAGAGTATTTAATTTAAGAGGGAATATTCTTAATACAATGTACTAAACACAATCTATTAAGAATTTTCTTCTTCAAATCAAGAATACTCTTCAATGTTTCTGGAAAATTGCACAAACATCGTTCAAATTGACTAAAACATGGTCTAAAGTTGATCCCTCTTCAGTTGGAATCGACCTAGAATTTGCCTTGGACTCAATTTTCAAATTTGTATAACTACAGAAATACTATACCTGCTACAAACATAATGGCAAGTAGGGAAAATAATTGAGATAATTGTGTCAAACGACAACAAATACCATAAATCGGTAATTTAATATAATATGGCGGGTTTATGATCATGCTTATATAAAAATAATCACAATTTTATTAATACAGATTTCGGTCAACAGATTCAGTATTTCAAACTTTCTTGTGTTGCTAAAAAGTCATCTTGTTAGGAAGTTTGTCTCGGAACATTTTTGTTATAGGTAACTTGCATCTTTTTTTGAGGTGTAACTCTGGACAAAGGTGTTTCGTCGCCTAAGAAGCAACACGGCCTAACCCACAATTTGGTCTAAATGAAGTTAGGACCGCTTCTCGTTCCGAATTTCGATTTTGAAGAATTTCAAAAATCGATCACTAAAAGTGCAAAAATTACAAATATGTCATCACCGCTTCCTTTTGGTTTATTAATTTTTTCCTACTTGTAACAGTCTCTCCTGCAAAGTTGGAAAAAATGGATTTGGCAGTGTTGCTTCTGAAGTGTCGCGACGGTTCGTGGCAAGACTGCAGACAGATGCTATTTCCAATGGATGAGCCCAGTCTATTTTAGATAGCACCATGAAAAAGTCTAAATCTTTTTGGTGTAAATTTCGTTCATCAATCATTCGAAGAAGGGAAATTCCCCGCCTTCAAATGATCATAACTATTATTGTTACAGCATCGTCGCATTTCAACTACTCCCAATCCTGAAACAGGCAGCAATAAACGCTTGGATTACAAAATCCCACGCATGTGCAACCAGTTAGCAGCAACAAATCCAGTCAATCAACTTCGAGTCGTTTAAGGTGCTCAACCGCAATAATGCTCGTGGTGGACGATCCCCGTTGAGACTCTTTGAAAAGTCATAAAAACCCATAACCCGACGTCAGAATTCACTTTCGCGTGCTTCGAAGGGCCGCAAAGTCCCGCTAATAAGTTCGAAGTTCCCTCAAGCCCTCACATAAAATCTGGCTTTTTACGGCTGCAGGGGGGAAAGGGTTAAAGGTTTGTGTGTTTTCGAAACCGAGTTCGGAATTGATCATGAGCCTCTCGCAACCACCTATTGAAATTAACACATTTTCTCAACTTGGAGAGCAAAGCAATCACACTTGAATTTTAACTTGAGGAGTAACGGTAGTTTTGATCATATAAATAATATGACACCTCGAATTGACCAAAGCTGAATTTCAAGAAGGTAAATATTAAGTATTAAAAAAAAAAAAAAAAAAAAAACAATCAAGATTATGAATAATAGGTAGTTTATTAGTTATAGACACCGGGAAAATATTTATTGAAATAAAAGCAATAGTTCATTGTGAATTCATATTTTTGAATCAAGGAGTTAAAATTGAGCAGGATTAAGTATTCCACAGTACGTATATTTGACTTCCGTATGTTCGGTAGAAGGAGAATAAGCGATGGAATGAAAGTTTTGATTTCACTAATATCACCAAATAACTCTCACCATTGATTACCGGGACGAATATTGATTGCTGATTAGAAATCAATCAATATTGCAATTATAAAGCTTATTTTTGAATTAAAAACTGTTGTTTGGGTTTTTTGTTTCTAAACGTTTTGGGATGAAGGTTCAGACCTTGCTCTCAACAAGTTCATTTTAAAAAGCCATGCAGTGTGGCGATAAGAGCGAATTTTCGAAGAAATAACTGGTTTTATGTAAAGTGTTTGCCTTGTAACTCCTCAGTGAACACGATGGTGAAATCAGAAGAACATCTGTTGTAGCAACCACGATTCTTCATCTTTAAAGTACTCTAGTATGAGAACAGGATAGGAAATCGCAATTCTGACTTCACCATCATGTTCAGCGTGAAAATCCCTTTAAAATGAAGTGTCACTTGACAAACCGTTTCATTTGTGGAATTTATAGGTAATTTCTTTCTCATGGAATGTCTCTAAGGGATCTAAGGAAATCTTGGAAGCCACCGCTACACTACTACAAGGTCTCAAGAATGTTACAGTTAGATCCATGAGAAAAGAGCCAGGGCTTATATACGAAACCATAAGGGCCATTTCGAAAATACATTATAAGTATGTGCCTCGCAACAACAGCCACACACACTCGTCTTCGCACTTGTCTGGAGTGAAACTTTTATTGTTACCTAGTTTTATTTCAACCTCCTTATTTTTGTACTGAAATTCATTATAATATCCTCAGACTTACAACATTTTGCCCTGATATCCTTGAAACTATCAATCTGAGTCATATCACTGGAATCGCAAACACAAAAAAATTGGGAATCCGTTTGTTAATTTTCTGGTAGGCACCTTTTTTTTGTAGGTGCCTGCTGTTTTATCGCATTCAAACTTGAATTTCTCCATGACATTGCTAAGGAATCGCGAAGTGGACCACACTGTTGGAAAGCTGATTAAATTTGCAAATTTTCCTGAGATTTGACAGCTTCTAGCACGTTTTTGGTTTATTGTCTTCGATAATGAACCATTGGAATCGCCCAAAGAAAAAATTTTTTTAACCCCCCCTCAAAATTTTTTGAAATGCAGTTAACGTACAAGTATTTTTAAAATTGTCAATGCTTGATCTGGAATTGCGGCCCTTAGGAGTTCGTTTTTGATTACGAATGTGCATTAGGCGTATGTAAGAAATAACGCTGAATCCGAAAATGATGTCAAAAGTGGAAAAAGGTTGTTTCAAAGTGAAGAAAAGAGGGTTTTTATGGGAATAAGCTTTCCTGGGAAAAAAATAAAACCTTTAAAACATCATATCTCGGGGTCGGATTGAGACAGAAAGGTGCGGTTGGCGACGTTCTACTCAATTTTCAGTCTAATTTCAGCAATTTTTTTTCTTTTACACCAAGTGGCGTACTTTTGGCAGTGAATTCAGGATGGTCTGGAACAGATTTTAGTATAAAATGGTTTCGGAAATTCGACTTTTAAGGATTTTGAACAGAGAACAATTACTTTTTTCAAAGTCAAATTTATTACGAAATTGTTGATGCTTGTCCACTAAAATGAGTGAATGTTACTTCTTCTTCTTCCCCATCATGTACTCGTAATATACGGGAGGTTCTCCCAAGCAGGGAAGTGGGCCAAGTTGTGGCTCATGGAAAGCACAGGGCCCTCACTCCTCTCCGCATCGTCTTTGTACTAAAATTACAAAACTGACTACGAATAAAAGTCCGACATGAGAAATGTTGTACTTGAGTCCAAAAAATAAGAAAGTGAAACCCGAGTTAACCCAGAAGAATATTTACGATGCAAAAAAAGAGGGTCTGGCCGCGGGACGGCATTATAATATTCAAATCTTATTAGACTCCCGCGGTAGTGAGAGGAATGAGACGAGTTTTCAATTCAACCGAGATCCCCCTTTGGTTCGCGGGTAATAAGGCGACTCTGTTGCATAATATACTCCAAAGGCGCCCACTAAGGAGGTTGTCATCGTTAAAGAGAAGCACCATGAAAGAAAGTGCGAAAATGTATTCCCTTGGCGGACACCAAGGGCGACATAACAGCCGACTAGCCGTCTGGTTTCGGATTCTACTTCACGGGTGGTTAGTGGCCCCATGAATTAGTTATGGTTTTCATTTGGACGATCGGGGTAGATTCAGTGGAAGGAATGAAAATGCGAACATCTGGTCTGAGTAATGCGCTGTTTCAAGACATTCATTTACTAGAGCGCTGAGGGAATCACAAACTGGCATACAAGGGCGAAAATAGATGAGACTCTAAACTGCGTTATACCAATTAACATTAACAGACCATTTACAGTAATAAACAATAGCTGGAAGTACATCAGAGGGCTCATAGGTGGTGTTCTCGTGACAAACTACCGTTCACGAAATATCGATATCTCGAATCTCCCGTGTGTCAGCCAATTTGCCTCGGTCTAGGGATGGCCATCGGTTGCTAACAATTCGATATTCGATAGTATCGATGAATATATTTAGCGTATAGCTCAGTACCGATACTTTTTGCAACTGATAGTATCGTTAAAAAATATCGACATTAACTAAAATGTCGGTTGAACAAACATTCAATTAGAAAACTACGTAAATAGGTACCTAAGCCCAACAGGAATGTCAATTCTCTGGCAATGAGTTTTCGATTATAGTTTTCATATTTAAACATAAGTACTTGCAGGAATAATTACCTACCTGCTATTGGTAGTTGGTGAACTAAAACACTGCAGTACAATAGCATCCGCTATGTTCCATTTTATTTACATTTCTTACATCTCAACTCATCGTAGAATTGATGTATTTTTTTAAAAACATATCTTCAGACACTGTTGGCAAAAATAATAATTTTTGCAAAAATAATAATAATAACGTCCGATTCGCCAGCGCCATTTCATCAATGGTACCTGAGTGAATTTTGGTTTTTGAATCTTTTACTTCTTCCAAAATCCATCCAACCCACAAACATGGTGTTTGCCGTGTTATCACTGTTATTGATCACCGTATCCAATGATCGATATTCCCTCAAATTATCTCTAAATTTTTATGTCTCGAGGACACCACCTAGGTATGTGTAGTATAGAGGTTAAAGGACGTTTACTATAATTGGCTGTTGGTATGTATGTATTTAAAATATATAAAATCAATAAAATTTATTGAAATGAATGTCTCAGATCACCATGTACAATCTCGAATGCCTCATTGACTACCTTCAAATGCAGCAACGTAGAAGATAATCTAAAATAGTGTCTGTACTATACTATGTAAACAGACAATCAAACCTACAAACCAAAAGCCTCGCAGAGTTCGTGTGACAAGATTTAGTACCCAGATCGAGGCATAGGGCAGTGAAATAGCACAGGAAACGTAGAAGAGGAGGTAAAGATGGTACAGAGGGGTAACTACTAAAGGTAGCAGACATGCAGACATCTGTAAAATAGCAGACAAGCTCCCACGGCGGCATGAACGAGGCATTTACGACTTGTAAGTCGCCTTCGTCTTGTACTCCTACTGTAAGTGCCCACCTCAACATTGTAGTGTTTCTTCTCATCAGAGCCATCTGCTCCGTTCAATTACTCAACGCATCATTATTATTATGGGCAAACTCGGTTGCTGACATAGTGATGAGTACGTTGGTTCGTGAAAAGTGCAGCATTTGAGCACAAACCTTCAACGAGTTGATGCAAAGAGTGCTCTTTCTGAAACTATAGAGAAACCAACAATGTCTCAATACAGTAGGAAATTCGACAGGTAGGAACAGTTGTTTTGGACCCCTTAACACCAAATAGTCAATAATGAAACGCCCAATCCCTGATGTAGATGGTATGAACCCCTTGATTATATTAATCCTGCAATCTCACCATAGAGAACTCCACAACCATTTGAGGTCAATAAACGATAATGCAACCCAATATTGACAACCGACAATATTTTATATCACTAGCAGTAGCGAATTTTGCTTGTCGAATTTCCGTTCTTGCTATAAGTAGCCCAACTTATTAGAAACCTTAGTTCTTAAAATTTTGGCGAATGTAAAGTCAACTTCACAGACACTCTGTACTGGTCAGGGGATGTACTTCAATGGTTATCTCCGTGACAGTCACATCGCCGGAAATAGCGAGGATTTTTTTCTTCTGTTCGGGTGGTAGATCCTCCAGTATAAAAAAATTTAATTAATTATTTCGTGATTAAACTTTCGTTCTGAGGTGCGTTTCGTGCTACGGAAATGAAGGTAATTTCGAATGTGTGTTGGTAGGTACTTCTTTTATAGAAAAATCATTACCGACGTAGTAATAAAAACCCCAGAATTATATCGTATTAATTAATCATAATTAATAATAATTATTATTAATAATAAATACGAATTATTAATACCTAACAATAAATTATAATAATTTCACTAGGTACTTGATAAAATTATTAATAATTAGTGATAATTCATAATAATAATTAATCTAACATTTAGGATCTAGACATTTAGACCTAATGATCTACAGTTTAGATTCTAAACAGAAGGGTGATCTGTACAAAGAAGATAATGAACCGTTGTGTCAAGAATTTGCAGAGTTTTATCATATAAGGCTGTGTTCAAAAATAAAGTTCCTTATTTCTTTGGAAAATTCGTAGATATTATGCACATCTTCTTATAGCAGACTTAGGTATTTTGTGAGTTACTGACGTAGTTTTATGAAGACTGAAATGTGCTGTGAAAGTGTGATTGCTTACCTAAAGACTGTTTAGTAAGTTGAAAAATTGTAGTATCATTGAAAAACTTGGCGTTTGGAATTTTTCTGTTTATACCCCTTGAGTTTGCTACTAATGTGAATTATCCGTAAATGTACGTCGAACCAACGAGTAGGTACCCTTAAGTAGTAGGAATTCCAGGGTTATCCACTCCCAGATAAGGAAATGCAAGATAAATTTCACTTGAACCGCCAATTTATCAAATAATACGTATGATCAGTGTACAAGCTGTGTTTACAACAATTTACCATCTTACAAGATCAAATGAGGCGTTCAGGATCAAAAGCGGATAACTCCAAAATTGCAAACATTGATTTTTTCACAGTTTTGGCAATGTTATTGAATTTCTTTCATCACTAAACACCAAACCGCGGGCATCAAACGCTCCGTGATTTGTCACTCAAAATGGACCGGTTTCATTTTACCCCGCTTTAATTTCATGAAGCAGTCAACGACCCAGTGGCCGGGAACAAGGTGACGAAATTGAGTTATTCAAACGCAAAGGTGCCAATCTTACCTCGAAAACAAAACAAAAAAAAACCCCACAATTAACATTAATCGGACTGAAGCTAACGATTGATTGAGACGTGGTGCAATCGCAATAAACCGGACCCGCGTTTTCGCTGAATCTTCGTTGTATGCATGATCGTTAGGCCGTTTGATGTATTTGAAAGCTAACTAATTTAAAATGAACTCACGGAGAACAGGAAGGAAGATTCATTCGAATTTGAAGAGATTGATAAGCAAGCACAACACGTCCAATCACCGTATCAATCATTCCAAAGTTGAAAGCGAGAAAAAATAGACTTTTCAAGAATCTACCAATTAGCGATGCAAATTGATTAATCGGGGAATAGATTATTCTGACCCCGATTAATCGATGTATAGCTAACGACTATTTTTGAATGACCCAGCCATAAGATATATCTATGTCAAAACTATTTTGTGCAATTTCATTCGTTTTGGCCGTCCCTTATCTTCGTTAACCTTAAAATTTAACAATAAGTTACCTACAGACGTTACCTACAGACGAACAAATCCATCGGATTTTTAGATAGTGAGAAACCAAAAAAAATCGATTAATCCGATGAATCGATTATTCAATAGGTACCGATTAATTGGTCACATCGATTGTTACCTTACGATTAATCATTTGACGTTATAATCGATTATTTGGTTCCGATGTAGCAGCCCTGCTTCCAATCTAAATCTCTGGCTGTTTTTTTTTTCGTGGTGTATAAGCTCGAAAATTGAGTCCATTTTTCTCTCGAGTTGATTTACGTCGAATTTAAGTCGTCTAAAGGGTTTTAGAAATCCTCAACAGAACCGACTCACGATTTTGTAAATCAAACAACTTCACAATCAGCGGCGAGAACGCTCCCGCACTTGACTCCCCCCAAATGACGGTTTAGGATGAGTATAAATACACACAGGTGTCACCCCCGGCCCTCTGTCTTCATCTTTTGTAAATCTTCTGTAAAGAATTGCCCTTTTGTGAGAGGATTCAACGTTATCTCCTGAGCCCTCTTCAAAGACCCACCACCGCGCTACCCTTTTCCGTTAATTTTACGAACGTAATAACGAACGATTGTGGACGGAGGAGTTACGAAATCGTCAGATTTACCAATGAAGAAGAGACGTCCTGAGAATTCTTTAGAGAGGCTTTCCGCCTAATCATGACTTTGGTCTGTCTTCCTATTTGGGTTTTGTTCTATTTTGGTGCTGCCCACTCATAATAAACTGTTGGATAAAAAATACAAGAATCCAGAGAAAGCACTGTCTTGGTGAAGTTAGTTTTTTACACAGAGCTAAACAATGTTGAACCGTGAGTTTATACGGCGTATGTACATAAATCTTCCTGAACCGAATATAGTATAATCTTGGAATTTAAATCCAGGAATGAAGTTGAACTATTCTTTACGGTACTACGTCCTTGATGTTGAATTGGGTAGCCCTCAAGGATCTGTATCGAGGCGAGTATCTGCCCTCATGTTCATTATACAGGTTGTAAACGTTAAGATCGTACCACCGGCCAGGGGTCGATTCTACAACTAATTTCTGATGAAAAGTGTCCTATAACTTTTTTTTATAAAAAAAAAATACCGGTTGAAATCCGACTTTTTTCACTTTTAAGATTTTTTTCGTGTTTAAAGCTTAAGTCACTAAAATGGCCGTAAGTCCCTCATTTTTCATTCAAAATTCAAATGTGATAATACCGTTGGGAAGAGCGTTAAATTTTCTATCTCTCTAGTGCTAAATGAAACTTTTTGAAGAAGATATATTTCATAGCTTCAGATATTGAAAAATTAGCCCGAATCGGGAAGTCTCGAAACTTTCGGAAATGTACAGTTTTTTCAAACGTTTGTAAGCCTAACTGAATCTGCCGGTTACTAGCATACTGTAACCCTAAAAGTTGGCCAAAAAGCTCAGCTTTCCAACGGTATGATCAAAAAATTGTTTACAGTGGACCCATGTTGTAAACTCCGAGTTCCCGTGCCAAAAACCGTAGACCTTTCAGTGAAAATATTGGAGAAGTTTCATTTAGCACTAGGGAGATAGAAAATTAAACGCTCTTTCCAACGGTATAATCACATTTGAATTTTGAATGAAAAATGAGGGACTAAACGCCATTTTTAGTGACTTAAGGTCGAACACACGAAAAAATCTCAAAAGTGAAAAAAGTCGGATTCCAACCGGTGTAAAAAAAAAAATGATAGGACACTTTTCATCAGAAATTAGTTGTACAATCGACCCCTGGCCGGTGGTACGACCTTAACGTTTACATTCTGTATATGTCAGAACTTTGCTAACTGTTTTCATACAAGGAACTCATCATAATGTGATGAGTTCGTCATATTATGATTTATGCTCATCATATTATGACGTATGCTGATGACCTACAGATTTATCGGACTTGGGACACATCTGAAATGGGAACGACAGTCGATCACATAAACAACGATCTGATGAGACTTAGAAATTGGTGTTCTGACCATGAAATGCGTGTAAACGAGTCTAAAACCAAAGTGATGGTACTAGGCTATAGTGAAATCCAGTCCAAAATCGACCTTTCTACTGTGCCTACAGTTACACATAGTCTGACCAACTTGGAATATGTAAAACAATTCCAGAACCTAGATACCAAGATACCCTGTCGTGGGAGGCACAGGTGACCAGCATGCTGCAACGCTGTTTTCAAGAGCTTATACCAGCCTCGAAGGTTGCCATTAATTTCCCGTTAGAAAGCAATTAACTGAATCATTGATACTCCCCATCTTCGATTACGCACCCGTCGCACTTTGTGATTTAAAAAGCGACATCACACGCTTACAAAAAGCGCAGAATGCTGTCGTGAGGTTCGTCGTAAAAATGAAGAAAACTAATGAACATGTGACACCACACTACAAGAAATTAGGTTGGCTCAAGACCCCCGAGAGGAAGAAGTTACAAATTGCAGTCTCTCTCATTTTTCAAAATTCTGAAATTCAAAAGAACCCAGTACCTATACAACAAATTCACGTGGATGTCCCAGGTGAATGAAAAGGTCACTAGAAACCGATGCATTTACAAACATCTACAACAGATCATTTGCTGTGCAATGCACCAAAATATACAAAGAATACGCCGATGTGTTCGATATTAGCGAAAAGATGCGATAGGAGGTGAGAGGGAAGATCCTTCTAGATGCATATTGATTGGTAATCTTATGTAACCTGAAGTATATCATGGTGAAGCGACTTTTTTTCAAATAATCATTATGGAAGATTGCAGATTTTATTTTTTCGTTATGCTAAAAGAAAGTAACGTGGTAATGCACGAAAATTGTAAAGAAATATATTTTTTTCGACACTCAATCTGATAATTTTATGTATTAAACTTATAATATTTGCATAGACGATTGTAAGAGGAATTAGTGAATATCTGTGTCCAGGAAAGGTGGAAGAGAAGTCCTCATGGCCGTAACCTTCCCTGGTTTTGTAAATAAACAAATCAATCAATCAATCGATCCTTCTTTCTATGGAGATACCACGTTTACGGTTGACCATTGTTTCTTTGACGTTCCTTACAAATAGATACAATCAATATCATGATGTCTTGAAAACCAATATTGATGTTTAGATCTCAAAAATGATGAGCTCAAGCGGATCTTATCGATATGAAATACTGGACTTCCAAGCATTGAATTGGATGATAGAGGATACTGATGCGAGATATCGTTCCAACTCACATGAGAGGGGCAAACATTTTGACGGGTCAAATGGTGCGTGGGATAATTGGTGGAATCGTCGCCCGCGCGACTTGTTCAATCGATGACAACTGGTTGAGTGATCGCTTATCTGTGGTCGGGGAAGGATTTCAAGTGGTATTCGTTACCTACGCATCGTGACAAAAAAATAAAGGACTCGCGAAGGGGCGCAAAATAATGTACGAATTCCCCGTTGGAGTCCCGAACTCCGTTTTATGGTGTAGTTTAGAATCTGATGGTTTAGAATGATGATGATCGTTTAGAATCTAATTAATCAAGATTTTCCACGTATGATTTTAAATAACCTACAATTAACTAAACCTACAATAACCTAATTTCCGACTAAAAGTGATCCCTAGACTCTTTTTTTAGTCCACTCAAAATCCGACTTTTTTCTCTTTCAAGCTTTTTTCGTGTTTTCAACCTTACTTCACTAAAAATGCAATAATTTTCTCAATTCGCACGGAAATTGAAATTTGACGACGTCGTTAAATTGCCTGCCTCTTTGATGCCTAATAATTTTACTACACGGTTTTTCGCATTCATACCTCACTTGCCCTCGTAGTTCAACAACAAAACAAGTTTTGATGAGTCCGTTAGAAAGCTAATCTTTTGTCGCATGTTTTAGTATACTTTCAACGTTACCAGCTTTTCAAAAACAGGTGATTTTGAGATTTTGACCATATTTACTTTTCAGACTCCATTTCCCTCCCACAGTTCCACCTAAAAATAATTTTTTTTTTTTTTTTTTCAGTATGTAAATAACTTTATTGTTCTGTTGGGAACATTTCTGTTGTGATAATGGGGGGAATATAGTAGAGGAGTCCTCTAATTGGCGTGTGACGTGATGAGAGGGTGCAGTCCATCAACTGGCCTCTCTGCTGGATGTGGGTTGAGATGGTGTCGAATCAGAAGAAGTGTTGGCTTTGCTATTTGATCATGTTAGGTTGGGTGGTAAGGAATCTTGGGGTCTTTTTCTCTTGAGTCGTCTTCTGAGGCGTGGTTCCGGTGGATTGTTGACCAGGCTGGTAATTAGCTGATTTGTGTGAAGTGTCATAGTGTGGTGAAGGTTGTTATAGTTGTGTTGGATGACTTCGGCTACATAGGGTATATTCAGATCAGTATGTAGGGTACTGCCTCGCACATACCATGGAGCTGACGTGATTAACCGAAGCACCCTGTTCTGAGTTACCTGTATCTTATTTATGTGTGTACTAGCAGCGGCTCCCCAGATTCCGCAAGCATAGGCCCATATTGGTCGAATGAGTGTTAAGTAAATCTGTCGTTTGTATGAGAGAGGTAGAGTCGATCTGTGGTCCAGGAGGTGTCTGAGGGTTCGAATTCTGTCTCGCACTTTGCCTACCAGGTATTTTATGTGGACTGCCCAAGTCAGACGTTGGTCCAGGTGTAGCCCGAGGTACCGGACGGTGTTACGGGATGGTAGGATGTGTTCTTTGTGATGTATACTTGGTGTTTGTGCTGATGTTCGTAGTGTAAACTTGAGTAATGCAGATTTGTTGGTGTTAATGTTCAATCTCCAGTGTTGTGTCCAGGTGTCTACTCTATCCATGAAGTCTTGTAGAGGGATTTGTGCTCCTTCTGTTCCTCTGGCGACTGAAAGAACGGCTACATCGTCGGACGTGTAGACCAGGTATAGAAAGGGGCCCAGCACACTCCCCTGGGGGACACCCGAGAGAATGGGCTTAGAAGTTGAGCTGAAGTTGCCACACTTGAAAAAATAATTTGTTGGGCATCAAAGAGGCAGAAAATTTAACGATCATTCCAACGGCATCGTCAAATTTGAATTTTAGTGCGAATTGAGGGAGTTATCGAAATTTTAGTGAAGTAAGGTCGATAAAACGATAAAAATCTTGTAAAAATGTGACAAAAGTCGGATTTTGAGTGGATTACAAAAAAAGTCCAAGAAAAACGTTTGGTCGGAAATTGAATGTAGAACATGTAGGGGGGCTGACACCACTCGCGTTACACCCTGTATAGTGACTATATGACACAGTACACGATCTAAAACCAGGTAAACTTGGCTGTACAGAAGGATATTCTCCTTTCAGCAGTGCCAGCAACCTAATTTGATACCACAATTTCCATGAAAATCACCAACTAGAAAAAATGGGTACTCATTATAAATCACGAAGAAAAACCAACACTTGAAACCCCCTCACGCAATCGACATCAGACCCCTCGCTCCAATAACTCCAAGACTATTCATCGGTTCTTTGTCGATGAAATTCGGGCGGTTTAGAAAGTGTTTTTCTTGTAATGATTGTCATTACGAGCGGTACATGTAAGTATTGCTCGACGGTGGACCACAATACCGTGGCTAACAGAGCAATTCATGTTGTATTTAACTTCTAGAGCAACGGTTTGCTTATATTATTATTATTATTACTGTACGATAGTCTCGGGATTATTCACAAAACAATTTGCATCGGTAAATCGGTAGTTTTATTGGAAAATACAACTGAAAAATATAGGAAGTTTGGGAGCACGAAGTTATACTGGTAAAGCGATTAGACTGACTGACTTCGGGGGGGGGCAGACAAGATGGCGGTCACATCACGACCTTAATATTCATTAGTATCCATAAGGTAATTCATCTGTTGCCCTTTCTCTCAGCATGCTACCCCAACTGGCATTTATAATTCGGTAAATAATATTCGGAAATTATTGTGTGTCGGGGAAATCGTGTAATTGTCTTTATTCGGTAAATATTGGCAAGTGAAGGTACGTGTTATGGAGTCGGTGTGTAGGAATTTCGGTATGGAGGAAGTTGTGTGGAGTGAGCTGAAGAAACTGGAAAGACGCTAGTAGCGGGAATAATGGGAACTAGGGCTGAGGTCTCCAGAGGTGAGCTCTGGGGCCGAACATCCTCCCCCCCCCAAGGGAGGACCCCGGGGGCGAAAGGTGGCAGTGGGCATGTAGGAAGGTATAGGAAGACATAGCAATCGATAGGGGAAAAGGACATTTACTGTAATGAATCGGGAGCGAGGCAAAACAACCTTATTGGTGTGGTGTGTGTCTGTATAATGGAAACTGAGGTGTCGCGGGAAAAAGTTTACATGCCGTTCTGGGAAGGGTAGCATGGCTTGAGAGATAACAGGTGGGCTTACGTGACGATGCGAGGCAGGCGCTGAATTCCGAGTCGGTTTGGATGGCGTCCGTTGTTGAGTAGGCTGGGAGTACTGTGTAGGTTTCATCGGTTTGCGTGGTAGGAAGGAGGGGGAAACTGGTTGCTCACGTGGGGCTGATTGGGGCGAGGAACGAGCGAATCGAGATGGGTTAGAGGTAGGGACAGGGGAGGAAGCGGGAGAGCGGTATGATACAGCTTTGTCAACGACGTCAAATAATTCATCCCACACTTGAGAAAATGGGGTCCCATTTGAGATGTGCGGCGTAATCCATCGTTGTAGGGAAGGTCCCAATTTTTGTAGTAGGGTTCTGAGTTTGTTGAAGTCGGGAAGATCGAGTGTTCCATCCAGAGAATCCTCAAACGTCGCCCTTGCGTCTTCGAACCGGAAAGTCACGTATCTCCGAACGGCCCTCGAAAATACGACGTGTTGAAAATGCTCGTAGAAAGCAAGGGAATGAAACTTATTGATCACATCATCGAGTCGGGCAATTGATTTTTCAAGTTGTTGAAAAGATGGTCGACACATGGCCGCCGCAGATATAGAATCTATCGTGATGAGGGTTGATACCACAGACTTGAGCATCGAGTAAGCTGATTTCGGAATTTTGTCAGATCCCAAATGCTCCATCACCCATCGGGCGTTATTGGCAAACGTTTCTGTACTCACATCGAGGCGAAGCTTCTGGCAAATCAATTGGGCATCGGTAGACAAAGAACCCGCGTCGGGCATTGTGGGTTGGGAAACTGGTTCCATGACGGCAATCGCGGAAATTCACGCACAATTACCGTATAAAGGGTTTCGGCACCATGTACGATAGTCTCGGGATTATTCACAAAACAATTTGCATCGGTAAATCGGTAGTTTTATTGGAAAATACAACTGAAAAATATAGGAAGTTTGGGAGCACGAAGTTATACTGGTAAAGCGATTAGACTGACTGACTTCGGGGGGGGGGCAGACAAGATGGCGGTCACATCACGACCTTAATATTCATTAGTATCCATAAGGTAATTCATCTGTTGCCCTTTCTCTCAGCATGCTACCCCAACTGGCATTTATAATTCGGTAAATAATATTCGGAAATTATTGTGTGTCGGGGAAATCGTGTAATTGTCTTTATTCGGTAAATATTGGCAAGTGAAGGTACGTGTTATGGAGTCGGTGTGTAGGAATTTCGGTATGGAGGAAGTTGTGTGGAGTGAGCTGAAGAAACTGGAAAGACGCTAGTAGCGGGAATAATGGGAACTAGGGCTGAGGTCTCCAGAGGTGAGCTCTGGGGCCGAACAATTACGTTAGTAAACACTTCTCGTATGGGTGGTTCTGACAAAAAGGGATATTTTCTGACATCATAGATTTGAAAAAAATCAACTTTTCAGGTTATTTATTTATTTTTCAGGTTATTTTTAGGATTTTTTTTATTAAGGTATTAGGTCAACAGAGATCATTTCCGCTGCTCCTCATTAATCAAAATCAGTTTTTTTTACCAGATTTATCATTTTTCATTAAAATTTGATACACGATATCCACGTCATTGAGGAGGATGGTTCCACATCATTCAGGATCCCTTGTTTCACACCACTGTAACTTATTTCACAAACATTTTGTAATGTCTGTATCGAGCATATTTACGACTTTGAAGTCGGAATTGCGATACCTCATTCCGTTATGAGATTAGAGCAGATGAACCGTGAAGAACATTCCAAGTAACAACCACATTTTTTCATATTCAAAGGGCTCCAGTTTGAGAGCAGAATGAGATATCGTAATTCTGACTTCAACAACTTGTTCAGCGTAAAAAAACCCTTAAAAATGAGGTGTCATTCGTCAGACTGCCTCATTTTGGCAATTTATGGTAATTTTCTCCCCCGACAACCCCCCCCCCCCCTTAGATTGGCCCGATTCAGCCCATCTACGAACTCAGTCTGTCGATTGCCAGGACGGAGTTTATGTGCAAAGTTAAACATTTTAGTTATCGTTGGTGTCTTTTTGCAGTGAATTCAGAGTCGTCTGAAACGCATTTTGGTATAAAAATTTGTCGGAAATTCGAGTTTAAAAAATGTAGGACCGAGAACAATAGCTTCCTTTTCTTCGAAAATGCGCTAAAACAGAGTGGTTTGCATTAGCTGTTCGCCAGAAGTATCACTGGTTGTTATTTGATTCACTCTCATCTAGAAATTTACAAACAAATTCACAAATTTATACTGTCTTCCGAGTTAATTTTATTGTCAAGTCTATTTTCAATAGCAAATTTTACTAAAAATCTTGGTTGTTTGCAACATCAGCTAAATCGTCGTCACAACTTCAAAGGTTTCTTCGTCAACTTATGATTCGTATCAATATTCAACAAAACGTTATTTAATTATGGATTGACTGCAGCTACTACGTTTACTACTCTTGTATAGAGTTTTGATAATGGAGTGTAGGTGTAGGTGTATAATGTAAATGCACCTCATGCCTGTAATTTACTTCGTATGATGCAGCTCCCGCTTTTGTTTATTTATAGAGCTATCTTATAATCTACAGCTATCTCGAGATGTGTTTGAAGCTATCGCTAATGCCATCTCCGGACACTTCTGTTCCCGTCAGATCGCTACTCGTGCGTAAATTTTCACTCTCAAGGCGAACCTTTCAACTCAATCGCTCCTTCGTGATTCCAACTGATCTTTCCTTCTTCCCCTCCGCTACTCTCGCGGCAGCCTTCTAGAAACAATGAGCTATTATTGTTGGAAAATGTCTTTGTTAGACCCAGATTAACTACCTTGACAACGCTCGTTGAACTTCCAAGTGTCACTGACCACTCTTCCTACCTACCTAATGAATGCGAACGAATCAAGTCGTCACCATACGTAGCATGGGGTTTTTTTCCGCGTTTCGCAACCCCGGGAACATTAGTCAGTCGATAGTCATAATTCATTTTACCTCCCGAGATTTAAAGGTCGGGATAAATATTTCGTGCCGAGCGGAGCGTGCACAAATAGGGGTATCACTATAATTCAATTAACTTTGCATTTCCTGATCCGGAAAGCCGTATTTCACTTGAGGAAAACGGTCGCAATTCGCTTCATACGTTATTTATAGAGCACGGGGTTACTAATTCACTATAACAAAGGTCTTTATCTAGCCATCATCTACCGTCCACGGTACCAACATAAAGGGTTGACTAGTATAATTCCATCACGTATCCCGTACCGTTCTCACAAATGACGAAGATTCGTATAAATTATCACCTTAAAAAAACTATTCACTATACCAGTGGTTCTCAACCATTTCCCTACTGAGGAACACTTCGTACCCTTCAGAACTCGAGGCAGACCACTTACGATAGAATTAATATTTCCACAACCGTTACATAGGTCGTTTTGAAACGATTCGTGATGATATTGTTATTTTGGCAGCCATTCACAGTTCATATAATATATATATCCAATTTCTGTTACATATTATGTTCATATAATAATTTCTGTTACATAAAGTTCATATAATATATATATCCAATTTAGATATCCAATTTCTGTTACATATTATGTAACAGATATTGGATATCGATATAAAATTAATTGGCGATCCCTACAAAAGTATGAAAACTCTTAGTTCAAATTAAATTTGTTACTTACTTTTCTACATTTATCAAGATCATGTTTGCATTTGTTACGATTTTCTTAATTTGTAATATGATTGTGAATTCAAGTCTCTGGGGCAACTCGTTAAGCCAAACCGGCCAAAACTAAACGATGGTCGGCGAACTATTGGGCGAGTACGAATCTGTCTACAGACGAGTGTGTTCAACACGATACTGCCAACACACTTCAGGATGAGTTGAGTAAACACACTTCAGTTGCGTGTTGAGTAAACAAATTTCGGTAGATGCGTTAATTTTCGTCCAGATCCCAGATTAAAATTCATTAGATGTTCATTTCGCGGACCACATGAAAATTGCCCGCGGGCCACAAGTTGAGAATCTCTGCAATATACTACTAAGGGCATATATTTACGCGATAATGGCAATTTTATAGTGTTCAATTGTAACACACATACCCTCTTCGTGAACCGTGTACCGACGAGTATAAGTGTACCTGTACCTGTAACGTCTTAATATCTTCAATTATTGAAGATCTCCATTATCACTATTATAGAGATAATAAGGTCGAGAATTGACACTACTGTACTCATACAGTGAAACCTAGTTATAACTTAGTTCTTATACCTTAGATCGATCAACTGTCATCCCTGAATAGTGTGTCGGCCTATATTAGAACTGAAAGTAAAGCCAAACTGTTCTGTTCCCATTCAGAAGTTTAGAATGGGAATGCCAGGATATCTTGCGATATGCGGGAATGCGGGAAGTCCGTCAACCTTATTTCTGCTAGGTAGGTACTGGAATTTTCCCAACCAATCATTTCCCAATCATGCGAAATTTCAAAATATGTAAAAAACTAAAATAAAAAAATAGAAAAAAAACAATCCCAAACATGTACTAACATGCAAAATAAACTTCGGTTTTTGGTGTAGTAAATTGCCTAAAAACCCTCAGAATGGACATAAGGGCCTTAAATAAGAAACATGCAAACATGCGAAGTCCGGACTCTAGTTATAATAGACCTGGGTATAAGCGAATTCTCTATAAATCATTTTCATACCCAACCCCTTGAGGCTCAAAATATCTGCGTAAGAGTATGTTATCTCTTTGTTAGAAATAGTTTTTGGCGTATGACAAAACCTCTTTATGAAGGACTTTTCGTTCGTCCACTAGGATATGTCAGGCTGGTCTCTTGATCATCATGTTGTCTCTTATTTAGCTGATTTACTTGGATCATTTCTTATTCCTTCTGCTGTTGTTTCAGTGCGATTGTTTGATTCATTGTCGATTTGCACGAATAATTCTGTCCAACTTTGTACTTACCTTATAATTTTACCTTTTGGAGTTTTAAGTGGTTAAATTCATATCGAGGGCCTCACGGCTACTTCCCACATCGTCATTTGGGCGACTTTTCAGCAGAGCCAATAAACCATCTGCCAATGACTTTGTTTATTGAGAAATTCAGTTAAATAAATCGTGAGATTTAGTGTTACCCAACTTAGGTACCTAACTTATAGTTAGTTAAATCGATCCGCCGGGGGAAGACGCTTCGAATTGTATGCATAACTCATTTTGGCCAAAAGTGACGATGTGGGATGTTGCCGTGAGACTCCCACTATGTAATGGTCAGTCACTCTTCCCGTTCTGTCATTTCTACAGACTGACAACTGTGGACTCCACACAGCACTAAAACAAAACCCTGACCACAGCTTTACCACATCAAGTCCCCGCTATTTAATACTAGTCCACACAATATTATTGTCATTTTGTTGAATTAACAGTTCCTTATGTGAACGTCGTTAAATACCAACGTGAAATGCCCATTGTCGGCATCGTCGGCCGTTTGTTCTTGACAAACGTTAAATTCATTATCTCGATCTTCATCTCATTAAGTAAAAATATTTATCATTCCAGAAAGGGCTTGCGGTGCGCGGAGATTTATAGGCGAAGGTACCTTTCAGGGTTCCATAAAGCAGTGCATTCTTTTGCGGTCCCGAGCAAATGGATATGCGGTGTCCTGCAGTTTACGGCGACTGATATACGGCCAATTATTGTACGGTACGTTGCGGGGGGACGCCTACAATTCTGAGGTTTATTTTTGCCTTTTGTAGTAGGAAGTTGCGCAGATGAGGCTCTTTAGAGGTATTTAGTGAAACGGGGAATCTGAGGTTCAGACTGGTTCATTATGGAAACTTACTTTTAGAGCGGTTGAAAGGCTGTCAACTTAATCGGACTAAAAAGTAAGTTTTACGGAACATAAATCGATGTAGCTGCAGACGTTTTTAAATCCGAGGCTTCAGACTCTCTAGTGAACTGTGTGTGTTTTCTTTGAATACTACGGAAATCGCATGATAGATCGCTCTTGTTCAGTACGTTATGCTGTCCGACCGAACGGCCTTCTCAGGTTGGAGCTTAATCTGGGCTCTGGTTCCTCGATGGAGGGTTATGTTTCCTGAACCAGCGACTTTAAAAGGATTCTGTCTTGATAAGTCTCTTCACCGATATTCGACAAAAACCTCAATACTTCCTGCACCGTCGAGGAAAATGACTCCGATGTAAATTATAGTATTGATGCGGTTGGTCGCTCAAAATGTCTTTTGGCAAAGGATTATTTCGACGTTACAAGGACTTATTCTTCTGTGTGAACCAAAGGTTACCGCGCGGAACGAGACCCATTCATCATGTCTGTGTTGACTGATTTCCCTCTTTTTTCCTCTCGTTCATTAACGCAGAAAAAAAAACCGTCAAACGGACCATTTGTTTTTATAAATAGCTCCATTCTGTTCGGGCCTGTTGAAACATAGTGTTGCACGGTTCAACGTGCCAAGCTCAACCAAATATTACCGTGACCGGCGGGGGAATTGTCATCACTTGAGTTCAGCCGCAAAAGATGTTGATTCATTCAGTTTGACTGATGTGTTGAAAATTGATATGTTCGAGCCTTTTTTAGTTCGTGACGCGTCTTCAGGAAACCTTGTTAAACCTTTAGTGGTCGTCCCAAAAACATATACGGGCGGCTCTCACAAAAACGGACATTTTCATGTATCAGCCACCTTTATCAACATTCTGACTGCGTCTCGCTGCATATAATTTCAATATTTTTTTAGGATACAAGCACTGAATAGTACGAAATCCATATCGTGACTCATGAAATTCTCAATGACGTGGGTGTATCAAAACAAATACCAGTGAATGTTATCTCTAAGGCGTCCGCCACAACACCAACAGATGAACAACTCCCATTTTTCAAATCTAGAATGTTTGTGTAACAGATAAAATCGTGGGGTTAGTGCGAAAACTACCCAAGCCCACCTTTTCAGTTGGAAAATGTGTTACTAGGCAAAAAAAGGAGACAAAATTTGTTATAAAACCAGTAAAATTTAGGCATTTTACATAAAACCAGTTATTTCTTCGAAAATTTGCTCTTATAGCCATGCTGCACTATTATTCAGCTCAATATTGAAAGTTTTGAGCTTAAACTTTATAAATGAGGCGTTTGATATCAAAACCAGCTGATTCCATTTTTGGAAATTTTACAGGAGAGACAAAACATTTCTCACGTCTAGAGTTCTAAAGCTAATTTTTTTTTCGCTTTTTAATTGTAGGTATAACCGCCTAGAATTTGATTCGTTTTCATTCTCATTGCAGGTGCATTACCTTGGGCGTAATTACACTAATTAGGTTGGAATAAGCTGATTTTGATGCAAAATACGATTTTTCATGTTTTTTTGTTCAATCTAGTTGTGTGAAATTGGTTTTCTTCCAGTTTACCAGTTAATATTTGTGTCTTTACGAGTTTCAAATAAATGACATCCCCTTACATTCTTCAAATGACCAGAAATGTCACATAAACTTTGGTACAATGTGGAAAAGGTCAAAAATTGCAACGCCTTTACACCTGATAACACTTTCGATGAAGTAGGGAAACAGCAAGTAAACCGCGAACACCGGAACACAATTGAGAAGAGGACCAGGGAAGGTTATCTGCAAGGTGGATGCGAACGCTCCTGGCGGGAGATGGCAAAAGCTTGGAATGAGCTGGATTTGAGCTATATCCCTTCTTCAGGTTATGAAGGACCCTCTAAACTTTCAAAATATGCACACAAAAAAATGGATTTCAGAAAAATATGGAATGAGCTAATTTTGATAGCTAACTCCTCTAATTCAGCATTTTTTTGTTTTTAAATCCAGATTGATTTATTTCAATTAAACAGGAAAAGATCTCTACGAGAGCATATTACGTTTATATTTACTTGAGGGCAGAAGTTGAAATTGTCGTTTTTGGTTTATACAGGGCGGATGCGCTGACATTTCCCAGACGGACTGGACGTGAGCTGCACTCGGGATGACCGCCGCGGCGTTGAATGCGATGCCATCACGTCCCGTCACCTTAAACCGTCCAAGCTGCCGAATCTTGTCAAACAGTGGCCGCCAGCCGCTTTACCGGCATCATTATGTCTAACGAGATGCGCGGACTTCAACGAGACGCCAGTACATCGTTAGACAACGTCAAGTTCCATAATTTCAAGGGAAATGGTGCATTAGTTTCAAGTGTAGACCCAATAAGGATGCTTTCGGAGAGCTCTTGTTATCCCGCGGCCCGAAATAGCAGTGGCACGATGAACCAGTGCATCAATCACGGGGGTACCCCATTTTATAGTAGGTACGGGTGAATGCACCGTAACAACGTCTTTACACTTGCCCGTCAAACATTACGCAGCGTTTTCTCACTGTTCTTGCGACATGTCAACTCTTAGTAACTTATTAACAGAGACCTTCACAATACGGCATTGATTTTTGCCCAATATGGCACTGAAAACATGGCAACATGGCACTTATCGCCAATAATATGGCATTTATTGTATCTCTTTCTCGACCCCTCCACATTAGGAGGAAAGATAATGGTGCACTTGAAGTATTAATAGCTGTATTGTATCAATATTAATAGCTGTATTTGCAATTTTAATCAAATTGATATACTCGTAATATAAAATAGAGATATTATATCTTTCATTTCCTTCTCGCACGTCGCCAACAACGCCTTTTGAAATTGGAAATTCTCGATCACCGCTGGTATTATACCAGGTTGATTGAAGAAGATATTCATAACAAGATATACCTACTTCGGTACTAGATACTTCGAACAAGATACTTTAGATACCTACCCTCCTGCCTCATCTAACTTTTTTTATTCAGCGGCATTCAAATTTGAATTGATTAAAATTATTCATCATCACGTAAGTTTTCTGTACAGTATATTGGCACCCGGAAGTGTGTATAGTTGCGAACTTTCACTTATATGTTCCCAAATTGTAAACATAAACAGTTTAAACATAAACAGACTCCTGTAAAATTAAAAAAAAAAAAAAAAAAAACTTAGGTCATGTTGTACAGCACCATTTGAGGTAGGCCTTGTTGCCACTTCTCCCTCGAAACGTCTTGAAAATTCCCATCGTAGAGATAAGACTGGCAAGAATTGAACGTACTTAATGCTTCTTGGACCGTTTGGACGACAGTCGAGCTAACGTTGGAGGTTCCAACACACTACTTGCTCTCCCTCATAGTTGAGCCTTTTGTTCTTTTTACTTCTCATGGAATTTTACTCAAAAATCGGCAAAATAATATTATAGCCCTTTGGCCCACAATTGGCAAAATAATATTATAGCCCTTTGGCCCACAATTGGCAAAGTATGGCATTTTACTCGTATTATGCCGCCATGGCAATATAGCATTTGACGAGCTCTGCTTATTAACAACGCCGTCAGTTTTCTTGAAAATCCGTTGTCACTGGAGGGACTACACTACCACAAGATCACCATCAGCCCTTCAAATATGCACCCCCTGATGCTCCATTACAATCCTTCATTCAGGAATATTCTCAACAGGGAGCAAAGTGTGTAAACAGTGTTAGCTCTGTTATAAATCACCACCAGTTGGTCAACACTATCTCGTCGAAGCTGATCCCCCATTACATCGTTTGAAGGATTATTGTGTCGAAGGGTGGACGAACATGGAGTCCTCTAAACGTCGATACCTCCCAAAACCGCGACCGCAAATTGGCATTACACTCGCGTGAAGTTAATGCACGATTCGAACATGGTGTAATGCGATTTGCACCACAATTGGGACATTCAGCACCTGCGCATGCTCTGAAACCATCACAGGTAGTTGTGAAGGCCTAATAGTGGCTTTTATAACAACCATAGTCGCCCGACCGGTCCATAATAATCCACGGATAAAGGAATCATCAGTTACTGCCGCGTCATCGAGCAGTTGTAGCTCTATCGAATTTGCAGCTTTCAGAAACACGATTACTCAGGTGCTACTCAGAATCATGAAGGTCAATTTCATGGAACGATGATCGACAGACGATCCAGCTGCTCCTCAAGATACGAAACAAAATTGCTCATGGTTCATAACTTGATGATTCAACTACATGTTTGTTGTATTCAAGGGAAAACAAGAAGTAATTTCGTGCATCTCTATGATATTACTGAGTGTACAACATTACTACGATGAGCTGTAACAATCACAACCTTCGAAGAATCGCACTGATCATTTTCATGGGCGGGCAAAAGATGATGCTCATTATCTTTTAATGCTTATGAGAAACGGTTCTGGAAAGCCGTAATTTACAGCTACGGCCTTTTTAGATGCGAGCTGTAAATCAATCGGACCCCACAACAATAGGCTTGAGTGTCGGCCGTTTGTCACAAAATTACTCATATCGGATTTTAACTGCCGCCAATAGGATGTCCAGAGCGAATTACATTAACAACAGTCCAATAATCGGATAATATTCTCATTTGGTAGGTACCAATACATGGCACTTCATTCCACATCCGAACGAATGTCAGGGAGTTGGGTATTTCATCATTCAATTCCTTTTGCAATTCAGGAAAAATTCAGGGTTCCAACCTTTATTAACTTTGTATTTTCTTTTCATGGCAGAAATTTAAAAAATGGCTGGCTCGTCAACGAAGATGAAGACGAAGGAGGCTCCCAAAAAACCGAAGAAAACATGCAATCCCAATAGGAAGGGAAGACGACTCCTCCAGTACACAGAGGACCGAATGGCTAATGCTATTCAAGACGTAAGAAGTGGAGTAAGCATATTTTTTGCAGCAAAAAACAACGATGTTCCTAGAACCACTCTATTTGGCCACTACTTTCAAGGACAAAGTAGAAGATTCTCAGCTGTGTTTTGTGAAATATATGTTACAGATAAATTAAACCCTGTATTGATTGGGGAAGACAACGATGAGGTCAGGAGATAAATTTTGCCAAGTTCTTCCAAGTGATTTTGTTCATTTTGCAATAATAAGTTACCAACTTGTGATTTTAATTAAACATTTATCTTGTGATTTTATTTATTTCGTAATGTGATTTATTAATAGTCCACAGCTAGTGTGTAATGAATCATGCAAAGTATTTCTCTAGTACCTACTTGACAATATTTTTCTTGAAATTAAAACTGTGCTCTACATTTTGACATTTTATGTCTTTACTCTGGCACATAACTCAAAAAGTGTGACATTACAGTGTGACGAAGAAAGCGTTATGAAAAATTTCTAATGATTTTCACGTACAACCGATTCGTTGCTACGGAACTTTAACTTCGCCAGTTACCATCGTACAAAAATCGTTCACCACTCGTTGGATAGCTCTCGATTTACCTAACCATATTACGTTAACCACTGCGGAGTGCGTGGCCGACAAGCTGCGGTATGAGCGTGATTGTTTAAATAATTGTTTACACACAGGTGATCATTCTCAATAATTTATATTGAGGTACGTGGTGTGGGTGTGGGTGCAGAGACATAAAATGTCCCTCGTGGTTGCGTACTTGTACGAAAGCTGTACATTTTATGTACAGTTTCTTCGAAAATTCGTTCTTATAGTCATGCTGCATGACTGGGGACTTTTTATCTCAGTTTGATAACCCCGAAACAGAAACACTGTACTGAGAGTGAGAGTTACCACCTCCCTTCGCTACCACCCGATCACCTAGCCAGCCAGCTCTCTGACGTCATAGGCTTTGGCGTACTAGTTGGTCTCCTGCCAGCCGTCTGACGTCATACGCTCGTGCGTCATAAGCTCTGACGTACTTGTTGGCCCTCTGCCAGCCGTATGACGTCATACTTTCGTGCGTCATAAAGCTCTGACGTACTTGTTGGCCTCCTGCCAGCCGTATGACGTCATACGCTCGTGCGTCATAGGCTCTGACGTACTAGTTTGCCACCTGCCAGGCGTCTGACGTCATACGCTCGTGCGTCATAGGCTCTGACGTAGTGGCTCGCCGGTCGCTTGTGTTGTGAAGTGAAAGGGTGAATCAAGGGAACAAATTTTTCCCGTTTCAGTTTATGTGCCAAAGCAAAGACATGAAAATGTCAAAAACTATGTCAATAGGTACCTAAGCCCAACTGTAATGTCAATTTTCTGACAATGAGTTTGCGACTATAGTTTTCATACCATTTTACTCAAGTACTTATTGCAATTTGAGACTGATAATGAGCTGTTTGCAAATAAAAAGTCTGATAACTACTTTATTACATCTTATTAATCTATTTTCAAGTTCCGATTCACAGTTGAACGTATTTTATTTAGATGGAAGTCGAAAAAAGTGAAAACGATGGAATGACGAAACCTGTCGACTACTGACTCAAGAGATACTGTCGACTTCTAACACATGTAGGTCGACTACTAGTGCAAAACCATGTCGACTACTGAAGAAAATGTTGGTCACTGGTGTCGACTACTAGAGCATTGGGATTTTTTACAGAACTTGTTTTTCCCTTTTCAAACCATGTTGAATAATATTTTCTGCTGCCAGGTCTTCTAGGGAAGGATCTTGGGTACACAATGAACAGGTTTGCAATAAGAAAAAACTATTTCCCTACGTGAAAGGTAAGCTCAAAGTTCAAACTTTCTTTCACGTGTCGACTTCTGACGCATTACCTTACCTTATTGACTTACGGCAAATAATGAACCTTAGTGAATCATTTGGACACACACACATGCACTATAAAATAATTAATCACATGCAATCGAATGGTATATCTTGGCGTTCAATGCATCAGTTAGTAGGTATTCACCAAATCCCTCTTATCATGATTATTTATGGAGGAAATCCCAGAGCAGAATCCGATGGAGGAGAGCAAATTTTCAAAGAAACTCAAAAAGTACTTTCTGATCATTCTCTTAGATCTTGGTCAAACATCCAGTTTTGTAGGGGCTGTGCTTGTTAACTTCGCCGTGGGAGGACGTTATTCAAGTTACAAATAATAGATCCCTCATGCGCCGTCTCAGCCAACTATTTTGAGTGTAAACAATGTTAAGCTAATAATAAATCTGAGAGGGAATCCCTAGAACAGATATAAGTTTTCATGTCTGCATAAAGCGTGGAGCAACAAATACCCCCTCAGCGTGGAACCCAAAATGGCCAGAATTCAGCAGGGGGTCTGAATGTGTTTATTATCCTTTCTTCCTCTCGTTCTTTCACAATGAAGCATTGCATTTACATAAACAATCCTGAAACGGTTCCCTCGCTTTGGTTGCGTAGCTGTGTCGCCACATAGGTGTACTGTTTCTTGTATTTGAAAAGCAAAAAAAAATAATAATAATAATAACACTAAGTTCTAAAGCAAAGGTCACCGTCAAGGTTTGGATCTGTATGAAATTGGCGGAAAATTTCAAATGACCAGAGAGTAATAGGCATGTATCTCTGTAACGATCACCCAGCATTCTACAACTTAGTCACTCTAAAGCTTTGTTCATTTCTAAAAGCACAAGAGTGCCATCCGAGTGAGCATTACTTGTGAGATAGAAAAAGAAACCCGTTAGTCAGCCCAGGGAAAGGACCTCGGAGTTCATAGGTGGCAGCGAATTCCACCCGAATCGGTAAGAATCAACTGAAACCTTGTGAAAAGACGTCCTGCACCGCACGGAGGACCGACCATCAGGTATTAAAATATCGCTGGCGGACTATCTCTAGAAGCTATCGCTCTTCCCCATGTGCAGCCGGGGTAGCGAGCACGACTAATGGCTACAACGCTCCGTGCTAATGTGCACCCTGTTATCTCGGGTTTCTCGTCTAAATATAGCTCGCTCTTCGTTTGAGTCCACTTTGCCTAAGAAGTCCCATCGCGGGATTCCAGAAATGAGGGACCCGTTTTCCGGTATGCGCAACATTTCATGTTCAACCACGAAATCGCTCTGTGAAATCCGCAACTGAGTGGCGTGACTTGAAAATTAGAAGCCACGCAGAAATTAGGTACTTCAAAAATACATGTGGATGACGTCCACAACGCTACTGAGAAGTTCTTGTATTGGGTGGATGTCGTCGATAAGATTGATAGTTCGTAAGAGTTTCTTGTACTGGAAATGATCACCTGATGAGAAGCGTCACTGTAAGCCCTACAACCCCTTTTTATTGAACTTCTTCATGGCCAACTCAACAACATCAAGTGGGTGGATCTGTCGTTCAACACTACCCAACATTGCCCACGTTGATTACCCCGTAGAAGTGCAGCATACGACGAGTGATGTATTTCTTGAAGACGGCCGGACGAATTTGATTTGACAACCGAGCAATATCTCAAACTCGAGTTGACAAAGAGAACCCCCCGTGAAGTAACGATCGAAGAGACGAACGAACTACAAATCAAACAATTTATCGGACACAAGGAAGATGAATGTTTCGAGTTCTGAAAGACTTTCCTATCTTGCTGTACGGTTAGTTTTAAAGTCGATTCATCCATTTAAAGATACTGTTGTGCTGCGATGCCGCTGAACTCGTCCGTGTACATATGGAATTAATACTCTGGTATACGTCACTCAGACACACCACTACTAAAGACACACGCGTAAATGGCTGAAGGGCTGCAATTACATGTTCAAAAACGAGAAAATTAAACAGAGTTCTAATTATGTTCTACAAGGAATTTTACTTGTGATAGAAAATTACCAAGTTACTGATAGGAATGTACTGACAGAGATCACACAAAGTCCACTCAATTATTGATATCAACAGACTAACTTTCTGGTACCTCGTTCTAGTGAGCTAGATGAATAGTTTGACGGGTAATGACCAGTACAATAGCAATGAACAGCGTTCTGTGTCAACTCATTCATGTTAATCTTGACTATATCCACCTCATCATGCAGGATATGCATTGTTTCAGGGATAGAATCAGGTTGGGACCCGCGAGCTGAGCCGAAGTGGTCTTGTAGGTCATCCACTTTTTCCCTTTAGGCGAAATAATCGCTGGATCGATTACCGGACCCGCGTTCCGCTATTAATTAATTAGGTTGTTCTCGGTCGAATCCGACGGTCGTTGAAATTCATTAGATGATCCCAACACATCATACAGACCGCTTTCAAGTCTTATCGCCCAGATCTCACGGTAACGGTGAATTAACATTTTAACGTCGAGCAGACGTTTAGAAATGCGCCTGATTGCTTGTCTTTATCCTTTCGATGTGTCATAGCTTTGTCAAAGTTATCAAAGGAATAAACGAGATTATTACGCAGTGGAACACGGTTGTGAACAGTGATTCGAACTAAATGTTCTGCAGCCTCGTGTAGTCGATTGAGATGCCTGAAGGGTTTTACAACTTGGCCGAATAATCATTTACGAAGCAGACCGTACAGTCTGGTCCACAAGATTAGCGTTGACATTTTTGGCGACGAGAGCAACTTAATTTTCCACGTGTATTTCCAAGCAGCCCCTCAGTGAAATATTCCGGAAACATGTGAAGCAATTACGGCGGCGTTGAAAGGCACGTTTCTGAAGGTAAGTAAATTGCATAATAATCCAATGAAATTTATATGTTTGCAAAAAGTACAGTGCAATGTCGAAAAATACAATCCCACAAAAAAGGTACACATAGGTACCTACTTAGTGCAATTGTAATGAAAATACTGAAACAATTGGATTGGTCAGTTGAAAAAGGTGCACATTCCGTAAAAATTACAAAATGAGATGAGATAGCCATTTTGTGCTTTATAATAGTATTGTGTTTATAGCAAGCACGCATTAGATAATATCTAAGATCTAATACCTAAGATAATATCGAATAAACAAAATACAAGTCTAAAGCACAAAATGGCTATCTCAACTCATTTTGTCACTTTTATGGAATGTGAACCTATTTCAATTGACCAATTCAATTGAGGTGAGGTGAGGTCAGAGAGTGTGTCTTGAAACCATGGGTATTACTACTTCGAGCAGATGCTGATAAGTGGCTTCGTCCATTCGAAGATCGTTTCGAAAATCGTCAAGACGGGTTCACATGGAGCGCAAAGTACGGAATGCGGATTGCGTATTGCTCTGTGATTGGTCAAGGCCACGGAAGTACACCCCCAACCTTCGATGCTGACTAATCACAGAGCAATACGCAATCCTGTACGTTTCGCGCCATGTGAAGCCGCCTTCAGGCTCATTACGAAGCTCCGCAATGAGATTCGTGTGGACAAACTCTGTTCTGTTCAGCAACCTCTCTTTGCTCCATTGTCGTTTTCCACTCCTAACTTACAACTCTTTTTCGAATCATAACATCCTCTGCCTCTATTCCTTCCATTTTAGCGAATTTTTGAAGAAAAGGAAGCTATTGTTGTAAAAACTCGAATTCTCGAAATTCGAAAAATGTTCATACTAAAATCCGTTCCAGACCATCATGAATTCATTGCCAAAAGACACCAAAAAATCATATATACCATATATACAACTTCACGATCCCTCACCAAACGCACTCTACTGCACCAACATAACTGAACGAGTGGACGGCAACCACTTGTTCACTTCAGTTTGCACAAACTGAACTGTGCAAACCAAACGTCGAATATCTATATTATCCGTACCGATTCGTATTGAAAACTACCCGGATCCCAACTGTTGGACCGTCAGTATGTTAAGTCGAGCGATGAGGGAAGGCGTGGGTCTTTGGCAGCCGGCCCTGCCTACATTTTAGTACGGAGCATCGGATCGTCGCGAATACGCCCACCTCCGTCTAGCCCTCGCGGATCGGCCTCTAGACGCGTCTGGAAGAAAAAGAAGATTCGATCACCATCTGCTACCGTTCTAATGACATCTGATGGGTCCAGCTGGGTACTTTATGTAACTCTGTCAGTCACAGAATCTTTGAACTTCCATCGTTTCATAACACACATGGGACCAGATATTTCACTCTTCACTCCTAATGAAACTCTTCGTCTTAAACCTCCTGGTTGAGATACAGTTGGCGTGCATTAGCCCGAGATCTACCAGAATGGTAACGACAGTTAAAGGCAAATTTGATATTATAAGGGTTGTACAATGCAGCCAATCAGCTAACAGGTTAATACACAGGGGTGTACAGGGTGTACAACAACAATCCACTGACTCCAAACTGTCTCAAAATGGGTTGAAAGCTTCATCAACACCTCCTAGTTATTCTCTAGTGGTTTGACTGGTCTCCTAGCCTATATAATCCCACTACAGCACAGAGTAGAACCCACATGCTTTACACTACGTCCAAAAAGCCAACGTTTCCAACAACGGAACTCAAATTACCTTGAAACTCTAATTTTGGAGTTAGTGGATTTTCCTTGTACAGTATACTCTGTGATAGAATTTAGATATATGAACAATCATTCAAAAATTACGTGACAGGCAAAGAACCGGCTGGGTTATTCGCAGATGAACAATTCAATAAAAGCTGAAATTTTTCTGGATGCACTTGTAAATCTGATTGGTGAATTTGGTAATTTCATCAATTAAAATGTGTTTCAATGGACACAAAAGGCTGGAGTTCATTTCGACAGCCCGAAAAAACTCCAAAAGTTGTCAGACCGATATCGGTAAAACTGACAGACCGAATTTGACATAACTCGTTTGCTTTCCTTGACCGCTTTCTTGACGAATAAAGTTATTTTGTGAATTTGGTCATTTTGAACATTTTGATGAGCCAAAAAAATACGTTAAGAGATGCACGGATGGACAAAGGTGTGACGTTCACTATTCTCTGTCCTGTATGCAATATCCTTGCAAGTCATAACTAGGTGAGATGAGCGGTGTAGTGGGGTAAGATTATCTGTTTCCGTAGCCGCCCATTCCGTAAATTAGAAAACTTCTGTATTCGTTTATTGACCTTTTGTTAATCATCATTCAGACGAGACCAGAAAGAACAAAACGTCTAGTGGGTAGAGAAAAACGCGTGGCGTTTCCAAGTTAATGAGCGCAGAAAAAGAATCGAAAGAACTACCTAAATGGAATACGACTGACGAGGGTTTCAATTAAATGATGCATTCGGATGCAGGGGCCTTATTGCATATTCTGAGAGACTAATGAACGCATAAATCACAATGTATTTAGAATCGTAAGGAAAGGTCAGGAGACGGGATCAAGGAGGGCAGATGAGTCTGATAAACAATTAGCTCTCGAGAATGACCGTTCGCGAACTCGGGTTATGGTTTGAGGAATTGATGCGTAGGCAGAAGCAGGATGAGGCCTATACGGATTTCTGAACAAGACAGTCGACGTATGAAAAGTCTCGTTAGAAGTAGTTTGATCTTCAGATGGCGTGTAGATACACCATTTTTCGCAGCGAAAAATTGTAATTCGTTTCGTCGCTTATATTTCGTGGGGTAGACGAAATGAACACTGCTAATAGTTGGGTGTCTTCAAAACGTACTGAGAGGCCATTTTACAGAAGATATCAGCTAGCAATATAACGAAATGACAGAGGGAGGTTTCGAGGCATCAGATAATGCAACTCAGTGAAGACAAGTTTCGTCAGTGTAACAAATAAAAAACATTAACAACCTTATTTTCTCACGGGGAAATTAAGTGAAAACGATGACCCGAGAGGATTTTTACTGCCCTCTTTAACTGCGGCGATGGTGACAGTTAGATAGCGAAAGGCATAATACGAATGGTTTTTGTCATGGGATCATCTTCTCCATGGGATGGCCTGAGGTGAGAGATGATGCTTTTAAAGCGTCCCATAATTTCGAGGCGTTCGCGTTAATTTTCGAGACAAAGAGGGTTTTTGAGGGTTCATGAGGCCGGTTTTTTGAATAACCCTGCAGAGATTGTAAAGCATGAGGCAAACTACTGGAAATGGGCTATATCCAACTTGAATGTCTCAATAACCCTTAGAGAACAGGATTGAATTCCCCCATAAACCAGATAATACCGTGAGTATAATACTATAGGGTAGTTTATTACATAGGTACATACCTACTAGTATGCATAATTTAAAGGAAAATATCATTTTAGTTCTTCCGCTTTAAAATAGAGACAACAGATTTCTTACTTTTCGTCTTACAACTGAAATTCGTAATTTTATTGCCCTAACTAGCGACTCCGACCGAGAGGGGGTCGTTACTACACTAGGAACTCAGTGTCTGCGTTGTGAAGAGACGAGTTAATGAATAAATATGCATTTGCTGCAATAAAAATTTCTTTGATGAAATCGATCTACTTACCTATTGAGTTTTTTGACCAATAACCAAGTATGGAAAGAAGTTATAGAAATTAATGATGAACCACTAGGTACCTAATAAGGTGCTGCTCATTCTGCTCATTTCCGCATGTTTAGGTGGTGATGATGAACCGAGGAATTCAAAATTTCTTTTGGACCGTAGAAAATACTTATTTTTTCTCAATTATTTTCTGAAATGTACTTTTTTTCTCCGAATAAAAGTTGGCAACCCTAGGTAAAGTATATCGACACAAAATCTGCATTATTATATTGTATCATGAAGCAATAATTGCTGCCATAACGTTTGTTGATGTGTAAACATATCAATTTTGTTAATAAATACACTTTATCTGTCTATCTCTACTGTAATATTTAGACGAACATTATCTATGTCGACTTCATAGTATCGTAAGTGCATACCACGGTTCAGGCTTTTCTTCGCACGTTAGTACTCGTAGTACGTGATTCTATTGTTCGCGATCCCACTAGAGAGCAATCAGCATGAATCTCCATGGACACATTTAGCAATCCACGTATTTCATGCCGTCGTAGGTGTAGGTATATTATACGACTCTACTACACCTATGTGAACTTATATCAATTCAACGGTAAGAATTCCAGTATTATTACCAAACCGTACGTGAATATAAATGTGCGTGCTTCGCCCAAATCGTTCACTAAAATCGGTTGGCACAATGAGTCTGGCAGTAGGTACATCTTGAGAGATGAAGTAAGAAACCTGTCATAAGCACCATACAAATATTTTCTAATCGCAAACATTATCGACCCATAACGATCTATGGGTCGCCGAACTCACCATATTTCTCAAGAGTGTTGTACTTCATATTGCTCATAATGAATGAATCCGTAATAAATAACACACGTTAAACCGTCTGCCAATTAGCTTATGTAAAGGCGCTCAGAAGGTCAGAGGGTTCTGGGAGTGTTCAACCCCCAGATGTTGTCAAGTCAAACTCTGTCAAATACGTTACATCGGCTGTTTCAAACAGGGTGGACGCTTAATAAAATAAAAATGTTGAGTAACTCATTTTTCAGCGAAACGTCAATTATTTAAAGAGTTAGAATGAGTTCGAAGACCATCAGCTTTGGTGTAGCGAAAATACGCAACATATGAGTGAATGACAGTCAAAAGTCGCTATAAAATGACAGAGCAGACATAAATATCACCAAAAACTGGGATGGAAAAAGTCCAGACAAAAAATATTATGTTAATCCCAATATATTTTCCCCCCATAAAATGATTAAAAAATCCAAAGTCATGCAGTATGACTATAAAAGCGAATTTTCGAAGAAACCACTGGTTTTGTGTAAAATCTCTCCATTTTACTGGTTTTATAACAAATTTTGTCTCAATTTTTCGCCGATGGTTACAATTGTGATATCTCATTCCGCCATCAGATTAGAGCAAATGAACAGTGAAGAACATCTCAAGTAACAACCACGTTTCTTCATCTTCAAAGTGTTCTACTTTGAGAACGTAATAAGATATCACAATTGTGATTTCAACATCGTGTACAGCGTGAAGAAACCCTTTAAAATGAGGGGTCACTAGTCAGACTGTTCCATTTTTGAATTTTAAGGGTAATTTTTCCCCACTTAAACTCCCGAAACCCCCCACCCCACCCCGTTGAGTTACCCGGTTCAGCCTTTAGATTGCCAAGACAGAATTTTTGTGCGAATTTAAACTTTATCGAATGAAAAAGTTTAAATTCGCACAAAAATTCTGTCTATTATATAAATATATTTGTATAATTTTTGGTGTCTGAATTCAAGATGAAGTGAATTCAATATGGTCTGAAAAGGATTCAGGTGTAAATTTTTCTCGTAAATTCGAGTTTGAAACATTTGGGACCGAGAACAATAGCATCCTTTTCTTTGAAAAATTGCTAACTGACATTTTTATTAGGTATATAATTACTTAAAAACTGTTAAGTACGAAAATAATGTCGCAAAATAAATTTGAAAAATATTTATCGGAACTAAAATCGTTTGGTGGACAGAAGAGTGTTTAGTTTGAGTCTTGTGAAAAATTATGTTTTTAATCCCAATTTATATTTAGGTTTGGGGTAGTTTTCAAATTCAAAAATTTGTTCATGAGGTCGTGCAGAATGTTTGTGACGTTTCTATTTATGACCTGAAATCGGAGTGCGAGATGAAAAGAATCAATTGATTGAGATAATATGGTACTGATATAACTGATGATTTCCTTAAATTCCCTCTAGACTATTCATCGTTAGTCAGTGCATATATTATGTATTATATGCACGGATTGACGATAGTCTAGAGGGAATTAAAGGAAATCATCAGTTATATCAGTACCATTTCAACAACACGCAAACAAATTCTGTGAAGAATTCTGGAATCTGACATGAGAGATGAGTTGGAGAGAACTGACCTAAAGTAGTAGTGGGACGATCAAAGCAATTAGGAGTGAAAGAAACAGGTGGAGGAACATAAGGATGCAGGAGCGAGTATTTATAAGAAGTATCACTTGTTAGGTTAATAGTGGGAGGGGGGGGGGAGCCAAAAAAAGAATAATAAAGTAGGGAGATAAAATAAATAAACAGGCAGTCGTGGGGTCAGCTGTCAGCCTCTAGAGACATACAATGGGGAGAGGATGACTAGGTTGCATTCCTTCTGGGTGCTCGGAACGGCTTGGAGGCCCTTCCGTGCCATCCTTACCCTCAGATCACAACAATGGGACTTTCAACTAGATTATCTTTTTTGTTTTTCTTTTCCATCACCGTTGAGGAGACGAGGCCTCTAGTTATGCAGCAGTATCACTCGAGGAGTTCGACCTGAGCTAACTAGCTCCTTCAATCCTCGCCACTCTCGCATTATTCCTTTCAGACGTTTTTTGGACACAGACTGAATACTCACGTCAAATTTCATCACAAAACCCTCGTCCGAATGGAGACGTTATTCACAACGTTACATCTTCGGAGAAACACTTTCTTATTGACATTCCAGAAACGAACATTCTCGAGTTCAAACCACACGAATAACGTAGGTGTAACATTCAACTTCCCAAGCTAACCATATCGTACAAATGGTCTAATTAGTCCACCGGCTGGCACAAAAGTGTATCTTTCTTGGTAACCACCATCTCTGCATTAGGACCATCTTTGAATCTAAATCCAACACAAAGCTGCATCTAAATGTGACAACAATCTCCTAGAAACATGTAAATACTGAAATTATTATTCAAAAGGTTGCATAAACAGGCCGGAATAAACATTCAATGCTTGTACGATTGAAACGACTGGTGTAGAAAACAAAAGTTGCACCGGTCAATAAAATGCTGGTTTTACTCGTTACATACATTCAATGCACATTGGAATGTCTGACAGCTTGTTGATAGTGAAAGTACTAAATCATTGAAGCCAAGAGGAACCGGACAAAGTGTTGTCAAAAGTAATTTACGGTGCATTTAACGATTTCCAGTTCTACATAAACCGACGTCGACACTTCTTGGTCAAATATTACAAATCCCGAATAACTAAAAAATGGCATTTTATCGTCTTTCGATCGGTTTTATGAACCATGTCGTTAAAAACGTACGCACACAACGTCATACTCACACGAAGATCTCCTCACTAATAACGAGATGATTCGAATTTATAGGGGTTCCTGTTGAATTGGTTTCGTCTACTATAATATAATAAATATGTCGAGTTAATTTATGGATTTTTCCTTTAACGAAGGAAGAGCTCATTTCGATACTTCAGAACCAGGAAATTTACGGTGTCTCGGATCGAGTCGATAATACATTATAGTCCTCATTACACTCGATATATAAATTTTTAGTTACATCTACGACATTATTACATTGAACTGTTGTAGTCTGAAGAAATGATTTGCTGTCAGTTTTGAGCTATTGATGATGTCTCATTCTAAGCCATTTGACTCAGTTCTAAGTTAAGCTGCATAGTATTGCGTGTATTTGGATTAAAATGCACTTGAAAATTGTGGCAAAATCTATAATAAATTGTATACGAAGAGTGTCCATCATAGTCTTAGATTGCTAAACATCGATCTTTCATTAAACTAGGGCCACCTGAAACCAAAACGAAAAACTTCTTGATGCAAACAATGTTTCTTTAACATCGTACTATACGCCGTATGTGGGGGATATGGTGAACAATATCTGTATATATATAAAGACGAATGCATGTCTGTTGTCATGTATGCATTACTAGACTGTTCACCCTATCACCAAGAAAAAGTTCACGAAGTTATTGATTTGGTTTTTGCTATAAACATTTTTTAAATATCCCCGTTTCTTAAATAACGGGTATATATATTATTAATAGGCATGTTAATAATCCTAACCTAATTGTTCAAATACTGCATTGTTTTGCCACTATGCCTGAAAATATAGATCAATATTGGTCGCGGAGTTTAAGTGGTAGTGAGTGGCCAATAGACCTTAGATTTATGTGGTAGAAGCAGGCATGAATTAGTGATCGCAACATAAGAAATAGGTAAATAAAAATCAAGTCAAAATGTAAATGTAAATCAAAATGAACAAGAATGGCTCACACCAATCGGCAGACGGACCATGCATGTAATTTTTTGTTGCATCGAGATCGAGGCATGGAGGGAAAGTGTTCGTCGTGGGGGAGCACACAATGTTTTCCAATGGTTTTGCTGACTTACCAAAATTTAATATTATTAATATATTAATATTTAATATTACCTACTTCATAGCGAAGATTCAATCACAGCGAATTTCACATTTCAAAAGACACCCGATTTGGAATTAAATTTCCTACATCTTTGGACCTATGAAATTTCACAATCGGAGTTGTCATTGTTGACCTACAAGTGTTAGAAGTTAGGGTTGTCACATTTTTAGCGAAGTTGGTAAAAATCGCCTATCTTTGATATGCATTTGCTGAAACGATTTCGATGTTTAAAACGCCATTCGACGCGGGATTTCATGCTATTCACCAATGAATGAAGTGACATTTTCTGTAGGATGCGTACTTTTCGAGTTATATGAGTTTTTCGCACTATTTCGCGATTTTTAGGCCCTCAAATCTGAAACACAACCTAGAAACAAGATGAATTCCCAATTTTTGGAGGCCTGTGCTCTCTTTTGCACTAACTTTTTTGGATTTTAGTCTGGTTGCTGAGTTTTTGAAATGATGTGTTTTTTGAGGTTTTCAAGTCTGGTTGAACTCACTTTTTTTGTGAGTTTAACACGACATTTATTGTCTGTTACGCTGTACGAAGTTCGCCGGGTCAGCTAGTCATACTACATTAATACATTATTCACTATATCTTTCACATCAGATTTGGATACGCTAGTTTGATGGAATTGTGTCCTTCTGTGTTTTCTCTGTAGAATGTGAATGTAAAAAGTAAACGTTCTTGTACTCGTATATTAGTCGTGTATGCTGTTCAAACATTCACATTGTTGCCAATAAGGGCATGACTTCAACGGCATTACCAACGCAAAACTCATACCTTGAAAACAAGCACCTGCTCCCCGATAAATCGCTGGTCAATGAGATCGTCGGTCGATCTCGTCGAAATAGTAATTTTATCTTTCTCCAGAGCTCAACTATTAATGAACGGTCCCTCAGTTCCCTCGGAGAAACGGCCTCCCCGATAAATTGTCCTCGGAGAAGAGAAAAGATCATCTCCGGGAGTAATTGGTGACTGCGTCGAAAGAGGATCTGATGCCCGCGCCTTATGAGATATTTCTCCAAAGGTTCCCGAAGGATATTTTTCACGGAGGCCCTCAATCTCTCATTTTCTTCATCTTTATCCCTTCACGCTTCACCTTTATTTTCTCTTTCTCTTTCCACGTCTTCGGGCTCAAGTGATAAATCCGAAGGGGTGTCAAGAAGCTCCACCTGCTCCCTGGCGGACGCTCTTTTTGTTTCTCCGTGACCTCGAACGTGAGGTTGAGTGGCGAGTTTACATCACCGAAATACACACCAACCGAAAAGCTGCGTTTGGTCAATCATTCGAATTTATCGTAAACCGTTTGATTCGTTTAACAATTATGGCAGCTGGTCGTAGAAAGTATTGATTACAAACCAGTCACATTATCTCCTCATCTGAAATATGTACCTACTGTACAAGACTCCATAATGAATATCCAAGAAGCAATTACGCGGAAGAGGGTATTAAAAACGAATAAAGACAAATTAAACAGGATGTTGCTCTTCCCACAACACACGGCAAAGCACACAAGCAACAAACCCAAAACCACCAGCAAATACACCGTACATCAAGGAATACCTAAAAACATACGCAGATTGGGAAGCGTTCAAGCACAAAATGTAGCTTTTGATTATACAGACCTTATATAATTCTTAGATTCTATAACGGATAGAATGCTTATTTAGCATCCTTGATACTCCCAGAAGCAAAGAACGTGAATTTAATAGCAATATGTTGGTATACATATGTTACCACCACTCATCCACCCATTCTGCTGGCTCAGCAACAAGAGCTTATAAGTAGGAGCTCTCCGGCTTCCAGCGAACGATCGCGTCCTTAAGTTCGTCGTAGCAACATTTCCGTGATTTCCAAATCCATTTCCTAGTGGTCTAAGATAGTTAGGTGAAATAAAATTTCAACGTCTTTCAGGTACTTAACTTGCACACCTTCAAAATGAAGACATACGAGAAGGACAGAAGGACGAGGTTTTCCTGATTGGGGGGATCTTGGAACTTCGCTGGATTGCGTCAGTTGTCTAGCAGGTGCCTGCAAACAATCCTCTCAATTGCGTACAGCCGAATGAGTAACATTACGGTCAGCAGATGGACTGACCAGAGTATTGCGGTAATTGACAATCACCAATTGCACATTTTGCAGTGTCCAATTGGATAACGGTCTCCAGAGGAATCGGCAGTGTTCAAAACCACTCCTTCGAACGTTTTCATGGGGTCGTGCGTTCGACCTGTGTTCCGCACGTATCCCAGCTACTGCCCCGGCCAGCGTTTGTCTTCACGCTGCATCTATACAGGAATCTTACCCTAAACATGACCCAGGCCTTACGAAGAATAAAAAAAAAACTTAAATTACGGGGTTGTTGACCAGCTAACCGATCCGAAGGGCAGAAGAACAAAGACAGGCCGACCAGGCAGGTGGACGCGCCTTGACAACCCCGCCCGATTTACGGCCCTTCACTCCTGAGAATAAATTGCCAACGGTAAATCAGTCGACTCACGGTCCTGGCGTTAAATGCGCCGAAGTAGCGACGCGAAAGTCGGTTGGTCGACGTGCGGTTTGAACGATAGGTTATGATGCTGAAAGGAAATCGTTATGCATGGAATGAAATTGAACTCGTATTAGAATGAAGAGTGGATAAACCAACACGAGTGGCTGCAAGATGAGGCTTTCTGGGCGAGGTGAAGCGGAAATGAAAGCTGACAAAGGTGGATTCTGCTAGGTAAAGGAAATGGTTGGCAGTTAAACTCACTCAAACTTTGGCAGTTAAACTCACTCAAACTTTGGCACTACTAAGGGCTGGATTTGTGGCTCTAAGTCAACAAGAAAACCTCAGTACTAACAGAATTGTGGAACCAACTTGCCAAAATTATTGAGAAGATAACAGGCCAGGATCTCCGTTGGCTTCTTGGAGGATATGGTCTTGGAAGTTGACTGCCGCTTGTAAACAAAGCACAAGATTTGGCGTTCCCGTGGCTCACTTTTCTCTTCGATTTGGGGAAACAAATAATTTTGCCTACAGTTTGGGGAAGCATAATAATTATTATGCTAAAGTTTGTGGCTCTATGCAACAAGAAAAACTCAGTACTAACAGAAAACTACAGGATTATGGAACCAACTTGGCAAAATTACTGAGGGGACAACAGGCCAGCATCTTTGTTGGCTTCTTGAGTATTACGGTGTTGGAAGTTGATTGCAGCTTGTGGACAAAGCACATGATTTGGCATTCATCATGTCGCACTTGTACTTTCGGTTTTGGGAAAAAATTATGCTAAAGCAGAAGCTCTTCAGCAAATTATGAACATTAAACTTTTGAACTTCTGCTTTTCAAATTTTGAAGAGCCAATTTGGAGCTGTTATTGATTATTGACTAAGATAACAGGCCAGGATCTCCGTTGGCTTCTTGAGTAGTACGGAAGTTGATTGCAGCTTGAGGATGAAGTACAAGATTTGGCATTCACCATGTCGCACTTGTGAGTGCGGTTTTGAGAAAAAAAAAATGCTAAAGCAGAAGCTCTTCAGCAGATTGGCGGCGTTGTAGCTAAGTGACATTCCCTATGGATCTTGGGAAACTTGGATCTTGCAGCATCCGCCTGATACCAGGAGTGCAGGAGTACCCAGACGTGGCTATTCTTTGTCTCAGACAAGTACAGAACAGGTTTTAGCCATTAATTATTGATACCTCCGTGTCCTTTTCATTGACTTTTAGGTAGATTCAACACATCATCCATGTTTCTTCAATTTTTCGCTCATGTAGGTTCTCCAATTCCTTAAAATTACCATTGCAAACTCATCATCATGAAAACAGAAGACAAATGCGGCTCGAATGAACTCAACATCTTCCTCCTACAACGTAAAGGACTTTCCAAATAATACGACTACTAAGATCTACAGATTCCGTTTATTTCATCAAAGTTGGCCTTCGGTTCGATTAATCGAGGCAGAAATACCGAGTTGGAACCGTAGAAATGGTTTTTGGGCATTCAATCAATCTGATCTTCCTGGGTCAAAAGGCCGCCGCGAAGGAGGAAGAAGATAATATCTCGGAGAATATCTTCCGCTCTATAACCAAGGAAAGTTCGTATTTATTGGACTTCAAATAGATTGTGAAGTAACGAAACGAACTTCTAACAGATTATACCGGGTGGCCCCTATTATGAGATTGAATTCGACGGGATCTTTAATCAGATCTGCCTATTTGGTTAGATGGGTCGGAAAAGAAATGGTTTTGGGTAATAAACGGGATTAAGCATCTGTCCCGCATTTCCAAACAAGAAGATATAATAAATTGTATTTTTACAATATTCCACAAGGATTCAACGTTACAACTATTATACACAAGCAGCACTTAGGGGCTATTCCAATTCTAAGGGCTTGAAATATCGAGCCTGATAAAGGGTATTTAGGAACGGGGTAGCGCTTCGCCCTACCAAGCAAACAAGTTGACAAAAACCGAACGGTACGGAATGTACGAGGGACGATCAAAAAGTAAGAATACATAACGTTTTGCGTAGCAGGACCATTTTTGTTTTTAAATGTGGCACACCTATGTTATGGGCGGGATCATACTGTACAAAACAAGAGGTCCCGCGTTTAAGTGCGACCGTTAGTTTGCTTTTGAGAGCATTTTGAAATGTGCGCTTCCGCGTACGTACCCGCCACCTCCGGTCCTTCGCCGGCCCGATGCTGTGTGCGTAAAGAATCGAGGTCCTTTAAAGAATTTAAGGTCCTATAAGGTCCTTAAAGAATCGATCTAATACAAATATCTTGAAAAGCGACGAGAGCTCACTCGAAGAGACACATAGAATGATATAACTTTATCATGGAAGAAGTTTACTGTGTAAATCAAAACTTCTAACAGATGCTTGGAAAATCCATTTTTGATTGACCCCTTAAAGTAGAAGGTCAATTTTATACTCATCATCAGACCCCACTTCATCATTCTTAAAATGTCACAAACAACTTCCATCATTTCCCCATAACGTTGATGGCTGTAAAATTGCCTCCCATCATTTCATTGTTTTCATTTAAAAGAAAAAGTTTAGGAGGAATCGTGTACGGAAACATGCGGGTAGAGAATGACTGGGTGGTTTTTTGATGATGTCCGTGGGCTTTTTATAGTCGGACCGAGAAGGTCGCTTCTGGGGTCCAGAAGGAGAGAAACCTTCTCGAACGCGTTTTCTGATGAATGGATGAGCCGATAGGGTTTCAATGGAGGGTCGGGATCGTAATTGAAATAGGTATCGCGGGGTAAGCGATCGGAGCGCGTATCGTGTTCAATCAATAACGATCGGAGTTCACGTCGGGAATAATACGTCTTCGTGATCGGGATGTCTTGGAGGTTAGAAGGGGTTATAATTCATCCACTACAGGGAGAATGTTCAGTATTAATAATCAATTCGAGGTACATAAACTTTATTCTACGGGGTGTCCAAGAAAGACCACACCCGGTTTCAGAGATCGACTCTACAACTATTTTCGAACAAAACCTGCCTTGTAGTAATTTTCTAGAACCTCCAAATTTTGCGAGTATTTGGATTTGAATTTAAAATTTCCTATAAATGCAGGATTTGGGATGCTCAGTCGCTAGCGACACTCTCACTGACGGTCCCCGACTGCGTCATAACTGACATTTAAACCACTTATACCGCCATACACGGACCGATATATAACTTTAAAATCAACTATTTCGCTATTGCAGACACCACACATGAATTTGATCGATTCCGAAGACATGGACCTCAATTTCACCTCTGTCTGACAAGAACAGCGTTAAGAAACGTTCCTAATCATCGACTCGGTTGTGTCTTGGCCAGCAAAAATCAGCCTATTTACGTAGCCAGTTGAGACAGTCTTGTTCTGGGGCCTGAGGTACTGGCACGAGCTGGAGGTGGTGCAGAGTGGGTTTTTGAAGCACTTCCTCTGCTTAACAGATGGTAATGGGTGAGGAATGCTGGCCCAGGATTTGCCTCAGGGTGTTGCAAGAGCAGCTAGTACCGATCTGAAGTGACTTTATTACATAATATGTATATATAATATTCACACTAGTCAATCCCATCAACACAATATAAAATAATATACCTATATATAATATATTATATATTTTTTCCCCTCGGCTTTTTTTTTTTCATCATCAGCTCTCAGTTACTTTCCCCATTATTAATCATTACTCATAACGTTTGTATTCATTTTCTGGCAGGTACTTCTTTCTTTCATTGGCCCATAAACTATATATTATAACCTGTAAGCAACTCCTTGCAATGTTATTGTTTTTTGCGATAAAAGTATCGATTGATATAATGCCACCGGTGGAAATCATACAAATCTTGAACGCAATTTACGGAACTGATTTTGGGTGATTTCGGAAATCCTATACCTTTTCGCTCATCCACCCTTCTGACGATTTGGTATAAAAAGTACAAGTGCATCCACCTATTCGTAAAACCGCACAATCTACAGGTTGAAATTGTATATAATTATTGTGTTATGTTAACCGGGAAAAAATAACGTTTTTCGGATAGTTTTATCGTCATCTCAACTGCAGTAACTCCTGTGTGACTATTATATTCTGCGTATGAATTTTTTTTGGTATTAAAATTCCACCAGTTGAGTTACGAGGTCGTAAACACCCGGAGAGACGCGTTAAAAATCGGCAAATTCATCGAATGGAAAATATAACTTGATAGCTTGATTATCCGAAGAAAGTTTGCAATCCCGCTGAAACCCATGGACGGTTGAATGCTATTTTTTTCGAAATTGCAAGACCATAAAAATTATGGGACACGCTTCGCAATTTTTGTGATGCTTGTTTTGGATTTCCGCATTCTTCAGTACCATGGCGTCCTAACAGAAGTTGCGGTTTATTACGGCAGTTTATTATAATCGAAACATTTCTTTCTTGAATAAATTCATCGTTTTAGAGCTCAATCTCACATGGCAGAGCGATAAAATGCCTGTGGATTTCGCTATTTTCGTTATAACATAATACAGCTCATTAAATGGAAAGGGCACTTTTGAAATAGAAGTGGATTTAGAGGTTTGATCAGAATTAACTAGTTTTATCGACGGACATCAACATGTCACAATATTATAAACCATAATAAATCAAACTTTATGAACACTCCTCCGCTTCGCGTATTTTCCAGAATGTTTCAAGTAATTTTCAATTTTATGACTGGATTATTCGTTATAGAGCACTTCCGGGAGTTGGGCATCTCGGGCATTATCAGGGAACGGTTTCTGGATCTCTCAAGCAGCTTGGCTTTTTAATGCGAACTACCAGAAAATTCCACAATCCTGATACTAAGAGTATTAAAAGATTGTAAAATTTACCAAATTTACATTACATTTACATTTAATGTCTTCAGTCTGGTCTCAACTCGAGTTTGCGTCTAGGGACCTTCGATACTTCCGAAGTGTCGATACCAGTACTCATTTAAGTACTTGGATAGGCATATTCGATACTACTCGAATATCGAATGATAAGTATCGATATGTATGTACTCGCAAAAACTACTCATTAGAAAAAATCTTCAAATTCTTGAAACAACCGTCCACCACCTTCCCCGTTCAGATCATCCTTCTGTCTTGGTCACTAAATGTCGAGAATGGATGACAATGCAATGTTATTCACTCTTTTTCTTGTTTGTAAAATTGTTTAAACAATACCTATTAAATAGGTAAACAACCTATACAAATTTTGTTTAAACAAATTAAATTTGGATGATGAGCTAGAGTCTTGAAATTTTAAACATGGGTCGGGGATGGATGACAATGTAATACTTAGTTCCTTGTCTGTAAAATTGTTTAAACAATACCTACCTATATGTTTAAACAAATAAAATTTGGATGAAATTTTCAGCAGGTGAAATTTTGTTCACTTACTTTTCAGGAATTATTGTCTAATTCATTATTATTGTATTTATTGTGTGTTTTGTGTTTACTTTGTGAAAGTCGAGTCGACTATGTTGTGATATACTTTGACATGACACCTCATTTGAAAGGGTTTCTTCACGCTAAACACGACGGTGAAGTCAGATTTGCGATATCTAATTCCGTTCTCAAACTGAAGCCATTTGAAGATGAAGAAATGTGGTTGTTACTTGAGATCTTCTTCGTGGTTCATCTGCTCTAATCTGGTAACGGAATGAGGTATCGCAATTCTGACTTAACCATCATGTTCAGAGTTGAAAAATCCATAAAATTAAGTGCCTATTAATGGGCAAAAAGGAGACAAACATGTTATAAAACCAGAGAAATGGAGACATTTTACATGAAAACAATTATTTCTTCGAAAACTTGCTCTTTTTTTCACTCTTTTCTTGTAATTGGGATCTTGGATATCGTATTCATTAAATAAATAAATCTCGGTCAGAGCACAGAGTGTATCACCATCCTCTTCATGCTCAGCTCATCTTAACAATCCAATAGGAGCGCTTCATGCCCAAATCTTTCGCCCTTTTCAAATGAATTTTCGGCGGATTCAAAAATAACCGCGGTCTTTCGAGCCGTTAGAGCGTGACAGCGAGAGATTAAGCCAACAAAAGATCTTCAAATCGGCTCCGCTGGATAACAAGGCGATTTGCTCATAGGGCAATTCACACGTTGTTCCTACGATTGGCCCTCCCTCCCTCCAATCAACCTTGACTTTTCCACCGTCGGGTTTCTTTTGTTGTTAACGATCGACCGGTAACAAGAAAAAGGTTAACGAATGTTGACTTGAACGAATGTTGGGGAAGGCGGGTCAACCTGTCAGTTTGTTTGCGGGGTGTGATAGCGTTCGTTTAGATAAGTCAGCAAGATAAAGCGAATCGTATTGTTTCCTGAAGACGTCACGCAGGTAGTAGATGGACCCTGCTGTCCCTCAGGCGCACGCTATTTTGAAATCATGCGGCTGTTTCGTATTTTAAATGCCTTCAAGTTTCCTCTCTTCGAAATTCAGCGTTACACAACCAATCAGTGGCGGCTCCTGCTCTGAAACTCATATCAGGGGGTGCATCAGTGGCGTAGCGTGGCTCTGGACATAGGGGTACCGCACTCAATTCACAAGTGAAGCAGTGCTTAGCAAGCTCTTTGTTCAAAGGAATTGTATAACATTATTTATTTTCTAAAAATATATTTTTTTCTTAGATATAGCTAATTTATGAAATTCCCTTGCGAACAGGACTTGCCAACAGGGAGGCGACTCCAGTCAAGTCCCCCCAGTCCGCCCCTACGAACCAACCGTACTGACTATTCTATAGAAGTAGGAAATAGCAAGAAGAGCAAGTAAACAAAAAAATACACTTGGACCATAACATCCTCATCTAAAATAATATACCTACACTTTGCAACAGCAGAATACACAGCAGAGCCGGTTAAACACCTGTAAAGGTACTCAAAAATGTAGAAAATAATAGGAATAAAAATAATGACTAGAGACGAATAGACGAGTTGAAATCTATTTGAAAATAGATCAATACGCCGATTTTATTTATTTATTTATTTTATTTATTTTTTTCGAGGAACTTATCGATAACGAGATCATTGAACATAGATGGGGCGAATGCAGATTCAGGGCTTTTTGCAAGCCGAGTTTTTGCTACCCGAGGTCTCACAATAGATATTAAAGAGAGATTGTTGTTGTCCCTGTGTGGATCTCAAATATGTTTTAATACTATACGTTTTATACGTTTCAGAGCTGAAAATGAGCGCTCTACAGACGCAGAAGTGCTTGAAATTGTAAAAATAAGTTTCGCTAATCCAAAAACTTCAGGTAAAATCCATGGCATTTCAGCGAGATACAAAACCAGTTCATGAACTTCCTTACCACCAAACTCCGCATCTTTGTATAGGACAGTGAATTAATTCCCTCAATGGGTGTTTGGACTTTTGACAACTAGGCAACCGTTTCTCAAATTTCATGAGCGAAAAAATGGTACCAATCGCATAAAATAAGACAAAAAGTTGACATTTCTAGATTTCTTCTAATGTACATACAGACAAAATTACGGTTAAAATGTACTGATTTTTTTTTCGAACGGTTAAATTTGGATTTTTTTTCCCCTCTGCATTGCTTTCTTGTGATACATATAGTTGTACTGACGATTACGTGTAGGTTTGAACAGAAGAAGGCGACTACAGTACGATATTGAAGGACCACGTGTATTCCCTTGAAAATCGACATTCACGAGTCAGATAATCACCCATATTTCCGTGATTCTACAACTATTTTGTGTTAGGACAACACAATCAGTCATATCCAACTAACCACAAGTGATTTCCCCTTTCGACTCCTGTATCTCGATCGATCTTGTTACGAAGTCACGCCGGAGCCCCGACTTCCCTCCGTTTTCAACCTTCACCTTCACCTTGATAATCATCTTCAACTCAACAAAACCTCCCGGAACATTTTTTTTTTCTAATTTTTTTCCCCCATCAACCGACCACCCCATTTCTAAAAGGGAACTCGTGTAAAAATCCGAAATCTGTCACTTTTGTAGCCTCCCGACAAACTCGACTCCGACAGAGATGAACAAGCTTCTACCTGAGTCTCTTCCGTGTAATTGCCCGGGTTTTTATTCTTCTCATTCCGCTTGTGTTTTATTGGTTCGAGTTATTTCAGTCGGACCATTTCGTTTCGTTATTTGTCTTGGGATATTTAAACGAGTCCGGTTGATTATGAGTCTTTTCGTCCATTTTTTCCCAGGAGACGATCTTCGATGAGCTGAACTTCTGATCTTGAGATCAGATTAAGCAAGCTCGACTTTGTCCCACACGGTCCTCGTTTTTTAACATTAACTTTTAAATAAGTAAAATTGCTTTTCTTCGAGTTCACACTCAGTATCTCAACGGGACACAACCTGTGCCAATCTTGTTCTTAATAAACGCCATTCATGATTGACTCAAGAGTTCAAATTATTCAGCTCCTCGGTTTGATGAAGAATCGAGAATCAAGAATAACTTAATTAACACGAATACAGTGTACGAATATCTTCGAATATTTTCAGAGAATGTTAAGATCTATCTCAAGATCTATCATAGAAGTATCTCAGAAGCACTATTAGGTACCAATAAACCATGAACTCGGTTTATTGGTAACGTAGTTCGACGTAACCTTTTGGATTGATCTCAGTTTGAAAAGTTTTGGGTTTCACCAAGTTGAAAGAGTTCCTAGGATCGGAGTTCACATTGAACTAAGATCAATGAAAACCATGTTCGAGCAGCGTCGTCCGTAAAAAGTAGTGGAGGGGGAAGAGATAACGGCGATGACGGAGATAAGGCGTGCGCAGAAGCTATTGCGCACTCTTACGTTGCGTTAAATATCTAATTTTTCAGATATTTTCAGCCCCTCCAAAAGCGAATCTGAAGAAGGAATCCCCCAGTCCATACCCTTGCAACTCCATATTCTTGCTCCAGCCAATCAGGAGGCCCAACGGACGACGCATGACGGGCGTTACGGATCCATGGGAACCCAGCTTCAGGCCTACCAAAAAATTAACTAACGGAGATTACCCAATCTTCGTTAAACTCGAAAGATGAATCCTTTCTGGAAGGTCAACCATAAAAAACCAGTTCTTTTTGGTGAAATTCATGTGGATTCATCTTTGCTTCCTTGACATGACGCAGGTACTTGAAGTAATGACGAGACATAGGTTTGCGGGTACACAGACAGAAATTCTTAGATATTTCGAGGGAAATAATTATAATTATAATTACTGAATAATTACTAATTATAATTATAATTAATAATTATTATTTCCCTCGAAATATCTAAGAATTTCTGTCTGTGTACCCGCAAACCTATGTCTCGTCATTACTTCAAGTACCTACGTCATGTCATGGAAGCAAAGATGAATCCACATGAATTTCACCAAAAAGAACTGGTTTTTTCGAAGCTCTCGCAACGACCATAGCCGGTTCAGTTCAACAGTTGAATAGTTACTATTGAAATAGTTTATTGTTATCGAGTCTGGTTTTTGGATTCCTCCATGTTTGGTTCTTTGCTTTTGCAACGATAGTAAAAACGATAGTAAAAACTTGGCCTCCTGCCAGCCGTATTACGTCATACGCTCGTGCGTCATAGGCTCTGACGCACCAGTTGGTCTCCTGCCAGCCGTCTTACGTCATACGCTCGTGCGTCATAGGCTCTGACGTACTTGTTGCCACCTGCCAGCCGTCTTACGTCATACGCTCGTGCGTCATAGGCTCTGACGCACTAGTTAGCCTCCTGCCAGCCGTCTTACGTCATACGCTCGTGCGTCATAGGCTCATAGGTACCTAAGCCCAACTGTAATGTCAATTTTCTGACCATGAGTTTTCGACTATAGTTTTCATACCTTTTTACATAAGTACTTAAAAAGACCCACCTGTCATACGAAATGTTACTCTTCGTAGTGAAATGCCTTAAAAATGTGATCAGTCTGAATTTTTGGTTTCAAAAAATTTCAAAATTCTAGCCTCCAGCTATAGACGAGAATTACAACCACATGGAGAATAAGACTGCGACAAATTGTTTGACCTATCTTTAAGACTTATTAAATCGCGCTGTAATATGCACCTACGTAATTATATCGCCTTCAGATTACAGAGGCCAATAAATGCGAAAGATTGAGAAGTCGTCTAATTCTCGGGTGAATCGCCAAATAAATTATATAATCCGACTCGCTTGGACACATAACATTGCAACCTGTTCCCACTTGAATTCGTCCTATTCCACAACGTATAACTATGATATAGCATTAAATATGTTCCAGTGCGATTCGGTGTTATTATACCAGGACAAAAGTGGTTGGTTAACCTCGACTTGAACGCGATGGGTGGCCGTTAGGGGAGGCATAACGGCGGAGCGGGTCCCAAGAAAAAACACCTCCGTCTTCAAGAGCAGATGATGCTAATTCCAACCAGTCGCGAACCCGCCACTTCTACTATAATTTGCATAGTACATGATAATTTCTTCAAGGTGGGTACCAACCACGGATTGCCAGTCAGAGGAAAAGGTTTCATTCATTGACGGCTTCACGCGTTCAACCGCTCAATCAGCCTCAACGCTTTTTTCCCCGTTTTGTTTGTAGATGGTAAACAACACGTACATTTTTTTTCGTTAATACTCAGAGGAATTGGCAGTAGGAAATTCATTTGAATGGCATTTGAAATTAATGATTTGCATTTGTGTCATCGTTACAAATTAGGCATTGCCAACTCACGCAGGTACAAGTGAAAACCCGTAAATCATATAAACACGAATACAAATGAGTTATGAGAAATATATCATTTATATTATTATATTATTAAGTGATCCATATTTTATGTAGCGATCCGCCCCGCCAAGCAAACAATTCGAAAAAAACGACGACCAAGTGTATGTTTACTCGGCGATTTTCCGGTATCCTTATTGGTGCGAATCTTCTTGGTGGTCAATAGGAAGCCCTTTAGAAGTCGCTAGATCTAAAGGAAGCCGAGTAATATAACTTAAAGCCCTTACCAAGTTCTTCTTCATCTTCTCCTCCTTCTTATTCACACAGGCAAGGCTGCAGCCTCTCCACCTTCGCCAATTGACATGAAATTTTGCGCGGAGCTTCCTTTTAGCTTCAGACAGTGCCTTTAAAAAGATTTAATCCATAATCCCAACCCAAAATAATGTTAGAAAAAAAAGAAAGAAATTTCGGGGTAATTTTGACCACTTTGACGAGCCTACGGCCACTGTAACAGGATAAATCGACTTGAAATTTGTGACAGATCTTTTTTATAACATGTCCCAGTGGCATTTGAATGATTTAACCCATTATCTTCCCCAAGTAAACCATTATCTCTACCCAAGTGAATTTCAGGAACAGAAAACTGAAATTTTGGCCAATTTTGGCCACTTTGACGGGTCTACGGCCGATCAACCTGAAATTCGGTGAGGATCTTCTTGGTGTGGATTATAGAAAGCCCTGGAAGTTTCAAGTCGCTAGGTCTAAAGGGAGCCTAGTTAAACTTCAAACACTCGGTTTTTCGCCCTTACCAAGTTCTTCTTCGTCTTCTTTTTCACACAGGCAAGGCTACAGCAAGTGTAAATGTAATAATGAAAAACATGAAAAAGCCCTGAAAGTTCCAAGTCAATAGGTCTAAATGGGGCCGAAATATAAGTACAACTTCAAAACCCCTGACCATGTTTTTCTTCTTAGTCAATTAGTCAAGGCTCTCCACCTTCACCGATTGACATGAAATTATACACAGAGCTACAGCAAGTGTAAATGTAATTTTTTGACGCTGAACACGATGATGAAGTTAGAGTTACGATAGATTATTCCAATCCCAAACTGGAGCACCTTGAAGATGAAGAAAATTGGTTGTGACTTGAGATGTTCTTCTAGTTTCATCTGCTCGAATCTGATAACGGGATGTGATATCGCAATTGTGACTTCACCATCGTGTTAAGCGTTGAAAAATCTATAAACTGAAGTAAAACTTGAGCATTCCAAAATTTATCGTTAAATTTAACAGTCAAGAAGTTTGCCCTTTATGTAACTTATCCGAACCAGATACCATTTTGCATTTTCTTTGTGTATGCCCAGTACTCCGAGGCGAACGTTTTTCTTTTTTTCAATTATACGACTTTTCGCATCACGAACTGTCCTCAATACTGTCCCTTCAGGATATTTCTGCATGTAAGAAAGTATTTTTCTTTGTTAGTAACTGCATCCGTACAAGGGCTTTCTTTTTAAATGAAGGCTTCCTTTGTTAAACATTGTTTAGTTGGTAGTTCCTCTGTTGTATTTAAATCTTAGGCGGAAATTGTAATAATCTTCTTTTTTCCTTTCAATTTATTTACTACATACACACTTCCTTTATTATTATTTTACTGATATTTTTGCCAACCTTGTAACGCCGGAAGGCTTATACAAATAAAACATTTCATTTCATTTCATTCATTTCGTTTCAAGTAAAACCCAGTAAAATGAAGAAATTTTGCATAAAACCAGTTATTTCTTCGAAAATGGGCTCTTCAAGGCATGCTGCATGAGTGTGGATGTTTTATTTCATTATCTTCGATAACGAACCACTTGAATCGACCAAAAAAATCTATTTTCTGTTCGGTTTTGTTTCTCATCTCGACTGTAACAAGTTGGTCTGCCGTTTCTCACTGTTTTGGTTCACCCTTTTCTCGTACCACCCGTGAGACCTCCTACTGAGACAACTGGTTGTGAGGAATCAAGAGGACGTTTTATCATTTTATTTTCAAAAGCTCGCCACCTGCTATCGCGACCCCGATCATCCTTGTACCAATACGCATTACGTTGATATCCGTGAGGAGGTTTCCGGGGAGCGAACGAGTCCGCTGGTATTCAACAAAACGACTTGTGAGAATTCCTCGTCAAAACGTCGACACTTTCGCATTTTGACGACGTGTTTACGGTTTCGATTACCACCGTACGTGACTCCACACTGAAATACGACGCGAAATATCGGCACGGATCGCTCCGTGGTTGTGATTTTTTCTTTTTCTTCTTCTTCTTCTTTCTCCTTTTCCTTCTGGATGAATATTTTACGGGACTATTCTGAGACCCGCGGGGGTCCCGATAGACGCGGCCAAGAAAGGGCAATTGGGGGTCCGATCAGTAATTATAGAATCCGAACGAGACTTCCGCTTCGGCACCGAGCAAATCGATTTATTCACTAAGAAAATCGATCCGTATACTATTGGATCAGATACACTTCAACGATACCAGAATCCTGTTCTAGTTTGGGAGTGACGCATAATTTATCACGATAGTGATTATTTATTCAACTTGATTACCCTCTGAGTAAATAAGCTCGTACGTTTTGAGGCAGTCGTTAAGTTGCTCATAAACCTAGAAAAATTCGGCGGTTAACTAAAATTGACTTTTGAATCACAAATTTTAAACTTTGAATAATAACACTAGCTTACAAAATTAGTGTTCGGTCTTGCATCTGGCCGGAGCTTGTTCATTTCTTACGTTTTTTGGGGGCATTGAATCCGAATCCGAGGTCCGTTTTTTCGGATTGGCGTTTTCGATCGCTGGTCTTTTTAACTTCATTATTTTTTATTTATACTTCAATCCAAAACAAACGCCTAATGTATTTTTTCGATTGCACCGCTTCCAACCCTCCTCATGAAACTGGCGAAAAGTCTGTGAAAATCCCAGTTTTTCTTCATTTTTTTCTGCATATTTCTTGATATGACTGATACACTCGACATGAAGATCACATGGTGAATCTTGATCCACGGATAGATTGGACTGTTTATGCTAAATACATTAGTTTTCCTACTAATCTCCTGTAAGGGTTGCTCAGCCATAAATTCCTTTTCCTCTTTTGTTTTTGGGCATTGCGTTTTGTTCGACTGTTGTTTTGGGCCCATAACCTTTGTTATGAATTTTACTTGAACATTAACGCAACTCAACGATGTTATAAACTATAATGAACATTTAACATAAAAAGTCCAATCTATCCGTGGATACAAGATTTACCATGTGATTGTGATTTACCATGTGATTGTGATTTACCATCACATTGTGATCTTCATGTCGAGTGTATCAGAAAAATTTATAACAATAAAAATCATGCCTGGAAAATTAGTTATTCGTCGATTAATGGTTTGAACACAGGTTTTGGGTTGAAAGCTCGTCAATGTTGATTTACATCAATGCAATCATTACTGCTGAAACCTCCTAAGAGACTTTCCTCGCCCGGATCACCAGCGTTTCTCTAAAACGGCCAATCCGAAAAAAAAACAGACTTCGGATTCGGTTTCAGCATCCTAAAAACTGTAAAAGAAAACGAAAAAGAAATCGACAAGCTCTGGCCCGATGCAAGACTGAACCAAAATGTTGTAAACCAGTGTAATCTGAATTTATGATTTTGACTTAATTATGATCAACACGAGTCGGATTGTTTAGTGGAAGATTTACGTTTTGGTCTATCTTGCGAATTTTACAATATGAAGTTATCCAAAGTCGTTAAATAATACTTGTATCATAATTTCTTGTCTAAACTTGTCATAAATGCGATAATATACAAAGCAGGCGTCTCAACTCAAATCCAAGGACTTCGGGAATCAACTCGACAACTAACTTGCAACAAGAAGTGTTTCCTGGACTGTTTTAAAATCCACTCTAAATGCCACTTTTTCCACTTTTAAGATATTTTTCGTGATTTCAACCCTAAGTCATTAAAATGGCCGTAACTTCCTTAATCCGTTGAATACATTCAGATGTAATTGTGCCGTCGGAAAGAGCGTTAAATTGTCCATATCTTTGAAGAAGCATAAGTTTTTTGAGGGGGTTTCATGCGTACAAAACAATATTAAAGTGCCAAATTTGAGTTTTTCCAAAAATTTGACGTTCTTCTATCAGTTGTCTCTCTTTTAGTTACTTTTCTTTCGGTAGATTGCCTACGAGAAAAACTTGCTGGAAATTTCGACTTTCCAACGGTGTGCTCAGCATAAATTAGCGACTGAGTTTAATGGCGAAAATTACGTTTTAATGTAAAAAAAGGAAAATTTGAAGGTGAAATTGAAAGGTGGTATAAAATGTTTTTTAGACATTCAAGTTTTAACATTTTTGTAGGATCATTATTACGTTACCGTGAATAGGCCCCCGTGACAGTTCTTGGGTACAATAAATAAAGTTGAAACAATTTTCGACAGCTTGTCTTGTTATTCTAAATTTAGTTTATAAATGCATAGTTGGCTGAATGGTTTTCAGAGCTCGAAGACGTGAACCATGCAGCATTTCGCCCCATTCAGCCTTTTTTGTACTCGTGACAAAACTTCCTTTTGAATTCAAACGATCAAAATTGATAAAAAAGACAGTAATACTGAAAAAACTGACAACTAATGCTCAAATTTGTTATTCTGAACATCTATGGTAACATTCCAGAACAAATTTTAATCAAAAAGTTGCTTTATTTTTTTCCCCCAACTTGCAGGGTTCAGAAAAGCCGCATAGTCAAATTATATGAGAATGACCCAATTGCTCCTTTTTCTCAGAAAATTCGCTACATGTTGCCCTCAGGCTCTGGGCTACTGTGATTGTTTCTGCGAAAAATCGCTTGTGAGGGGCCACTGACTGGCCGAATGCGCAGCCTTGGTCCAGAAGTCGGCTTCCTCTGTGTGGGAAGATGATCCGATTTTGGCGAACTGAATGAAAACGAGCGGGGTTAGAGACCCCGAAGACGTCCTCTCGAGGATACGCCCTTGACCCCCTGCCCCCTTCCATCAGCCGTGGGGACCCCGCCCCAAAGCTATAACATCTGCCGCATTCGAGAGCATCTTGATAAGACGTTTTCCAGGTCGGACGTCCTGACTTGGGCCATTAGCGGCGAGGCGGTAGCAGTTCGCGTGGTACCCCCTTTCCATCCTCTGCTCCGGGCTTCAAGCTAATAATTCACATTCACACGTCACTCATCGTTAAGGAATTGGGGAAGCGGAATAATACGCAGACCGGAAGGCACCCAAGGACGCCGGCCGACAGGATTGCATTTTTTAGCAATTTATCGCAGGCCCAAAAGAGTTTTATACAATGTTTCCGGGTGAAGTGATCTACAAGTATGGGGTCATCTTCAGGTATGACAACATACTCGTACATGTATACGAACAAAATAACAATTAATCGTATTTATCATGCCACAAATTTGGAGCTCCAAACTCTACACTACAGCACTATATCACAAAGATCTTATTGACAATTTGGCCATATTTCAGGATCTCAAGTGATTTGCGCAGAGTAGCATTGGTAATCTGCATCACATGAAACGGTTGTGAGTTACCAATACGATTACCTACCACGATTAATAATCAAATTTTGCAAGTTGTATATATTACAGCTTTATAATATAAATCTGTATCTAATATTCTATCTAATAACCATAGAAATAAGAAACGAAAAGGCCTCGACAACAATTTATGTTTCACTCCACCAACAAGAAGGTTTAGGTTCGGATTTCGAACTCAAACTTCTAATTTCTAAGCTATTCACTCTACAAAGCTGTAATTTGGTATGTAGCCTCCTTAGGACTTACACTTTAAGCAGAATAGGCTCAAGATCAGCTTAGTGGCTCCCACAGCTGATTTCTATGCTGGTAATTCTATGGAGCTGTAGTTTGGTATGACATACTACATTGTAGTCTCTTTGGGGCTTAAACTGGAAGCTGCACAGGCCGCGGATCAGCTGAGTGGCTCCTAAAGCTAATTTCTCTGCTATTAACACTAGGGAGCTGTAGTTTGTTATGTAGGTACCCTCCTTAGGACTTCCACTTTAAGCAGAATAGGCCCAGGTTCAGCTGAGTGGCTCCTAATGCTAATGTCTAAGCTATTCACTCTAGGGAGCTGTAGTTTGTTATATGCCCTTCTTAGGACTTCTACTTTGAGCCGAATAGGCTCAGCTGAGTGGCTCCTACAGCTAATTTCTATGCTGCTCATTGTATGGAGCTGTAGTTTGGTATGTCTCTTATAGTCTCTTATGGACTTACAGTTTAAGCAGAATAGGCCCAGGATCAGCTGAGTGTCTCCTAAAGCTAATTTCTATGCCCTTCACTCTAAGAATCCGAGATTTTACTTCTATGTAGAAACAGGGATTTATTTTACTTTTTTCGTTTGGGGCTCAATCTTGTGGACGATTCACATACCTACACGTAAGTGAATTCACAAAACTTAGCCTGAAACGTACAGATATAGGATCAAAGTGAGTGAAAATCAAATACTCTTGCAGGCTGAGTTCAAAAAGACAATGTTCCAATAATTTGGATGGTGATAAAGATATCAGTTTATAGAAAGCCACGTAAATCTGCTGTCAGTATGTGGATCACATCCAAAGAGCTTTTGGGGTCTCCATCACGAAGTAGGTATTTTCGTTGAAGTTCGAGTTAAGGAGAATGACGGGTCAGCCTCGAATAATAAAATAATGTTAAAAAGAAGAAGAACGTTAAAAGTAATAGCGGTTCCCGTTAAGAAGTTAATTGAGTATGTGATGTGACTTCGGACGCCTCTTGAAGGTAGCCCGAGGGGACGCGCCCTATGAAAGTAATTGATTGTGCGTGCGTAGTGTCAGAAGCGTTGGGCGCGTAACATGCGTTCCGTGCGTAGATACGTATCAACTGCCGATTCGTCAATCACGACTCAATGATGTCCAGTCAATGATGACCCCCGTTTATCGTTAACCTCCGGATAACCGTCGGTTAACTTGATCCCCCCCAAACAATGGGACATTTATTATTTCTAATAGATTCAACAAATTACTTGAGAAGGGATGCCGTAGAGAAACAAGGTACCTATAATTCAACTATCCGTCCTGTGAGTACGAAACGTATTTGATTTAAGAGATGGCTAAAGGGGAACACCAATGTATTCGTCATCAATCAGTAAATACATCGAATTACTAGAGACAACATTTGTTAGCTACGCAGACATTGTTTATGGGCCGGTTTATAATGGTTTTTCTCATTAGGTAAACGATTACATTGAAGTAGACGGAGAAGTTTTTGTACTGACCACAGAATTCTATCAACTGCGTACAGATTTTCAAACATCACTGTTCAAACGCGGTAACAATGTCTTATTTGTCAATTTATGGAAAAATTATACTTAGTACCTCCATTCTCTATTCACGTTTCTAGGTACCACGAATCTATCTTGGGTATTTTGAATTATTCGCTTTCACTCCGTTTGAAACTTGGAGAACGAGCTTTGAGGTATTTACCAATATAAACGTATCTCGTCACCAAGCACGGTTGCCAAGTCAAGGATTTTCTCCCTAGATTTAGAGTTTTCTTTTCGCTGACAGGGATTTTTTGGAGGGAAGGAATGTACAGGGTTTTTGATAAGGGTTATTTTTCCCTAGCCAGGATTTTTAGGGGTCGAATTTCACTGATGAATCGAAGGTAGGCAACATCAGTGAAAGTCTTAAACCCCGGGTTTTAGTGTTGCAGGACATTGGAAGAAGGTCGCTTGACCATGGGTGCTAGTTCCAACTTGCCTCCTCCCCCCCCTCGAACGTTTGTTCAGGTATTGTGCTGAACCTATTTAAAAGAACCACTAGAATTGAATGCGTAGGTAGGAGCATGGGAAGGTATTATTGGAAATAGGAAACATGTCTTTTATGACACCTGCCATATTTCTTTTGTGAGCCAGAGTAATAATTCGTAGTAAGAGAAGGTTCTAGGTAGGTAGCATTGAAAACACTTCTGGTGTTGAACATAAGACAGGGAAGAGTGTGAAAGGGGATGTAAATCTGAGAAGCTTTTATTCTAGAAGCTACTCATTCAGCCTGGTTCCTGGTATACACCATTCCTCCAGGAATCGCTCGGAGGTCGTACTGGAAAGTTCTAGAACTTTAGAACTTGCCCCCCCCCCCCCTTGACTAAATCCTGCCTACACCCATGAACACTACTGCTGAATCAGCAGTGCTGAATGAACAGCAGTGCTGATGTCGCTCCCCAACGCGTACATTGAGAGATGCTTCTCTGTGTACTACCACATCAAATCAAAGCTGAGGAAAAGGCTTTCCGTTGATGTGGTCCAGAGCATCCTCACCGTACGTTACTCCGTCAAGAGGGGATTACATGTGCTCAGTGTCAGCCAACAGAGGAGATACTCTCTCTGTTCAATGAGCATAATACGTATGTACAAGTATGTGCGATCGTATTTCCCAAGACACTGAGACAGGGATTTTTTGGAGGGAAGTGATGTATAGGGTTTTTCTCTAGGGTTATTGTACCCTAGTCAGGGTTTTTCTAGTATAGGTCAGGGGGTTTTGAGGAAGAAAGGTTGGCAACCGTGTCCCCAAGGAGTATAATACAGATTTACCATAGTATATTATACTCCATCAAGGAAGAGTTTCCCTTTTCTCTTGCGAAAATTCACTCTCCCCACCCTCTTACGCTAAGACACAAAATACAATACTATTTAGGACGACGAGACATTTAAGGCCGGCAGGCCGATATTGTTCATATATGTACCTTAAGACACTTAAATTTAAACCAATGTATGTACCTTTATGCCAATAAAATCTTATCAATCAATCACTCAAGGAAGAGACGGCGTTAGTACGAAGCAGTTCGGAGCTTGACGGGCCCCAAAAAATATTAAATTGCTAAATGTGATGAACTCCAAGAAATAAATAGGACACAATGGTCATTAATTGATAAATTATTTGTTATGTAGGTACTGTTTGCTGTATAAACAGTACAGTCGCAAATATTAGACAAATAGAGTTTTGAATGATCGAACCGTGTGACTGTACGATTAAAATAAAAAAATTGAAGACTTATCAAGAGCGAAACGTTGGAAATGGCATTAATCAATTAAAACAAAAAATGGTAGACACTGCATAATAAAAGTAAACAGAAACGATATTTCATTGCCTCCGTTCGCGCTTCCTCGTGTGTAAACCTGCGGCCTTCGGACACGCAAACAGCAAACAACGAAACCCGAAGGGATCCAACAGTCAACAGTCAATAGAACATTATTTATTAATTTATGCGTGGAATCGGATTCGGTAAAAATGAACTCGACTGAGAATAAATTTCGATAACGGAGTTCGCGCTGAGCCGATTCATCATCCAGACGTCGCGAAATGTCAAACAGTTCGGTCGGAGGTGTCCCGTTGATATTTTTCAACAAGACGGTTCTCTCGCTGGCTCGACACAAACAACGGAATTAGAGGCAGTGAGCGGTTATATCAACTGGTTAAAAATCTGAAAATGTTTGGTAATTAATGTCCTTAATGTTTGGTAATGGGGTCTGCGCATGATTTTTTTGGAATTTTTATTGATCGTGAATCGCTTCAAAAACGTTTAAGCGGGAATCATTCGTCGAAATTTGTTTGCCATTATTTTTTATGGGTAGAGAAACATAATCATGTTCATAAAAAGCGCGCCATGATGTGAGAACCGCTGGAGCATGTGATTGGACAGGGCGCAATCAATGCTACCACCGCACCGTCACAAAAAACTCTGCAAATTCTCGGCACAACGGTTTATTATCTTCTTTGTACAGATCACCCTTCTGTCGAGATCACTGAATGACATAATAATATATTATCATAATTATTATTATTATGAATTGTCATTGATCAATGAATTTGGCAATTTGTCAATTTTCATACTGGTTCAGCTGATTCGAACAGCAGTTGGTTTTCAAATTGTGAGTTAATCAATAATAATAATTTATAAAAATTATTAATAACTAACAATAATTATGTTCAGTAAGAATGATGTTGAGGGATGTCGAGGGTCGGTCAAATGAAAATTGATTTATGTGCCAACGTTTCGAAGAATATATTTCTTCATCTTCAGGGCCTAAAAAACAGTTTCATAATTCTGATTACAGTTCTATGGTGAGAAAAATGTTGTAGTTATTTAATTACCATTAGTTGTACAACAACACAACCATGTTCAACTTGTATGTTCAACTTGTACAACAACACAACATTAGTTCCACAACAACTACAACTAATGGTAATTAAATAACTACAACATTTTTCTCACCATAGAACTGTAATCAGAATTATGAAACTGTTTTTTAGGCCCTGAAGATGAAGAAATATATTCTTCGAAACGTTGGCACATAAATCAATTTTCATTTGACCGACCCTCGACATCCCTCAACATCATTATTAATAATTTAGACTACTTGATAATAATTATGAATGATGCTTGATAATTCGTGGTAATAATTAATCTATCATTCGTGATCTAGACAGAAGGGTGATCTGCACAAAGAAGATAATAAACCGCTGTCAGGATTTTTTTTTTTTCCTTGGGCGATTCCAAAGCTCTATTATCGAAGATAATAAACCAGAATGGGGTTGCAGGAATATTTTGCAGTGAACAAAAGGAGAGTTTTCACTAAGAAAGTGTGGACGCGGCTTTAGGCTCGAAACGAAAGAAGTGTGGGGGTGTCAATGGGGGGGGGGGGGAGTCAGGGGTGGGCCATGGTGGCGGTCAATGGGGTGGTCCAGGGGGTTGTCAGTGGTGGTCCGTGGTGGCGGTCCAGGGGTTGGTCCAGGGTGGAGTCAGGGGAGGTCCATGGAAGTGGTCCCGGGTGGAGTCAGGGGTGGTCCATGGAAGTGGCACGGGGGGGGGGAGTCAAGGGTGGTCCCGAGGGGAATCGGGGGTGGTCCTTTGTGGCGGTCCAGAGTAAAGTCAGGGGTGGTCCATGGAAGTGGTCAGGGGTGGTCCGAGGCGCAAACCTCCCGGCGCGGCCCGCAGGGCCGAGTTTTCTCTCGAAATTCAAGGGCCCCCGCGCACATACGTCAAAATTCATCGTGAGACTGCTCAAGCCTATAGCTGAGCGGGCCCTAGAGGCAACTATTCACTTGCCAGTGCGCGGTGGCGGGAACTCCCCGGCAACTCCTCTGTTGACGGCGATTAAAATTGCCAGTGCGCGAGGGCCCTAAACACAGAGGTACGCGTTTAAACACAAATCTGTCCGTTCGTCGCCCATTTGAAATAAACTCAGAAAAACGAAATTCGGCATGCGGTTTTGGTCCAGCCCAACGATCGTTAATGAAACTTGTCAATAGGAAGGTGCACAAAATGGAGTTTGACATTTCGAAAATATTATTTCGGAATTATTAATGGGACGGTACAGTTTTTTGAACGAATTGAAATTTTCAAGTCGGAGAAGATTTCATGACCGTTGGTTGGTTTTGTACGGTTTTTTTGTGCCCTCGTATATCAACATTTATTCGATTGTATGTACACGTTTAGAAGAATAATTAAAAGATTACATGTACCTGAAAATCTAGAACAGAAGGCAGGGGGCGTCGACAAGTCCTGGAGATAAGTACACCGTGTTTCTACTATGAACACTAATTATCAAGTTTCAGGTTCGACGTTGGGATTGAAACTGATTGAAGAGACACGAGAAAGAAAAATGTTGGGGGATGTGGTGGGGTCTTCAGATTCGACGTAGCCAATCAGATTAGAAGATTTCGAGTCACGCCACTCAACTGCGCAGGCTCACAACTGTGTAAGAGCCTGTCGTTACCGGTTTCTGAGAAGGTCGAAGGTTCTAGAATTCTTATTATTCATACAATGTCATCGGTCCCTCTCTTTCCAAATACCTGGAAAACCTCACAATTGTCTGTCAATCAACTTCTAGTTTTCAGGGGAAAATCATGACCTGAAAAAATTGCCTTTGTAGTCTTATGAGACCAAGAAGCAGAGAATCCAGGAAATGGGACAACAGCCACAACAGAGCTGCTACCTGTCAAAGGGAATATTTTCGTATCAGTTGCAGGTTGGTGAGCATAATAATTATCAATAATTGTCAATTATTGACAATTGAGTTTTTTAGTGAAATTTCGAAGAAAATGAAGCTATTGTTCTCGGTCCATAATGTTTAAAACTCGAATTTCCGGTATATAAAGTCACGGAAACTACACTATAATCCTTATAGTGTTATATTAAAACTCCATTTTTCTATGGAATAAACCATTGTTTTGACATTTTATGTCTTTACTCTGGCACATAACTCGAAAAACGTTACACAAAAGCGTTACACGAAATCGTCACGAAAATTTCTGATGATTTTCGCTTACAACCGATTCGTTGCTACGGAACTTTATCTTCGCCAGTTATCATCGTACAAAAATCGTTCACCACTCGTTGGATAGCTCTCGATTTACCTAACCATATTACGTTAACCACTGCGGAATGCGTGGCCGACAAGCTGCGGTATGAGCGTGATTGTTTAAATAATTGTTTACACACAGGTGATCATTCTCAATCATTTATATTGTCTATACGAATGCAAGCTTCATAATTTATGATGAACCCTACAATTAAGTATAACAACAACGCTACTGGGGTAGGGGATTTAGCATTGTTCGAAGGTTCTTGAATCACTTTTTTAAAGACATAAAATGTCCCAATGTGTTGCAGACTCGTATGCAAGCATTTAATTCTCGACTGTACCAACAACAGGATGGAGTTGGCATTCTTTTGACATTTTCATGTCTTTGCTTTGCCACATAAACTGAAACGGGAAAAATTTGTTTCCTTGATTCACCCTTTCCCTCAGATCACGTCAGAACACAAGCGACAGGCGGGCCACTACGTCAGACGCACCTATGACGCACGAATTTTTGACGTCAGACGGCTGGCAGGAGGCCAACTTGTACGTCACAGCCTATGCCGTAAGAGCCTATGACGTCAGAGGGGTAGCCGGAGGCCAACTAGTACGTCAGAGCCTATGACGCACGAGCGTATGACGTCAGACGGCTGGCAGGAGGCCAACTTGTACGTCACAGCCTATGCCGTAAGAGCCTATGACGTCAGAGGGCAGGCTGGCTAGGTGATCGGGTTTTAATAACCCTCTGGAATTCCGCGCCTTCATTTTGCATTCATTTACATCTTCACGTTGAAAAATGCTTATGACGTAGTAATTCAAAAATGCTATCATTTTCTTTCCGTTTTCCATGAAAAAAAATTGATTGAAAACCGTTGATACATCGATGTTTTTTACCATCGATGTTTTTGGGGTACGATGTTTTTGGAGCATCGATGCCGGCATGTCGATGCATAGATGCATCGATACATCGATGTTTTCATTTTTTTGCCATCCCTACTGATATCATCATATGATATCTCGCTCCCAGCTGTCCATCATATCACGTATGGTGCGGCTAATAATTAGAATTATTAAGAAGGAAGGAAAGGTAAATGGGAATGAAGTCTTTTCTTTACATCTCCCCCCTTGGAAAAGAACAATTTTGAATTTTGAGGTAGACATTTTTCTATTGATTTTCACTTATAACCAATGCATTACTAGCGAAGTGTACCCAAAAAATGGCGAATTGTTATATCAAGGAAAGCTGATTCATTATGCTAAGCTTTAAACCAATATTGCTAAGTAACCATAATGAACTAATAATGTGAAAAGAAGTAGGTACTTGATAAGTAGGTACTTGTAAGCAGTAAGTAGGTACTAGACATATCCATGATCTATTGATTTTCCTAACAAGGGAAAAATTTAAATTTGTCAGGTACCTTCCTGGGGATTTTTTTGTTTTTAACATGGAAACTAGGTTTTACGTGCAATAGCAACTCAAATAACTTAATATTTTTTTTTCAATTTCCATTTCTCATGCGCATACCCCATTGTACAAAATGTAAGTGTGGATTGAGTAGGTTAGTCCAAAAATGCGCTTATTAAGTCAGACTGAACGAATGGAACTTTTTACGTAATTGTGAGGACTCGTGGTTCCTCTGTAAAGAGAAATAAAATTAAAAACTCTCTTCGGGAAAACTACACTCGTGGGCAGCAAGGTCGAGTGCGATAAGAAAATTGCATAATGGAGATGCACATTGAGAAGAGAAGAATAACGTGGTGCGCAGGCGTGTGAGGAAGGAGCGTGCGAGGGTCATAATTGATGGGTGGCGAGTTGGTGAACTCTGCTTATCGCCTGGACGGGACATGAAGGATTTATGTCCGCTATGACGAGACTCCGAGGCTGCAGCCCGAAGGCGGGAGATCTCCGATGCGTTGAGTTAAAAAGAAACAAAATCCACAGTCGTGCCAAAAAGTAGCTTGACAAATACAGCGAAACTCGTGAATAAAGAACGATTTCACTGGCCACTAAAGAAAATCCAAAGTCTTGCAGCATGCCTATAAGAGCAAATTTTCGAAGAAGTAACTGTTTTTATGTAAAATGTCTCAATTTTACTGGTTTTATAACAAATTTTGTCTCCTTTTTTGCCGAGTAACACCTCAGTTTTGCGTTGTAACACCTCAGTTTCAACGCTGAGCACGATGGTGTAGGCAGAATTGCGATATCTCATTCCGTTATAAGATTGGTGCAGATGAACCGTCAAGAACATCTCGAGTAACAACCACGTTTCTTCATCTTCAAAGTGCTTCAGTTTGAGACCAGAATAAGATATCAGCGTGAATAAACCCTTTAAAATGAGGTGTCACTTGTCCGATTGTTTTATTTTTGGAATTTATGGGTAATTTTCCCCCCCTACAACTCCCTAAAATCCTGAGGGTGGCCCAATTCTATCCATCTGCGAACTTAGCCTTTCGATTGCCTCGACTGATTATTTGTGCAAATTTGAACTTTTCATCTCAATTCGTTCGTGAGTTTTCGTCTGTGAATGACACATAGATAAATATATAAATATAGTATGATTATGATGTCTTTTGGCAGTGAATTCAGGATGGTATGGAACGGAATTCGGTATCAAATTTTTCGAAAAATTGAGTTTCAAACATTTTCTACCGAGGACAATAGCTTCCTTTTTTTTCGAAAATTCGCTGACTACGGCATCGTTTTCACGGTATGTTTTATGTCATTTGCATTTAGTTTGGTTCTGTAGTAAGTTCGGGTCGAACCAACTAGCGATGTATAGGGACCCAAATGACTGATTTGTTATGACAAAAAAATCAGGAAAAAGATAATAAACCACAACGACTGTATCGAAATTATATAATGAATTGTATGCCTATGTATTTACACGATAACAGAAGTGATACCAGAAATTCACATCAAAGTACAAGTTCAAATTTACAGTCCTCTTGTCCTGGCTCTATATTAGACGTTTCTTTTCAATATCATTATTGATTCCTGGTCAACATTCATTCACTCTTGAAAGCACTTGAGTACCTAATGTCTGCTGGATGTCTGCAAATAGTGTCGGACTAAAAATAGTACGAGTACAAATCCTCAAAACGTTAGCAAATCCTTGCCAATGGTGATTTAGGGATTTTCGTTGTTATTTGAATATGTTTTCGACATTAACCCAAATGCTACTTTGACTGCGCCCATAAAGACTTCAAATGGAACTCAACCTTTTCCAGCAATACACTGGAACTCATATGAGCCAATCGAACAGAATGCTGTCTGAATCACAACGCATTGGTTCTACTCCAAAAATGGATTAATTTCTCAGTCCAGAAAAACTACTCATCTCATAGCATAATACCATTTGTTACGAATATACATCTGAAGTGGATCCTATTGATAACCAAAATCTCTGTTTTAAATACAACAAAATCACCAAGTAATAAACAAACTAGCGTCTTTTCCACACCATTCGTCACAATTTTCTCACAATAAATAAAATACCCCACAAACCGTAAACATTTGATCAAAATTCAACGTAAATTCAACTTCATTTTGAACAAAATTGGATTTCAGCAATTTTTGGTGTGTAAGACAACAGTTGTATTTTGGTAATAGAAATTGCAATGCAGGTATTAGGTTACACTCACTAAAACCACGCTGCCACTCGGAACCAGCCGTATCGTTTTTCTCGAAATCCTCACCTAAAAAAGACAAAAAACACAGCGCTAAGTCAATGTAATCTTTATACGAAATGCAATCATTGAATCACTCCTCCAAATCAAACTGTTACATCATAATTATTATCTACTACAGGTGCACATGTGAAAATGCATTCATGAACTAGGTCAGGGTCAATGTAAGAACGAAATCACGACCTTTTACTCGTTGTAAAGGTCTAGAGGATCCAAATAAATAATTTGATAAGGATGATCAGTCAGTGTCGTACGTTTCGCGCACTCATTGCATAGTCAGGTGAGCCCGGTACGACTCGTGTCTGTCAGTCGGTAAATGTTGACTTATTCCGGTGAAAAAATTTAAAAAAAATACGAACTTGTAAAACAAGATTTGATTTTGAAGAGCAAGTGGGTGTGTTCGACGCTAGACGGAGAAAGGCTGTTAAAATAAAAGGTGAATGATATTTGCTGAAGAGGTCGTAACTCCACTATGTCGGAATGTAATGTAAGGCCCTGAATCGTAAAAACAAGGAACGCAGTGACATCAAGACCTCGACAAGGTCGTCCAGTACCAGCTGTTCTTTGCTTTGCATATCATATTCTGCAAGACGTGGATAGAGCCGAATAAAGGAACCTGCAGCAATAAAACGGGGAATAACTGAAGAAGTGATGTCGGAATGCTGTACAATATCAGTATAAGGTTATTATTCGATGCTTGTAATCGTAAATTATTTCTAAAGCTTGCAAATAAGTTACACTAGTAAAACTTTTTTCAAACAATTGACACTGTTAGTAGCGATAAATTTTTGATCGTTTCAATGGTTCCATAAAGCACCAATGACATAAACAAGTACTGCCTTGTTAAAGTAAAACGCCTCAACTCAAAATTCAAAACATTGCAGAAATTCGCCTCAAAGTTTTTCACTGAAACCTCTAATGTAAGTTGATTGCAACTCATTATAAAAACCCCATTTTTTGGTGAGACATAGAATCTATCTGATATCTGATATGACTTCAACCAATTCAACGGCGGAAAAAAAAAAATTGTAAATGAATCGATTTATAATCGATTGATTGCAGTTAAGGCGATTTAAAAATTTCCAGCTTCCGTTTTAGGATTGTTTGTTTAGGTAAAATGCCTCAACTTGCTCGTGAGGTAGTCACCTCACTTAAACAACTCAATCAAACGGACGATTTGTTAGGAAAACGCCCAAAATAATGTAAATTTTGTGGGAAAAACGGCTCATCTCAAAATTCTGGTGAGGAGACCTTAACACTAGCGCGAAAATAAATAACTTTTGAGTCATTTTTATCCTAGAGTGGAGGCGTGTCGTTGAGGCGTTTTACCCCAACACTAGTGCGAAAATAAATTAGTTTCGAGGCATTTTCATCCTAAGGTTGAGGCGTTTTACCCTAACATTGACTAATTTTCCTATGTTCATGGTCAGAATTTCCCCCATTTCTGGTTCGAATTTTGAATTTTGAAATTTGAACTTCACCATCAAAAAGGCCAGGTCCAAAATAGGGGGGTTCCGTAAAAACCCCATTTTCGTAAACATTGGACTTAACAGGGCAGAGTAGTGTAATGGAGTTTTTCAACTCTAGGCGTCTATGGATACAGCAATACATACCACATTACACCTAGTCCATGCTAGTTCGTTCTGTACTCTGTGGCTGGATGTCATCATTCCTTCTAAGTTATTGTGGATATCTGACAAATACCGTGTGAAACTCGGTTTAAGCATGAGGAGTGCAATGAAATAGGCCCTCGAGCGACAGTCCGTGACGTCATGTAATGAATGAATGAATGAATGAATGATGCGTTTTATTTAGCCACCAGGGTAGATTAGGGCCTAATGACCCTCTCTACCATCTACCCTGGATATTTTTGGGTACAATTTGAAATATTCTTGCAATCGTACAGATAAGTTTCAAGTTTAAAATATTGGAATAAGGGGAATATGGGTTTAACCATGATGTAGTATGGAGGAGTTAACCCAGTAGGGCTCAAACTTTTGCTATATCGTCAAAATAATTCGATTTAACAATTAACAGCACATGGAGGAGTGGTTCACAAATCTGTATTTTTCAACACAGATCTCCAACGAAACTAGAGAAAACACCCATCAATATTGCTCTACCATGTATGAGTCTGCATATTGAAGTGTTGTTTGTCTAACAGGCTCCATCGTGTCCTTGAAAGAGTTCAGTGAGTTCGACGAGTTAAGACTTTTTTGGCAACCCGCCCGCATTTCATCGTAGGTAACGCCTTCGGATATGATCTATTTCTCTCCAGCTCCCTCGCCCATCGCCCTTGGCTTCAACTTCTGTTATCAACAAGACCCGGTGAATCACCTTCGTACCGGGAACTCGTATCGGCCTCAGCAACTCGGTTTGTACGCGGAAAAAATAAGGAGATAAGTACCGACTTGAAGTGTTCAATAACCTCCTCGAGATTGTTTTCGAATGAGTGTAACGCGGTTATTCGGAAGGCTGAAGGGTGAAAAATGACGGATTGCTGAAGGCAATCGCGATCTTCTGTTTACGCTCATTTAGACACGAGAGGAACCTTCAAATAAATTTACCACACAATTTGAATCATTGTAACGTCCCAGTAACGGCGCACAATGAACGAGTTAATGCCAGTAAAAGTGACATTAGCCCGATTCTCCTTTCACCAACACATAACTAAAGCCTGGCGTTAATGAAACCGGTTAAAGGCGCTTCAACTCGCCCTTTAACTTAACTGCCCGATCCTCGACGAATTAACCTATTTCACATTCTCCAACCAAACCCAACTCTTGTTTAGTTTCCATCATTTGAAGCTGGAGGAGCTCATTGTCGAACTTCCGTTTCTTGACTTGCAGCTCGTGAAGCTCTTGCTCCGGAGGATTGTTCATACACGCGTTAAACACGATAAAATGTGAACAATAGGTCGCTGAAAGCGAGTTCGTCAAACCGATAAACAATGCAAGGTGGGTATATAAATCCCTGCGTGACGTCACGCCCCCCGCGATTCTTCGGGAAGTTGGTGTGTTGTTACTGTTTCTATGGTTCCGATGTACATCGTTATGTCAAAAATCCATCTACGCAGACTTCAATTTAATGGACTGCCTTTAAGTTGAAGGGCAATTAAGTCAATATGGATAGTTGATGGTGAAAGATACGGTTTGGCTAATAAGATAACGATTTGGCTAATGTCCCCATTACAGTATCGGTTAACAGAATGTTTGATTGTTCATGTGCGACGATTTGTACGGAGTGCAGTAAGAAAAAATCGGTTTAAAGTATCATTTGAAGTATGAAAAAAATGTCGACAGATGTAAAAACGCGTTTTTTTAATACTTTTTCATTTATTATCGAATTTTCGAACAAAAGGAAGCTATTGTTCCAAAATTTTTAAATCTCACTTTCATTCGGCATTAGTGAAGCGCTACTTGAGGTACCTACAAACTACTCGAGGCCTCTATCTGTCATCAGCTACCTGACCGCTTATGGGCGAAAACCGATCGAAATTTCCGTCAAAGGGGCTCGGCCTAGCCAGAGCCGAAATCCGGGTCTCGAAAACAATGGGCCCGTTTAATTTGGGAGACGGCGTTTTGATGCATTGAGTCTTCAGAGGATAATGGCCCTCCGATGAGTTGGGCGCAACTCCGTCCCAGATATCCGAAGGCGTTCTGCTCCTCCCGTCTGCTTCATTGTCCGAAAAATTCGAGTCTGAATATATCAATCCCTCGTCAAGGTTGGTCTGAAGATGGACCAACCTGTTGGAACCCCTTTTTGGCCGGTTTGAGATGCCCGAAATTCATTCCCACGAAGGGTCCTAACGAGAGGGTAACAGTTTGCTTGGAATGGAAACTAATGGAGTTCAAATTCCCTAACCAGTTCAAATTCCCTTCGGAGTAGTTGTCCGAAATTACGAATCTGAAGTTACTTTTAGCAAATTTTCGAAGAAGAGGAAACTTCCGAAAAATTTGTATACCAAAATCCTGAATTCACACCAAAAATCATATGAAAATCATACCAGGGGCATAGCGTCAGGAAAAGCGCAGGAAGCGGCACTTCCCCACAAGAAATGAAGAACGAGGGTATAAGAATAACAAAATATTCAATCAAAAGTAAAACATTCAATTGAAAATTACCTACAGCTACCTACCTTAGATGGTTGCTTTGAATCATGGATGCAATGACTATGACCAGCATGGGCAAAGCCAAGTCATCTAAGAAGAAGAAGAACTTAGCTACCAACATCTGATCGCAGTTGATTGGTTTGGGCTCATTCGATGTCTGGTGATCAATTCTTGAAAATATTTATGATTGAAGATTTGATTTACCAAGTTATTCGACTTGAAGCTACTTTATTAGCTCATCGATGCTACGTGAAGTGTGGCGTTTTCTCACCTGATTATTTCCCCTTTAGAACTCTTGATTAGAAGGGACTTACATTAAATTAAAGTATCCATGAGCACATTTGCCCTACTCAATCGTTTCAGTTCAGTCACTTCCTCATGTCGAAATTATTTATTAACTTCATTTAATTTCACGGCGAGTTAACCCAGTAAAAGTTGACTGACTTCTGAAGTAACGCCCTGCCCATACTACGGACACCGATTTACCAAACAGTCGATTATTATATGAGGACGTGGCGTAACGTTTGCTATCAATCTTCCCCAAGTCCCAACTCGGTCACCAACCACCTCCGGCTATTCACGGCCGGTCACAACTCGACTAGAAGAACTTCCAGTAGGTTTCAAAAAACCAAAAAAAAAAAAAGTCTCAACACTACAAATCAAAGTCGGTGTAGTTAATGGCACCGTTTGAAATGACCGATAAAAATCAAAAGCTGTAAATTATCGATAGTGACTTCGCTTGAACTAGGAACACTAAATTGCCTTTACGTCTCAATAATATCCTGTCTTCGAATCTTTACGAGTCTCCTATGATGAATAATATTAATAGTGTGCTGATGAATTTTTGTAAGATCAAAAAGAAATAGGGGGAGTACAGAAATTTGAATTGAAGATGCCTCCATTTGAGCTGTTCCAATTTATTGATTGCTCAATTATTCAATCCAGCTAAGAACTGTGAATATTATGATTTATCAAGTATAATATATATATGCTATATATTATATATTAATGTGCTATATATTATAGCACAAAATGAAAGTTTGCTAGTATTTATCTAAGTATGAATAAAGTATAGGCGAATTTGAATGAGGTTGTTGTGGTTGAATATAATCAGTAGGTTTCGAATCCAAATAAAGGCTACATTATGACAGTCAGGCCTTCGCGAGGTCCAAATCGAAATTTTTCAAGAGACGAAAACAAACTTCCTTCATCGTGTCCTTTGGGCTCGAGGATTTCAGGTTTAATACCGACCACATTAAGTCATATCCTACCCAATAAGCCCCCTCGAGTCATTTTCAACCTTAATAATGGAACTTAACGAGGTTTGGTGTGTACATTGTCGTTTCGTATATTGAATCAGCCTGAGGACGGTTTGGATACTTCCACTAGCGCCTTTATCTTCCCTTATTCCCCGTAGACCACTAGCGCTCCCGAACTTCCAGATTATCACACATATTTACCAAATTACACCACCTACACTATTCACCCGACACATAATAATAATTCCAGAACATTATTTGCTAATTTATAAATGCCAGTTGGGGTAATATGCCGAGAAAAGGGTAAAAGTACCTTGATTTACCGAACTACGTCATGTGACGCCATATTGCTACCTCCCGAATTCTGATCAAATTCAATTTTATACCTCCCAATGTTAACAACCAGTCTTTCCATATTCTCAATTGTTCTATCATAGTTCTATCACCGATTTCCCGACTTCATTCGTTCACTTATCTTTCCCCGTGCAACCCATACAGGCATAGAATAATAAAATTTTTTGCAAATCAATCTTTCATTGAATCTGAGGAGGATTGTTGTCTAAGTCACACAAACTTCCAATCACTCGAAACGTAAAATGAGATCTGGATTCTCTGCGATGAAATAGTACGCGATCTAGCATCATTCGATGGATTTAGAAAAAAAGATTCTTCAAACGTCAGAAGGCTGGTCGAAACCCCCAAAAAACCGCCTCTGGCTATCGTTGGCAGTTAGGCTGTCTAAACATTGTTACATTTAAAAGAGACCCCCCACTCCCCTCATCGCCAACCTCGACTGTTAGTATAACTGACGGCCCTTGGATAAATATTAGTCGGAGCGAGCCAAAACTTGGTGCTAGTAAAGTGCGAGGAGCTGCTTCCACCGCCGTATTTTCTCCGTTTGAGCCGTCTGCCTCCCCAGACTCTGAAAATTGAGGGTTCCAACGGTTTTAAAAATAACCGGCTACTGACCCACAGCTAACTGGAGTGGGTGTGGTCCGCCCCGCGAATAGGTCCGATTCCGGTGGCCTTGGGCCGTATGGGTGGAGGGGGGGGGGAGTGGTGACACTGATCGAAATTATTGTCAACTTTTGGCTTGACTCGTTCGAGTAAAATCAGTAATTTCTACAAAATCTTGTGAGTTTTATGGTTAAAAAAAAAAAAAAAAAAATGAAAAAATCAAAACAACGTAACCAGGAAATTGCAGTTGGATGTGAATCAGAAGAGTAGGTTCAACTGCGTCTAACATTACTGTTCATAAATTTATGAACGTATTACTTCATAGTTTTATTCTACCGGTTATTTATATCGTACATTTATTCACACATTTATGAGTCAATTAAATGAATTCTGGGCAATGCGAGGGACACTCCATGTTTTTCTTTTAGAAACTGGGAGACGGAGGAATTTGGTTCTCTTGGGGGATTCTAATGTAAGGTTTCTTCTGAATGGCTCCTTCCTGGATGAAAACGGCGTTTGAGTAAGCGAACCAAAACTGGTACATTCCAGTTGTGACTGAGGGTTGCCCAGTGTCAAGCCAATGCGACTAAACTTGACTGGAGAAAACCTATAAATGGTCGACGCAAATTGTATACAAATACTAGTTTTCTTACAGAGCTACAAGAAGTTATCAAAATCAATGGTCCTCGGTAGTTCATGAGCGTTTTGAACGGAACCTAAACCGTGTTTTGAATTTGCCTGACGGTATAACGCATCCCTGAATAGAGAGAAAAAAAGAAAAAAAAACAGTTAGGTACCTACGTAGTTTTTGCATTACACAGAACACTCGATTTCACATTCATTTCTAGCGAATTTTCAAAGAAAAGGAAGCTGCTGTTCTCGGTCCAAAGTTTTTCAAACTCGAATTTTCGAAAAGATTCCATACTACTATGTGTCATTCTAGACGATAACTCTCGATATAATGGTGATAAAAAGTTCAAATTTGCACAAAACATCAGTCTTGACAACCGAAAGGCCATTCAAAGGGCGTTACCAATAAATTCCCAAAATGGAACAGGCTGACAAGTGAAACCTCATTTTACATCGAGTACGATGGTGAAGTCCGAATTGCGATATCTCATTCCGTTCTCAAACTGGAACACTGGAGTAAGATGCCGAAAACGAGATGATGAAATAATTTTGGTTTAGTATGGTAGAAAATCTCAATGATTGGCTAGTTCAGCCATTTAATTAGTGGGTGGAAATGGGCAAATTTTAGTTAGAGGTAGAATGCTAAAAATTATTTACACAATAATTTGCAGGTTTTCTAGGGTCAGACAACAAGAAGGGTGGAAAATGCCTTGATCTACCAAACCAATCAATTAATATGGAATTGTCGGTGTTCAAGTATTATCAATTAATTCGTACTTATAACCTCAGGGATGCTTATTTGTCCGCATGCATCACAGACATGATAGAAGGAACTGAATAGCTTCATACTTAAATACCTATAAGTACCCAATAAGTTTAAGATTGCCCATGTTTGAATGAGAGTTCCAAACATCATTATTTCTTCGAAAATTTGCTCTTATAGCCATGATGCATGCCTGGATTGTTTTCTTCTTTTATTTCACACCTGCAATGTGTAATCGTTACTCCCGGAATAATAATTTACACATTTTTTGTGTAAATGTTTGTGTTTTTACAGCTTTACTTCTTCTGTGTAACTGTTGGCTTGAATGGGGGTGTAAGGGCTTTAATTCTCAAAATCTTTCAAGACAGTTAGTTTCCTGGTTTTGCAGAATCCTCGGATTGTAATTGCTAATTTGACTAACCTTTATAGGTGAGATTGGCCCTTGTAAGATCACTTAAGTGAGCAGATAGTGAACGATTTGAGACAAGCCTGCTAAAAGCAAAACGGCTCGGGAGGTCTGCCCCATCATTAACAATGCCATCCGGTCACTGCGATAGGAAATCAAAACGAGGTTCGAACCGCCGTCCGTATTGGACTTGATTGGGTGAACGACTTTCGAGCGTGGAGGCGACTTAGAATTGACGATTTTCGAAGTCGAGGACTGACATCCGGTTCTGGTGGAATTCACCATTTGTACCCACGATCGTTGTCCTTCCTTATGTATTTCGTGTTGCCTGATGGTGGATGTGATCGTGTTTCGTTGCGTATCACGTGACTGGTATAACATGCCGTTTCCAGTCAATAGTTGATATTATCTACGTGATGTATTCACAACCTCTTACAAGCGCACGAGTCAGTGGATTGCACGGATTACGCTGCAAGGCAATTGTTAGCTCTGAGCGTTGAAAATTCTGCAAATAACGTTCGCACGAGGAAGGAATGATCCCACGTGTTCTTTTCAAGGTGCACGTCCAACTGGTCTTGTTCATACAAATAAGCCCTGGCATACATAATACATGAAATGAATCAGCACACTCGTACGTAATGATGTGAACAACGATGGTAGCAACTCCACCGTATTTAGTCTCTGACAATGGTTCGGATGCACCGTTTAATTCGATAACTTCCCTGATAAGTCGAGTTTGTCAAACACGTTTTCTTAAGGATAACTCCAGAAAAGGTGCAGTGGGCACGGTTGGCTGTTGAATATGATTATAATAGTCTCCTTTGATAATGAAGGGGAGCAATTAAAGAGGTTGAAAGAGACAAGAGGGATTGTTTAGATCGTATTAGCGTGGGATCGGCACGACGGTATCGGCGTCCGGAGCGTAAACGCGGTAGATTTGCGCCCAACGGGAGTGAGAGAGAAGGACAATTATCGCGAGACAACAGGTTCGTTCTCCGTGCGTTCCCGATTGCAATCTCACGAGAAATTCCGCGTGCGTGCACGCATCCTGAGTGCGGGGATTCCGTTTGAGTCGGTTCGGGACAAACAAAAGTAAGAACTCACTAAGCACAGCGCAATGCGCTAGGAATGGGTAATAGTTCAGATCTCCATCATATGACCAGTGTCCAGGAGAGCTTCCAGAACACCACCGTCGGAAGCCCATTCCAATTAGTTGCTATTGCATTAAATCCCTACTAAACTTGTTTCAATCGAAAGTATATTTTTAAAAAAAGTTCCAGTCATGCAGCATGGCTTTAAGAGCGAATTTTTGATGAAGTACCTGTTTGTCAGGTTTTGAACATCTCATTCCAATATGGGCAATCCTAAACTAAGTTGGATAACACTGGTCTACAGAAAGAAATTCGCTAAAAGGGACCTGAAAGTTGCCAGCCTCATTTTATCGTGCTGAATCCGAATCCGCTGTCCGGTTTTTTTTTTTCGGTTGGGCCATTTTTTCGATTTGTTGACGTTTTTATGATTTTTTACGGTGTATTTTTCTGGTCATCACAAACTTAGTACAAAAAAATTAAAATGGAGCTAGATTTGTTCGATAGTTTATGCTGAATCCAAATATGACCCCAATTTCTTTTCCACATTGATCGAAACCCTCCAAATCCCCCAAAAACCGACAGAAAAACTGCAAAAATAGAGTTTTTCGTCTATTTTTCACTTACATTTTCGTTTTTGTTTACTCCAATGGACCTGACCAAAATAATCGAGGGCAACCATTCGAAAGATGACACTCTCTTGCGTCGAATGAGACCAACTGAACTCTCAAAAGTTACAATTAGCGACGTTACGATTTTTTAACTCTTAATAAATGGAATTACTTTTAGCGAAACATGGTGAAATGTCCTCGAAATTCGTAATTAAATGGGATCTCCTGTATCTGTGAATTTGTCTTCAGAATCCGCACTCATTCTGAAGACAAATTCACAGAGACAGGAGATCGAATTACAAATTATACAAACAAATCCGAAATTTGGATCAAAAGGGGCATATCCTAATGATAATTAGCTGTATCCCCTTGGTTTTCGAGATTGGCTGATCATGTTTTGTGATATCATGTCTAGTGCCTCAATAAGCTATACTAAATATCAAAAACAGCTAACAACTAAATTTCAATTCCAATCAATAACTCCCTAGACGTTTTTATCACTTTCTGAATTTTTTTCGGAAGTTTTGAAAGTAAGCTCCTCAATTGTTGGGCCGAAGATCAAAGGTAACATTAACACCTTCGTTGCAATGTCACATGAGAGCGAGAAAGATAGACAGGTAAGTTCATGTTTTCCAAGTTCATTCACCTGTTTTATTCCAAGGGGCGAATGGGGGCAGCTAATTCTGTAGATGTTAACAAAACATCTTATCTTTGAATCAAAGATCCACAAAAGTTGTAGGACAAATTGAAATTTTGATTATTCGTTTAAATTTAAACTTTCATTATTTAGGTACTTTTTTTTTAGTATCTATGTATTTTTTTCCAAATTTTTCACTTTTGTTGAACGTTGAGTCAAAAGAAGAAACTACAAGAGAGTTCGTTCAGTTTTTGGCAGAGAGAATTCCCTAGCGAAGATTCGCTATTCTTCATATCCCAACGATTGCTTACGGGCCTTTGAGCGAAGTTAGCACCCTGAAAATCAAGAGATGTCCCCAGAAGGTAACTAACACAATGTCATCCCCAGAAGGTAACTAACACATATTGGCAGCAAGCAACTCAGGGCGATTCTGGGCCACTGTGCGTCGCTCAGTGTTTATTCTCAGAGCCCGGTCAACTGATTTTAAGATGATTAATCCTCCTTACTGTGCTTTGACCTCCTCCCCATCGCATCATCGCTGTTATTTGACTCCCCCTCTATCTCATCACCACCGCCACCACATCCCCCCGCCCGCTTATCATCACCTCCCCCCCCCCCTCATCACGGGGCCACCTAGGTACCACTTCATCACGGTTCTGTGACCTTCCCCCCCCCCCTTCTTCTCCAACCCCCTTTCCATCACCTCCTGTCGGTTCTGTGACCTCCTCCCCTTCATCAACAACCCCTTCCAACACCTCCTCACGGTTCTGTGACCACCGCCGCATTCTTCTCCACCCCCACTCTTCCATCACCTCCTCACGGTTCTGTGACCTCCTCCTCTTCATCCCCCCCCCCTCCATCAACTCCTCACGGTGTTAACGGCATCTCCGAGTTATGAGAGATTCCATTTCACCGTGAGATTGAAGTTGGGAGTAGTGTAATTTGTCATATCTTAATTCACAAAAGGAGTAGGTATGGCCAACAAAATAGATTTTGAGGTTATGGTATCAATGGAATCGTCTCGCCAATAACCTTCCGAATAAGGGGTTTTTGTCCTATCTAAGCGAAAACATGTTTAAAAATGAGAAAAAACTCAAGAAATACGTTAGGTTCCGTACTTTACCTTTTGTACACATGGGATCTACCCGTACTAGAAGTCACAACTGTTGTTACTTTTGCAGATGACCCGGCAATTCTTTCTGTTGGAAAATATATTAAAACCGCCACCCACGAATTACAATGACAGAAGGTTCCAAATGTACAGGAAGTAATGCAAACCGGTGCTTTGTCCCAGAAAAAGGAAGAGTTTTGATGAAACCGTAAGCAGTGTACTATCTGATAAGTGAAACCAGGGAGACAATTCGTGTTTGTCTCAAATTTTTCTTCAATACTTTTGTTGTGTCCAAAAAATGCGTACAAGTGAAATTCGTGAATTCAATTGGTGGTTTTGGGGAGTTTTAGGGAGGAAATTGCCCATAAATTCCCAAAATGAAACACCCTGACCAGTGACCCCTCATCTTATTGGTTTTTTTTTAAATGCTGAACACGATGGTGAATGTATTATATTCCTTTAGGGCCAGTCATGATCTGTCTGCCCATGGATATAATTATTATTATTATTCGAAAATCGAATTTTTCGACTTTTCACACTCCTATTCTTGAGGTGCGATTTATTAATTTTGTCAGAAATTGATTTTCATTTCTCTTTAATAAATTTTTTTTCAACTTCTTCATCCACCTAAGATTTTATTCAGTTTCACTGACTAGAATTTTTCGATCGTCACCGTCAACAATGATTCGAGCTTTCGAGTCGTGTTTCGAAATTCCACCAGTTGCGTGCGGAGGCATTAATATTTCTGAACAAACTAAACCGAATGTTGACTTCCCACTCTGATTCATGAGTCAGAATATTGTTTTCATTAACGGATACGCACGGATCAACATAATGTGGTAGATGAGGGTTTTTGGTTACAATAACACGAAAAGATCACGCCTAGTGTATAAATCACGCACTGAACGATTCTTCTTTCACAATGCACAATTACAACTCAGGCTCTTCTTGTTTGATTAGCAACGCACGGATAATTTCCTTCTTCAAGCTCCAGACCAGTATTGGTACGCCGTCTAATGCCCAGTTCTGTACAGTTCGACGTAATTCCAGACTTAAGCCATTTTTATTGCCCTTGTATCAGTAGGTAAATAATTGTGTGCTCATAATCAATAATTAGTTTATTGGCCGTGGGTCCTCAAGAGAACTTGAATCAAACGATAGCAACAAGTTTCTCCGCCCCACACGACCGATATCTCATTTTGTCCAAATAGCAGTCTCTCGAAAACCATTTCGACAATTTAGACCTAAAAACTGGAAAACTCGCCGAAACTCCAAAATTCAGGTCAACATCGACGCAGTTCACCTGACGGAGCGAGTTTACCCCAGAATTTTTTGAGCCCCGCCAGCGGCTCAAAAGTTGATGACAGACACAGGAAGGTTGCATCGGCTGATTCTTTACTGACTTCAGCACAATCGAACAGCAGTTTGCACGAAAAAAGTGCGACGTTCAGCGATGTTGACGAACCGTAACTGATAAACATTTTTCGAAAAAAAAAGGATTTATATCATTTTGGTCTATCGGACGGCGAATACCACAATATTATCAGAGCTTCGGACCCGTTGATTTGTGAGTTTTGCCGCTTACTGACTACGAATAAGCGTGAAATTAAAATGCTGAGGTAGAAATGCCGTAAAGTCGTAAGCCGTAAAAAAAGAAATTTGAAGTACGCATTTTATCACTTATACGAAGACTCAAAAATTACTGTCGAAGAGAGAGAACTAGGTAATTCCCGATCACCAGTTTGGTTTCAGGGAGAACCACTCTACCATCGATCAAGTGCATCGTATCACTGATAGAATTGAAAATTTTTTAGAAAGGAAAATGGTTTGCGCAGGCACCTTCTTGGACGTTTCTCAAGCTTTTGACAAAGTCTGGCACCAAGGGCTTGAATACAAACTTGAGAGAGATCTACCAAAGCAATCCTACTTCCTAAAATCATATCTCGCTGAGAGAAACTTAAGAGTGAAACATGAGTGAGAGTATTCCAGTCTCAAGTAAATAAGGGCAGGCGTTCCGCAAGGTAGCGTGATAGGCCCCATGCGAAATACGTCGGGACCAACGCCTTGCACGTCCTGCACAAAAGGATTTGCCACCACAAAACATTACATGTGACTCAAAGTCTCTTTTTATTACCACTTTAACTCCCGTAACTCCACAAATTCTCTACATTTATATACGAGTATATCATTAAATCAAATTTATAACTAAGATCAATCCAATTCATCGACGCCGCCCCAAGCGACGGTGCACATCGATTCGAACTGCACGATGTCTTCTTCATCTTATCGCTTTTGATATTTCCATATTTATATCGCCCTATAAAAAGAGAAACTTCCAAAATAGTTACAGGCGCGTGAACATCAACGGTTGTCCGGAATATCGTGGTTTTACAAGCGAGTTGATGAATCGATATCCATATTATATGAGATGGAATAAGAGATTCGTCTGGGCGCTAGCTGGCGACATAAAACTACTCAATCTAGACGAGCTGGTTATCGCTCGGCAAAATAGTCATAAATAACTAGGAAATACACGGAAAATTTTAGGAATTTTCAAAAACCATCTCTTCGTTACAAAACCTGATTTATGCCCCTCAACATCTTCATTTGAGGCGTCATAATTTATCACTCTACGATCAGAACCACTTACTTGATTTATTTCGTGTCTATTGGGGATATTGGATCTTGAATCACTTGATTATAAGATGATGAGCTCGGAAATATGATTAATAGTTTGAAAAGACTGGTATGAAACGATTTCGTCGGGCTAACCCCTCACTGCATTCTAATTTTGAATACAGTATATCGAATAGACGAGTAGTTGAATAGAGTCGTATGGATGACTACTGGCAAGCAGCCCGTCGCTTCTGCCCATCCTACCCCTACACAGTCTATCTGCAACCTGAAACAAAGAATCGTCGCTTCTGGCTTTACTGCCCCTGGCTACATTTTACATAGAACCAGTTATTTTTTCTAAAATTCGCTCTTATTGTCATGCTGCATTTTTGCCACGATTTCGTCACGAGAGATTTAGCGTGAGTTCGTACCAACTCAAACTCTGTATCGCTCAAGCGCGAATCCTACCAACATCTTGCCACACGGAAGGACCTTCCGCTCAGACCAGAAACAACCTTTTGAACACGAAAAAATACGCCTTTGAAAAACTTGACCTTCGTCTTTTCAACGAAAATAGTTTTCTCCCAGTTGGAACCGAAGCAGAAGTTATTATTGAGGTCGCATTGATTGTCTTTACGTGATCCGCGGAGCTCCCGGGTCCCCGAGCCAGAAGGTCGAAAAGGGACTCAAACTCCCGAAGCGTTATTCCTATTTTGATTTCACTATCACGATTTTGAAAAGCACGTTTCCCAATACTCGATCGCCCCTCGTCTATTGTTCACTTGTTCGAAATCGTGAGTTTTTGCCTTATTTTTTTTTAATCTTGTGTACTCCCTTCAGGCTTCTGGTAATCGTGGAAGGTAGCTCCAGTATCTACTACCAACAATCACCCGAGCGTTGCTCCTATCACAGTGGAGTATCATCAGACGATATCACCGCCAATCAATTCTTAGTCGTAAACTACTTCAACAAGGCACGAATAATTTCAAAACTAAAATCATTCCAAGTTCTATTACACGACACACATTCACCACTTCTACATTTCTACAAATTCCCCAATGGCGACCCAAAATCTCAGAGATTCATCTAAATCTACCTCATTTGGTGCCAAATCTTCGATTTAACCGGGCTTTTCCAGCATTCCAAGCAGTATGAACCAAGTTTAGGTGTTCAAATTAACGCATTGAGGACGCTTTGAACATTTTGTATTATTCGCCACTCAAATTCCAAATATACCTACACTTTTCAAATTCGTAACGTCACCATGTTGAATTTGTCGTAAATAATTGTGACATTTCGACTTGATATGCATCAGATGAATCAACCTGAATGGGCGTCATCATCAGAGAAGAGCATGGCAAACAACAACAACAAAAACATCCTTCGAACCCAACTTTCTTGTAATTCAATTTTATTTTTATTTTCCCAAGAGCAAATTAGATACCAACATTTTCTCACGGTGAACATCATTATAAAGTTAGTAGTGGCGGCGTCGTGGTATCCTTGATTTTTCTCCATAATGCAGGAGGGCACTAATTAGCTTTTGCCGCGGCGTTTATGTAACCTGATGATCAAGAAATTCCCTTCGGGGTTTCGGTGGACCTTCACGCTTTGAGCCCTTTCGTTTGATTGAGCTATCACGTCTATTTCCTCTTAATCGACCTTTAAACGTCAAGCTCTTTCTCACTCAAATTTATTGTTAAAACCTGAATCCCAAGTGAAACTTTTGTGTTCGTTATATGTTGGTTGTGTTAATCACTTAGGAAACGCACGGGCTGAACACTCTTCTCTATAAAAACTTAGGTACCTGATGGTCCTATGTTTAAAATGAAAATTACCACGGTCCAAAATTTTAGGACTAGCTCTTCCGGATATAGTTATATTGTAGCGCTATTAGGGCAGGCTGTTTTATATGCATCTGTGCACCTGCACTGATGTTGCCAAAGGCGTTAAAAATTGAGTGGACTGTATCTTTAAAATTTAAAGATTTATTGTAACTGTAATGTAACTGTAATTGGAATCTGACCAGGAAACCAAGCTGAATTGGGTGGTTAAAATTATAATCACCGAGGATTCCCCTAAAATACAGGAAGTTTGATAAAGGGAGGACCATATATACAGCAGTGGCCCCAGGGAAAAATGATGAAATTTCTGCACTGGTCTTATGCGTCAAACCGTGTCTATATTTCTTGAATATCCAGTTGATTTTTGTTCAACTGTATTAGATGTGTCCCAGCAGTAGTCCATCACATTGGACCATTTGATACTGAAATACGCCCAAATGGGAATTATTCTCTTCTGGTCCACTATCCAAAATTCAGTCGCATATTTCGGGATATCAGAGTAGACTGCCCTCAAGATGTTACTGCAAATCATATTGGATAATTTCGTTTACCCAATGGGCCGTTTGTTAACATAGGGAGGGTTAAGAAAAATACAAAAATAAACCAAATAGACAGAAAAAGAAGAATTTGAGTGAAATCCAATAAGCCGATCTATAAGCAAAGTGGTAATAAACGCATCGTTTAATTTTTGAACACGAAATTGAATGAGCTGCCATTAAAAAAGACTTCAAACCCAATTTTGAGCTTGTCTTTGTTTATTTACCAGTCAAGAAACCGCAGTCAAACAAGGTAAAACAAGGTCCGTTCGAATTTCAAAAGAGTCGAAACTTCATCGATCATTCCATAGCCGGCGGACACGGACTAATTTGCGCGAGTTTGTACTCGTAATCATTTGGGTATTGCCTCCGAAGAACGCTGTTGTGTATCTCTGAAGGCGGAGAGCAAACAAACATTTTTCGCCTACAAATAAGGAGCAAGTGACGAGGAACAACCAATTTTTCAATAGATGTCCTTTGTTATCGGGTTTCTGGGACTTGATAAACGGAACGTTGGGACAGTATCAGACACATTAAAATTTTACGCTTATAACGACCTCCGATGAAGTCCATGCGTAAAGCGAAGACGTTGTCAAGAGCGTTAATCGTATTATAATAAATCAAGATGGTAACACCTCGAATGGCATTTTACGTCATTAAGACGTATGCACCAACATTATGCACGAGATAAGTGTGGGATATGCGAGTAGGTTGTTCCCGTTATGAGGGAAATTTTCCCTATACTGCAGTTGCATCTGTGGGGTTGGCCGGACTGGAGTGATACACAAGACGGGAGCACCATATCACCCGGCGCAAATTATCTGATAGGAATAGCAACGAATGTACCACGTTTTTCCGGTAAATAAATAAAATGCGATTTTTCCAGTTTGGAGTTTAATTTAAAGTGTTTCCCAATCCAACACTAAGATTGACAATTAGTAACCGCCCCGAACGAGGGTTCTTGAAATTTGTATTTCAATATTGAATTACGTTTAATTCCTTTCTACGAACTTTGGGATTTATTCTTACACATGTTACTTGATAGGATTTGTTACAAGTAGTAAATAACGAGATATTGTGAAATTCTGAAGGAAACATCACAAAGTGTGGGTTCGTATCTTTAAAATTACAACTGTTTTAATTTCAAGAAATTATTTGTTTTACGATTGAACATTGGTATGAAAAGAATAGGGTTTCTAAGCATGAATAATTCATCACCCATAGATGTTCTCGGTCTTTCGTTATGTGCAGTAAAAACACGAACTAAACACCAACTGCCGATAATCCTAGACTGACCAATGCAGTGATAAATAAGGCTAAGTTCCCATACAATTAACCCAACTTGCCTAATTCGCCCGTAATAAAACGCCTTCGAAACTGTAATAATATTCTCAACAGTTCTCAAAAAACGACCGGTTTCAAGGATTTATCGGGACGGCAAGAGCGCGGGGCGAGGCAACGCCTACAGCGCCTAAAGAGTTATCGGAGCGCCCTTGTTAACCCTTGAAAACCCATAGTGTTCGGTTAATACGAGAGCCGGTTTTAAAAACTGTTATTAACCGACGGATTTGTCAGGAAACTGGGAAAAATCGTGTGTCACGTACGCCGCACAAATCACTTAACGAATCGTGGAAAACCGGTTGTTTGAAGGTTTCCAGGGTCAGACGAGGGGCAATACTTCATCATAGGTGGTGGGCACGAGTGGGTAATTGAATCAGGTCTAGAGCTGCCTACCAATCACTGGTGAATTGAATCAATCGGGAGCAATAGCTCTTCGATATTCGAGATAATAAACAATGCGTACAATAGCAGTAATTTCAGGAGTAACAGTTCAACAACAGTGCTTGATTTAAACGGAACACCTTAGGGGAATTAAAAAATATCCTCAAGAGTCCACCCCTTAGTATTTTCAACACAGTATAGTCAAACGTGTCGACTAGGGAGGTGAGATAGTATTTCCAAGTCAAATTCAAGATTTTCCAAACCAAATTCAAGATTCTCTATGTTAATAGCACAGATTGTGCCAGTTACGTCGAGGAGATGATGAAGCTTCCTGACGCTATAGCTGGCAATGACTTCTGGCATGATTTTTTGTAAGCAATGTTGTTCTGATAAGTAAGAGGTTGTTGTGAACTGTTGGGGCCTAACAACTTTGGTTTCTTATTCATCAGGGAGAGTATCTCAATTATTCTTTTCTGCTAAATAAGCTTATATAGTTTATTTCTCTGCTTTAATCTCACTTACCACATTTCAAATCATGGTACAAACATTATGGCTCAATGGAATGTAAATGAATTGGTTTGAAAAAAAATATATTGAGTGTGGTTTGGAAAATCTTGAATTTAGCATGGAAAGTCTTGAATTTGGTTTGGAAAATCTTGAATTTGACTTTGAAATGCTAATCAATACACTTGAAATGCATAAGGTATACACGTCGAGTTACGTGGATCAAGTCGTCAAATTGTTGACAGTTCTATGTAAAAGGTCATCCATGTCCCGACCCCAATTACCCATCAAACTTAGGCCAGATTGGAAGATAACTACCTGCAAATTTCAGATTGTTTTGAACATTCTTTCGACGTTCCTGGTAGAGAGTTAATTCAACCGAGTCAGACGCGATCAGTATTCAGGACTTTTTTGAATATTATGAGGTGAATGAGCTGTAGCTCCTCAGGTTTTGACACGAGTCAGAAATGTCTCAAATTGCAGGTTCTAGTCCAGAACAAGTTTTAGACGGTGGTCTCCAAGACCAAAATCTTGGTAGGGCAATGACTGAAGCAAATAGAATACCGGGTGAATAACAAATGTAGTAAGAGTCTCATGGGTGATATTGTCAAGAAGAAGTTCGAAGAAAATTAATTAATTCTCATCTGAATGATCAGCATCATCCACATACTTCGGTAATTCTTCGAGATTATTTGGGTCAAGAGGTGCAGGCACTTTTCGAACTCTGTCGTGATCATATTAAAATTTAATATGATCAATTCAAATCGTATCTACAAATTTTGTCGATACAATTTGAATTGAATGATTTAAGAAGACACCTGTCACCACCTAGAGCTTGTATTACTTGCAAGCTTATACTTATACACAACTAGCAGAGTCAACGTGATAGGAATGATGCAGTAACACATACTCGTATTTTGTGAAGGCATCAATAAAACTGCTGACAGCTTTTCAAGATGCAAGCATGTTCGTTCAAAAGTCATAATTTTTATGGAATATGGACCACGTGTGATTACGAAACATTTTGTTGAAATTACAAGAATTTTCATCTATTCATGTGTTATTAATAAAGACCGGATTTCTATGCAGCATAGATGCCACGAATATGCCATACAATATGCAGTAAAAACTAATGAAACACGCGGCAAACATGCATGAAAAAATATTGTAAAATTCGAGAAATAAAGTTTCAGAACTTGGAAAAAACCACTCTACCAGTAAGTTTCACTAAGGAATGATCTTAATGAAATTATCATTTCGTAAAAATGTTTTGTAATTGCTGCTTTTACAAAACATTTGTTTTACTAAGTATTTACAACTTTTTGCAACTTTCACACTATTCGTACATGTATGTATAACAAAATCTCACAGTCGGTGACAATGACTACTCGTGTTACTTTCACCATATTATTATTTTGCAGTAACACGATTGGGAATATCCACAGTTGGAAGTGAGAATCTTTCAACTTTCCCGTACCTACCTCTTTCAATAATTGAATTTATAATTATAATTATAATTTATATTATAATTTATAATTTATAATTATAATTTATATTATAATTTATAATTATTATAATCAACCTTATCTGGCTCAAGTTATACTATTTTCATGGCATAGAAATAATTGTCCATCTTTTTCATCTTCTTTACAGATTTTTCAATTTTTCGTAATTAATATTTACAAAAGTACACATTTCAAGGTTGTCGTGGATGACGTTATGAGGACGGTCCGAGAGAGTGTGTTTGTAGACAGAAAAGACCGCTCCGCATCAACCGATGTAACTGGAGCAAATTTAAAATAATTTATTATTATTGCTTAAAATAACCGGGCGAGAATGCTTTTTCAGTTGACTGGGTACATCGTCTCCCATTATAATCTTCCTAACGTTCTTTAATATTTCTAGACCAATATTTTTCTGGTAGAGTGTGGTATCGTCTCCCATTATAATCTTCCTAACGTTCTTTAATATTTCTAGACCAATATTTTTCTGGTAGAGTGTGGACCACTTCTCTTGTAATTTGGTCCCATGTGTACCAGGAATTGCCTGAATTTGTACAACTTTGAGTCAACTTGTCTCAACTCATCAATACCTTCCTGTAACCTAGTTATTGTTAGGTGGGCTTTGATGAAGGCTAAGCCGTGAGAAACGCGGGGATTTCCGACCAAATCCAAGACTTTTCTAACACTTTGTGACCCTTCTCAAGTAATCAAAATCAATCTCTCCGTCTGATTTTGGTACTTTGGAAACTTATTTCATTTTTTGCCGTCACCAAAAATTGTCAAATGTTATTAAATATAGGTATATAAAATAAAATATGCAGCATTACGATTTCCCCCCCGAATATGCAAGAATGTGCAGCAACAGTCCGAACATGCAAAAATGTGCAGAAAAAATTCCAACCTGAGCATCTACAGAAGGCAACTCGGATAAAGGAAGAATTTGCGCTCACTTTACATGAAGCGAAATGGATATGCAACTGCATAGAAATCCGGTCTTTAGTTATTACTCAGCTCTTAATTAATTGCCCGTAAAACTTATTTTTTCTTCCTGAAATTCCTGGGATTAATTGGCGATACCGTGCGGTCTTTTTCCATTTCCGAATCAGACACGGTCCGGTCCGCATCTCCGGCCCGTTTCCACGGTCCGCTCTTCGAATGGAATCTTCCTGGGCGGAAACGAGGAGACATTACGCATTCGAAACACCAATCGGAGCAGCAGGTGGGTTCGAGCGTTAATGAAAAGGTTCTTTTTTCGACCGATCAGTTGGAAACAGTTCTGGATGAGGGCGCGGAGGTTAAACGTTTCCGAGCCCTCGGTGGGGAATGCGCGCTAAGAGGATGATTAGCGGTTAGAGTTACAGTAAGTAGAGTCCATTTAGAGCTTCGGGATCGGCTGGCCTGAAGGTAACTTGAGAATCGTTCGAAGGAGAAAAATAAAACGAACAAGAAGGTGCTGGGCGAGCTTGACCTGACGTAAGTGGTAGACTGACCTCAGTAGGTTAAGTCGTAACTGATTTTTTTAATTTCTTCGTTTGATTTTTCGTGTTTTTCATCAGTAAATGGTGAATACTTCCAGTAATCATGAATTCCGTGAAACTACAAGGCAAAACGTCTACACACACGTGGTTCCACGTGGTCAAGAATTGGTGGCTCATACGATACTGCTGTTTTTTGTCCATAAGGGCCAAATCAGCACCAGGCTCCAGGCACTGCTTACCCAGTGATTACCTATGTTGTCATTCACGTAATTGTGTACTGATTACAAAATAGCAAATAAATTACAAACATCGGGTAGGTACAAACCTTGGCGCCAAATATTTATGTTGGCAGCAGTGACACACTAACTAATGGGCCAACCTGTCAAACGTGTGAACACAAAGCCTCAGTTACAGACCGCCATTTGTTATGATACGATGAGGTAAGTTCTGATGGTCTTACAACTACTGTGGTTTTTGAACAACTTCAAAACTTTGAGTTTAGAGTTGAAAGACTCTAAAGACAGATTTAAACTCTGAAGACTCTAAATTTTTGCATGCTATTTGAAATGGAATCTCTTTGCTAGTTTCTTCTTTCAATTCATTATATTAGAAATGTTTTTGTCCTCTGACAAAAATTCGTAGGTTTCGAGTAAATAAACAATTAAAGAACCAGATAATGGGGCAACTGTGCACAGATTTCAAAGGACCAGTATACGCATCCACTTAAATGCGTACAGTTGCCCCTTATAACAATATACCTACGCTTGTACCTTTTTTTCTTCCATCGTAGAATTCTTTTGTTATTTTGTCCTTTCTACCTCTATTCTGTAGATGTTTTTTACTTTTCTAATATTAGGATTTTTTTAACTGCAAAAGATTGCTTAAAACCTATTCATTTCGAAGAAAAAATTAAAGATTCAAAATTATTTAAGAAACTGTATTGGGCAGGTCAGTATATTTTCCAACAACTGTAAAATTTTCAAATTGCTAAGTTGTTTTATAAACCATCTGCAGTGTTTCGTGCTAACTGTGCGTATACTTGCCCCCACCTACCCTAATCAACTTAAGGTTCTAAGTAAGTTTCCGACGTTGTACGATAACGCAGTTACAATCATTTTCAACTTCTACGCCACAACTTCTCTTGAAATAATCTGTCATGATTGCTGATGGAATGCAGAAGACAGCATCGAGTTCTCCGGGTGATGAATGATACGTGTTACGTTTTTTTCCCCGCTCGTTGTTCGATTCGTCACGGCTAGTCAAAAGCAAGGCCAACAATTGTCCGGATTACACCGAGATCAAGTAGTCGGTCAATATTTGAGATGTTCATTAAGTAACGATAACATGCTGAAATGCGAATGCTTTGCGGCTAATAAATTATTGTTATAAATGATGAGTGAAATATTCATTTTCCGGAATAAGTAGCGGTAAAGGACATCGTCGAGGACCACCTGGTGGGCTTGTCACTAGCCCCTAGTGAATAATGTAAATGACAATTATTACGATGTTGAGGGTTACGGGGGTTGTCCCTTAATCATTACGCTCTCTCTCCCCTCTCCACCCCTCGCCGCAACTACTACATTTAAATTGTGGGTTAATGTGGATGTGAAGGTGTAGGTGGGTGAGAAAGGGGAAGGCGGACGGGTGTGGGTGGTTTTGGGGGGTGGCGGGGGTTGTCCCGTAATCATTACGCTCTCTCTCTCTCTCCCCTCGCCACAACTACTTGAATTAAAACTGTGGGTGAATGTGACTGTGGAGGTGGGTGATAAAGGGGAAGGCGGACAGGTGTGGGTGGTTGTGGGGGGAGGCGGGGGTTGTCTATTACGCTCCCCCGCTCACTCGTCCCCCCGCCCCACACACCAATATTCGTTTAAATTTAAATTGTGGGTGAATGTGAATTGGAAGTGGGTGGAAAGTGGGGGAAAGCGGACAGGTGTGGGTGGACGCAGAGGGGGGGTGGAATGATCTTCACGACTCCCCCCCCACCCCCCTTTTCGGCACTCCCACCGCCGTTCCACGAATATTACGAATCCAACGTAATCTTGAACATTTTCCAAAGAGCGCTACAACCTGGTTTCATCGCCAAATTCTATAAATTCTTGACACAACGGTTAATTATCTTCTTTGGGCGGATTTCCCTTGTGTCTGTATCACTAAGTGGTAGATTGATTATTATTATTTAAAGTACGCAGATTTTGAATGTATGTTATCTCCTCGTCAACAAATTTCATTTCAGCTGGGCCAGTTTGAAAATGGACCCGACAGGCTGCCTCTCGATTCACTCTCATGTTGACGATTTTCGATCTGCTCCAACTTTGAGCCGTCATTGTGAACGAACGGCTGGTCGTGCAATGCTCCGGATGGTCTTAACAAATTCTAAAAAATAAACTGTATCCAAATATGAAATACAAAATACACCGTTACATCTGAATTTTTTGAGTTTTGAAATTTTCAAAATTCGTTTGAACTTCCCCTTGACCTAAGGTTATGAAACGTTTCGAGGATCTTTGTTGGGTTGGTTGGAACCTGTAACAAAATTTTGACATTTTAGCTCAAAGCTAACTGGGCAACGTGCCGCGGACAGCGTACGGTGTACGGCGGACGTACGGATTTTTTTTTTTTTTTTTTTCGATTTTCTGAATCTACGTATCTTGAAACGTAAACCAACAAATTGTTTCATGGGGTTAAAAAAATTTTTTCTTTGGGCGATTCCAATGGTTCATTATCGAAGATAATAAACCAAAAATCGACTATTTCCACTGATATGTGAGTACACTGTTAGACCGGTTACGGTAAAGTAGGTAACCATCGTCAGTAACAAACTAGTGCACTTGTACAAACAAACAATACAGAGGTATTGTTTGGTTACTAACGATGGTTTAATCGCCAAAACCGGCCTAACAGTGTACTCATATTTCAGTGGAAAAATACGATTTTTTCAAATACTCTTGTTTTCCTAACATGAGTTTCCACGATTTCGTCGCGAGTCATTTGTTCGTTTGAATGGTTGGCGTACCATTTTATCTTTGTAGTTGAAGAGGTGGATTTGCATTATTTAACCCTTTATAGCCCAAAATATGGCACAAGGGAACCCAAAATTACAAGTTTCAATAAGAAAATTTCAAAAATTCGGAAATTTTTTTCCTTGGGCCAAAAAGGGTTAATAAATCACTGCAAATCCACCTTTAGCGCATGTAGTTCGTATCAATGGAGTCGAGTCGAAACTAGGAACCATGGAAAATGCTTAGAAAAAAAAAATACGACATCAAAAACACCTGGTAATAATTCACATCATCCAAACTGAAGGAACGGAGAATTTGACTCCAAGCGGATTGTAACTGGAACGGAGCCGTAACAGGGTGTTAAAGAAATTACTATGAAGTTGGCACGAGTTGAATTTAACGTTTCGACCTTGGCGGAGTATTAGGACGAAGGCGGTTTCAACCTGGCGGATTATTTGATCCGAAGGTGCCACTATATCTGGAGGTGTAAGAGGATATAATATACGAGTATTATATTATAACAGCCTCCGATTCGGAGATCAGAGATTATTACATGACAAATGACCCTCCACCCGGAAATGGCGCCGTCTCCTCATCCTCACTAACGTTAGGCCAATGCCACTTTTAGTTTAGAACCTGTGATGATTGGTTTTCACTTTTCTAGTGACGTCAGTCACGTAAAGAAGTACCTAGGAACGCGTTAGCGATCAGCATCAAGGAAACTAGTTAAGAAGAACGAAGGGTAGGTACCAAGTGTACGTGTACCAGACGTCACAAAACGCCCTTTCCCAGGGATCCATATAACGGCCTCCTATTAGACCTATCGACTTGGGTCTAATTCGTGTAGATAATAGAGCGCCCTGAAAGTTTCAAGTCGCTAGGTGTGAAGGGAGCCGATGTATATAACTTCAAACACCAGGTTTTAAGCCCTTACCTCTCTCCTTCTTCTCCTATTTCTTGTTCAGACAGGCAAGGCTACAGCCTCTCCACCTTCACTGATTGACTTGAAATTTTGCACAGGGCTTCTTTTCTACTTTAGCCAGTGCCTTTTAAAATATTCAAGTCGCTAGATCGAAAGGAAGCCAAGTTATATAACGTTAAAACCCAGTTTTTCACCCTTACCGTGTTCTTCTAATTTAGTTACCCAAGGGCTACAGCCTCTCCACCTTCACCAAAAGACCTAAAATTTGGCAAAGAGCTTCGTTTCATCTTTAGCAAGTGCCTTTTAAAATATTCAAGTCGCTAGGTCTAAATAAAGTCGAGTTATATAACTTCAAAACCCGGCTCTTCACCCAACTTTATAACTTTATGAATAAATAATTTATAATTGAATAATGTATTTATAATTTTATTCATTTGCATAATTCATTCTTGCATATTGCCTGAACTTCAACAACACAAATGTTGAATATCCTATATTGATTTGAATATCCAAGGGAAGAATTTGAAACGGGTGAAGTCGTTAGGACATCTCTTTAGTTGGAAGGAAAAAGGTGGGCGAGGAAAGTGGATATTATAATTTTTTCCGGCTGCTGTAGAACGATATTTGCGAGGCGGTGTGATTTTTACACGGAGTGTTTTTTGGAGGTTTCATTTTATCATCTGCAACGTTGCCTTGAGCTGGTAAGCAGCTAATATTCTTTATAAAATCCACCCAAAAAAAAATTGGCGACGAGGTAAAGTAAACTTGTTTACATTTTGGGTCGATACCAGAAAAATCCGATCTTACCAGTTGAAGTTAGTGGCCACATTTTTATTGATGCGCCACCCGTTTTCGATCACAATATCTACCTATGCAGTTTCAAAAGTCGGTTGGGAACCTCCATCACAGTTAATGATTTCTCCGCTGCAAAGAGAACACAATTTTTGTTGTGATAACATGAGTTCATATTTTGGGTAAAAATACCGTGTAACATCATAGATTTCCCTCTAGTTTTATGAGAAAAAAATAACGAGAATTTAACTGGATGGATGCATGATAGTAATTATTACTGGTGGTAAACAACCTTGGCCGTTGGACCTTGGCCACAAAATATATTTTGGTGATGAGTCTCCTTGAAGCAGACTGTTCCCAACAGCTGCAAAACTAAATCGGAAATGTATCAACGCAGTCGTGATGTGACTCTGATCGTTAAAACCCCCAAATGATCCCGACAGTCTTTCCAGCTGCAACCATAAATCCTACGAGCGGGAGGGTTGAACTATCTTCAACTTGCATTTTATTTCACTCGTAGGTCGTTTCCATCCTCTCAGACGCATTCGGACCGAACGGGTTAATTTCTTGACAAATAGTCGAGACTGAGCGCCTCTCAGAAAAAAAGCCCCACAGCGTCATCGTAGCAGTGGCGCTCAATCAATCTCGTTCGTCCTCCGGAGTATATTTTCAGTGAAACGCCGGAACAGACAGTAGGGTAAGTAACAGTTTCAACTTGGGCTTTGACGGATAACTTATTTCAGTAATAATGAGTATTAATTTCTTAATTTATACCAAGTTTGTACATATCAAACTAAAATACATTCAAAATCATAGAAAATCCATCTGCTTCAGGACATGAGACAAGATTTTTTATATGAACGAAGTTATGTATTCAATAGCAAATTTGGCTATTCTCGCCTTAACTACATGATGGCCAATATAAATATAAAAATATAAATTCCTTGTATCATAAAAATTGTCAAATTTCAATTGTAGTCGTACACAAATTAACATGTACCATCAATTTCGAAAATTTGCAAAGACAAGCAGTTCAAACACGAACTACTGTGATAGAAGTATGAAAAAATAACATGAAATTGTCAAAAAAGCTGAGATGAAATTTGATCTTTTGGAGAATTTGAGGTAAAATCAAGAACTAACAAAATTATTTAATATAGAATTATAGGTTAAACCGCTCGTAGATGCAAAACCGCATATTTTTATCTTGAAACATGATTTTTAAATGGGTTTTCTCTTTTAAACTCTAATTTCTCCACTTTAGTCCATTCAATTTTAATTTTTGACCATATTTTCAGAATCAACGTTGAATTTGCTATAAGATTAGTAGGTATGCTTTGATTCTTGAATGTACCATCAGACGGTCATAGCACAGCAGCTATGATAAAAATAAAATTCTGAAAATCTTTAGAACGTTACAATAATTGTTCGTTTCCACAACTTGTTTTGGAAGAATTATTCTTCCAAAACAAGTTGTGGAAACGAACAAATCTCATAAAAACTTCTCCATTCAATAAGCTTCTCAACGGTATGATCAATTTGAAGATAATCTTGCTCCTTTCATCACAAATTCAAGTTTAAATGCAACAAAACAAAAAAATCGCCTAGTTTTTTTTTAATTTAAACTTGAATTTTTGATAGAAGGAACAAGATTATATTGAAGTTGACCACATCATTGAAAAGCTTATTGAATGAAGATGTTTTCATGAGATTGGCCAGTTTCCAGGACTGGTTTTGGAAGAGAAGTAACGTTCTAAAGAGTTTCAGAATTATTTTTTCAAATTCGTCTATGTTTGAGCTACTGTTATGGCCATCAGATGGTAGGTACTTCTTAAGAATCAAAGTACACTAATCTTATAGAAAATTTAACGTGGAGGTCGAAATTGTGGTCTAATGTTGAAATTGAATGAAGTAGGTAAATTGGAGAAATTAGAGTTCAAATGAGAGAAAAACATGATTTTTCTGAAAAACAAACAACAACAAAAAAGTTTGAAAATCATATCTCGAGGATCACCCTGTATAAATAAAATGTTTGGTTATAGGTATATATTTTTGTTGAAAATTAGAAAAATAGTGATTGTTGGAAATTCGCTCATTAAGTTACAGTTTTGGTGATTCGGATAGGTATGACTGCATGTTTGGATACTTGAATACTACTATTCTCCAAGCGATTATTCACTTATAATTTATCGTGAAATTCTCCCGTTTTATCAAAATACTACTGTAAAAATATCTGTGCAGGTTGTCTTAGGGCACGAGAAGCCTTCGCACATGTTTGCCGACACGCGACGGAGATAACAGACGGAGTTGACGCTGCGAGATAGGGAATTACGTGTAATCACAATGATATTGACACAGTGACATTGTCGCACCGTGATATTTGTCACACGAAATCAGTGTCGTAACGGGATGACTTCGGTGCGATGTGCGAGACGGGGCCAATGAGCCCAGACAAGGACGTGGGTCTGCCGGAAGGCCGTCGGGATCACCGATTTCCCTCTGTTTGTTCCACGGCGACGGGCGGCTGTCGAAAATACAATACGCCAATCAATCAATAGACGAAATTTGTTCATCGTAATAAATTAGTCTGTTGGCGTTTGCCACTAATGATTCGAATGGCCACGAATGGTTGGAAGGTTTCGATTTACGTTTACTTACAAAATCCAAGTAATAATCACTTGGATTTGCTTAAGAAATAAGTACACATAAGTACAATACACAATAAGTACATACATATCGAAGCAAAATGATTCCAACGATGATTTCAATATTGGCGCGAATAGTGTGCGTTTCTATGACTAGTGTTTACTGTGAGTAGCTGAGTCGATGAGTAAACTTGATCAATGTAATATGAGATGCAGGTCGGATAGGTATCGATAGTACGATCGGGAATAGATCATTTTATACATTTTAACATGGATATAATATATCCATATAATGTATTACCGCTGGGGGCCATGAAAAAGTTTGTTACACGGAAAAAATGTAACACGTTACCAATAAACAGCAATAGGCAAATATTATCAATTCAACTCTAGTTCAATAGGAGTAGCTAGCTACAACGATTGGAAGAAAAGCACTTATTTTGGTTATTATCTCCAATAATGAACCTTTGGAATCCCTCAACAAAAAAAAATTACCCTCCCACCACCACCTCAAAATGTATAGAAATGGGTAAAAAATTGAGACAAAATCTGTTATAAAACCAGTAGAATAGAGACTTCCTACATAAAACCAGTTATTTATCCGAAAATTCGCTCTTATAGGCATACTGCATCACTGTGGATTTAATCGTATGTTGTATGTATAATAGGCACCACCTCCACCTAATTGAAGTATTGAATAGTTTCGTACCAACCATCAAATTGTCGTGACATTCGTGTACAAATTATTACTGTCGTGTTGTCTACTCGTTTTGAATTAATTTGCTCATCTACGGCAAAATATCGTTAATTGATTTCCATTGCCATACCATACAAAATTTGTATGGTATTTAATACCATACTTACTATACAAATAGGCTGTGGTAGACATAAGTCACAATATGCGAGTAGGTAAATATCGATGGGATCGAAATTTGCGGTAGAAAACATGATGATTTGATACCACCGTTCAAATGGGCCCTCGAGATCATAGAAAATGTATCGGTGGGGCCGGAGTGGGGGTCCTGGAATGGTGGGCATATTGTTTGTGGGTTTATCAATTCAAATAATTAATCAAAAATGGGTTGGGTATGCGCATGAGAAATGACAATTGATAAAAACCAATTCATTATGTTGATTGAGTTGCTATTGCACGTAAACACCAGTTTGCACGTAAAAAAGTACACCACAGAGATCGATAATCACAATTGAAATCCGATTGATTTGAAACTCGGACGTAAAACCGCGTTCCCATGTGACGTCACCCGTCGGGCCCCCTCGTCCATCTCGCGTGTTACAGGTGCACCCCGACCAATCAGATGCTTCAGCCGTTCTGACGTCATCGCGCGGTTTTTATGAACATGATTTTGTTTTTCTACCCATAAAAACTAAGAGTAAACTAATTTTGACGAATGGTTCCCATTTTTACGTTTTTGAAGTGATTCTCTATCAATAAAAATTCTTTTAAAAACAATCATGCGCAGATCCCATTACTTTTCTTTTAGAGTATTGTTTTTGCTCAAGTTCATACCACGGCAGCAATTGATTGGGGGTGGGGTGGGGGGTTCCAAGCCCCGCGAGACCCTAGTAGTCGTCGCCTATGCTTAAGATCGATACATAATATTTATTATATGACGAGATATTATCGTACGATATGGCTCAAGGGCCTGCAGGACCTAGGTAGGAAGGTTTCATAAGGAAAAGTATCTCAGACTTTGAGATTGATTGAGAAAAAATAAGCCACAATTTAAAAAAAAATAATAATTTATGAACTTCAAAAATCAGATGACGAGGGGGCTTTTTTTCATTCATATAGTAAATTTAGACATTTATTTCAAAAGTCTAAGTCAATCACAGCCTGGGATATCCTACAAAAACTTTCCAACCTAGGTCCTCCATGCCCTAAACGTCCTTCTATATACATTAGGAGTCACAGGTTGACGGAAATGTAACGGAATGAGTGAGAACGAATGTTGGGATTGAACACAGCTTGAACTACAAAAGATGTCAGGATATTTGGATTTTTTTTTTCCAAACAGGATGTTTCATTTTTGAAGTGTAGATCGGAGGTGCACAAGGTATTTTAGAACTCTCAAGGTGAGTGAACCTGTGAAGTTAAAAACGCCCAGGCCGGAAATGAGAGCGGGAGTATTTGTGGTGGTGTCGGAGGGCTTCGAAGACAAGGGACGTTCTGTGTGGGCCGTCTAATGACAGGTTATGGGCCCCGCGGTGAGTGCGTTCCTCTCGGCGTTAGATGATTGGGGGTGCCCCGAGTCAACACGGCGCTCATTGTCCCAGTCGGAGTGAGGAGGTTTGAAGATGACGTTCTCCGGATGGAGATGACCGCGGGAAACTGGGGAGTCTGTCGTGGGGGTCAGTATGCATTTATAAAATGAGAGCCGTCACTAAGTTCATTTCTGGTTCAAATGAATAAACGGAGACGTTGTGCGACTAACAACTACTACCCGAACTCCCTACACAAACTTGAATCGAAACTTTGGAATCAAATCTGGTATCGATGGCCATCCCGAATGCCAACTCGCTTGGATTACATTGGTTATCTCCATTTCTTCAAATATATTCCTTGGGAGTTTATTTGGTTTCATTCTACACACTTGCCCTCTTACTCGGTTGTGTAGCGTTGTGCCTTCTCTTTTTGGGCAGATTTGCAGACTTCTTTCGAAAAAATAGAAAAAAACGTGTGCACTCCCTATCACCCAATAAGTTTAAGATCTTCCATATTTGTATGAGATGTTCCAAACATAACATTTTACATAAAACCATTTATTCTTTTAAAATTCGCTCTTATAGCCATGCTGCATGACCCGAACCCATATCAATAACTCAACAACTGAGCTTCGGCCCATCAAGTTAATGTCCTATAATATAATTTCAGCTGCTTGTAGAGTTTTCAGCCCTGTGGCTGTAACTCAGGACAACACTCTTTGTTTTTTATAGTGCAGCCCCAGACCATAAGTTCATATAGGTCTTAGAATTTGCTTGTAGATGAGCACTTTGTTATGTAATGTAAGTTCAGAATACCTACCGATCAGCCAGTACAATTTTTTGAATTTTATTCTTTACTGTTCTCTTTGACTAACGTGCTCCTTCCATCTTTATTTGGCATCTGAAGTCATCCCTTAATAATATGCAGTATTAGCGTAGGGAATATTTTGTTCATTCATGATGACTGGTAACGTTAGATAAGACTTGTGGTAGTAAATTACCGTCAGGGCTCAATCAGGCGATCAGGCGATCAGGCTCATTACATCATCATTTGTACCCAGCAGTCTCGCAGAATCGTATAGGCGGGAGTTGGAGTTTGGGAGGATCCACTCACGCTCGGGTGCCTATCACGTCTTTTTGTTATGACTGACTGCATCAGATAGTCCAACCCGAACGAACAACTTGAAGCGAGTTACTATCAATTAACGATTGTATCAGGTTCATTGACTCTTGAAAAAAATACTTGAAGGGTAGTCAAAAACCATCTAAAAATAAATTTAAACAAGGAAAAAAAATACCCACTTGTTTACGGTTGAGGTGCCTTTCATGTGAAACTCCATCCCTTTTGGACACCCGACCCTTACAAAGAGCAGGGAGCCTTCAAGGTGTTGTTGGACTGAGTGCTGTTCGAGTGAGTGTTTACTCAAGGGAAGAAGTGGGCTTCACATCAAACCCCTCACAAACGGGCTCCGAAGTTGATCTAATCGGTTGAAAGTTTGGCTATGGAAGAGAATCAAAAATAACTTATCGGAGTGAGAAATAAAACTCAGACAGGGCCCTTTTCGAATGGGATTGGAAGGTATTGATGATTATCAATACCAGTATCATGAAGAAATTCCTATTTGATTTTAAACACGACTGAAAGAACGTGCATTCTCTTGAAGTTCTTCAATTCCAACTCACATGAGGTATTTTGAATCCCCAGTCAGTAGAATCAAGTGAGAGTTCAATTTCAAAACTACCAGGATTGAAATGAATGTCTTGTACCGCTGAGACGTACTCGATTGAAGACTAGAAGTATAGGCTGTAGTGTAGACTTTTACTGGGACATTTATGACCACTATGAATCACACGTGTGTACGTTTTGTACATGAAAAGGCAAAATTGAGTAATTTGTTATTTGTGCTGCGTTGTTCCCACGTGATATCACCGTAGAAATTAGCTGTAATTAGCTGAACAGCTGCGACTGTCACATGAAGCTTAAAACAACCATACGCAACTGCGCACAAGGAAGGTCTTTGTCACTCCTCCGAACGTGAAACGCCTGTGCACAATGCACATTGAATAAGTAGTACCTACTCCGAAAGGAGAAAGTTGTGATGTTGTGTGTGCATAACTTCCTTTCATGAACAGCCTTTTCTTTGAAACCAAGAGTCGAGAATTATCTCGCACTTTCCATAAACGGACTGAAAGATTAGCACGAAGAGTTCGGTTAGTTCATTTTTTATCTGGTTGGCGGAAAAGTTGATTATACACGATCCTCGGGCTCTGGCACGAGTGAGAAATCTCGTGACGGCGGGGGAAGCTGGAAAAGGCTTCCAGATATCAGAGTAAGACAAATATTCACCACTAATAATCATCAATATCGCATTCATCGACGATGTTAGCGCTGCAGCCACGTTACGAACAATTGCGTCACCCTTCAGCCGTACAGTTGCGAACACAATAATTATTATTTGGATTATTTGGACTACACCACATGTCAATAACACATAATATGAATGTGAATGTGTCAAAAATCGTAATCTGAGTTCGGCATCATTTGCAGGGGTATTGACCTCCTCTATTTATTACAAATCCTTAGAAATGCTTAGAAAAATCCTTAGAAAACACCTGAGCATTTCTAAGAATTTTTCATAAATTCAGTCAATACTCCCTGCAAGTGATACCGAACTCAATTTTCGATTTTTGGCACATTCGTGATTTTGGCACGTAGGGGGGGGGGGGGAGGACTATATTACAAGAGCTCATACCAAATAACATAGAATTAAGAAATCCAATACAATTCGTGGTACTATAATGCTCAGCTGCTTCCTTCGGGAATGTTCCTTGCTCCATGATTTAATAAATATACAGCATTCGTATCAATGTCCCTCATCAATCCTCAAAAATTGCCACTGAATCAATACGAAGTTTTCCTACTGTGGTTAAAGGGACCCTAGGATCGATTCCAGGACAGTTTTCTCACTCAAGTTTTTCGAACTAATTTCGATTTTTGGCAAATTCATGGTTTTGAAAATAACGATTTTTGCCACATTCATGGTTTTGACGTACCTATAGGGGGCGATATCAACATATCAAATATCATAGAAACATAGACATATCAAATAGCACATATCAAATAACATAGAATAAAGAAATCCCATCTCCATGAATCGTCTGCATATTCTTTGCCCTACAATTCTTGATACCTACTATAATGATGTTGATCAGTTGCTTCCTTCGGGAATGCTTCCTTGCTCCATGATTTATACAGCATTCGTATCAAAGTCCCTCATCAATCCTCAAAAATTGCCACTGAATCAGTATTCAGTTTACCTACTGTGGTTGAAGGGATCCTGGGTTCGATTCTAGTTTTTATTCTAAACTTTTAATTGAAACGCTAATTATTGTTTCTCGGGAGATTGAAGAGGGGTGTGATTGTCAGAGAGCGACAGAATCTTCGATCAAACCCCAACGCAAAGGCCTTTACGTGGATCTGGACACTTTCACGTTCTACAATATATTTGAACCAGGTAATGTAACAATCATTTATCCAGGCGTTGGTGAATAGTATGAAGACAGTGCCGAGTTGAAGTGAACTGCTCAATGGCAAATGATTCGTCCGATTCAACTCCCGTTGCCTCATCCTGATTAGCTGAAACCTGAAGGTTGACGTAAACCAGCTGGCCTGCAGATGAGGAGGCTGACCGTCTGATCGCGGACACCCCTCTTCATAACACTGACCTTGTCACTCAAATCATTTGAGGACCCACGAAAAAAAGAAATGAGGTTACCAAGATTCGCCTTCGTTTCAGCCGATCTGGAAGACTTTTGGTGGCGACAAATCAAACCTGGTCGTTTCGCGCAGAAACAGCTGCGATACAGCGAAATCCTTTGGGGAATTTCAAATTTGGGGCGACGTAGGTTAACTGGGAAACACCTTTGTCCCCACATATTGGTCATATATGATAATAATGTATAATAATATTACAAGTCACTATTAGGAATCCAAACAAAATTTGTGGATTCCATCACCCAAAATGTCTCTCTTGGATGAACTCGACAAAAACTGAATCAGCCAAAAATCCCATAGGCTAAAAATCTCTTAATTAGCCCAAAACCCCCATTCTTCCATCCCAAAAATTCCTGAATCAGCCAAAAATCCCCATTCTTCCGTTTTCGGGAATATCCAGTTTTTCAACATGATGGAGTAGGTGTTGTAGCGTCATAAAGGTTGCCGTCGTCACAGAATGATAAGAAATGCAGATATGAAAGGCATGGCGACGACATCTACGAGCAACAACTCCCTAATTATCTTCTGAATAATATTATTATTCTGAATAACATATTAAGTGCTGCCATTATCATTCAAAGATTCCACACCGTATTTTCTGGCGAAATCGTCCAGTACACAGTCTTCATATTTAAGGAGCGATGTACCATAAACTGAATGTCTAGCTCGACATAGTTGAACGTTTGTATAGTACAGTCAGTTTACTGGATGGTCACTAAATTGTAACTATGTACGAGTAAAACTGAAAATATAACAACATAAAATTGTAAATAAAACTAAGTTACCGCTTCGTCCTTAGGGAATTAGTTTTTACACTCGGAAGGGGATAAACGACATATTTCACACAACTGTCTCCCTTAGGCCCTTAGGCCCTCAGGGACTTGAGTATGAAGAACGACCCTTTTTCTTCAAGAGCGCTCGCTACACCCCGAAAACTTCCAAACGCAATAAGAAGCCCAAATCCAATCGCAGCCCATAGAAATAGAAGAGGAACGGGGCCTAAAGTTGATTAGGACATTAGTTTTCTTCCCGGCTACAAACCGCAGGCACTGGGATTCAGCCGGGAGTTGCAGACAAGAAGCGGTACCTTGATTGAATGCTCCCATCTTTGGAAGGAGAAGGTTCCGCGGGAGCAGAGTTTGTCTTTCTTTTTTTCTTCTCCATCTTCAATCTCAGTGTGTGTATTTCATTTTTCTCATTTCTTCTTGCATCATCGCCCGGATAACTCATGGGTGCCGCCGAACCGCTGAATCGCACATGTCCTTATTATATACAATATTATGTAAATGTCTTCATCTCAATAATTCGATATTATATTAATAACTCGATCAATATTCACCATTGGGCCGTGGAACGAATGGGGGCTTTAACCGGGTTAAAGCGTCCAAATGATCAAATATGTCTGATACCACACCGTGATATTATATATTACTAACCGTATACCCGTGTGTTGTACAGGTCCACATGCACATCGCTTTCTCAGCTGATGCGACATCCTCCCAATCACTCCCCCTGATCTCATGAGGCTGTAAAGTAACCTACCTACTTATGAAGGGAACTTTATTTTATGATGAAAAAAGTTTCAATTTTTAGTGGACGAATTTATTGAATTCCAAATAACGAAAAATTCAATAACATTGTGAAATTTCTTCTTTGATGGTGTCCCTCGTTTAGTTGCCCATGTTGTAACCTGCTCTATTCTTTCACTGTTTTGGTTTCAGGTAGCAGAGCTTCTGGGTGATTGGGAATACTGCCAGTTTCCAGTAGTAGGTCATTTTAGCCTGTGAAGTGAATTCTGTCCCACGACGATATGTTATAAAACCAGTAAAATGGAGACATTTTACATAAAACCGGTTGTTTCGTCGAAAATTCGCTCTTACAGCCATGCTACACCACTGTGGATTATTATTTATGTTTTTTTGTTTGTTTTTTTCAGGTAGCAGAGCTTATAGGGGATTAGGAATACTGCCAGTTCCCAGTAGTAGGTCATTTCAGCCTGTGAAGTGAATTCTGTCCCACGTCGATATTATGTTATAAAACCTGTAAAATTGAGACATTTTACATAAAACCAGTTGTTTTGTCGAAAATTTGCCCTTATATTCATGCTGCTAGACTGGATCTTTTGGTTATTATGTTATAAAACCTGTAAAATGGAGACATTCTACATGAAAACCAGTTGTTTCGACGAAAATTCGCTTTTATAGTTATGCTGCAAGACTGTGGATTTTATTGTTTCAGGTAGCAGAGCTTCTGGGTGATTAGGAATACTGCCAGTTTCCAGTAGTAGGTCATTTCAGCCTGTGAAGTGAATTCTGTCCCACGACGATATTATGTTATAAAACCTGTAAAATGGAGACATTTTACATAAAACCAGTTGTTTCGTTGAGAATTCGCTCTTATAGCCATGCTGCATGACTGGATTATTATTATTATTATTTTTTTAAGACCATCCGCAGCTTTGTACGACCAGTTTTTTTTTTTCAGGTAGCAGAGCTTAATAAGCTCCCCCATAATATGGGGGATTAGGAATACTGCCAGTTTCCAGTAGTAGGTCATTTCAGCCTGTGAAGTGAATTCTGTTCCATGACGATATGACGTACGTAAATGAGGTTTTCAACTGAATATGGAACCTTTTCGGAACAGTGTTGAAAGCACCATCCTCCACTTAATATTGATTTAGTAAAATTTCCTTATTCTGTTTGAGCCTCTGAAAAACTCTCTTCTTTGAAACCACTTTCATTTCATTCTTTTCTTGTATCTTCTTCGTACTGAGCATTGAAAATGTGTCACAATGCAAATAACGGAAGCAAGTGGCTCCTTGTGCTGCAGCGCGGAAAAAAGAGTGAGAAACTGGAAGCGATGACCCGGCGCTGTCGGCCATAGACAAGGACGATCTGATTAATACTAGGAAATATTAATGTTGAAAGACAAACCCAACGGAATTTCTTCGACTCGTAGACGCGGAATCGTATTTCCCCCAAGATCGAGTGACCCCACGCGCGATGAGACATATCACAAGAGACGGCCGAAGCGTAATGTTGGCAGCTTTTTTCCCCTCTCACTCTGTAACTTTTTTTCTTTTTCTTTTTTCTTTTTTTTCTTTCTCTTCTTGTGTTGTCGTTTGGAAGTACAATAGGTGGGCAGGACATTCCTCGACATGGTTAGTTGGGGAGTTGCCGGTTCATACGAAGCTCGGAGGCGCCAATACGAGAGGTTTTCCTAGGAATCGCTCGCGGGACGGGAAACGTCTCATCTATTCACCTTTGCATCGCTAGGGATTTTTATACTCGTACCTACTTCTACACGAGAGGAGCAGATGACGAACAAAACCGACGGCGTTGAGCGGTTTCCTCGCTTTCTCAACAGTTCCCACTCGTGGATGTACTCTAGACCTACGAGAGGACCACATACCACGTGTAACGTATGATTTCTCACAAAGCGAGATTTAAAAAAAAAAAAAAAGAGAAAAAAATGCAAATTTTTGACACAACGATTTATGCTGCTAGTAACAAAAGGTGCTATGTAACAAAAGTAAAATGTCAAGAAAATTGAGTTTGCATACTTGCCTATTTTGTTTGGTTCGGAATTTTTCTCTTCTTTTCTTCTCCAAGTTGTAGCTAAGGTGTTGTCAATCATGCACTGATTACAATAAACCCAATATTTTGATGATTATCTGCGCTACGCGCTACCACATGAATTATCGAAAAAATGTTACATAGCACCTTCTTCCACTCGTGGCTTCAATAATCGAAATGATTGATGAAACTCTAGCTAATTTTTTTTTTTTTTTCCAGTAGGTAAGTAAATAACTTTATTCTTCTTTTGACATGGATATGTCTATTATTTGGGGGTCAGTCAAAAATTTCCGTCATCAAAACAAAATTTAAAAAAAAAGTAAAAAAACATTGTAACGTTTTTTGGGACACTTCCGGTGGTTGGAGAGAGTAGCGAGTATCATGAAAGTTTTCCAAAAAAAGCAGACGATTAAAAAATTGGTGAAAGATTTCTGTGCGATGAACACTACGGAAGTTCCATTTCCCTACCAACGGCTTGGTTGTATTGAAAATCATAAGAATTTTTTCGTTACGGTTTTGGGTGGGAATTTCACGCTGATATACATATTCACGAGTATTTTGGCGATAGATCTACAATATAGAGCCAATTCAAGTTCGTATGCGAAAATATAATATTTCAAAAAACTACCCTGAAGTTGTGTACGAATTCATAATCGAAACTTTGCCCCGTTGCCACGCCTTTGGATCTAATATGACTTGAAAGCAGCAAACGGGAATCAATTACGGTGATCAAAACTTGATAGATGATGTCACAAATTTTCGAAATTTCAATTTTGGAATTTAGTGAAAATTAAGAGTTTGCCCAGTTGCCATGGTGTGGAAAATCGAGAAAATCTTTTTTTTATTATCGATTCGGATTGGGAACGAGTATCTTTAGATAGATGTTCTCTTCGATTTTTAAAATTTCTAACATGGCGGTCATAAATATCAACATTGTGGAAAAATAGGTGGAGTCGCCGCTTTCCTCATCTTTGCCCAGTTGTATAAGGGTGAAAAAAAAATCGTAATTGTAAAATTGAATACATATTCTGAACCGTATTTAAATTCTGTAGATAGGTGTTCCCTTCGATTTCTGAAATTTGTAACATGGCGTTCATATTCATCAACATTTTGGACAAATAGGTGGAGCTGCATCATTCTTCAACTTTGCCCCGCGTACACGCCTATTTACCATGACTTAAATCCAAATGTTATTGATGATTCTGAACCGTATTTAAATTCTCTAGATAGCTCTTCAAAAAGTGGTGCATGGAGAGCTGTCAATTCGTTGATTAAACCGCGCAAGCCGCCCTACGGGCGCACAACCTCCGAAAATCTTAAATAATAAACCTCCGGTGATGTGACAGTTTGATGCGTGTAATCATGCAATTAGTCGAAATCCGAAATCACGAATATGATTTACCGGTTTGGATCGCGGTTGTTAACGAGTGGGAAGTTACTTATTATGTCCCTCTGGCGGGTTTTTTCTTGTTCCTCCATTTTCGGTGATAATTTTGAGTTGGATTCGACATTCGTTGTAGATCAAATGGTTTCTAACAGGGGTACGAGACCTTTGAAGAACACAATTAGATATGCTAAAATTCATTGGGAGCTGGTGTGATTGGTCCCTGCGGCGGAGAGTCGATCGAAAATTTCTCTGGTGTTTGAGTTACTGGTTTTCGAGTACAGAAAAGTCTTTAGGTATAAAATTACAATCGGATTCAAACCTGATGATCGCAGCTTCCAAACGGTGATGAAAATGCGGGACCAGCACAACTGATTTTTCTCTGCCAAGTCCCTCATTGTTCGCCGAACTCATTGTGAACTCTGGACAAGCTGGCTCATATCCCAAGGATATCAACCCTGTGAAAATTTATTCAGTAGTACCTATATATGTATAGTGACGGTCCCAATATAGATGTATTGTAAATATTAGTTAATATTAGATGACTAATACGTGAAATTTAAAATAGTAACCATTTGGAAATTTGTTTGATTCTTGTATTGATATTCACTGCTGTAAAATGTCAAGGAATTTGATCTTATCATTTAAATCGATTGAAATCGGTCCGCCGCACAGTCGCATAGTATAATACTATAATATAGTATAATATAGAATATTATTCGGTACTCGAGAGTCGGCTCCCCCACCCAGCACAGAACTGCGTTCTTTGGTGTGGGGTAGTTCCTGTTTCTAAAGCTTGTTGTTTATATTATGGGACAGAGTATGGTAGTTTACTTTATTTTTATAGCCATGTGTACTTAATGAAGGAATAAATTCATTTTTCATTTCACAACATTAACATTATTCTTATGGGAGGACGTGATGGGCGAAATATTAAATTCACACTGGGAAGTGAACGACTTCGTCGTCTGGAACTGATGGTCGGCTGACGTTCCGTTCCGTTCCGTTCGAAGCGCCATAAAAATATACGTATTTCTAGGATACTAACTTCAAAAGTACTCTATCATGTCGAAGAAACCAAATAATTCAATGGGGAATTTGCGTCAATTGACGATTACGAATACCATCCACAGGTTGCTTAGTACGGCCATAGAGTAGGTAACGTGTATTGCCAGTGATTCATTAAAAAAATTTACTTGAGGAAAAAACCCAAGTGTTTTGGTTTATTATCTTCGATAATGAACCATTGGAATCGCCCAAAAAAAAAATTTTTTTAACCCCCCCTCAAAATTTGTTGGTTTACGTTGCAAGATACGTAGATTCAGAAAATCGAATAAAAAAAAATCCGTCCGTCCGCCGTACGCCGTCCGCGCCACTTTGCCCAGTTAGCGTTGAGCTAAAATTACAAAATTTGGTTTCTGGGTTTGGACAAGCCCCACACTGATCCTCGAAACTTTTCATAACCCTAGGTCAAGGGGAAGGGGTTCAAAACGAACTTTGAAATTTCGACAATGTCATATCTCTAAAACTTCTCATGAAACGGTGTAATTTTTAGTTCACTTTTGAATGACCTGAAAAATTACGAATCTTTTAAGACCAATTAGATTTTTTTGCGACCAGCCGTTCGTTCACAGTGACCGCGCAAAGGTTTAGGGAAAACACTTAACTTTCGCGTCGAAAACGGCAGTTATGTGACCCAACCGCTAGACGCCCAGAATAAAACTACCTTTTTTCACCTTCCCGGTAAACTACAGTCTAGAAATTTTAACCGTGAGTCGGGGATAGACCACATTGCAATATTCACTCGGTTTCTCATCTGTAAAATTGTTTAAATAATACCTTTTTGTAATAATACATATTAAATTTTGATGATGAGCTTGAAATTTTAAAAATAGGTCAGAACTGGATCACAATGCAATATTCACTTGGTTTCTTGTCTGTAAAATTGTTTAAATAATACCTATTTGTTTAAACAAATTAAATTTTGATGATGAAATAGATACTTGAAATTTTAAATATAGGTCAGAAATGGATGACATTTCAATATTCACTCGGTTTGTATGACATGGTATGAGTATGGTATGGTGTATTATTGTATGTATGATTTGGTATAATACAGTATGGTATGAGAGGAAAGAAATTCGTATGGTATGGTATGAGTACGATGAGAATATGGTATGGTGCCGATTTGCAATACAGTCTGGTATAGACAGAAGGGTGATCTGCACAAGGAAGATAATAAACCGTTGTGTCAAGAATTTGCAGAGTTTTTTATTTTATTTTTCAGAATCTCGAATGTTTACCACTATGAGTGAATGTGATGGGGATTGCCCGTATAATAAATAAATAAATAAAACATAAAAAACGCCGAGCGCGGATTGAACGAACCCGCGACAATCGAGGGACCGTATGACGTCACAAACAGGACGAAACACCCCGGCTGCGGCGCTGACATCGCTGGGTTTCGTCCTGTTTGAGACGTCATACGGTCTTCTCGCTCCCGCGGTCTTTTTCAAACGCTGCCAGCTTCTCTAAATTCCTTAAGTTTTGAGAAGATTTGTCAGGCAGCTGACCATCATTTTCGTTATTCTCCCAGCTTGTACTTTCAACAAATAATAAAATTGACTCAAATTCCCATGCAATTTTACGATTGGCGCTCCACCACAATCAATCAATCGAATGGAAAAAAAATCCAGTCATGCAGCATCCATGGCTAAAAGCGAATTTTAGTTTTTTATAAAATGTCTCCCTTCTACTGGTTTTATAACAAATTTTGTCTCCATTTTTGCCGAGTAACACCTCAGTTTATAGATTTCTCAACGCTGAGTACGATGGTGAAGTCAGAATTTCGATATCTCATCCCGTTATCAGATTAGAGCAGATGAACCATGAAGAACATCTCAAGTAACAACCAAGTTTCTTCATCTTCAAAGTGCTCCACAATTTGAGAACGGAATGAGATATCGCAATTTTTTTTTTAATATTCTCACATCACACTCGTTTTCAGCGTTAAAAAATCTTCAAAACTCGTATTACTCGTCAGACTATTTCATTTTTTGAATTTTTGGGTAGTTTTTTTTCCCCCAAAACCCCCACTAGAGTGGCCCGATTCTGCCCAACTGTGAACTTAGCCTTTCAATACGAGTTTTAAACATTTCGCACCGAGAACAACATACCTATTCCTTTTCTGCGAAAATTCACTAATAGAGATTTGATATAATTTTTCGATGGTCAGTATTGACTTGAATTGTCGATTTTACACAACAAAATAACAACTGAGTAGAAGAAATGATGAAGATCTTCGATAGAATACTCTTCCGTCCGTCCTCGCTTCTTTTTTTCTTTCGGTGTTTGTCTTCAAATATTGACGGATCTTAGTTGTTTGTGGACTGCAGTTGTGGGGTTGAGGAAGGTATCGATACGAAGGCAACGAAACCCCAGTGTTGAGCAAACACCGCGTAGCGTATTATCAATGGACCGTTTGCTCAGTCGAGTAGTGAACTGCATTGGAAGGTTCATTTTGGTGGTATTCTAATCAGATTTGGGATAGCTCCACTACAAAGAAGCGGATTGATTCAGAAAACCTATTTTTCAAATTATTCACCATTCTCCATTTAGGTATACGGAAAAAATTGACTGCAACATCCTTTCTGGAAGGCAATATTTATGTAGTATGCAGGAGTCAAAGGCGATTCAACTGTATTGTTTTGTCATTGTGTCCGTCAACGAGCGAAGGACTATCGATCTGAAATCGTGGTCGAACAACAGATTTCAAAAGCAAAATTCCAGCATTACAACAAATTATTTCTTGCCTTCTACAGTCCAAATCTCATCCACGTATTATAGGATGTACAGATAGATCACTGGGAGTGTTTTCCGTTGTCAATTCAGAGTCACAATTCATTTGTACTAATTCAATGTAGAATGGGTTCTTACTTGTACTTGCCCAATAGCAAGAAGTACCAGTACCTATATCGAGAAGTACCAGCAAATTTTCAAAATAAACTTCTTTCCGTATACACGCAATGTACCTCAGAACAAGAAACTCAATACCTCAAAACCATATGCCCAACCCCAGTATAAAAATTGGCCCGATTTTAGCTCAATTATTTTATACATACAATTATGGGACTCGATGGGATGTACACAGAAGGGTGATCTGTAAAGATAATAAACCGTTGTGGAAACATTAAATGTTTCATTTAATTAATTTAATGTAAATTAAACACAAAAGCACTCATGGCGTCTACTGTTCGCATTTTCACCCTACAGTAATTGTTGAGTGGTTCAATTCATAAATTTTATGAAGTGAACCTCTCAACAAGTTACTGTATGGTGAAAATTGGAAAAGTTTGGAGCCATGAGTGATTTTCATTGTATTTTAACTTGGCAATTTTATTAAGCTTTTTAATGGTGATTCGAGGGTGCGTTGGTACTCGATATCCCAAGAGACATCACGATTCAAGCTTGTGACGAGTTTCACAAGCACCTATTTCTTCTTAGGAGGGAATATGTAAGTGCAGATGGTACCTTGTTCCATGTAGATGATTAGGTTAGGCGCCTGAATCATTGAGCTCGTTACCTCAAGAGTTCTGACACTTATCTGCCATCAGGTAGCTCGGGGCTTGAGCAGTTTTATGTCCCTCTGTGACGTCTGTTAGCCCCATCAAAGCTCGTTAAAAGTGATTTGTTTTTGTTTTTATGTAGTTTCAGTATTTTTCTATTTTTCAATCTGCAGTAAGACGAATTTCAATTGGGAGACGCCTCACCTACCTCACGACACCGGTGTAAAAACGGCTTTCAATTTACATGAACACATAAACTACTTTGGCGGCGGTAGGGAAAAGCGTGACGTAGTTTTTTCTTTCCCTCTCCTCCACCCCAACTGATGTGTCTTTACAGGGTAAAGGTAGGTCATATAAATAGTGGCCGAGACATCCCCACCCACCTGGTACCCAACCACGGGGAAGGTATATAAAATGCCCACTCCATCTAGAAGGGATGGTAATCACTTTATCCACGAGGGGAGGCTCTACTGACTTGCCGTGGCATTGTATGTTAATGCACAGTTCACGAATGGTTAACCCCGGGGTTAACTTTTCGTTTTATTCGTCCGTTCGAAATGGACACGCACAGACGCATTCCTAAAATAAAAATAAACGGAATGGAAAATCGTGATTTGGACCGCCGCATTGTCAGGTCTCGTTCATGACTTTGAATTTCATTAGAGGTTTCAAAACGCCGTATATTTATAATATCGCAGGTGCGTAGTTTCATTTAACCTTCTCCATCCAAAACGGTCCACTGTCGAAGTAGTTGAATTTAACAAAATCCGATCTTTGAAGGCCACAATTCAATCCAGACGTTAACAAATCCGTAGATTTAGAGTGGTTAGGTACAGGAAGTCTCCATTATGGCCAGGTCCGGTGTTTTTAATTAATGATCTACGAATACTGTATTCTGTAACAGTCCTGCATTGATATTCAACCGAAATCCGTCTCATTCGGTACATTCAGCTAAAATAACGCCCACCAAGACGTACTTCTGATGTCGCGGTTTCAAATACCAGTCAAAATAATAACATTTTTTTTTATTTCAATCCCTTTTCACCTTATTACACGGTCAGAATGAGCATAATTGAATTATGAAAAATTACATACAAATTCATTATGAAATGGTTAGGTTTAATGCTGACAAAAGCAGAGTGTAAACTACGTGGTTACCTAGAGTTGTGTGACTTCATGAGCAACACACGGTTAATTTCTTGTATTACAGCCTGTCAGCGATAATCAAGTGTTGAATGCGTCAGTTTTCCCTCTCCATCCTCCAATATCACAGGAACCTTTTTTTTTTTTTAAATTGCGTTTATCAATAAATATTGAATACAGAATAATTCTGTAATTATTAATATAACTGAATTAATTATTAATTACTAATTACTAATACATTAATTATTAATACAAATGAATATAACCAAACACTACAACTCCCAGTTAAACATGTGCTGGGAGTTGGAGCCTCAATGTATAATACAAAAATGATCAAATGTGTCTCCTACCCGGTACGAAATGTCATTAAAAATCAACCTTCTTATCAGACAGCTCGTCGAACTCTGGTGCTTCCACTTCGATTGGTAGCGTCAAAATTGGAAGATGACAATGAAAAACAACTGACATAATATGGCAGAGTAGGTATGATAATATTAATATTATTATCATACTCTGCCATCTTAATTAATGAAATGTATTATAATTATTGTATTATGTATTATATAAATGTATTATAATATTAATATAGCATATTATGCTATAATATACTGGAGGGAGTGAAAATACCGATTTTGAAAAAAGTGGCATATCCCACATTGCCATCTTTCTACAGAAATGTGTTAACATTGTTCGAAAAGTATGGGCAACTACAATACCTCCATTTTTTGAAACATTTCCACAGAAGGATAACCAACTGGCTTTCTCAAAAGAGTCTGAAGTAAACATTTTTGGGCTAAATATATAAGTACAGTAAAGACCGCCAGGGCACTATACCGTAGACCAGCAATTATTGCACTAAAGCGAAGTACAGAATTACCTTTACCTTTATAGAAAAAATACTGTACAATACTATTTAATTGAATTACCTTTAAAATATTATCAGGATTCGCTATTGTCCGCGATTTACGTTCCCCCATCACCGACCCTAATTACAATTCAACTTACGACTCAACTAACATGTACCCGTACGTACCCGACAATTGTCCATGAAGGAATTCCTCAGTTCGCACTGCGGGTCTTGACTGTGAGCCAAAGTGTTCCAATTGAGCCAAAATAACTGCATGACGGAACGGCGCTTGCTATGCGTCGTCGCCTTGTCACGGCAAGGCCAATTCCTCTCACGGCCTCATTCATTGACAGTGCGTACTCTCAGTCTTACTCAACTGAACGTACCGAGGAGAGCGTTATAATAATATTATATATTATATTATATTATATCGTCCCATACGATCCCACAAGGTCTAACTAAGTTTTTTTGGCAAAATGAGTTAGGAACGGATACTAACTTATGCGAAATCTGTCGGTCCGTCTTTCTAGCTCATTGGGTTGCCCTTTATTGAATTGCAGGAAAAGGCTTCTTCAACGTACAAAAGCCGATAACCATGGAAATTACTACAGTAGGTACGTTGGAAAATCCGTTTTTTGTCTCTCCTGAAAAGTTGGGAACACTGAGTTAGACCTTGTGGGATCTCTATGGACGATATTACAGTTCACCTTTGCTCCTATCACACTTCTGTACCAAGTTTGAGTTAACATAAATGTCCTGATACATAAAGGACCTAACTCGTACTCCTTTCGATCTTTGGTCAACCGGACTGCATCTTTCTCAAAACCACCTCAAACAATTTGCACAAAAAACAAACGATCTATTGGAGATTTTCAAGATGTGACGTTTTCAAAATTCATCTTCCTATTGACCCCTTCAAAACCCCTTCCTATTGACCTAGGGTTATGGAACATCTCAAGGATGATCCTCAGGCCAATCCAAGCCCTTAACCCGAATTTCATAATTTTAGGACAACTCATTTTCGAAGATGATAAACCAAAAGTAGGTACATGGGAAATGTATATTTTCTTCTTCAATATCAAAACATTGTACGTATTACTGATGAAGATAACCCTCCTTTGTGCCATGGCTTTCGAATCCCTAAAGGGTAGTGTCAAACTGAGATCCAGAACATTTCGACGATGAATGTTCATTATAACTGAACAAATAACGTAATCTGACACCAAAATATGGGTATATAAATTTTTTTAGAAAACTGCGTTAACAAAGTGACAGCTTCACACAAATTGACAACCTTAAGCCCAAATTTGATGGAAAACTGACACCTTTATTTATGTAAAGTGAAGCCTTTTCAACACTTGTTGTGATACTCTCAGAAAAAGTGTTAATTGTGAAATAACATGTCCATATACAAGGGTAAAGTGACCCCTATCAACAATTGTTAAGTTGACACCACTTACCACTGGGGCATGATGTTTTACTATAATATATTAAAGATATTATCGTACTTTACAGTCTTACCTTCGATCCAGTACTGAAAATTCTCAATTTTGAATCACTTATATTAGAGAACGAAGGATGCCGGCTCTAAACGATTTTGGCGCACGAGATGTTTAAAAACCCAATATCCCATCTTTTTTGGCCTTGAATGAATTTCAACCGCTCAAATATTCGCTTCAAATACGGCCTTCTCTTTATTTTAAATCGGTTTATGACTCTCTGCCCCCTCCCCCCCCCACCACCGTTCAACACATCCAGCAGTTATTAAGAATAACCAGCGTGCGTACAACCGCTTTGAGCGAATTTCAAGGTCCCTCAGCTTCCCAGTACGTTCCCCGTATTTTCGCTACTACAAACCGTGAAACCGCGATGATAAAACGAAGGTCACTCCTCGCTGCCTCGACATTTATTGTTAGTACCTGCGGTGGTAAATTAATACACTGACTAGTGCTCATTCATTGAATCTCTCACGAACATACGTTTTCTGAAAATGTGACTTTCTGTAAATGACGCCTTTTTTCGACTTTTCTGTGACTCCAGTGTTCATAACACGTGTTATAATAGACCAGAGTACTCTGGTCTATTATAATATAATCTACATACTATGTAGAGCCATCCCTAATCCTAGGGGTATCTATTATTAGCCATCCCTAATAAATATTAATATAATATCGATATATTATATATCGATATTTCGATAGTATCGGTGGTAAGGTATCGATGACGATATTTATCGTCTAGCTCAGTAACGATACTTTTTGCATCCGATAGTATCGATCGAAAATATCAATATTCACTCAAAATATCGGCTGAAAAAACATTCAATTGAAAAACTATGTAAATAGGTAGGTACATAAGCCCAACTGTAATGTCAATTTTCGGGCAATGAGTTTTCGACTATAGTTTTCATACCTATTTAATCATATTACCTATTTTACGAGTCCATGGAACTAGCAGAAAGCTCTACAAGTTCACCCACAACACTAAACTCAGATTTTTTCATTAAATCCCAAAATTTTGGAAATGTTTGATAAATCGGATTAAAAGAAAATATCGTCAGAAACGATCGGTTACTCAACCATCGTTACCCGATACTATCGGGTAAAAATATAAAAATATCGATATATCGATGGAAAATACCGATGTTTCTATACCTACTACCGACTATCGATGGGCATCCCTAGTCTATATGGGAAGCCTTATGTCTAGAATATTCGACAGCTTTACGAGCATATTTAGGCCAAAATTACATAGTTTCTCTCCCTTTGTAGACGTAGAAAGCAATAACTCATTTTCCCACCTTTTTATTTATATTTGGAGTTTAGGGGATTGACCCTTGGTTAGTCCCACACATCCATTTCGTTCCATTTTTTTCGTTCTTACGAAACCCCAGTAGCTTACAATCCAATGTGCAGTAACAGCAAAAGCAAAACCTGAATAATCGCTGCTCCACTAGTTACATACTCGTACAAGCGCTATTGTGAGGAAGCTATTCACACAACTCTGTCACACTATTGAGTGCGTTTTCCGTCGGATTGTCCAACTGTCGTCAGCCTGTACAAAATACAAAACGGACCAAAGAGCTGCCTCGCCTTTTCGCTTCCTCTGCCCTGTTTTTTTTTTTTTTTTTTTTCAATTGAACTGCTCAGCAGTTTTATTTCGGTACGTAAATACGTTCATAAAAACACGCGATCTCATTCATTTTCCCCCATCCGCCTCCAACACAATGACACCGTTGGATACCCGAGAATCTGTAATCCGCTGATTTCAAGTACGTCAGAGCCTCATAACGATTTTATTATTATTATTTATTTATTTATTTTTAACGAAGAATAAGGCATTCAATACTTACTGTAATAGGTCTATAATATAATTGGTATAATTAAGTACTACGATATTGTGGCTTCTGGGTGATACCCACCTTTTTGTTATTGTATTATGTAAGCATTGTATAAGGAGGAAATAAATAAATAAAAAATACATGAATACGTAAATATATACATGTGATTTGTTGTGTCTTTGGGCAGTGAATTCAGGATGTTCTGGAACGTATTTTGGTATGAAAAATTGTCGGAAATTCGAGTTTTAAAAATTTCGGAGCGTGAACAATAGCTTCATTTTCTTCGAAAATTCGATAATACGAGTTGTGGCCTGCGGAGAACCCTTCATTTTCATCTGCCTGTTTGTCAAAGTTTGATAAGCTGTAGATTCGTCTATAAGCATAGTTAATTTGGTCGTCTATAAGCATAGTTATTTTGTTCGTCTATAAGCATAGTTGGAGCGTGTAATGCAATAACCATGTAAGCGCCAAAAAGCTGATTTTGGGAAACACATACTTAGGAGCTCCTCCACTTTACATGATGCTATTGTATCCCACTTTTTTTATATGCATAGAACCAGTCTGGCTTAGGAGCTTCATAGAACCACTATAGTATGGCATAGTGGTTCTATGAAGCTCCTAAATATGTTTCCCAAAATCAACTTTTCAGCACTTGGATGGTTATTGCATAATACGGTCCAGTTAATCGACTATTCGTCTGTAAGCACAGTTAATTTGTTTAAATTACCCATTAAAAGCTGACGGATATTGGAATTTTAACGTTATAAACTCGAAGAGGCGCGCTTACCCGCTCAGGTCTTAACGTCTTGATAATTGCAATCAATTCATACCCCGAGTCGGATTACTCTCGGAGTTCTGTAGGCTGGACGGGCCATTCACAGTCTAATTCAAGCCGAAACATCGTATACTCCAAACGAATCTCTATCCATCGTTAGCCCTTCCTCGCTCGCGTCGAAAAAAACACGAATCAGCGCAGGTTTTAATTCTTTCTAAAACCCCCTGAAGTTTAGGAATTGATTGGCTCGAGGTTTATTTTCCTGCGGCCGGCGGAACACGTGGCCCGACATTGTTTACAGCTCCTCTGCCCCTTTCGATTTTTATAAATACAATCACATCAACACTGTTCGTTTTCTTGATTGACCTCGTTTTACTGTTCCGTGCCTGCTTATAGCGCCGGGTGCTTGAGTTTTTGGGGGGTCTTTTACGGGCTTTTCGATTCTTCCCAGGAATCTTTTGTGATCGTTATACATCAATTCCGTTCGACAGGGATAAATGAGCTGTTGAATGATCGGATTCCGAGGTCTCATTTGTGTGAAAAAGCAGGACGAACATGTTTGAATTTTCGACCAGGTAACTCTTGATGCGGCTATTGATCAAGAAGAATATCGGTGAATATACTACGTGTAGCACGTCAGATAATTTATATTAGATTTTCAAGTTTACAAAAGTGGTACCACAGTGACTATATTGAGTTAGATCCTGATTCTTGAATATACTGAAAATAATAGGATACGAAGCGTGATTATTGATGAAGTCACAAAATTATGAAAATCTTCAGTTGACTAAACGAAATTCAATCTCAAAAATTATCTAACATCTAGCTTTGAAGTCTGCTTATAAAGAATCGTTAGAATGTCTGAGGATATTAGTATTACAATAGGACACCTGAAACAAGTCCTTTGCTAAATAGTGCAGGATCTGTAAGGAGTATTCAAACACATTTCAGAGCCAGTATTATTGATTTGCAACAACGAATAGGGCATTCATTCCGAAATTCCGTCGAATAGTCAATTCGAAAGCCGAAAATGAACCAAAATGGACTAAACGAAATTCATTCTCAAAAATCATCTAAAATCTAGTTTTTGAGACTGTTCATAAAGAATGGCCAAAATGAACAAAAACACTCACTACCAACCAAGTTTTTGATCAAGAATCCCAAATGTTTAATCGATGTTAGATTGAGGAAGTAACAAAATCCTGAAAATCCTCAAAACGGACTAACGAAATTCGTTCCCAAAAATTATTTAAAATCTTTCTTTGCAGTCTGTTCATAAAGTTTATGAAGGTTTATGCAGAATGGTTTATGATGGTCTGATGGATTATGATGGATATTCGCCTTAGAACAGGACGCCTAACAAGAGTCCTTCGCCATGATACCGTTGGATAGTCCAGGATCTGTAACGCTGAATTCAAATAAATATCTGATACATGTTATCGGTTGTCGACAACGAATAGGGCATTCAATTCGAAAAGCCAGAATGAACCAAAACACCTACACCTACCTACAACTTATCAAGATTTTGATCTAGAACACCCCCCCCCCCCCCCAATGTTTAATCGATGGTAGATTGAGGAAGTAACAAAATCCTGAAAATCCTCAAAATGGACTAAACGAAATTCATTCTCAAAAATCATCTTTAAAAAAAATCTGTTTATAAATAATCGTTTATGAAGGTCTGAGGATATTTGTATAAGAACAGGACGCCTAACAAGAGTCCTTCGCCAAATATTTCTCAAATACCTAATCAACCTAAAAATCTATAACGGTCACGCTGAATCGGAGTTTTGAACCGTTGCGATAACCGCGGCCAATACCAGGCGATCGAACGATTAGCGAAAACCTTTATGAGCGGGGAGTTGGCGTATTCGGCGATAAGCGGATGGAGGGCAGGAAGCAGAGTCATGCAGTCTGGGAAGCAAGAACAGTCAAGGGCAAACGAGCCGCCCCTGGAGGAGTCAAGGATAATCAAATCCAAGCTTCACCTGCTCACCATGTCACCTCACATTTCGTATCGCCTTCAGTTTATTAGGAAAAAATCGATTTGACTCGAAAGAATCGATATTGTGCAGTCGGTTTGTGAATTGAAAGTGAATATCGAGCTACCTGTACAGGTTTCACTTACTACCTCGCCATCTTATGTCACCTTCTTCTGTAAGACTGATACCGTTTTATATAAAATGCCATCGAAAGAACTGTGAACATTGTTAAACGATTATCCTTCAGCTTGTATCAAAATGTGATGCAGCCTTTCAAACATTTACTCAGCCGATAAGCAGACGAATGACTCAATTTGTTATTTGATGGAATACTCACATTTACGATTCCATGAAACGAGTTTCGTTCTCGACAATTCACTTTGACGAACCTACTCAATGTCCTTTCGATTTTCTAGACACTTGAAATGAAATAAATAGTAAAAAAAAGCTATTTCAAGACAAATCACTTTACCGACGTCCTGAAAGACGAAGAAGGAATCCTTCAACCTGATGCTTGTAGACAACCGGTGGGTTATTTATCTTTATTTTTTTTCTCTCTTTCTTTTTAGTACGGTCCTTTCCCAGAGTTTTATTCATTCATAAGAAAAGCTGAGCCGTTCCTACTATTATAAAAGTCAACTGTTCTTAAAGTATCCGTTTCCGCTCCAATAAAAGTTGACCCGAAGGTTTACTACCCCTATCCATCAGAGAAAGTCCTGCTAGGAATCGTTTTACGTGATCGGACTTGGGATTGTTGAGGGACGAAGAAAATCAGTACAGACGGCTACGAAGAGTATGAAAGGCATAAACTAAGATTTCTCTCGTGACAAGAGCGACAAAGAAAACGTAAGAGTTAAATAAACTTTCAACTCGTGAAACATTATTGAGCCATCCATTTCTCGAACCTTCCACTTCGATGTTTCAGTGCCTTTGGTCTTGTTTGTGGTTTTTGATACACGGGGAGGCGAAAGGCTGACAGTAGGTACGAATGTTTCACTGGGATTAAATCATTATTAGTTAAAACTTGATAATAATTGAATCTAAAATACCTTACGGTGAGTCTGCGCTAAGTAGATGTGCACGCTTTTATGATTGGTCGCTTAATTCGCTTAGTGATCAACATACCTGTAACAAAAGCAAATTATGTACATTCTGAACTCCTTCATACGTAACAATTGAGAACAATTAGGCATAATTAGAGAAGAGATTGAGGAAGACGTAGCTAATGTGATGTGACAAGAAGAAGTACTTGTAGCCTGAAGAACCTAATTACAAGATCATGCACCTTCAGTATGACATACACTGTACCGTCTTACTCATCCTCTTGCTTTTGGGGGTAGTACTAAGAGGTACCAGTTTCCGAAGTCATTGTTTGTGGACTGAAAAGTGGTCATTTTCTTTTTTTTCTTTTAGTTATCCAAACTTTTGATCTTATTCTCTCATGTTTCAACTTGTTGATTATCTAGGTATGTTGACTAGGTATGTTAATTTTTATATGAACATTCATTTGTTCCTTTATCGTTCTACATTCCTAAAGCTACTGCATTCAAGTTATAAACGTAGATAGGTAAATACCTATTTAAGGTTCTTGAGACTGATGGCAATATTACAAATACGATTCCAAGTTAGCCTTACTTACTCTGGCTTACTATTAATGGCGTTACTACAAATACAATGTGTATAATATTTGTTAATAAAGCACTTTTGATGGAGTTTCGATGAATTTTGGTATATTTCTTTTAAGTGCCGGTATTAGGAACATTCTCATCTGAAGGTGTCGGAATTAGGAGCAAAAACACAATTTTGACATTTAAATATTGAAATTTGAAACAATATCAATATTGAATGTTTTACTGGTGCATTTTGTAGAGGAGATCTTGATGAACATTTTTAGCTAATTAAGGTGTCGTTTCCTTGGAAAATAACGAACGTAGCTTGGAATACATAGAAAACCTCGCTTAAAGTGTCAGTATTCGGTAACTTTAACCTATGGGTTCAATAGCTCAATGGGAGGATGTTGATATGGAGTTAATATGGTGTTATCCAGGGATCACTATTGGATGACGTTCTAAAAATGTCCAAAACACAGAATGCGAGCTGAAATTTAAATTGTGAGTAAAAAAAATGTGTGTTCCTCCACCAACTGTTCACATCGTTTCTGCTGTATGAAGAATAGACCGTCCTGTATTGGAGCATAAATAAGTGGTATTTCCGCCCGTGAGTGGACACACCATGACGACGTTACTTAACGGTTTACCTTAAAAAACGACTCTCAATCGTATTGTGATCCTTTGATTCTTTTCATTTCCGAGTTACAGTTTGAAGACTAAAGTTTCGACCACATGGGCACCATCCGTTTTCACAGAGCATGTTTTTTTTTTTTTTTTTTTTTTTTTTTTTCCATTCGGAACAATCTGCATATTGGGATCTGCAAACATTAGCGGGACTATTTCAAGAGCTTATTATGCAAACCAAGTGCAATGCCCTCGACGCATCGTAAACAGAGGGTTCGCGAGGGTTAACAAGAACTTCCGATCACTCAATCAAACTCGTAAACAGTTTTGACTACGGTTTCCCCTGGTCTATATCCAACTAGTATTTACCCACCCTCATTTCACTTTCTCAGGGTATTCTCGTACGAATCTCGCTGTTTCAACAAATTATACTACCACGCCAATATGTGGATTTCAAAGCTTCGTTCGCAGTGGGCGTTCGGAACGTTCCGAACGGTTCTGCGCAAGCGCAGTCGAGTTTGGTCGTTCTGACAGTTCCAGAACGAATTTTTGAATTCTTTTGAATTTTTCCAGAACTCACAGAACTAGAACGCAAGCGCATGCGCAATTCACAACTTTTTCAGTGCTTGTGGAGTAAACAATAACAAACTTCCATTGGTTGCCGTGCGTTCAATTTATCTGCTTACCGTTGAATTTATTCAATTTACTCATAATTCATATCTATTCCAGTTGAATTGTAAACTAGATCGAAATGTCAACCACTAATAGCGATAGTTCGGAAACCGATAGTTTTGAAGACGTTTTGTGAAATGTGTGGTTTGTAGGCGATGAGGACGAGATCGAAGTGATAGTAGGATTTCGTCTACATCCACGAAACTCAAATTTTTTCGACAAAATTGTGCCACGGGTCGACAACGAAAAGTTGTGCAACTATTCAGAATTTTCTGCTTTTTTTTGGAGAGGTAAATAGAAAGCTGAGTAAGATCGTCCTTAAGAATAAGACTTAGAAACCCCCAAAATTGAATAAAATGCATTTTAATCGGAAAGGTTTCGACGGATTTTTCATCCCTTTCCTATTCCACCTTTTTGAACAGAGAAAACTGCAATTATTCAATCAAAACGGAATAAAAAATTCGTCCTTTTCATGCAGCCAAAAAATCCAAACAGTTACCGGCTTCCAGCTGTCTGAACTCATGAGAAATATCATTTTTAACTCGGTTAAATAAAAATTGCAATTTTCTCCTTTGCAAACCTCTACCAAGTCTCTACCAGTTCTTGTCAGAGACCTGAGGATCCTCCACTTGGAGTTATGTACGATTTATATTGAATATAAATCAAATTTTGCTTCAAGGGCACACCAGCAGCACAGGTAACACGATTTGAGTGAGGTTACAAACAACAAGACAGGTTCTTCTGATAATTCTGACATCGTTCGCAATGCAGAACGCGATTCTACAAGTTCCGGAACTCCCGGTGACTTTCCGTCCCAGTTCTGATGAATTCCGGAACTGTCAGAACGGAGGACTGCGCACTGCGAACGAAGCTCAAATTGTGTTTTGGGAGTATGTAAACTTATGGCGGTTTCCAATCGATTATGTAAGGTTTAAAATGAAAATTCCTTCTCTCCGAACAGGGTGATTGCCCCCAGGGGACGGTCTTGATGAGGCGTAGGCCCCTCTGAACAGGCCCGTGTTGGCAATGGTCAGTTGATAATTGGAAACGTCCCTGCCCTCCTGGCCCACTCCGTCTCATAGAAACAGTAGACTGACTGTCTCGACTTGAGTAGGTCCTCCGCTCACGCTTCCTCCATATTCCGGCATCGCTGTCCGCCACCTGGTACCTTTTGTCTGGGCGGTGATAATTACTTTTTCGTGTTTGGCCGGAGGACGCCTGCGTCACGAGAGGTCGGAGTTGGGGGTCAAAATTGGGACGGGGCTTTCGCCGACCGGCTCGCGCCCTGTTGCGATAATGCATGAAAGTTGTTCATAATTGCATAGTACGAGCAATGAGGTTTGAGTTTGAAGCGTTAATAGTGGAAGCAATGGCACAACTTGTACTGAACTCGTAGAGATGACTGAGATGGCTGGACAGCTCTTGCGTTCAAGGACCGTGTTGGTATATGCCATCGATTTTTGCCAAATCAGGTTTGTGGCATTTAAGAATTTTAAGGAAATCACAGTCGTCGTGAATGCCTGGAGGTCGCAATTACTGCGGAAGCAACTAGAACATTGAATTTCCCAGCCCCCAACAACTAAGACTAGCCGACCACGACTTCAATGTAGGTACAGATTTAAGATAAACGTAGTCAGTCAATGCCATCTACTCCCAAGTAATATATTTAAGTATGTTTCATGCCAGACGATACCTAACTCTCGATAGAATTGAGATAAAAAGTTCAAATTTGCACAAAAAATCCATCCTGGCAATCGGAAGGTTATATTTGTAGATGGGCAGAATCGGGCAAAATATTACCCATACATTCCCAAAATGAAAGTCTGACAAGTGAAACATTTTAAAGGTGTTTTCATGGTAAAAACGACGGTAAAGTCAGAATGGCGATATCTTATTCCGTCCTCAAGATGGAGCACTTTGAAGACGAAGAAACGTGGTTGTTACTTGAGGTGTTTTTACGGTTCAGCGTTAAAAAATTCTAATCATGCAGCATGGCTATAAGAGCGAATTTTCGAAGAAATAACTGGTTTCATGTAAAATGTCCCCATTTTACGCTGAACACGATGTTGAAGTCAGAATTGCGATATCTCAACCCGTTATCAGATTAGAGCAGAAGAACCGTGAAGGAAAAGACGATTCTGCCTTCACCGTCTGGTTCAGCGTTAAAAAATTCATAAAATGAGGTGTTACTCGCAAAAAATTGAGAAAACATTTGTTCTAAAACCAGTAAAATGGAGACAGTTATTTCTTTGAAAATTCGCTCTTAAAGCCATGCTGCATGACTGGATTTTTTTTTTTTTTTTTTGTCATATACTTTAAGATGCGACGAATAGTGACAATTCAGGCTTATTTTGGTTCAAAACTCCCTCTCAAGCCTTGAATCTTCATCACTGATCCCTCTCAGTTTCACCGATTGTCGGTCTTAATTGAATTCATTTTGTTTCCACTCGAGAATTCCAAGCGCCTTCCAACGGCGGGTTTATACCAGGGAAAGTACGGCAAAAGAAAGAAATGAAGAAGTAAAGAGAGAAGAAATTTTAAAAAAACTTCTCCATGGCCATTCTTCGGGCTCCGCATGACCAGAAGTGGAACGGCCGCGGGCGTTTATGGCAAATCCGGTGTCGGATGTTACAATTGAACGCGGCCTTCCCTGATGCCTTCGTATGGACGGAAATCGAAACCCGTTCGCTCTGAGTGACCCACTATGTCACGGCGAAGAACTCAAAGTGTCATTCATTATTTATCATTATTTACCTGTAACTTTCGACTTTGCTGAAAACATATCGCTCATTGGCTGCAATAGTGTCATATCTACAAATAATTTTTGAGCATTAAAAACTGGCTTCGTGAAATTCTTAGCGGAATATTTCAAAGTTGAAGTGGTTTTCAGAGTTAAATTACCCCGAAGCATCAACTTTGAAGACATGACGCTATTGCACCCAATGAGCGAAATGTGATAGATACATTACTTATGGTGTGGGTAATTCAAATGGAGAGGATAGAAGTACCTTGGAGCCAAAATGGATTCCAATTCATTCACAATGTAGAAAAGGCGTCTTTATTCTCCTTACAACGATAATGCTATCATTTTCATCATCATTGATACCAAACCAAACCAATGATGTTGATACCAAACCATTGATGTTGTCTTGAAAATTTCAAGTTGAAATCTCCATCCCCTACCAAGTTATGGTACTTATGGTGATGAAATAATTTTGTGGGTGCTCTTATTAGTGTTTTCATCGAATATCATAGATGGTGACAACACCACTAGTTTGGTACTATATGAAATAGTTTGTTATATCATACTTAATTCATTTTGAGATTTATTAAATGGAGCCACAATAATGACGTATACAATCACGTGTTCATCACGAATTACCGAAGTAATAAGACATTTATAAGAAATAAGAAATTTATTCTTGAAATGAATTAAATACATTTAAGTATATCCTAAAGTCGGGCATTCGACAATTGTCAACAGGGGATACATAATGAAATGTACATAGCTGAGTACGAAAAAATCTAGAGTCATGCAGCATGGCTGTAAGAGCGAATTTTCGAAGAAATACCAGGTTTTATGTCCTCATCCCTTACAGTCGCTCGATTCTGCCCATCTACGAACTTAGCCTTTCGAACTAGTTCAGCAGTGGCGTATAATTTATTTATATAAACAATAAAATTTATAGTTTGAAAAATATTTTAGCCGATTCCTCCAACTATTTTGTATAATTATGGGACTCATAAGGGCATTGTATACAGAACAGTAATTTTGATAGAAAGGCGATATGTAAAGAAGATAATCCGTTGCAGCAAAATATGCAGAGTTTTTCGTAGTGAACAATTTAATTAAGCTAATTCCCAGCTTTTTTTCTTGATCGAAACAATTTATTATGGAGCCAAAATTGATATAACGAGCCAAAATCGATATAATGAGCCAAAAACGATAGAGTTCACTTGTGCGACTGGATTTATCCCAAAAATCTCTTGGGATCAGAACGAACTACTTTTCCTCTTAGGTGATTTCTGGTTGATTTAGCGATATTATATCACGATGACATTAGTATTAGTCCTTAGAACAATCCCCGCTCTTCAACAAGCCTTAGGTACATGTTCTTCAAACGTACATATCTGTCGACCGTCCTTTCACTTTCACTGTCCAAATACGAAATCTAAATAACACCAACCCGCATTTCAAAAAAATGTATTCTTCAAATAGTAGCGGTCGAGAGCGGATATTGCATTATAATAGTTTGATAGTTTCATACAAATTTATTTTTGTATTTATTTTTATTTTTTTCATGCATGCAAAAGATAATGCCAGACAAAATATATACATACTCATACTCCTATCAAAGGAGAAAAAGGCGATTTCTTATCAAATCGACGTGTGTACAAATTGCTTCAGATTACTGAGGTCGCCGCGATTGTGCGACACCGGATACGACCCCTCCGTTTTCGAGTTATCTCTCGGCTATTTTCAATAATAACTTTTCGGAATGAGAATATTCCACGTAACATTGACCTCCGGTGGTGGGAGGGGCTCGTTTGAAGGGTTTTTTTAACAGCGATTTCTCGTCGGATCAAAAAATTGACGGATTGTCGATATTCATTGCATAGCGAAATACATTCACTTGTTCAAGCTCATCGTCCAAATTGACAGGTCCGATTTGTCCAGGTATTTGTGTTTTCACAATTTTTCACGATAAATTGGAATCATCTGAATGGAAAAATTGTTGAGAGCACTGTCGAAAATGCTTCTGATCACAAATAGATGATCGATCAAGTTCCATCGTATAACACATAATATGTGTTACACTATTCTTCACAAGTGCGTCTTCGATTATATTATAATCGAAGACGCACTTGTGAAGAATAGAGCCACTTATTCAAGCCAGCCAACCAAGCCCAGCCACGGCCCTGCGAATAAAGTATGCTGAATTGCTTCAATCGTATCTCACTAATCGTTACTTCAGGATAAAGCAAGATGATGCCTTTTTAGAACCTAAACCGATATGTGCAGAAGTTCCACAAGGGAGTGTACTTGGCCCACTCCTGTACGTTCTGTATACCAGCGAAAGAACACCACAGCGACTGACACAGATTACACAGCGATATTGGCAGTTGGAGACAGTAAAGCGGTCAATATCTAGCATACAACAATGGAAAGCGAAATGGAGAATCAAAATGAATGAAATTAAGTCGGTACATGTCGATTTTACCGATAAAAGGATCGACTACATACCGGCTTATCTCAAATGCAGAAAAATGTACTGGCTAATGGGGAGGCGGTCAAAACTGTCAATCCAGAACAAGCTTACGCTGTAACCAGTTTTATGTGGGGGGGTGGGGGGAGAGAGAGAAATACCCATAAATTCCGAAAATGAAACTGTCTGACAAATGACACCTCATTCTAAAGGTTTGTGCACGCTGAACACCATGAACTTCAAATCGAAACCATTAACGAAGCCATCAAGCGACAAGCGGTACGACATCTTCAACGGCTAAGGACTCACGTCAACGAAGAAGATGTCCAACTCCTTGACACAAGTGATGTCACCAGAAGATTGAAACGTACCAACTCGAGCTTGCTCACGTGTGAAGCAGTGTAGTAAATGTAATATCATCATAAAAATTAACAAAACTCAGTGGTGTATCCAAGTTTTGAATAATATGTGCCCTAGTTTCAAAAATAATATTGTTGATGAGTTATTACTTAGGTGATTACTTGAGCAATAAAATCTTTCAAAAAAAAAATTAAAAAATAACGGACTGTTCTATGGTAATGCAGGACTGGGTAGTCATATCAGTCACCACCATCACACAAGTACTGCCAAAGGGCTTTAAGCTCGAATCGTGATTAGTACACATCAACTCGTCTATTCCGCCCATTACAAGGGTTAGTCCTAACTATTACCTTCTAAAGGAGATTGAGATGTCTCCCGTGATAGATGAGGGGAGTTTAATTAAGTGATGGGTACTTTCGGCCACACCCTCCGACTAGAATAATCTAGTTAAGATCTCAAGGGAAGAAGGCAAAAACGACTTTTTAATTGCCTTTAATAAGTTGTAATCTATTACAACTGAGTCGGAGGGCATAGCGGTGTCTATGAGAATTTATGACGAAATATAATGTTTTCTTGAAGAGGGTCATTTTTAAGGGAATCACCGAATAAATTTACAATTTTTTACTTTAAAAACTCAAATTTGGCTCACTTAAACTTCTTGTACTGTAAAATTGTGCCTACGTCTGAGTAGGTGTTGGAACGAGGGAAATTTGGGATTTTTTTGAATTTTGAAAAGGTTGTGACTGCTCAAGTACACAAATACGGACTTGTACTGAAACATTTTTGAGTTCATTTCAATTGCGAATTCTCCTCGAAAATTCACCGAAAGGAGGTTGAGAGGGCAACGACACGGACCTCATCGGATGATTCGGTTTTTTTGTCTTTTGCTCTCTCACTGGTTTTTTTTTCTCCTCCCGTAAAAATACGTTTTTGAAATACAAAGCGACGCCGAAATGACCGCGTTTAAAATTGCTAATGCGACGCTGCGGGCCCAACGTCCGAACGGCGGTCACTAAAATGACGGAGGCCGTTCGGCGAAAACCGCGGTTATCCCCCTTTGTCGATCCATTTGTGGATTTTCGCCCACAATTAAGGGATGCAGCGGAATTCGGACTATTGAAAAAGAAGTCCGGGCGATACGGAATTGTCGCGAGTCGGAAAAACGTCATTCTCCGGACTCCAGTAGGCACCGTCCGGGCAAGTGGAGAGTGAGGTCATGGGGTAAAAAGTAAGCATTGGACAATTAGGGGAATCGTCCAATTTGGGGAATTTGGTACTTATCTATACAAATAAAACAAGAGGAAGTATCGTTTGGAGTTTCAAAAACCTGTAGGAGCCAACGAAAATGCAACTTTCTTTGTGGCTAAATTCATCGAGTTACTTGTGAGTCTAAAATTTCACAAATCAACAAAACCGTGGAAGTAGGTACCTCCTCGATTACAAAGCATTATCACAACAAATGCCTATAACATTTCATCTTAATACGAGAAATGCTTCGGTATCACCCAACGCTGTGGTACTTCACGAACTACATAACAGATGGCCTGAAGCAGTGTACATATTTACTGAAGGTTCAGTGGGTGCCAATAGAGCAAGCTCTGCTTTCTGGGACCTGTCAAGAGGAGCTCCCAATGCTTTCTGGGACCTGTCAAGAGGAGCTCCCAATGCTTTCTGGGACCTGTCAAGAGGAGTCTCCCAGTGCTTTCTGGGACCTGTCAAGAGGAGTCTCCCAGTGCTTTCTGGACCTGTCAAGAGGAGTCTCCTAGTGCTTCCGTTTGTGGGATCTCACTTCTAGTTATACTGCGGAGTGCTGTGCCATTGTCATGGCCCTCGAATATGTTGAAAACTACAACTTACTCATCTCCAGAAAAGTAGTCTCGTTTGGGATTCCATGAGTGTAATAAGTACAGAAGTTGAACCAGTTCAGTCAGTGTCGTCATGGTGTCAGGAGGCGAAGTCACCATTCGGACTGGTAAATCCGCAAAAATCCGATCCAAAACCGCGAAAAAGACCAAAAAATGATCAAAAACCGCTTGTGAAGAATTTAATACACAGTCACCAGTTCTCGACATACAGGTGACCAATTTTTCGCTGCCACACGAAAATTTCGTTTTTAAATCCTCAAATCCACTGTTCTGATTATTTACGAGTATAATGACGTTAGTGAAATCAAAGAAGAACAGAATCGACCCATAAGATGCGTTATTTAACCGCAAAACGCATTTAACGACAAGTTACACGTAGTAATCACTGGGAGCCAAGGATGGATTCGTTGAACCCGATCGGGAAACATTATCTCTGTCGGGAACTGGATTTTATTTTTTGCAACAGCCGATTATGAAAGGCCTAACGGGGAAAAACGACGTGGTATCAAATTTGATTGGGCCGAAATCGGAATATTCGCACAAACGAGGTGTCAAAATATCGAAAAAAAGATGTTTAGAAAGTGGCTGAGTTTGAAAAAAAACACTTATTGGGATTAGGTATATATTGGTTACAAATTGATCTCGTGTAACTTAAGTGTATAGAAGGATTTCGAGGGTACCACCGAGTAGTTACAACATATGTCCACAACACCGGACCACATTTCCAGGACACCAATAAACGAGTACCTACATCCAGTCAGAGTAATTTATGGGAACATTTGTTGGTCTTTTGGACATTCCCTTACGTCTTATATCAACGTAATGATAGTAGCAGATACTCAAGAACCATCGAGTTGTTGCAACAAACTATTGAAAATTGTTTTGGTATGTAGGGGAGAGTGGGCCATTTTCCTACCGGAGCCATTTCCTATCGGCAACCAATATTTTTCCTTGGAGCGTTCCTTCCACATCTAGCGCAATACTAAGTTTATTTATCCGCCGTTCACGAAACGTTTATCAAACGCACCACATAGTTCCTACTACCAAAGGAGTTAAGGAGTTAAGAACATTGAGTTAAGGTGGCCATCACCAATTTCGCCACTTGTAACTGCGTCGATTGGACTGGGCTGTAATCTCCTGCACCACATTGTTGGCCACTTATTATAAGTGGCGTACAATATTGTAAGTGCCTTGATTATCATTATAAGTATAATATTATAAGTGCGGGACAACCAGCAACTACCTGGACAGGGGGTTGTCAGGGAGACCGGAGGACTTTTGAAGCCATCACCACAATCAGCTAAGCCATTTTCGTAGTCATACGAGTAAGTCTTAGCAGCTTCTAGTCCTAGCACTCTAGTCATTCGTTTTAGTGATCCATTCTAGTCAAACCCATATCTACATTTACACAAATAGTAAGTTCAATATTAATATTAGGAACTGTGGGTGTTCAAATTAAAGACAATATTTAGATTGCTGAAACATCAAAATATAAAGGTTTTATTAGGCACTGAGTGCTTGGAGTAGGTATCAGGATTACTAATTAGGTAATTGGTAACTGTTCCTTCCAATTTAAAAATTGGTATTAGGTCGGTATTTTTGCTTCCTCTCGTATGTTATAGTGCATTTTTAGGGACATTTCTACATCGACCAGGCGTCTACACCTTCCTAGTAGGTTGTTATGAAAAAGAATTATGTCCCTCAACAACACAATTCCGAAAACATGTTTTCAAGGAACCACTCTCTGGTAGGGTCACTCAGGGGCGAATTGAACAATATCGAAAAAGGAACCACAATGCTCTTCCACCTTCGATTCCAGTTACCTCATTGTGTTCTCAACACGCAAGATCCATAAATTCCTCGAACCTACGAATGCGACATCACGTTATTGTTGTCAACGCCGTCCCCTTGTTAGGTACCGGGTTTTCGGTCAACCAACGTTATTTTCTACAAGTCACTTTATAAACTGCTGGATTTTGAGAGTCCCATAAAATTCTAAACGAAATTGGAATAATGACCTTGTGTTTGCATTCAAAAAGGGGATCAGATGGTTAATTTCCGATTTTTGAGGGCTAGGTAAACTTTCAAATTGTTGCCCTGAAAACTTTTAGAAAGTTGACATGTCACATTTTGCCATCTTAGCACAGAACTGATGTTTTATTCTCGTATTAAATTTGCAACTAAATAAATAAAATGGAAACAAATGAATAATCCAAGGTTCCCAAACCAGTGTCTAAATGTTTATTCCGACCGAATTGGTGTATTTTGGATGTTTCTCTGTACACGCTCACGAAACGTGGAAAAACCCTGTGGTTGCTGTTCATCTGAGAAACTTAACAAGGTGATCGATTGATATTTTTTAAATTTTTTAGTGGAACTATTATTTGTAATGAATGAATTTCTAGGTATATTGAGTTCAAAGCTTCATTAATACGAATAGATTCTTATTATTCATGTTTCGAACATTTTTTTGAAATAATGTGGGTCTTTTGTAGACTTGCGTGTTTTCCAAAAATGTTGCAATAATGAGGAATTTTGTTAATATGTTCACTTTCCAACAATTTTGTAAAAATGTGGGTATACAGGGTGTAAGCTTTAAGGTCGTACCACCGGCCAGGGGTAGATTCTACAACAAATATCTGATGGAAAGTGTCCTATAACTTTTTTTTATAACGGTAGAAATACGACTTTTTTCACTTTTGAGATTTTTTTCGTGTTTTCGACCTTAAGTCACTATAATGGCCATAAGTCCCTCATTTATTCGTCAAAATTCCAATTTGTCCATTCGATCTCAATCAAACACCTCGATTCGATGTGAAGTCAACTTCTTTCGTTATTCTCGATGTATTTGAGTTGACAATTGCTCTTCTTGAAGGTCCATTCGAACACCTCTATTCGATATGAAGTCGATTTTTTTTCGTTTTTCTCGATGTATTTGAGTTGACAATTGCTCTTCTTGAAGGTCCAGTCGATCTCAATTAACCACCTCGATTCGCTAAAAAGGCGTCCAATCAGTCAGTTTGGAGATGTCTCCGCATCGCAAGCACCGAACTGATCCGAATGCGAAATTGACATTTGGCCATTGGGTTCCATTCAACCCGGCGAATGACTCATCCATCGCCTTCTACATGCTTGTGATTAGCATGAGATTATTATGAGAGAGGGAGGGAAGGAAGGTGGACCCCCAAGGTGATTTTGAAGGTCTGCCAAAAGACCTGTTCGAATTGCTGGGGGCCTGAAAACGAGACGACCCGCCGACGAAGAGCCGTCTGCGGTATGACGCTGAGATCATTTACGTAATCATTCTACAAGATCAGTATGTAGGTTTACGCATCCACCGGTTCTAGCGACGTTTCGAGAATTCTTCGCTGCCGTTTTCAGGCCCCAAAACATTTTGGCACACCATTTTCACGCGTATGTTATGAACCAAATGGTCCTAAAATGCCAACCTTCTTCATATTGACGAGTACATCCGTCTATAAACGGACATAGAAGACCTCAGATTTTGCCTTTCCAAGGCCTGAAAATGGCAATGAAAATCTTCTCGAAATGAAGCCACCTCAAAATCGTTCGGACAAAAATCGTTCTCCATTCGTTGGAAAGCCTTTAATTTATGCATAAATTATAATATAATTATATTATATTATATTATAATATAAATTATATTATACTGCCAAAACCGCTGTAAATATCGAAGAAGCTGAGATACAGCCCTGAGTAAATAAAAAAAACTAATAAATTTTCCGCACATTTCTTAATATTTTCCATACAGACAAAGAAAAGGGATAAGGAAAAGGGGAAACGGGACGCAAAAACATTATTCATGTTTTGCATAGCAAATACCTCGTTCTATACAAAGTATAGAAGAGAAAAGATCCGGGGGGTCCAGGGGGGCTTGCCCCCCTGGCGAGGCGCGAAGCGCCGATTTTTTGTGCAAATTTGAACTTTCTATCTCAATTCTATGGAGATTTATCGTGTGGAATGACACATACATAAATACATATAAAAATACATACTGTGAATTCAGGATGGTCTGGAACGGTAAAATTGGTGAAAAAATTTGATGCCATAAACGAGGTATAATAATCTATGATGATCAGCCATACTGTTGTTAACATCATAGGGATTTGTGGCAGTTACTGAACGACTGTTATTAGTTGGTAAATTATGATTTATAAACAATATGAGCAATTAAAACGCCGAGAAACAAGAAGCTCAATACGAAAATCCAGTCATGCAGCATGGCTATGCGAGCAAATGTTTTAAGACAAAACTGATTTATGTAATGGCTGATTCAAATAATGGCAATCTTAAACTTATTGGGTAACTATAGGTATTAAGTAAGAAGCTATTCGGTTTATTCGGTATGCATCAGGTGTTTTCAGTATGCATCAAGTGTTTTCAGTATGCATCTCTCTGACTGAAAATCTGACTGAACAAAAGGTTCTTCCAGTCCCCTCAGTGTCGTTTGTGTTAATTATAAATTTTATCAACACTATAATCATGAAAAATTTTGTCTCCATTTTTTGCCGAGTAACATGTTATGTGGAAATTTGAACTTTTTATCTCAATTCTACCGAGAGGCACCGAATGCTCTTATAAGCCTTCCTGGAGAATCAGCATCTTGAGATGATCATGAGGTCAAACAACGTACATCCGACGTTATTTTCGGTTTATTATTTTCAACTGTTTCTCTCCGAATTTTTACGAACATGACTCGAGCGCAGGTGACCGTTTCGACACTATTCCACTTGTAATTGTTTCGTCTTGTTGACGAATGAGGAAAAATAAAATGGAGCCGGGTGAGTTTCTGGTCAAAGGAGCCGTTTCATATTTCCGCTTATCCGAGAGAAATTCCCCACCGGCGAGCGCATCGGGCGACGTGACGCCGACTGTGCAACTGCTGATGTTGGAAGCGGTCGGTCATCTGACACGTCGCTTTTGATTGACCGGCAAGTGAATTCTCATCTGCGAAAAATCGAGGATTTAAACATGAATTAAAAAAACGTGAAACATAATATTCTTGTCAGAGCGGCGTTTCAGGGTTCGCTACTATCAAAGTTGACCCATGTCCGGATTTCAGCGGAGAAAAATATCCGGATTTAGAGACGTTTTACAACGTATCTCACTTGTATAACTTGGCAACTTGCAGCTTTTTGATGTTACCAAAGCCACACCAAGTATTTTCCTGGCGACGAGAGGCTTGGAATATCATTTGTGACTCTATACGGAGTAACTCGTGTGAATATCCTCCTTATGTTGGTATGGAACTTGTCCCGACTTGCCGTTGATTCACGATCATGTTGACGATTTTTATCGGCCTTACCATTGACCGCTGATTGTGAACAAACGGCTGGTCGTAAAACGCCCCGGATGGTCTGAAAGACTCTATTCAAATCCGTACATAAAACTGTGCAGTTCTGTTAAAAATTCCCGAGACTTGTTCGTGAAATGTTCAAACACTTTTTTGCGCCCCTTCGTACTGATGAAGGCTAATGAAAAGTTTCATCATTGAAAATAACCAGAGCAAATGGAATCTACCTCTTTCTGGAGCGTAGCGTGGCTCTGGACATGGGGGTACCGTGTTCCATTTCAACCCCCCCCCCCCCCCCCTTCTACTAACTCTCTCACCCTAAAAAAAAATCCAGTCATGCAGCATGGCTATAAGAGCAAATTTTCGAAGAAATAACTGGTTTCATGTGTAAGATCTCCATTGCAGGACTCCATGAAGAACATCTCAAGTATCAAACACGTTTCTTCATCTTCAAAGTAGTTTGAGAACGGAATTAGTTATCGCAATTCTGATTTCACCATCGTGTTCAGTGTTAAAAAAATTCTTTAAAGGAAGTATCACTTGTCAGACTGTTTCATTTTGGGAATTTATGGGTAATCCCCCCCCCCTTCCCGAAACTCCATACACCCATATACACATGCGCACGCGGAACACGTTTCTAGGCTTTCTTCTTCTTCCCCGTTCGAATTTTCCGCTAATACGGAATCGAAGAATTATTCGAATAGGTACATAATACGTAATCGTCAATTATTGACGATCCAGTCGATGCATTTCGCCTTCTGGCTTTTTTTTCGGCATGACTGGAACAGATATATTTATTTTCATAAACAACCGCGTATTGATAACGGTGGACACCTACACCAATATGACCTGATTTGGTTTCTCAGGGAGTGCTAGCGCATTTCGATTTACGACGATTCGACGGTCGCATCGGACCATGAATGCCCCCATAGTACACACAAGCTGTCGGGTGACGTCGTGGGCACCCGCTAGAATCTCGCGGTTCCCCAGAGGCCACAACTGGTAGGTGGCCTCACTGTAATCAGATATTTGAAATTCTTCTTCTTCTCCCTCTTAGAGGACTTGGGTTCAGCCATGCCAGTCATAGTCATTGGATTCGTGATTCAAAGCAACCATCAAAAGTAGGTAGCAGTAGGTAATTAAGTGTGGCATAATGAGCGGGCTTTTCGAATGTTTAATTGAATATTTTACTGTTGGTTAAATATTTTGTTATTCTTAATAAATTTGTTCATCATACAACGTCTAGCTACATTCTTCACTTCGCTACGCCCCTAACTTCTTCACCTTCACAAATTTCACTCAGATGCGTCCCCAGACGCCCAAATTGGACCACGAAACGGCGGATTATTCCACGATTATTCAACTTCAGCGGATCGGGTGCCTCCGGGAGTTGCTCGCCGATTTGGGACCGGGTGTCATTTCAAAAGTGACGCAGATGTAAGTTGCGACAGTGTCGACGAGGAATAACAAGGGCGGCCTGGCCTCACCCAGACCCCGCCATCCCTGTGTCGTTTGGGGGTTTTGAGAAATAATTACCGCGGAAATATTCGCTCGCCTGCCGGTACCTCCAGTGGGAGCAGGTCGTATGATGCCCTCCATCGCACAGTGGGGCCGAATCCCGAAAACATGCCCAAAATTCAAAATCTTGACAGATTGATTCGAAATTGGGTATACATACGGGGGATAACGAATCTGGTGAACAATTTCATGAATTCCAAGATGGAACCACTGTAGCGCGCATGCGCAATAGCAAAATCGATTTAATTTTCACTACTCGTCCATACTATAGTAGGTACTGTCTCGTAAAGAAGGGGCGAAATTCGTCGGCGGGCAAGTATGGGCAGCCGTTATTTTTTATTTTGAAGCTGAGGGACCGAACTACAAGTTCTCATATGATTTTCGGCCCTGCGTGGCGCTGCTCTATAACTTTTTCATTCAAGAAGGTTATCTGTGACTTTACAATGTAAAAAAGTGCTATTATTGCTATACTAGTATCTCACTTCAGATGCAATGAAAAAGAATTGACAATTTGGTCACAGTTATCTACTGATGTTCACGAGATGAATTCATTTTGTTTTGTTCAAATCGGTTGAAATTTGACGCTGGGGTACTTCTCACAATATTCACGTTTTTACCAACCTAATAGTGAAAAGTCCCCAACTACCTTTTTTGAATTTCTAGCCGGGTTTCATATTTTGGCAAAATTTTTAGTGTTATGAGTTGTGAGATATTTTATTTCCAACGTCCCCTGAACTGACCCTGCTGCCACTGATCCGAAAATCTTGTGGAAAAGTCCAATCTATCCACAAAACAAGAAAAAAAATGCAAATGCAAAATGCAAATTCAGCGAACATTCGAAGAAATAACTGGTTTTATGTAACATGAGGTTATATATAAGCTATAGATTACCCTTGCACAAATGAATCACTTGGAAAAAAATTAGTGATTCAATCACTGCAGTGATGCTAGTGATCATTTGGCGGATCACTCGCAATAATCACTGGGAGTCATTAAAAAATGTAGTGATTGGACCATTAGTGCATCACTTGCGTTAATCACTGCTTCTGCAGTGATTCAATCGTTAATGAATAGTTAGAAATAAGCTTAGCTTAATTAAATGTAAACGTGTAATACTGGTAACTGTAAATACTGTAAAATAAAACAACAAAATTTGTGGTCATTTCTATAGTAAATCCATCTCATGTGCTGTCAGTGCTCACATCGACCTTTATCCAGAGATCAATAAGTGATCCGGCCAATGGTTAAAACACATCACCAGTAATGCTTGCCAGTGATTCATTTAAGCTAACTCATGTGAATGTGCAGTGATTTACAATCACCCAGTAATACATGTAAATAATTAGTCAGATTACTTCAGTGATTCAGCAGATTCTTAACAATGATGCATCACTAATCGTCCAGTGATTAAATGATTAACAGTGATTTTTACCGATGATGCATCACTGATCGTCCAGTGATTTAGTGATTAACAGTGATTTTTTTTACTAATGATGCATCACTGATCGTCTAGTGATTTAGTGATTAACAGTGATTTTTACCGATGATGCATCTCTGTTCGTCCAGTGAATTAGTGATTAACAGTGATTTTTACAACTGATGCATCACTGGTCGTCCAGTGAATTAGTGATTAGCCGTGATTAACACTAGTGATTCATCACTGGACACTGCGGTGATGGTATGGTAAAATACTGGTGTTTACACCAGCCTAATACTGGAATTTACTACATAATCAGTGGAAATAACTAATTTTTACTGATTAAATCATTAAACCGCCAATGATGCATTTCTGTAAGGGTAGAGTAGATGAACCGCGAAGAACATCTTAAAGTTTCTTCAGCTTCAAAGCTATTTTTGACATTTTATGTCTTTACTTTGCTACGTAAACTCGAAAATGTAACGCGGGAATGAAACGCGGAACATGTAACGGAGTTTCTGATGATTTTCGCTTACAACCGATTCGTTGCTACGGAACTTTATCTTCGCCAGTTATCATCGTACAAAAATCGTTCACCACTCGTTGGATAGCTCTCGATTTACCTAACCATATTACGTTAACCACTGCGGAGTGCGTGGCCGACAAGTTGCGGTATGAGCGTGATTGTTTAAATAATTGTTTACACACAGGTGATCATTCTCAATAATTTATATTGTCAACACGAATGCAAGCTTCAGATAAGTTTCTGATGGGAGCGGGCGCAAAGACATAAAATGTCCCTTGTGGTTGCGTACTTGTACGAAAGCTGTACCCACCGTTTGTGTTTCTGATTTACATTTAAAGTTTTTTAAACATTCGCCACAATATATTTTCCATTACACTCTTTGTACTTTTTGGACTTTACTTAAGAAGATTGTTTCTAAATACCGGAACATTTCATTATGACCACTCCACATTGATTTTCATAAAATTTTGCTGTGTGCCATCCAAAACAAATTGTATTCAAGAGACCTTAATACACAACTCAAGTCCCATGTGACACTTCGACGTCTGACGTCTTACGCTCTTGCGTCATAGGCTCCGACGTACTAGTTGGCCCCCTGCCAGCCGTCTGACGTCATCCGCTCGTGCGTCATAGGCTCTGACGTACTAGTTGGCCCCAGCCAGCCCTCTGACGTCATAGGCTCTTACGGCATAGACTTTGACGTACTAGTTTGTTTCCTGCCAGCCATCTGACGTCATACGCTCGTGCGTCATAGGCTCTGACGAACTAGTTGCCCTCCTGCCAGCCGTCTGACGTCATAGGCTCTGACGTGCTAGTTGGCCTTCTGCCTGACGTCATACGCTCGTGCGTCATTGGCTCTGACGTATTAGTTGGCCTTCTGCCAGCCGTCTGACGTCATACGCTCGTGCGTCATAGGCTCTGACGCACTAGTTAGCCTCCTGCCAGCCGTCTTACGTCATACTCTCGTGCGTCATAGGCTCTGACGTATTAGTTGGCCTCCTGCCAGCCGTCTGACGTCATACGCTCGTGCGTCATAGGCTCTGACGTACTAGTTGCCCTCCTGCCAGTCGTCGGACGTCATACGCTCGTGCGTCATAGGCTCTGACGTAGTGGGCCGCCGGTCGCTTGTGTTCTGACGTGATCTGAGGGAAGGGGTGAATCAAGGGAATAAATTTTTCCCGTTTCAGTTTATGTGCCAAAGCAAAGACATGAAAATGTCAAAAACTATGTAAATACAGATATTATGCATAATAAGTATCCACCTATCGTAAAACTTAACCTTCGATAAGTTGAAGACATTAATAATGAATAATGAATGTTGAAAATGATTTCAAAACAACTCAAATTGCTTACAGAAGGCGAATCTAACTGAATTACTGAAATTTTTAGCCAATCAAGTAATAACAGTCCAAACTATTTTATTTGTACTAATTTGAACTTTTCATCTCAATTCTGACGTCTGATCTCTCGATTGAATTGAGATAAAATAAAATAATAGATAAAATCATATCATGATTATTGGTGTCTTTTGGCAGTAAATTCAGGATGGTCCGAAACGGATTTTGGTATACATTTTTTCCGAAAATTCGACATTTTGGACCGAGAAAAAAGTTTCTTTGCTTCGAAAATTTGCTAAGCAAAAACATGGGCTCATTAATCGAACTAGGTAGAAAGATACGCTGGAAACCCTGCTTATTTGGTAATTGCCTATTGTTGGTTTTGCCACCGTCTTCAGTTTTGATCGGTCTTTCGTCCGATCGTCCGACGGACGGAGGCAGACGCCGATAGACGTCCGAATGACCGACAATGACGTTACGTGTTCCTCGACGTGTTCCACCTACGTATAGCGGTACCACGTGTTCCAAACTCGCCGCCAATATCCTACGTGCCGTTGCGTACGGGCTCGCGTCGCCGGTTCAAGTATCGACGTCGGGGAAAAGGGCATCGCTCCCGCCCGATAAAAGGCCGTTTACGGAGAAAAGAAACCTCCGGCGAGCGAAACGCCGTCGACTCGTGAGCAGAAGAAGAAGAAAAAAAAAAAAATTGCATACTCGCGGCAACACAAGCCGCTGCTCACCCTCATCCTTCACGTGGGATCAGAGACAAAATGCTGGAAATATTTTAACAAATTTAATATTTAATTTTAACAAATTTAAATATTGTTCTCGGTCCAATATGTTTAAAACTCGAATTTCCGAAAAACTTTTATACCCAAATCCGTTCCAGACCATCCTGAATTCACTGCCAAAAGACACCAAATATCAAATTTTATATAGGTTTTCCAAATCAAATTGAGAATTTTCCAAATCGAATTGAGAATTTCCCATTACTAATGACGAAACTACGAACAATCCTACAGTATTTATCAAAGAAATCGGAAGACAGGTACCTTGGGTGGTATCCCAACAACCGAATTTGATTTGGAAAGTACTCAATTTGATATAATATATCAAATTGAGTACTTTCCAAATCAAATTCGGTTTTATATAGGTTTTCCAAGTCAAATTGAGAAATTTCCAAACCAAATTGAGTGGGCGAACATGTGGGTAGAACATGTGAGTGAGAACATGTGAGTGTAGAACATGTGGGCGAGGTGTCATGTAATTTCCGACCAAGAGTGTCGATTTTAACATGAATAATGTTTTTGCGGTGGCCTACCAGAGTTGAAAAGCGTAACGAAGTTTAAGTCACGAAATTATGTCACGAAGATTTTTAACGATTTTCACGTACAACCGAGCCGTTTCTAGGAAATGAAACGTCTTTAGTTTTCAACGGACAAAAATCGTTCTCCATTCGTTGGAAAGCCTTTAATTTATGCATAAATTATATACTGCCAAAACCGCTGTAAATATCGAAGAAGCTGAGATACAGCCCTGAGTAAATAAAAAAACTAATACATTTTCCGCACATTTCTTAATATTTTCCATACAGACAAAGAAAAGGGATAAGGAAAAGGGGAAACGGGACGCAAAAACATTATTCATGTTTTGCATAGCAAATACCTCGTTCTATACAAAGTATAGAAGAGAAAAGATCCGGGGGGTCCAGGGGGGCTTGCCCCCCTGGGGAGGCGCGAAGCGCCGAGTTTTTTTTTTTTAAATCCACTCAAAATCAAATTTTTTTCTCATAGTTTTTTTGTCATAGTCTCTTTCGGCATAGGCTTTGACGTACTAGTTGGCCTCCTGCCAGTCGTCTGACGTCATACGCTCGTGCGTCATAGGCTCTGACGTACTAGTTGGCCTCCTATCAGCCGTCTGACGTCATACGCTCGTGCGTCATAGGCTCTGACGTACTAGTTGGCCTCCTGCCAGCCGTCTGACGTCATACGCTCGTGCTTCATAGGCTCTGACGTACTAGTTGGCCTGGCAATCATTATACATTAAACATATTCCTAAATACACCCCCCACAATGAGCAAGCTCGTAAGCGTGGTGGGGCAGCTCAGAATCGATCTAGGGCATTTGTGATTCATCTCTTCATATTGAATAATATTATTCATATTATATTGAATTCAATAAGAAGAGTCTCCTATGTATACATATGATGTTTACATAGTATGTAGAGAGTTCTTCAAAAATTCGTTCTTAGTCATGCTGCATGACTGTGGATTTTTATTTTTAATTTTTTTAAAATTAATACCCTCTGAACGATCCTTCAAGGAGTTAAGGATTGACGGAACCGAGTTACCTATATATATGAGTGATTTCAGTTTGGTGAATCGATAATTAATTCGAACGGATCGGCGTTCCATTTTTAAAACCTCATAAGGTCGAAGACGTCAAAGCCACACATCAGACGTGGAGGACCCGACAGGAATCTACCGAACTACATTCCGCTTCCGCCGGCACATTTTCAATGAAACGTTCTTTTCGAGAGGTTTTCAATCACATTTTTTACACCAATCGGACATATTTAATGTGAATTCCTCACCGCTTTTTAGAAGACGTTTGCAATTTTGAGAAAAAAAAACCGCTTCTGTAAACTTTACCGACAAAGTTCGATGACCCCTTCGATAAATCTGGGACCGCACAACATAAAAACCGCCGTTAAAACGCGTCGGAAAAAATTGAAAAGGCGTCGAAAAGGTTCAGGTGAGAGCGGAGTTACAACAAAAATAAACCGAAATGGCGTGTTATCGAAAGTGCGGGAGCGTAATCTTACGTGCGTAAACTACGATTGGGCCGTACGTCGCACAGTAGTCGGAAATAGCCGTTTTTGTGCAAAAACGTTTAAAGCTTATAACTGGCAGGCATCGAAAATCGGATCTGGAACCCCTTTGTCTCTATCGCTCTAAATGTTGGGTCATCAGGTTTTTACAAATTGTTTGCCCACGAAAATTCGTTAAATATTTCCAACAGACCCTACTTACATGTATCTACGAGGAAGTAAGTATGTAGGGTCTGTTCGTATGTTACTAACAGACCCTACATACTTCCTCGAGTATTTTTGGGTGTGCTGAACATGATTCTGACGTCGAAAAATATACACCTTGCACACTGAGAAAAAAGATTTTTTTCGGTCTTACTACATTGACTTAATTGCCAACGATAGTAATGTTTAGCTTGGCCTACTTACTCTAACAAAATTACCATACAATTCAGAAGAAATTAAGACAATTTTCGAAAAGTAAATTGGACAATATACCAGTGAGTGCTTATTCGAGAAGTCTTGAGTCGTAATTTGACTCAGCGAGACCAAGATTGCGAACAAGATTGCCCCCTAACTTAATTTAACGTACAAATGTCGATTTTCGCGAAAACTTTTACTTGTCGATTTTTACTGAAAGATCCACGGTTCTTGGCACGGGAACAAGGATTTTACACCATAGGTCCACTGTAAACAATAATAATTATTTTTATCATCATACCGTTGTACAGCTGAGCTTTTGGGCCAACTGTTGGGGTTACAGTATGAAATTAACTGGCAGATTCAGTTAGGCTTTCAGACGTTTGAAAGAACTGTACATTCCCGACATTTTCGAGACATTCCTATTCGGGCTCAATTTTCAAGATCTGAATCTTCTTTAAAAAGTTTCATTTAGCACTAGGGAGATAAGGAATTTAACGCTCTTTCCAACAGCATAATCACATTTGAATTTTGACTGCAAAATGAGAGACTTGTGGCCATTTTAGTGACGTTAAGGTCGAAAACACGAAGAAAATTTTAAAAATGATAAAAGTCGGATTTCAACCGGTATAAAAAAAAAGTTATAGGACACTTTTCATCAGAAATTAGTTGTAGAACCGATCCCTGGCCGGTGGTAAGACTTTAACGCTTACACCCTGTATAATTATATTATAATATTATTATGTTTTTTAGGTAATAACATTCCCGAAGCGGAGCTCAGTGGAACTTTTTTTGTGGTTCACAAAACATGATACTAAAAATCATATATTGGCTATTAGAACGAATTTTCGATTTTATGTAAAATGTCTCCATTTTACTGGTTATCTAACAAATTTTGTCTCCTTTTTTTTTGCCGAGTACCTACCTAACACCTCAGTTTATAAATTTTTCAACGCTGAACCCGATGGTGAAGTCAGAATTCCGATATCTCATTCCGGTATTAGATTAGAGCATTCTAAACATGAAGAACATCTCAAGTATCAACCACGTTTCTTCATATTCAAAGTCCTCCAGTTTGAGAACGGAATAGGATATCGCAATTCTGATTTCACCATCGTGTTCAGCATTGAAAAATCGTTAAAATGATGTGTCACTTGTCAGACTGTTTCATTCCGGGAATTTATGGGTAATTTTTCTCCTCTGAAACTCCCCAAAATTCCCCATTATATATACTAATGATTTTTTTGGGGTCTTTTGGCAGTGAATTCAGGATAGTCTGAAACGGATTTTGGTAAAAACATTCTTCGGAAATTTAAAAATGTTGGACCGAGAACATTAGCTTCCTTTTCTTCGAAAATTCGCTAAAAATGGGATTCGCCGAAAACTACACTTGGGGGACTGAATGGTGTAAATAATTTCACTATAACCAAAATGATGGACTGCACTGTCTAATGGTGAAATTTGATACTCGTGTTTCTATCTAATATTCACGAGCTGAATTTACGTAAAGTTGACTGCTTTTCATAGTAGAATTTGGGTTTTGTTGAATTTTTTTTTTTTTTGTTTTTTTTTTTTTAAGAAATATGAAAACCCCTATTTCTTTGAGGAAGAAGTAGGTTGCAGTTTGAGGAGGAAAGTGCATTTGAAATCGTATTATGCATCGCGGTTGTAAATCGTTGTTTTGATTTATTTTGCTTCGTCGTCTGTTGCTAGTGAACAATTTCGCTTTTCCTTCCTGCGCTTGAAAAAAATAACTCTGCTTTGAATTTTATTATTAACACCGATTATTCTTCTCAACCTGTTATTCTATTACAAATCATCACTACGAGGTCACCGATGGCTTCTTACAACTCCGTTCGATTGGATTCCTTCGGTGAAGTCATCAAGGAAAATACAATCTTAAATAGTCTACGGTTTATTTTAAAAACACCACAACTTCCTACGTGGGTAAATACTGTCTGAACCGGTGGTGCGGTGGGAAGTCAACACAGTCCAATTGATTTTCTTGTGCGTAAGCACAAACGTGTTTCCCATGAAACGCCGAAACCGCGTAGCAGGGTCGTGATTAAATGATCCGTATTAAAAGTCACTAGTAGGGAATCTAATTTTTCTAATGGGAAGGAATTACCCATAAATTCCAAAAATGAAACAGTCTGACAAGACTCACATCATTTTAACGATTTTTCAATGCTGAACGCGATGGTGAAGTCAGAATGGCGATATCTCCTTCCGTTCTCAAACTGGAGCACTTTGAAGGTGAAGAAACGTGGTTGTTACTTGAGATGTTCTTCGCATTTCATCTGCTCTAATCTGATAACGGAATGAGATATCGAAATTCTGACTTCACCATCGTGTTCAGCGTTGAAAAACCTATAAAGTGAAGTGTTACGCGGCAAAAAAATTGAGACAACATTTATTATAAAACCACTGAAATGGACACATTTTACATAGAAAACCAATTGTTTCTTCAAAAATTCGCTCTTATGGTCATGCTGCATGACTGTAGATTTTTTAATTGTGCCCCAGAATTATGGGGTTTTTTCAAATACCTATTTGAGCCAAAGTCAAATATCGTCTGGATATTCACAATTTCAAACTGTGCCGTTTTTTGGATGTCATCATTTTGGTTTTCGAAATCGAATTCTACAGTGTCCGTGAGGTACATGTAACTTTCAAATGAGATTACCCAACAATTGACGTTTACTTCTAAAATTGTACATAATTTTTTTCCCAGTGTATTTGAATTGTCCACCAAAATTTCTTAGAACTTTGGGATTTTTGAAATACTTGAGCCAAGGTGACATATCGTCTGGAATGGCCCTCACTTGTCGGAATGTTTCATTTTGAGAATTTATGAGGGATTTTCCCCCCTAAAACTCCACAAAACCCCCTTAGAGTGGCCCGATTCTGTCCATCTACGAACTTAGCTTTTCGACTGCCAAGACAGATTTTTTGTGTAAATTTGAACTTTTTATCTCAATTCTATCAAGAGTTATTATCTGGAATGACACATACATAAATATAAATATACATATAATTTTTGGAGTCTTTTGGCAGTGGATTCAGGATCGTCTGAAACGGATTTTGGTATGTAAATGTTTCGAAAATTTGAGTTTTAAAAATTTTGGACCGAGAACAATAGCTACATTTTCTACGAATATTTGCCAAAAGGCGATTTTCAGGAGGTATCGGTGTAACTTTTTTTTCCACTTAGCTATTGGTGAAGTTATTTTTCTCACATAATGGCACTCTGCGCTAAGTACCTGCCCCGAACGCGTTTTTATCTGATTTAGGGGCCTTTTGTGTTTCCATTGTTGAGATAGAAAGAAAGCGAGAGTCAGTGAACTCCCTCTTGGACCAAGGCCGACGTATCGTTCCTACACCTTGTGGGAAATGTGACATTGAAAACTTGGTCGACGTCCCGACGAACGACCCGCAGGGATTTCCGTGGAATCGATATCCGCTGCTGTTTGACAATCGATTTTCATAAGAATCGCAGGGTAAAAATCACAGTGACCTTCTTCTTAAGAAATTGTAAGAAGCGAATTTTTTCGTTCAGTAGAAATAGAATTATTTTTGTATCAAGCCAATAAAGACCTAAATAATTGACTTAATGTAACAATTAAATAATTACAGGCGTTTAAATATCAAAACATTAAAATTAACATGGCGGTGTCAAAATAATTGGAACGATACAACGATTATAATGAAGGTGTTTTCCCATGGAATTTCCCGGTGGATATCAGAGTAATCAAGTTTCTCTGGAAAAACAGAATTGGTGTTGGTTGAATTGACTTGGAATTGTTGTTAGCACGAATAGCACGGGTGATGGTGCTTGAAATGGTGTTAGTACGATGGCAGGAAGGTCTTCTACAATATTATGCTACATTTCATTATCGTGTCAACTAAGAGACTTTTGTTAGAGGCTAAAAATCCAGTCATGCAGCATGGCTGAAAGAGCAAATTTTTGAAGAAATAACTGGTTTTATGTAAAAAAAACAACTCTTTTTTACTGATTTAGATATAACAAATTTTGTGTCTTTTTTTTGCGGGGTAGCACCGCAGTTTATAGATTTTGAAGCGCTGAACACGATGGTGAAGTCAGAATTGCGATATCTCATGCCGTAATCTGATTAGAGCAGAAGAACCGTGAAGAACATCTCAAGTAATAAACACGTTTCTTAATGTTCAAATTGCTCCAGTTTAAGAATGGAAAAAGATATCGCAATTCTGACTTCACCATCGTGTTCAACGTTGAACAATTTTGGTGTAACTGAGGTGTAACTAGCAAATAAAAATCGTTTTTTAAAAATTATTTTGACAATTTTGGCTCACTGGCTAAATCTCACTTCTCAATGGAAAAATATTCTCTTAAATCAATATTTGAATGAGGAGAATTCATGAAATGGTTGAATATTTGTTCTGTTGGTCGACTCCAATCGTTGTTTCATAAACGATTTTGACAATTTTTGCTCACTGGCAAAATCTCACTTCTCAATGGAAAAAATTCTCTTAAATCAATATTTGAATGAGGAGAATTCATGAAATGGTTGAAATTTGGTTCTCTTGGTCGACTCCAATCGTTGGTTCAAAAATTGATTTTGACAATTTTGGCTCACTCGCAAAACCTCACTTCTCAATGGAAAAATATTCTCTTAAATCAATATTTGAACGAGGTACGAGTAGAATCCACGAAATTGGTTACCTGTATTGTTGGTGCGGTGGAGGTGATGGACGTCCTCGTTTTTCCTTTGGATGAGGACAGATGATAAATACAGGGCGATGAGGAGGACGGTAACGAGACCCGAAGTGGTCGCCAAGGCAACGGCTTTGGTCCCCGCGGACCGCATCCTGATCGTTGACACCGTACCGCGCACCCCCTCAAACCCACCGCGCCCGAAAACGCGATTTGTAGACGGTATTGTTCAAGTGTTGGGTCGAACTTGGAATTTACAAAAAAAAAAAAAAAAAAAAAAATTGAACAACAAATTTGAAAAGGGTTTTTTTTTTTTTTGTCGCGATTTTGATTTGAGTGGATTTGGCGCAATTTCAAAAATACACGTGTCGTGTATGTTTGTAGTGTTTTATTTTTGATACGGCGATTTATGTTATTGGATTCCGTCACAGTGGGAGACGCGAACGGGGATGTCGCGGATTACGGCGTTGGTTTGGGTCCATGGGGACAGACGGTTTGGGATGGCGTGGCCGGCGTAGGCCCGTGTCGGCAGTGAACTGAAGACTGAAAAGAAACCGAAGAGCGTCGTGAACAGCTGAGACGGCGGCGGGTCCCCACTTCGTAGGCCGGCGGCTCGGCAGGTCTCGGAGGCCCTCGTGCGGTGGCTGTTTTTTCTTTTTTTCTTTTTTTTTTTTTCTTTTTTTACGAAGGGAAGACGACGGAAGGTGCGAGTTTTTTTCGAGGGCGGTTCGTATGATGAAGAAAACCCGAGCGCGAAAATGGTAACAAATAATTTATTTATTTTATTTATATATTATATATTATATTTATTCATTTATTTATTTTATTTATATATTACCTATATATTTTATTTATTTATTTTATTGATATATTATATAATATATAAATTTAAAAAAATGAATAAATACATTATATAGGTAATATATAAATAAAATAAATAAATAAATCATATTTTATCATACGAACCGCCCTCGAGAAAAACTCGCACCTTCCGTCGTCTTCACGACATTATTGTCAATTGAACACACGGAATAACACATACAATTTACAATAATTTTATACAAGGTACACAACAATTTTAAAGTCAAAAAGTGACAGGCCATAAGGGAAGATAATTTATACAAGTATAAACATTTAAATGAAAAAATACAAACAAAATTGAAATGAAGAGATGTACGAAATGAAAAAATTATGATAAAACAACAAAAATCCACAGTCATGCAGCATGGCTAAAAGAGCGAATTTTCGAAGAAATAATTGGTTTTATGTAAAATGTCTCCATTGAAGAACATGATGTCCATGAAAAACATCTCAAGTTTCAACCACGTTTCTTCATCTTCAAAGTGCTCCAGTTCGAGAGCTGAATAAGACGCCGCGTCGATACGAAGTCGACCTCATTCTAGTTTTACGACGTATTTAAATCGACAATTGCTCTTCTTGAAGGTCCATTCCATTTCAAATGAACACCTCGAGTCGATTTGAAGTCGACTTCATTCGAGTTTTACGACGTATTTGAATCGACGATTGCACTTCATGAAGGTCCATTTGATTTAAAATGAACACGACGTGTCGATACGAAATCGACCTTATTCGAGTTATACGACGTTTTTGAATCGACGATTCTCTTCTTGAAGGTCCATTCGATTTCAATTGAACCCCTCGAGTCGAATTGAAGTCGACATCATTCGAGTTTTACGACATAGTTGAATCGACTATTGCTCTTCATGAAGGTCCATTCGATTTAAAAAGAACGCGCCGTGCCGATACGAAGTCGACTTCATTCGAGTTTTACGACGTATTTGAATCGACAACTGCTTATCTTGAAGGTCCATTCGATATCAAATAAACACCTCGAGTCAATTTAAAGTCGAGTTCTTTCGAGTTTCACGGCGTATTTGAATCGAAAATTGCTCTTCTTGAAGGTCCATTCAATTTCAAATGAACACCTCGAGTCGATTTGAAGTCGACCTTATTCGAGTTATACGACGTTTTTGAATCGACGATTGCTCTTCTTGAAGGTTCATTCGATTTCAATTGAACACCTCCAGTCGATATGAAGTCAACTTTTTTTTCGTTTTCACGAAGTATTTGAGTCGACAGTTGCTCTTCTTGAAGGTCTATTCGAACTCAAATAAACACCTCGAGTCGATATGAAGTCAACTTTTTTCGTTTTCACGAAGTGTTTGAGTCGACAATTGGTCTTCTTGAAGGTCCATTCGAACTCAAATAAACACCTCGAGTCGATATGAAGTCAACGTTTTTTGGTTTTCACGAAGTGTTTGAGTCGACAATTGCTCTTCTTGAAGGTCCATTCGAACTGAAATAAACACGTCGAGTCGATATGAAGTCAACTTTTTTTCGTTTTCACGAAATATTCGAGTCGACAACTGCTCTTCTTGAAGGTCCATTCGAACTGAAATAAACACGTCGAGTCGATATGAAGTCAACTTTTTTTCGTTTTCACGAAGTATTTGAGTCGACAATTGCTCTTCTTGAAGGTCCATTCGAACTCAAATAAACACCTCGAGTCGATATGAAGTCAACGTTTTTTCGTTTTCACGAAGTATTTGAGTCGACAGTTGCTCTTCTTGAAGGTCCATTCGAACTCAAATAAACACCTCGAGTCGGTATGAAGTCCACTTTTTTTCGTTTTCACGAAGTATTTGAGTCGACAATTGCTCTTCTTTAAGGTCCATTCGAACTCAAATAAACACGTCGAGTCGATATGAAGTCAACTTTTTTTCGTTTTCACGAAGTATTTGAGTCGACAATTGCTCTTCTTGAAGGTCCATTCGATTTCAATTGAACACCTCCAGTCGATATGAAGTCAACTTTTTTCGTTATCACGAAGTATTTGAGTCGACAATTGCTCTTCTTGAAGGTCCATTCAATTTCAAATGAACACCTCGAGTCGATATGAAGTCAACTTTTTTTCGTTTTCACGAATTATTTGAGCCGACAATTGCTCTTCTTGAAGGTCCATTCGAACTCAAATAAACACCTCGAGTCGATATCAAGTCAACCTTTTTTCGTTTTCACGAAGTATTTGAGTCGACATTTGCTCTTCTTGAAGGTCCATTCGATTTCAATTGAACACTTCCAGTCGATATGAAGTCAACTTTTTTCGTTATCACGAAGTATTTGAGTCGACAATTGCTCTTCTTGAACGTCCATTCAATTTCAAATGAACACCTCGAGTCGATATGAAGTCAACTTTTTTTCGTTTTCACGAAGTATTTGAGTCGACAATTGCTCTTCTTGAAGGTCCATTCGAACTCAAATAAACACCTCGAGTCGATATGATGTCAACTTTTTTTCGTCTTCACGAAGTATTTGAGTCGACAATTGCTCTTCTTGAAGGTCCATTCGAACTCAAATAAACACCTCGAGTCGCTATGAAGTTAACTTTTTTTCGTTTTCACGAAGTATTTGAGTCGCCAATTGCTCTTCTTGAAGGTCCATTCGAAGTGAAATAAACACTTCGAGTCGATATGAAGTCAACTTTTTTTCGTTTTCACGAAGTATTTGAGTCGACAATTGCTCTTCTTGAAGGTTCATTCGAACTCAAATAAACACGTCGAGTCGATATGAAGTCATTTTTTTCCGTTTTCACGAAGTATATGAGTCGACAACTGCTCTTCTTGAAGGTCCATTCAAACTCAAATAAACACCTCGAGTCGATATGAAGTCAACTTTTTTCCGTTTTCACGAAGTATTTGAGTCGCCAATTGCTCTTCTTGAAGGTCCATTCGAACTCAAATGAACACCTCGAGTCGATATGAAGTCTACTTTTTTTCGTTCTCATGATGAATTTGAGTCGACCATTGCTCTTCTTGAAGGTCCATTCGAACTCAAATGAACACCTCGAGTCGACATGAAGTCAACTTTTTTTCGTTCTCATGATGAATTTGAGTCGACAATTGCTCTTCTTGAAGGTCCATTCAATTTCAAATGAACACCTCGAGTCGATATGAAGTCAACTTTTTTTCGTTTTCACGAAGTATTTGAGTCGACAATTGCTCTTCTTGAAGGTCGATTCGAACTCAAATAAACACCTCGAGTCGATATGAAGTCAACTTTTTTTCGTCTTCACGAAGTATTTGAGTCGACAATTGCTCTTCTTGAAGGTCCATTCGAACTCAAATAAACACCTCGAGTCGATATGAAGTCAACTTTTTTTCGTTTTAGCGAAGTATTTGAGTCGACAATTGCTCTTCTTGAAGGTCCATTCGAACTCAAATAAACACGTCGAGTCGATATGAAGTCAACTTTTTTTCGTTTTCACGAAGTATTTGAGTCGACAATTGCTCTTCTTGAAGGTCCATTCGAACTCAAATAAACACCTCGAGTCGATATGAAGTCAACTTTTTTCCGTTTTCACGAAGTATTTGAGTCGACAATTGCTCTTCTTGAAGGTCCATTCGAACTGAAATAAACACGTCGAGTCGATATGAAGTCAACCTTTTTTCGTTTTCACGAAGTATTTGAGTCGACAATTGCTCTTCTTGAAGGTCCATTCGAACTGAAATAAACACGTCGAGTCGATATGAAGTCAACTTTTTTTCGTTTTCACGAAATATTTGAGTCGACAACTGCTCTTCTTGAAGGTCCATTCGAACTGAAATAAACACGTCGAGTCGATATGAAGTCAACTTTTTTTCGTTTTCACGAAGTATTTGAGTCGACAATTGCTCTTCTTGAAGGTCCATTCGAACTCAAATAAACACCTCGAGTCGATATGAAGTCAACGTTTTTTCGTTTTCACGAAGTATTTGAGTCGACAATTGCTCTTCTTGAAGGTCTATTCGAACTCAAATAAACACCTCGAGTCGATATGAAGTCAACTTTTTTCGTTTTCACGAAGTGTTTGAGTCGACAATTGGTCTTCTTAAAGGTCCATTCGAACTCAAATAAACACCTCGAGTCGATATGAAGTCAACGTTTTTTGGTTTTCACGAAGTGTTTGAGTCGACAATTGCTCTTTTTGAAGGTCCATTCGAACTCAAATAAACACCTCGAGTCGATATGAAGTCAACGTTTTTTCGTTTTCACGAAGTATTTGAGTCGACAATTGCTCTTCTTGAAGGTCCATTCAATTTCAAATGAACACCTCGAGTCGATATGAAGTCAACTATTTTTCGTTTTCACGAAGTATTTGAGTCGACAATTGCTCTTCTTGAAGGTCCATTCGATTTCAATTGAACACCTCCAGTCGATATGAAGTCAACTTTTTTCGTTATCACGAAGTATTTGAGTCGACAATTGCTCTTCTTGAAGGTCCATTCAATTTCAAATGAACACCTCGAGTCGATATGAAGTCAACTTTTTTCGTTTTCACGAAGTATTTGAGTCGACACTTGCTCTTCTTGAAGGTCCATTCGAACTCAAATGAACACCTCGAGTCGACATGAAGTCAACTTTTTTTCGTTTTCACGATGAATTTGAGTCGACCATTGCTCTTCTTGTAGGTCCATTCGAACTCAAATGAACACCTCGAGTCGACATGAAGTCGACTTTTTTTCGTTTTCACGATGAATTTGAGTCGACAATTGCTCTTCTTGAGGGTCCATTCGAACTCAAATGAACACCTCGAGTCGACATGAAGTCAACTTTTTTTCGTTTTCACGATGAATTTAAGTCGACCATTGCTCTTCTTGAAGGTCCATTCGATCTCAAATGAACACCTCGAGTCGATTTGAAGTCGACTTCATTCGAGTTTTACGACTTATTTGAATCGACGATTGCACTTCATGAAGGTCCATTTGATTTAAAATGAACACGACGTGTCGATACGAAATCGACCTTATTCGAGTTATACGACGTTTTTGAATCAACGATTCTCTTCTTGAAGGTCCATTCGATTTCAATTGAACCCCTCGAGTCGAATTGAAGTCGACATCATTCGAGTTTTACGACATAGTTGAATCGACTATTGCTCTTCATGAAGGTCCATTCGATTTAAAAAGAACGCGCCGTGTCGATACGAAGTCGACTTCATTCGAGTTTTACGACGTATTTGAATCGACAACTGCTTTTCTTGAAGGTCCATTCGATATCAAATAAACACCTCGAGTCAATTTAAAGTCGACATCATTCGAGTTTTACGACGTATTTGAATCGACGATTGCTCTTCATGAAGGTCCATTTGATTTAAAATGAACACGACGTGTCGATACGAAAACGACTTCATTCGAATTTTACGACGTATTTGAATCGACAACTGCTTATCTTGAAGGTCCATTAGATTTCAAATAAACACCTCGAGTCGATATGAAGTCAACTTTTTTTCGTTTTAGCGAAGTATTTGAGTCGACAATTGCTCTTCTTGAAGGTCCATTCGAACTCAAATAAACACGTCGAGTCGATATGAAGTCAACTTTTTTTCGTTTTCACGAAGTATTTGAGTCGACAATTGCTCTTCTTGAAGGTCCATTCGAACTCAAATAAACACCTCGAGTCGATATGAAGTCAACTTTTTTTCGTTTTCACGAAGTATTTGAGTCGACAATTGCTCTTCTTGAAGGTCCATTCGAACTGAAATAAACACGTCGAGTCGATATGAAGTCAACTTTTTTTCGTTTTCACGAAGTATTTGAGTCGACAATTGCTCTTCTTGAAGGTCCATTCGAACTGAAATAAACACGTCGAGTCGATATGAAGTCAACTTTTTTTCGTTTTCACGAAATATTTGAGTCGACAACTGCTCTTCTTGAAGGTCCATTCGAACTGAAATAAACACGTCGAGTCGATATGAAGTCAACTTTTTTTCGTTTTCACGAAGTATTTGAGTCGACAATTGCTCTTCTTGAAGGTCCATTCGAACTCAAATAAACACCTCGAGTCGATATGAAGTCAACGTTTTTTCGTTTTCACGAAGTATTTGAGTCGACAATTGCTCTTCTTGAAGGTCTATTCGAACTCAAATAAACACCTCGAGTCGATATGAAGTCAACTTTTTTCGTTTTCACGAAGTGTTTGAGTCGACAATTGGTCTTCTTAAAGGTCCATTCGAACTCAAATAAACACCTCGAGTCGATATGAAGTCAACGTTTTTTGGTTTTCACGAAGTGTTTGAGTCGACAATTGCTCTTTTTGAAGGTCCATTCGAACTCAAATAAACACCTCGAGTCGATATGAAGTCAACGTTTTTTCGTTTTCACGAAGTATTTGAGTCGACAATTGCTCTTCTTGAAGGTCCATTCAATTTCAAATGAACACCTCGAGTCGATATGAAGTCAACTATTTTTCGTTTTCACGAAGTATTTGAGTCGACAATTGCTCTTCTTGAAGGTCCATTCGATTTCAATTGAACACCTCCAGTCGATATGAAGTCAACTTTTTTCGTTATCACGAAGTATTTGAGTCGACAATTGCTCTTCTTGAAGGTCCATTCAATTTCAAATGAACACCTCGAGTCGATATGAAGTCAACTTTTTTTCGTTTTCACGAAGTATTTGAGTCGACAATTGCTCTTCTTGAAGGTCCATTCGAACTCAAATAAACACCTCGAGTCGATATGAAGTCAACTTTTTTTCGTCTTCACGAAGTATTTGAGTCGCCAATTGCTCTTCTTGAAGGTCCATTCGAACTCAAATAAACACCTCCAATCGATATGAAGTCAACTTTTTTTCGTTTTCACGAAGTATTTGAGTCGACACTTGCTCTTCTTGAAGGTCCATTCGAACTCAAATGAACACCTCGAGTCGACATGAAGTCAACTTTTTTTCGTTTTCACGATGAATTTGAGTCGACCATTGCTCTTCTTGTAGGTCCATTCGAACTCAAATGAACACCTCGAGTCGACATGAAGTCGACTTTTTTTCGTTTTCACGATGAATTTGAGTCGACAATTGCTCTTCTTGAGGGTCCATTCGAACTCAAATGAACACCTCGAGTCGACATGAAGTCAACTTTTTTTCGTTTTCACGATGAATTTAAGTCGACCATTGCTCTTCTTGAAGGTCCATTCGATCTCAAATGAACACCTCGAGTCGATTTGAAGTCGACTTCATTCGAGTTTTACGACTTATTTGAATCGACGATTGCACTTCATGAAGGTCCATTTGATTTAAAATGAACACGACGTGTCGATACGAAATCGACCTTATTCGAGTTATACGACGTTTTTGAATCGACGATTCTCTTCTTGAAGGTCCATTCGATTTCAATTGAACCCCTCGAGTCGAATTGAAGTCGACATCATTCGAGTTTTACGACATAGTTGAATCGACTATTGCTCTTCATGAAGGTCCATTCGATTTAAAAAGAACGCGCCGTGTCGATACGAAGTCGACTTCATTCGAGTTTTACGACGTATTTGAATCGACAACTGCTTTTCTTGAAGGTCCATTCGATATCAAATAAACACCTCGAGTCAATTTAAAGTCGACATCATTCGAGTTTTACGACGTATTTGAATCGACGATTGCTCTTCATGAAGGTCCATTTGATTTAAAATGAACACGACGTGTCGATACGAAAACGACTTCATTCGAATTTTACGACGTATTTGAATCGACAACTGCTTATCTTGAAGGTCCATTAGATTTCAAATAAACACCTCGAGTCAATTTAAAGTCGAGTTCTTTCGAGTTTCACGGCGTATTTGAATCGAAAATTGCTCTTCTTGAAGGTCCATTCAATGTCAAATGAACACCTCGAGTCGATTTGAAGTCGACCTTATTCGAGTTATACGACGTTTTTGAATCGACGATTGCTCTTCTTGAAGGTTCATTCGATTTCAATTGAACACCTCCAGTCGATATGAAGTCAACTTTTTTTTCGTTTTCACGAAGTATTTGAGTCGACAGTTGCTCTTCTTGAAGGTCAATTCGAACTCAAATAAACACCTCGAGTCGATATGAAGTCAACTTTTTTCGTTTTCACGAAGTGTTTGAGTCGACAATTGGTCTTCTTGAAGGTCCATTCGAACTCAAATAAACACGTCGAGTCGATGTGAAGTCAACGTTTTTTCGTTTTCACGAAGTATTTGAGTCGACAATTGCTCTTCTTGAAGTCCTATTCGAACTCAAATAAACACCTCGAGTCGATATGAAGTCAACTTTTTTTCGTTTTCACGAAGTATTTGTGTCGACAATTGCTCTTCTTGAAGGTCCATTCGAACTCAAATAAACACCTCGAGTCGATATCAAGTCAACCTTTTTTCGTTTTCACGAAGTATTTGAGTCGACAATTGCTCTTCTTGAAGGTCCATTCGAATTCAAATAAAAACGTCGAGTCGATGTGAAGTCAACTTTTTTTCGTTTTCACGAAGTATTTGAGTCGACAATTGCTCTTCTTTAAGGTCCATTCGAACTCAAATAAACACCTCGAGTCGATATGAAGTCAACTTTTTTCGTTTTCACGAATTATTTGAGCCGACAATTGCTCTTCTTGAAGGTCCATTCGAACTCAAATAAACACCTCGAGTCGATATCAAGTCAACCTTATTTCGTTTTCACGAAGTATTTGAGTCGACAATTGCTCTTCTTGAAGGTCCATTCGATTTCCAATGAACACCTCGAGTCGATATGAAGTCAACTTTTTTTCGTTTTCACGAAGTATTTGAGTCGACAATTGCTCTTCTTGAAGGTCCATTCAATTTCAAATGAACACCTCGAGTCGATATGAAGTCAACTTTTTTTCGTTTTCACGAAGTATTTGAGTCGACAATTGCTCTTCTTGAAGGTCCATTCGAACTCAAATAAACACCTCGAGTCGATATGATGTCAACTTTTTTTCGTCTTCACGAAGTATTTGAGTCGACAATTGCTCTTCTTGAAGGTCCATTCGAACTCAAATAAACACCTCGAGTCGCTATGAAGTTAACTTTTTTTCGTTTTCACGAAGTATTTGAGTCGCCAATTGCTCTTCTTGAAGGTCCATTCGAACTGAAATAAACACTTCGAGTCGATATGAAGTCAACTTTTTTTCGTTTTCACGAAGTATTTGAGTCGACAATTGCTCTTCTTGAAGGTTCATTCGAACTCAAATAAACACGTCGAGTCGATATGAAGTCATTTTTTTCCGTTTTCACGAAGTATTTGAGTCGACAACTGCTCTTCTTGAAGGTCCATTCAAACTCAAATAAACACCTCGAGTCGATATGAAGTCAACTTTTTTCCGTTTTCACGAAGTATTTGAGTCGCCAATTGCTCTTCTTGAAGGTCCATTCGAACTCAAATGAACACCTCGAGTCGATATGAAGTCTACTTTTTTTCGTTCTCATGATGAATTTGAGTCGACCATTGCTCTTCTTGAAGGTCCATTCGAACTCAAATGAACACCTCGAGTCGACATGAAGTCAACTTTTTTTCGTTCTCATGATGAATTTGAGTCGACAATTGCTCTTCTTGAGGGTCCATTCGAACTCAAATGAACACCTCGAGTCGACATGAAGTCAACTTTTTTTCGTTTTCACGAAGTATTTGAGTCGACAATTGCTCTTCTTGAAGGTCCATTCAATTTCAAATGAACACCTCGAGTCGATATGAAGTCAACTTTTTTTCGTTTTCACGAAGTATTTGAGTCGACAATTGCTCTTCTTGAAGGTCCATTCGAACTCAAATAAACACCTCGAGTCGACATGAAGTCAACTTTTTTTCGTTCTCATGATGAATTTGAGTCGACAATTGCTCTTCTTGAGGGTCCATTCGAACTCAAATGAACACCTCGAGTCGATATGAAGTCAACTTTTTTTCGTTTTCACGAAGTATTTGAGTCGACAATTGCTCTTCTTGAAGGTCCATTCAATTTCAAATGAACACCTCGAGTCGATATGAAGTCAACTTTTTTTCGTTTTCACGAAGTATTTGAGTCGACAATTGCTCTTCTTGAAGGTCCATTCGAACTCAAATAAACACCTCGAGTCGATATGATGTCAACTTTTTTTCGTCTTCACGAAGTATTTGAGTCGACAATTGCTCTTCTTGAAGGTCCATTCGAACTCAAATAAACACCTCGAGTCGCTATGAAGTTAACTTTTTTTCGTTTTCACGAAGTATTTGAGTCGCCAATTGCTCTTCTTGAAGGTCCATTCGAACTGAAATAAACACTTCGAGTCGATATGAAGTCAACTTTTTTTCGTTTTCACGAAGTATTTGAGTCGACAATTGCTCTTCTTGAAGGTTCATTCGAACTCAAATAAACACGTCGAGTCGATATGAAGTCATTTTTTTCCGTTTTCACGAAGTATTTGAGTCGACAACTGCTCTTCTTGAAGGTCCATTCAAACTCAAATAAACACCTCGAGTCGATATGAAGTCAACTTTTTTCCGTTTTCACGAAGTATTTGAGTCGCCAATTGCTCTTCTTGAAGGTCCATTCGAACTCAAATGAACACCTCGAGTCGATATGAAGTCTACTTTTTTTCGTTCTCATGATGAATTTGAGTCGACCATTGCTCTTCTTGAAGGTCCATTCGAACTCAAATGAACACCTCGAGTCGACATGAAGTCAACTTTTTTTCGTTCTCATGATGAATTTGAGTCGACAATTGCTCTTCTTGAAGGTCCATTCAATTTCAAATGAACACCTCGAGTCGATATGAAGTCAACTTTTTTTCGTTTTCACGAAGTATTTGAGTCGACAATTGCTCTTCTTGAAGGTCGATTCGAACTCAAATAAACACCTCGAGTCGATATGAAGTCAACTTTTTTTCGTCTTCACGAAGTATTTGAGTCGACAATTGCTCTTCTTGAAGGTCCATTCGAACTCAAATAAACACCTCGAGTCGATATGAAGTCAACTTTTTTTCGTTTTAGCGAAGTATTTGAGTCGACAATTGCTCTTCTTGAAGGTCCATTCGAACTCAAATAAACACGTCGAGTCGATATGAAGTCAACTTTTTTTCGTTTTCACGAAGTATTTGAGTCGACAATTGCTCTTCTTGAAGGTCCATTCGAACTCAAATAAACACCTCGAGTCGATATGAAGTCAACTTTTTTTCGTTTTCACGAAGTATTTGAGTCGACAATTGCTCTTCTTGAAGGTCCATTCGAACTGAAATAAACACGTCTAGTCGATAGGAAGTCAACTTTTTTTCGTTTTCACGAAGTATTTGAGTCGACAATTGCTCTTCTTGAAGGTCCATTCGAACTGAAATAAACACGTCGAGTCGATATGAAGTCAACTTTTTTTCGTTTTCACGAAATATTTGAGTCGACAACTGCTCTTCTTGAAGGTCCATTCGAACTGAAATAAACACGTCGAGTCGATATGAAGTCAACTTTTTTTCGTTTTCACGAAGTATTTGAGTCGACAATTGCTCTTCTTGAAGGTCCATTCGAACTCAAATAAACACCTCGAGTCGATATGAAGTCAACGTTTTTTCGTTTTCACGAAGTATTTGAGTCGACAATTGCTCTTCTTGAAGGTCCATTCGAACTCAAATAAACACCTCGAGTCGATATGAAGTCAACTTTTTTTCGTTTTAGCGAAGTATTTGAGTCGACAATTGCTCTTCTTGAAGGTCCATTCGAACTCAAATAAACACCTCGAGTCGATATGAAGTCAACGTTTTTTGGTTTTCACGAAGTGTTTGAGTCGACAATTGCTCTTTTTGAAGGTCCATTCGAACTCAAATAAACACCTCGAGTCGATATGAAGTCAACGTTTTTTCGTTTTCACGAAGTATTTGAGTCGACAATTGCTCTTCTTGAAGGTCCATTCAATTTCAAATGAACACCTCGAGTCGATATGAAGTCAACTTTTTTTCGTTTTCACGAAGTATTTGAGTCGACAATTGCTCTTCTTGAAGGTCCATTCGATTTCAATTGAACACCTCCAGTCGATATGAAGTCAACTTTTTTCGTTATCACGAAGTATTTGAGTCGACAATTGCTCTTCTTGAAGGTCCATTCAATTTCAAATGAACACCTCGAGTCGATATGAAGTCAACTTTTTTCGTTTTCACGAAGTATTTGAGTCGACAATTGCTCTTCTTGAAGGTCCATTCGAACTCAAATAAACACCTCGAGTCGATATGAAGTCAACTTTTTTTCGTCTTCACGAAGTATTTGAGTCGACAATTGCTCTTCTTGAAGGTCCATTCGAACTCAAATAAACACCTCCAATCGATATGAAGTCAACTTTTTTTCGTTTTCACGAAGTATTTGAGTCGACAATTGCTCTTCTTGAAGGTCCATTCGAACTCAAATGAACACCTCGAGTCGACATGAAGTCAACTTTTTTTCGTTTTCACGATGAATTTGAGTCGACCATTGCTCTTCTTGTAGGTCCATTCGAACTCAAATGAACACCTCGAGTCGACATGAAGTCGACTTTTTTTCGTTTTCACGATGAATTTGAGTCGACAATTGCTCTTCTTGAAGGTCCATTCGAACTCAAATGAACACCTCGAGTCGACATGAAGTCAACTTTTTTTCGTTTTCACGATGAATTTAAGTCGACCATTGCTCTTCTTGAAGGTCCATTCGATCTCAAATGAACACCTCGAGTCGACATGAAGTCGACGTTTTTTCGTTTTCACGATGAATTTGAGTCGACCATTGCTCTTCTTGAAGGTCCATTCGAACTCAAATAAACACCTCGAGTCGACATGAAGTCAACTTTTTTTCGTTTTTACGATAAATTTGAATCGACAATTGCTCTTTTTAAGCTGCCAAATAACTTGCCTTTTTTCAGAAAATTAAAAACGTTACTTTATACATTTTGGTAGCGTTGTTTCTTCTGATACACCTTGGTTCATGAGATGCCGAATACTGGAGCTATGAGGTGCCGAAAACTGAAATTAGTATGCCAAAAACTAGTTCTTTTAGAGTGCCGAAAACTGGGAAAAAGGTGCCCAAAACTGAATCACACAGGTTTTTTGCAAGTTTACATTAAAAAAAATATATAAATACAAAATTATCTGATGTTTTGTTTCAAATTTCGAAAGTAGAGATCTTGTCGATCATAAAATCAGTGGAGACGTTGCCCTAAAAAAGTAACTCACTTCAGGGTACGATAAATAACGTCAAAAATTTCCTTAAGGTTGCCGAGAATAGTTTTGAGGGTTTTACCCTAAGTGACGCGAGCGCTCGAACGGAGATTTGAGGAAGAAGTAGACTGCACGTCTGTCGTCTCGTCATGTGAAGTGGAAGACTATAACCCTTTTGCTGCCTCCCCTCAAGATTGTTGCCTTGTCTGTTGTGAGAAGTTGTGTTTTGAGTGCTATTCGTACGAGTATATTTCAACTGTCAATTTATATCAAAATATCATCAACATTAGTCAAGTGCTCAGTGTCAGAGGGTCACAGTGAAATTCGTATAACTTTTCGAGGGTTTTGTTGACTGTTTGTGCTCCGTCGACGTGCTTCAGGTGCAGTGTTCCAAATGGCTGAAGGCGCGAATTCATCAAATGCACGAGTTTCCTCTGTCGTTTCACTCGCAGGTACGAGAGATTTTCAAAAGGAAAACAAGCGTATTTGAAACAATCGTCTATTTCCACTGAAATATCACGTAGCGAAAACTGTAGCAATTTGAAGATGAAGAAACGTGGTTGTCACTCGAGATGGTCTTCATGGTTAGTCTGCTCTCATCTGATGGGCAGGGATATTATCGCTGTATCGATGCGTGATGGGTTGCGAAATAATTGGATAATCGTATGGAAACAGAATATGTATATTACAATTGTTCACAGAATAGTTGGCCGTAGAATTATGTGTCTATGATTGGTCGGGATTAGGCCACTCATCCGGCATTTTCAATATCTGCTATGGTTCAGCTATGGTAAACTTACCTGCGATAGAACTTGGTCGATGACCGTTTTGTTGAGCTATGATACTGTTGAATTCAGTGGAGCCAGAATTGCTCGTTCGCATATCCATCGTGCTGGCTTCTCAGTTATAATTTCAACGTTAGGCCACACATTTGACATTAACGAGTCCACGGAATGAGAATGGTGACCGAGTGCGTTGATTTCAACTTGATCATTTTCGTTTGGGAAGGTCCCATTGCCAATTTGTAACAGAATTTTGGAAAAATTCTTTGAAGCTGTATTTAACCTCATATTAGTCTTCAAAGGTGGTAGCGTGTGCACATACTTCCACAGTGGTGAGCACTTCAGGGAAGCACTGACAATATCTGCTCGTGTGCCTGAAATAATATCGTGTTCAAAAAATAGTGGTTCGAAATGTTCGATAAAGGTTGGCAAGTTTGTTTTGTTGGGAAATAATGCACGATTATACTCGATTTTAGAGAACCTTGGATAAGGCTTTATTGAACATACATAAAACTCCAAGTGGAGAATAGAGCAAGAGATTATAGAATTAGGAATTTGAAACGGTGGACATAGAAACGAGGAATTGCAGCTAACATATGAACGGGTAGTAATAATTTCATCACAAGTGCCAAACGGTTAACATTACTCATTTATAGACTAAGATAATAGTGTTATGATTTTTTTTTTTTGTGTGTGTCTTTTGGCAATGGATTCAGGATGGTCCAAAACGGATTTTGGTATTGACATTTTTTTGGAATTTCGAGTTTCAAAAATGTGGGGCTGAGAACAACAGCATCCTTTCCTTCAAAAATTCGCTAAAAGGACTCATTCTGGATTTTATTCACTGTGTCACTGAAAGTATTGGAGTTGAGGGCAACCAAGTTGGTGGGTGACGGATTCCAATCAATTTATTCCTGGAGCGTTATTAGCGTTACATGGACAACCTGAGGGGAGGTCCCAATTAGGGTTATCAACATTAGGAAGTCATGGAACACGTACTTTTAAAAATTAAATTGAGGTTTTTGTATAATATTTGAGTGTGTGTGGTTTTGTTGACCGTCAGTAACAATGATGTTGAGGGATGTCGAGGGTCGGTCAAATGAAAATTGATTTATGTGCCAACGTTTCGAAGAATATATTTCCTCATCTTCAGGGCCTAAAAACAGTTTCATAATATTGATTACAGTTCTATCGTGAGAAAGTTGTTGTAGTTATTTAATTACCATTAGTTATAGTTGTTGTAGTTATTTAGTTATATTTAGTTACAGTAATAATTTAGTTGTAGGTAGTTTTTATAAACAATTTGGTTAAACGAATGACGTTAAAACAGATAGCTAAACAGATAAATTGAAATGGTGTGCGGGATGTACAATAATTTGTGACTTACAGTTTCAAAAAATGGAGTTAGACTCCAACAGGGAAGTTCTTTCCTCCAGGGCACCGGAGTTACAACTTAACAACTTAGCTTAAAGTTACCTATATATATACGGATGAAAGAGTGTATCCAAGAGTGGGGTAACAAAAGTCGGGACATCGTGGGGCCAAGAAACGTGTGAAAATTGAACAAACAAAGTCGTAAAAAGCAGGTACTTTAAAAAGGTCGGTGTTATTCCAACTAACTTCATAAAATGGTACACATGCATGGAAAGAACTTCCCTGTTGGAGTCTAACTCCATTTTTTGAAACTGTAAGTCACAAATTATTGTACATCCCACACACCATTTCAATTTATCTGTTTAGCTATCTGTTTTAACGTCATTCGTTTAACCAAATTGTTTATAAAAACTACCTACAACTAAATTATTACTGTAACTAAATATAACTAAATAACTACAACAACTATAACTAATGGTAATTAAATAACTACAACAACTTTCTCACGATAGAACTGTAATCAATATTATGAAACTGTTTTTAGGCCCTGAAGATGAAGAAATATATTCTTCGAAACGTTGGCACATAAATCAATTTTCATTTGACCGACCCTCGACATCCCTCAACATCACTATAATATTTGAATCTTATGCCAATCATCAGAATCGAATGTGGATGTCATCGGCGACCCAATAACAGGCTGTTCTTGTTATAGTTATAGTTAAAAATAGAGATGTGTAACTCAGGAGTGACCGGATCCGAAAAGAGCGGCTCTTTCAAGTGAGCTGAGCGGCAAGGAGTCGCCGTTCAGAGCTGGGTGATGCTGTCTCCATGGGAACGAGAGACATTCTTCTAAAGAGCCGCTCTTTCGTATCCGTTCATCACGTTCAGAGCTGTATCCATGGCAACGAGAGCGGGAAAATGACCGGATCCGGTCATCACGTTCAGAGCTGTATCCATGGAAACGAGAGATCGGCAGCTCTTCCTTGGAGTTGTGAACGGGAAGGGAGCGAGAGCGGATCTGAAGAGCTGCCCGCTCCCTGTCATTTCCTCGCTCTCGTTCCAGTAATTTAAACTTTTAAACATTTTAAACTATTTGTAGAAAATAGTAACAGAAACTATTTCTATTGCAGTAATCTTGGCCAGCTCCAGCTCATTTCCGCTCTCTCGTTTCCATGGAGGCATTGCCGCCCTGCTCGCATGACTCCCGTTCATTTAAAGAGCCGCTCTTTCGGATCCGGTCGCTTGCTCCCCCATTCGAATCCCCCAAAGAGCGAGTGAACGGATCTTAAGGAGCGGCTCCTCATAGTGAGTGAGCGGGAGTGAGCTGACTCCCTCAACTGAACTGGAGTTACACATCTCTAGTTAAAAATGCTGAGATTATTTTTTCAACAGTAATGCTAACAACTGTTTGGAACATCATATCGTTTTAGTGATGTCGAGTTTGTTGTTCTGAGGTAAGTTTCATGCTATGGAAATGAAGGTAATTTCGAATGTTTGTTGGTAGGTACTTCTTTTATAGAAAAATTATTACCGACCGGTAGGTGGAATTGAAAACCCCAGAAATGATATCGGTACATTTTATTTGTAATTAAATCATCGCCTCTATCATTTAGTTTCTGCACAAAGAAGATAATAAACCGGCGTGTCAAGAATATGCAGAGTTTTTTTCAACTATTTGAGTTTGTTACTATTACGACCTTAACTAAAGCAGAATAACCTAAATTACTGCCCTCAAAGACTTGAGAGTTCCTGAGAGATAAATCCATTCAGATGTGGACATATCTAGTGGACACATCTAAGGCGAGCAACTTCTAAAACAACACGCCACACCTCTAGTGCTATCGGTTCGTACCCTGTTGCTGAAAAGCGATTCTGTCATATTAATGTAGACATCGTTGGCCCACTTCCGGTCTCTCAGGGTTATCGCTGTCTTTTGACTATTATCGATCGTATCTCGAGATGGCCTGAATTATGGCCTTATAGATATATCTGCTGAATCCGTAGCTTCTGCTCTGTTGGGGAATGAAAACACCTCCCCCTCCCCGCCAATCAACTGATTAGTACTAGGGATGAGTATTTGAGAGGAAAACATCGATGTTTTGAAAATCGGAGTAAAATCATCGATGATATGAAACATCGACGTTCTTTAGGAAAATGAAACAACTTGAAATAATTACGTTACGCTCTTCCAACTGATTCGAAGTTTAATGAATTTATACCGACAAGACAAATAGACTAAAATTGCAAAATTTGCAGTTTTTGTCTATTTGTCTTGTCGGTATAAATTCATTAAACTTTGAATCAGTTGGAATCGGTTAGATTCAAATTAACTTGGGATTTTAGTTCATGTGAATCTTACGCAAATCATCAAAATCAAATATGGATGACATTGGCGTCCCAATAACAGGCTGTTCTTGTTATAGAAGATGAAGCGTGTTTCGACCCCCTGAATCCTGAACTGGATCTTGTGGAAGTCAAAGAAGAACATGATTTCGACGAAGAACCAGCTATTAAGATTGAACCTTCTCCTGCCGATGGTAAGAACTGTTTTTGGTTACTATTTTGGTACTTTCTGACGTCAAACGGTTTTTCTCCTGTTCTAACGTCAACAAAGAGGTGCTGAGGTGTATGACACATAATATGCCCCCGTCCCACCAACCTTTTGAATCACGTATGCAGTGGTACAACTAGCCGTCAATTATCCTAAGTATTGACATTTGAACCCCTAACCAATGTTGAATATTCATATCAATTGTCCCAATGTATCATAAATTGAATCAAGTTGTTCTGTTTGTGTATGTCAGAAGAGGAGGCCAGTAACACTGACCAACAAGATGACGGCTTGACTATGAGACGATTTGATGGAGAGAAATCTGTGAAAGAAGAAGAAATCTTCGAAGAATCAAAATGCGACATCACCTTGGTGTACGGTAGGTACCAATTGTACTCATCACTTGATATCTGGTTTTATGTACAATGTTTTTACTTTACTAGTGTTATAATGAATTTTTGCCGACCAACACCTCTGTTTAAAGGGTTTTGTTTTGACGCTGAGCACGATGGTGAAGTCAGAAGTCCGATATCTCATTCCGTTATCAGATTAGAGCAGATGAACCGTGAAGGACATCTCAAGTATTAACCACGTTTCTCCATCTTCAAAGTGCTCCAGTTTGAGAACGGAATGAGATATCGCAATTCTGATTTCACCATCGTGTTCACCGTTAAAAAATCTTTAAAATGAGGTGTCTCTTGTCAGACTGTTTCCTTTTAGCGAATTTCTTGAAGAAAATGTAGCTGTTGTTCTCGGTCCAAAATTTTAAAAACTCGAATTTCCGAAAAAGTTGTATACCAAAATCCGTTTACACCATGTTTATTTTAATTTATGTATGTGTCACTCCAGACGATAACTCTCGATAGAATTGAGATAACAAGTTCAAATTTGCACAAACAATCCGTCTTAGCAATCGAAAAGCTAAGTTCGTAGATCAGGCTTTGAAGTACGTCAGATCGGTCTGCTCTAAAGGGTGGTGGAGGGGGGGGGATTACCAATAAATTCCTAAAATAAAACAGTCTGACAAGTGACACCTCATTCTGAAGATTTTTCTACGCTGAATATTAATAAAATTAAGGGAATGATATGTTAGGTAATTTAGGTAATAAAGTAGTTATACCCAATGTTTTACCAAGTACCTAAATTACCGCTCCCTGTTGACCGACCCGTTCATCTATTAGATCTGGCAAATGATGCATTTCAACAAGTCACATTCCGCTCTCAAACTGGAGCACTTTGAAGATGAAGAAACGTGTTTGTCACGATGGTTCTTCATGTCACGATGGGTCAAGATGTTCTTCATGGTTATTCTGCTCTGATCTGATAGGTAACGGAATGTGGTATCGCAATTCTGACTTCACCATCGTGTTCAGCAATGAAAAATCTATCACCCCATTTTTGTTATAAAACCAGTGTAATAGAGACATTTTACATAAAACCAGTGATACATAATATTACACCATACATTATTATGATGTATAATTTATATTATTATAATAGTATTATGTTTTTTGTTTTTTTGCGTCTTTTGGCAATGGATTCAGGATGGTCCAAAACGGATTTTGGTATTGATATTTTCTTGGAAATTCGAGTTTCAAAAATGTTAGGCTGAGAACAACAGCATCCTTTCCTTCAAAATTCTCTAAAAGGACTCATTCTGGATTTTATTCACTGTTTCACTGAAAGTATTGGAGTTGAGGGCAACCAAGTTGGTGGGTGACGGATTCCAATCAAATGTTTCCTGGTGTGCAGACGCAGGGCTTTCTATTAGCGTTACATAGTCAACCTGAGGGGAGGTTCCAATTAGGGTTTTTAAATTACATTTAAAAATTAACTTGGGGTTTTAGTCTAATGTGTGAATCTTACACAAATCATCAAAATCGAATGTGCATGACATCGGTGACCCAATAACAGGCTGTTCTTGTTATAGAAGATGAAGCATGTTTCGACCCCCTGAATCCTGAACTGGATCTTGTAGAAGTCAAAGAGGAACATGATTTCGACGAAGAACCAGCTATTAAGATTGAACCTTCTCCTGCTGATGGTAAGAACTGTTTTTGGTTACTATTTTGGTACATTCTGACCTCTCCGGCGTCTAATGGTTTTTCTCCTGTTCAAACGTCAACAAAGAGGTGCTGAGGTGTATGACACATAATATGCCCCCGTCCCACCAACCTTTTGAATCACGTTTGCAGTGGTACACCTAGCCGTCAATTATCCTCAACATTGACATTTGAACCCCTAACCAATGTTGAATATTCATATCAATTGTCCCAATGTATCATAAATTGAATCAAGTTGTTCTGTTTGTGTATGTCAGAAGAGGAGGCCAGTAACACTGACCAACAAGAGGACGGCTTGACTATGAGGCGATTAGATGGAGATGAAGCTGTAGAAGATGAAGAAAAAATGTTTGAGGAATCAGAATGCGACATCGCGTTGGTGGACAATAATGACAGTAAGTAGGTACCCATTGTACTCATGATTTTCCTTTGATAATGGTTTGAACGATTGTGAAATCCAATATACCATATATTTACTCCAGTGCCACTGAGTGCTTGTAATTTGCATCACTGATGAAGTAAGCATCCTTCTGTTCTGCCAAGAGAATAGGTGACTTTTTTTCTCATACAAGTGGATCAGATTTAAATCATCTTGAAGTATATTGAAGTTAACTTTTTTTTTTTTTTTTGCAGGAGAAAAACCATTCTCTTGCCATCTATGCGACTACAAGGCTGCTCTGCCCTCAACTCTTTCAAGGCACATGAGAACCCATACAGGTACCTGCATGTTTAGTACTAAAACTATAATTCCATATATTTACTCCAGTGCCACTGAGTGCTTGTAATTTGCATGATTGATGAAGTAGTAAGCATCCATTCATTCTTGTTAAGGAATAGGTGACTTTTTTCTCATATAAGTGGATGAGATTTAAATCATCTTGAAGTTAACTTTTTTTTTTTTTTTGCAGGAGAAAAACCATTCTCTTGCCATCTATGCGACTACAAGGCTGCTCACGGAGGACATATTTCAAGGCACATGAGAACCCACACAGGTACCTGCAGGTTTTGTTACTAAAACTATAATTCCATATATTTACTCTTGTGCCACTAAGTCCTTGCAATTTGCTTCATTGATGAAGTAAGCATCTTTAAGGTGATTTTTTTTTTTTTAATAATGTGGATGCAATTTGAATCATCTTGGAGCATTTGATTTGAAAAACTCTGCAAACTCTTGACACAACAGTGTATTATCTTGTTGAATCATCTCCCCCCCCCCCCTTACCTCTATCAGCAATCCAAGTGCAAAACTTTTTTAATTTGCAGGAGAAAAACCATACCCATGTAACCTATGCAACTACAAGGCTGCTCTGCCATCACATCTTGCAGACCACGTGAGAACCCACACAGGTACCTGCAGGTTTAGTTACTAAAACTATAATTCCATATATTTACTCTCGTGCCACTGAGTACTAGTAATTTGCATGATTGATGAAGTAGTAAGAATCCTTTCATTCTTCTAAGTGAATAGATGACTTTTCCTCTCATACAAGTGGATGAGATTTAAATCATCTTGAAGTATATTGAAGTTAACGGTTTTTTTTTTTTTTTTTTTGCAGGAGAAAAACCATTTTCTTGCCATCTATGCAACTACAAGGCTGCTCAGCGAGGTCATATTTCAATGCACATGAGAACCCACACAGGTACCTGCAGGTTTAGTTACTAAAACTATGATTCCATATATTTACTCCAGTGCAACTGAGTAATTGTAAATTGCCTCATTAATGAAGTAGTAAGAATCCTTTCATTCTTCTAAGTGAATAGGTGAATTTTTTTCTCATACAAGTGGATGAGATTTGAAGTATATTGAAGTTAACTTTTTTTTTTGCAGGAGAAAAACCATTCTCTTGCCATCTATGCGACTACAAGGCTGCTGAGCGCTCAAATCTTTCAAGGCACATGAGAACCCACACAGGTACCTGCAGGTTTTGTTACTAAAACTATAATTCCATATATTTACTCTTGTGCCACTGAGTACTTGTAATTTGCATGATTGATGAAGTAGTAAGAATCCTTTCATTCTTCTAAGTGAATAGGTGACTTTTTCTCTCATACAAGTGGATGAGATTTAAATCATCTTGAAGTAAGTATATTGAAGTTAACTTTTTTTTTGCAGGAGAAAAACCATTCCTTTGCCATCTATGCAACTACAAGGCTGCTCAGCGCTCAAATCTTTCAGTGCACATGAGAACCCACACAGGTACCTGCAGGTTTAGTTACTAAAACTATAATTCCATATATTTACTCTAGTGCCACTGAGTACTTGTAATTTGCATGATTGATGAAGTAGTAAGAATCCTTTCATTCTTCTAAGTGAATAGGTGATTTTTCCTCTCACACAAGTGGATGAGATTTACCTAATCTTGAAGTATACTTTGATTTGACAAATATGCAGGCATAGCCCCATTATGAATGGTAGGTCGGTACTTGTTAAATAGACAGCCACACTACTTACATGTTAGGTACCTTCCTATGTTCATATCATCAACTATTAGGGCCAGGAGCGTAGCGTGGCTCTGAACGTGGGGGTACTGCACCCAATTCAGTCAGAGACACACGCCCGCGCCAGAATACACACACATGGACGCATACAATGTACGTGTGACGTCACCCCCCCCCCCTCATCAGCGATAATTTTGCGGTTTATAATAAGAAGAATTTGCGATAATAAGAAGAAGGTAAAGATCCACGATCTCACTAAGATTGTGGATCATTACCTTCTTCTTTTTCTTAGATGACTTGCCTTCTTGATAGGTAGGTAGCATGGAAGAAGGAATTCTTCCATGGGTTGGTAGGTAGCTGTGAGTAATTTTCAATTGAATGTTTTACTTTTGATTCAATATTTGGTTATTCGTAATGAATTTCTTCATCATTCAACTTCTACTTACATTCTTCACTTCTCGTGGGGACGAGCCGCTTCCTGCGCTGCCCCTGACGCTACGCCCCTGATTAGGGCTGCAGTTTAGGAAGAAGAAGAAAATACTAAAATACTAAATCTGGAAATCAAATCCTGAATCTAATCTGGAATATACTCATTCCTTCTTAAAATTATTGTAATTTATTGCAGGCGAGAAATCATCCAAACGAAGGAGGCAAATGAGTCTACGCTCTAAAACTTCTGATTCCAAGGGACACCGCCGGGCAGATGCAGAGTCGACTTCCTCTGATACTGATTAGACGATGAACCATAGTGCACAATCAATATGGACTCTGATACAAATGTGGTTGACGATTGGGTAACGTCCACATCTTCCAAAGTTCCGAAAATACTTGATTTGTGAAAAAAATAGCTTTGATATTCTTTTATAAGTAAATGTGACTCTCATCTAAAACACTCGTTGACTTTGATTGGTCCTGTTTAACCTTTTAGTGCATGATTTGTTCTTTTGTTGAGAAAAAATCAGAGTGGTAGAAATAGGTCTCAGGATAGCGGGAAAAATAAGGAAAGATTTCATCACTGTTTTTTCCCTGCAATTCCTAAAAACTGGAAAGTGTCTGAAGGCATCATTGTACGTATGGGCAGCACCTCGCTCTGGACCTTGGGAGGGTGTTGTCATCAATGAAATCCTGTTTTAATGAGCATTTGAATTTATTGAAACACGCGAGAATCTTCAAAAACCGATTGGTTGGTGTTCTCTTGTTGAATATTTGTACAACTGTTAGACAATTAAGAATGGTAATCCTTCAACACGTTTTTCTTTCAGTTAAACACAAATAAACTTCACATTTCTCACAATAACCACAATTTTGGAGTTGGGTTCCTCTTGAAACTGAAGGAGTGTGCGCTGGGCATTGAGGGAGGTCAACTTCTACAAAGTCAAACAACTCACTTTCATCTGGAAACCGACCAACCAACTAGTCCCCATTCGTCTCTCACAAATCATCTGGAAATTCATAAAAATTCATTGGGAGGTTCACAAAGAACGAGGAGCGTAGCGTGACTCTGGACATGGAGGTACCGCACTCAATTTAACACCCCCCCCCCCCCCCCCACACACACACACTCATACTAACTCTACCACCCTCAAAATGACAAGTGACTTAGCTACATTAGAGAATGAAGGAGCGGTGTAGGTAGCGACCTAACTCACAAGCAGAATAGGGCGGTAATCGATTACTTTCGTGTAATCAACTACTTTCGTAAGTGACAGACTACACGAACAATTTTTCGACCATCATTTTCCAGATAATTCTCAAAGTTTTTACTTGTTCGATAGCATACTAGCGAAACTCGGACCTAAGGCCTCAGAAGTAGTATTCTCGCACAACGTAAAGGACTACGAACAGTTGAGGGACGTTTTTAATAACCAACTTCACGGACAAAAGGGATTTTTGCTCATTAATAGGAGAAATGTCGACAATGGCCCAGAAACAACAGGAAAGTCCGTTTGACTATCACAGAAGAGTTTCAAGCCATCTCAATACAATAATTGCTTACACACAGACAAACAAACCGGAACCTAACTGTACAGTACCTACATTGTGATTTCTCCCGAGTATTTAAATATAAATCGTTTATTTACAAATTTTACATAATACAGATAACATAATATCAAGTACAAATTATGAATGCAACGTTCGTTTGTTTAATATCTGAGCCTAAGGTCAGTGACCTGTCCAGGTTCGTTCTCTCCCAGCTCAGTTTGCGTGTGCGTGAAGGGTTTTAGGTTTGAAACAACAGAAACCACACGATTTCAAATAATAGGAAACGTTTTTAATTAGGACTCAACGCAAAGAGTCCTTTGTAGCTATTGGCCAGGTGATTCAGTGACGAAAGGGAATTGATCATAATAGGGGAATCAAATGTTAGCAATGAGAGGGATTTTATTGCAGGGCGTCCCAATAGGGCTCTAATGACGTCAATAACTTCTTTACAAGATTTTCCGTCGTTGGAACGAAGTGGAGCGGAGAATTTGCCTAAGCAGGTTAGAGTGGACCGCCCTGCCTGTTCAATCTTGCCTTCGTATGGGAAGAGTTTAGGCCTATATTTTAACGTATCCCAGCAATTTTGTGGGATGCAAGTCACGTCGGCCCCAGTGTCGACCTTGAAAGTGATCAATTTTCCGGTTAGAGTTAAATCTACTTTTATTGCGGGTATGATATTTTCGTTAATAGAAAGTGTTTGCAGTTCTACGGATTCCAGGTAGGTCTCGCCGCCACCCTCATTTTGACAAATCTCTCCAATTTTCGCGGATTGTTCTTTTGTTCTACAGACTCTAGCGAAGTGACCCAGTATTTTACAAAATGTGCACCTGTGATTTCGAGCTTTGCATTCCTCAAATTTATAAATAAATAAACTGAACAGATCACTTCAAGTATGGAAGGTACAACTGAACATTAAAAATAATAACAAAAACTCTGCAAATTCTTGACACAACGGTTTATTATCTTCCTTGTGCAGATCACCCTTCTGTCTAGATCACTAGGTCTAAATGTCTAGATCCTAAATGTTAGATTAATTATTATTATCAATTATCACTAATTATTAACAATTTTATCAAGTACCTAGTGAAAATGATTATAATTTATTGTTAGGTATTAATAATTCGTATTTATTATTAATAATAATTGTTATTAATTATGATTAATTAATTCGATATAATTCTGGGGTTTTTAATACTACGTCGGTAATAATTTTTCTATAAAAGAAGTACCTACCAACAAACATTCGAAATTACCTTCATTTCCGTAGCACGAAACGCACCTCAGAACAACAAACTCGACATCACTTAAGCCATATGATGTTCCAAAGAGCTTGTTAGTATGAAAATGGACCTGTATTTCAACAGTTTGATACACGATCGTGTTGTGAGGCACAATCTTTGAGCCCTCATTGTGAACGAACGGCTGGTCGTACAAAGCTGCGGATGGTCTTAAAAAATTCTACGGAACAAACTCTATCTAAATATGAAATAAAAAACATACCGTTCTATATGAATTTTTCGAGATATGAGATTTTCAAATTTTCAAAATTCGTTTTGAACCCCTTCCCCTTGACCTAGGGTTATGAAAAGTTTCGAGGACCATTGTGGGGTTGGTCGAAACCCATAAAAAAAATTTCGTAATTTTAACTCAACGCTAACTGGGCAAAGTGGCGCGGACGGCGTACGGCGTACGGCGGACGGACGGATTTTTTGGTTTATTATCTTCGATAATGAACCATTGGAATCGCCCAAAGAAAAAAAATTTTTAACCCCCCCTCAAAATTTGTTGGTTTACGTTTCAAGATACGTAGATTCAGAAAATCGAATAAAAAAAAATCCGTCCTTCCGCCGTACGCCGTCCGCCGTCCGCGCCACTTTGCCCAGTTAACGTTGAGCTAAAATTACGAAATTTGGTTTCTGGGTTTGGACCAGCCCCACAATGATCCTCGAAACTTTTCATAACCCTAGGTCAAGGGGAAGGGGTTCAAAACGAATTTCGAAAATTTGAAAATCTCATATCTCGAAAAATTCATATAGAACGGTATGTTTTTTATTTCATATTTAGATAGAGTTTGTTCAGTAGAATTTTTTAAGACCATCCGCAGCTTTGTACGACCAGCCGTTCGTTCACAATGACGGGTCAAACAATTGTGCCTCACAACACGATCGTGACTCAAACTGTTGAAATACAGGTCCATTTTCATACTAACAAGCTCTTTGGAACATCATATGGCTAAAGTGATGTCGAGTTAGTTGTTCTGAGGTGCGTTTCGTGCTACGGAAATGAAGGTAATTTCGAATGTTTGTTGGTAGGTACTACTTTTATAGAAAAATTATTACCGACGTAGTATTAAAAACCCCAGAATTATATCGTATTAATTAATCATAATTAATAATAATAATTATTAATAATAAATACAAATTATTAATACCTAACAATAAATTATAATAATTTTCACTAGGTACTTGATAAAATTGTTAATAATTAGTGATAATTGATAATAATAATTAATCTAACATTTACGATCTTGACATTTGGACCTAGTGATCTAGACAGAAGGGTGATCTGCACAAGGAAGATAATAAACCGTTGTTTTTATTCGATTTTCTGAATCTACGTATCTTGAAACGTAAACCAACAAATTTTGAGGGGGGGTTAAAAAAATTTTTTCTTTGGGCGATTCCAATGGTTCATTATCGAAGATAATAAACCAAAACTAAACGAAAGTTATAGAAAACTAAACGAAATTTATAAATAAATAAACTGAACAGATCACTTCAAGTATGGAAGGTACAACTGAACATTAATCTTTATATGCTTCGAGTAATAAATTTTTGAATTTGGCTTGAAAAGACTTGACTGAGGTATCGAACAGGCTAGCATTATACAGGGTGTCCCATCTAAACGGGCCCATCAGGAAATTACAGCCTTGCGGTGCGAGCTATCGAAAAATTGAACTGGACCTTTTTCATAGTATTTTAACTCAGCTTCAGGATGCCGAAGTCCGATTTTTATTTTTCCATGTTTTAGGGTCTCAAATCATTGATTGAAACTTACGGTTTCCTCTTGACCCCCCTTTTTTATTGCCTTTTTCGATTCTAGGTTGAATTTGGAACAGAAAATGCCTCTTTGAAATTTTCTTTTTGGGGCTTCGTTTCTGAGTTATTTCACTTTTTGCGAAATACAGAAAATCGCCGTTCCTTTTAGACGTTACCAACACTTTCTTGCGCCCGAGACACCGGCAAGTGAACATCTCCCAGTGTCTTATCGCGTCTTGTTTTGTTTACCCACAAAGTATTTATTCCGCTGAGTCGGCAGCCGATTGACGTCTCTGATTACAGTGTTGTCAACGCTCTCAAATGGAAACTGATACTCCAGGTAATGCTAATAATAATGCCAAACGTCCCCGAATCGAGCCTCCACCATCAACAACGTTCTTTACGCGTAATCGTTTTTCACCACTAGCCAACATATTAACAGCAATTCTACAGAGGCTATGGATGATGGCAATAGCGACACAGCAGCATCAAATAAAGATAAATGTCCTCCATTATATGTGTAACGTACGGCGGACGGCGGACGGACGGATTTTTTTTTATTCGATTTTCTGAATCTACGTATCTTGAAACGTAAACCAACAAATTTTGAGGGGGGGTTAAAATTTTTTTTTCTTTGGGCGATTCCAATGGTTCATTATCGAAGATAATAAACCAAAAAATCCGTCCGTCCGCCGTACGCCGTCCGCGCCACTTTGCCCAGTTAGCGTTGAGTTAAAATTACGAAATTTTTTTTATGGGTTTCGACCAACCCCACAATGGTCCTCGAAACTTTTCATAACCCTAGGTCAAGGGGAAGGGGTTCAAAACGAATTTTGAAATTTTGAAAATTCCAAAACTCGAAAAATTCATATAGAACGGTATGTTTTTTATTTCATAATTAGATAGAGTTTGTTCCGTAGAATTTTTTAAGACCATCCGCAGCTTTGTACGACCAGCCGTTCGTTCACAATGACGGCTCAAAGATTGTGCCTCACAACACGATCATGAATCAAACTTTTGAAATACAGGTCCATTTTCATACTAACAAGCTCTTTGGAACATCATATGGTTTAAGGATGTCGAGTTTGTTGTTCTGAGGTGCGTTTCGTGCTACGGAAATGAAGGTAATTTCGAATGTTTGTTGGTAGGTACTTCTTTTATAGAAAAATTATTACCGACGTAGTATTAAAAACTCCAGAATTATATCGTATTAATTAATCATAATTAATAATAATTATTATTAATAATGAATACAAATTATTAATACCTAACAATAAATTATAATAGTTTTCACTAGGTACTTGATAAAATTGTTAATAATTAGTGATAATTGATAATAATAATTAATCTAACATTTAGGATCTAGACATTTAGACCTAGTGATCTAGACAGAAGGGTGATCTGTACAAAGAAGATAATGAACCGTTGTGTCAAGAATTTGCAGAGTTTTTAGCTTCGTATTTACTCATCATAGTAAAAGTGAATTATTGTCTCTATAATATTAATCAACTAAACATTGAAATTTAATATCTCACGTGCAACGCGTGAACGCTTTGCTAGTCGTCAAGACTGAAGTGGATCACTATTCGCCCAAGGGAATCTCATTTGTTGATTTCTACATTCTGTAAGTTAATAACAGTTAATAACCGTTAAAAACAGTAATATACATACTTAATATTATTATGTAGCTCAGCCAACCGTTGAGAATACTGTTTTATTTGTTATCCCTGAAACTGATGGTGACTTCGTTGGCTCGAGCTTTGTTTGAGCTAACCAACGAACTCTAAAAGCTAGTTGAAATCAATCTTGCTGTTCTGTGATCATTCAAAATGTTTTGATACGATTGGATAAGAAAACGTATGTGCAATCTGGGCATAAGAGGACATTTTTAGAGGGGGTTTTCAAGGTACCACTCGGCTAGGAAGCAGATGGTCGCGATGGCTAATTTTTAAAAACCCCAGTAATAGAAACTCCAATAATATAATTTTTTGACTACTTTTATAATGTACTCTTTGAATAGTACTCGTACAGTCACAATTTCTCTTTTATTCTTCCTATCATTTTGAAGATAATTATTTGGGTGGGTAGGTGGGATTGCCTTGCAGCCACCTCCTCGTCGGTAATCCTGGATACTGGTCAGTAATCTTCCCTCTCCTCAAGAGAACTCTTTGGAGAACGATGTTTCCTGACTTGCTAAGAGCTGCATACCACTAATTATGAAGCAGTTTAGCTGTAAGGGTAGTTTGAGTTTAGTTCCTATAGTGAGTACCTAATAGGTAGGTAAGTATGCACCTAAATATTGCCCTGGTGCCCCACCAGCTTCTGAGCCCACGAGCCGCCCCTGACAATAACAACTCTTAACCTTCCTCCCACAAGGCCGTGTCGTATTCAACACATTCAACCTAATGTGGAGGAGCGCATGCAGGTATCACTTCAGGGATGGGCTGAGAGACGTATTACCAGCCAGTGGTACTGCACCGTTTGGCGAGGTAAGTGCTTGCTCAAAATTCTTTTCCTTTACCTGTCTTCCTTCAAAGATTTCCTGTGCCGTTATCGACACAGCCTTGTGGTACATGTTCTATTTTTTTGAGGGGACTTCACACATGGTAACTGTAACATTTCTTTCAGTATCCTGTCTCCTTTATGTTCTGGTTTGCTGCATGATAGCCAACCCATGGAGATTCATCACTGATGAGGACATTTTTTTTATGAATTGGAGCGCCTGAATAGACAAGACGAAGATTTGGATGGTGTAGATGATACCTGCAGTGAATTGATGACGACATTTTAACTGAAGAAGACCGCGTTGCTGACGATGCCCCATTTAATATTGACGGTTATTCTGATGTGGATGATTATCATGAGACTGAGCAATCTAGTGGGTTTGATGACAGGGATTTTGTGCTGGGTAAAGATGGTGAGTCAATTTGGAGTGACCAGTTTTGGTAAAAACCAGCGAAATTTCAAGAAATCAAAAAAGGAACTGATGAGATGCTAGTATAAAGGTTATGTGCCTGCACTTTATTGTGTAACTGCCTGGCAAATTGTAACATATCTCGTATGCTCAGGTTCGTTTGATAAATTTCTCAATATAATTCGTGATTTTCAATGCTTATTGAACTAATTTGGATGATTTATAGAACTAATAAAACTTTAAGTGGTTTAGAGAAAGCGTCCATACTCATTTTCTTCATTAAAACGTCCAAAAATTACACTCATGAAACAATCATGGTACTGTGTCGTATACGACACAGCCTTGCAATTCATGTCCAGAAAGGGAGCCTTGTGGGAGGAGGGTTAATTATTTGCAATGAATTGATTCAAATATTGCCATTTTCCCGTAAACCTGACCCCTTACTCTACAGCTGACCCACTAGCGGTCCAAACCTTAACTCCCTCATTAGGTAGGTAAATGAATTAAACTCGTTAAAACGTCATTGTTTTTAATACAGTCTTATAATTTATTTTGCACATACTGAGGAAGCAAATGGCTTGAATTCAAAAACATTCATTCAAGTACCTCTTTCTCGAATGATTGTACAAAATTTGAGAGTGAAATATTTAGACTTTTCTCTACTACTCTATTTAGACCTTATGGATCGGCGCGTGATAACGTCCTTCATTTATAGAAAATGGCCTAAATTGTGGTCTCGTCGTGTTTTCAATGCCAGTAAGAGCTGTATTTATAAATAGTTTATCGTGTCTACAATGTCTGATTTAAAATTTGGTTCGTTTTCCTACTGTGAACAAACGTACTCTTAATAAATAATTTCAAATACCAAAATTACTAGTTTACAAATCGTAAAATTTCATTACCAGTAAAATACGAAGGGCGTTTTCTGATCAACTTCGTTTCTGAATCGTAGTAATCAAAGACGACTGAATATTGATACTGTTTGAAGGTTATAGCAAAAATGTGGACTTCAACCCATTCAAGGCTGACACCCAGAACCGGAGGCACATTCTGAAAGTGCCACCATTCACTAAGCACAAATACATTCTTCTTCTGAGTTTTCGTACCTACGGTTGTGGGGAAGGGGAGCTTTGATGGCGCAGCATGAACCATTTTGAAAAACAGGGTCGACTTCATTTTAATGATACCACAGCCGTCACAATCACGGGGTAATCTCAAAAATACTGTAATAAGTTGATACTGAAATAAATGAAAAAATAAATAAATTCTTGAATCTGTGCTCTGCTGGTTGTCAAATTTTTAGGTGTCCTCAGTGATAGGCCAATGTAACGCCTTTTAAACAAGGTATACCATTTTGCACCTCAAGAATAGGAGTGTGACAAGTCGAAAAATTCGATTTTCGAATTATACCTAGGTATAGGCAGGAAGATCTTGACGAGCCCTATAAGAATATAATGTATTCACCATCAGGTTCAGAATTAAAAAAACATTTAAAATGAGGAGTACCTACTTGTCAGAGTGTTCAATTTTGGGAAGTTATGGGTAATGTTTCCCCCTCAACCCCCCCCCCCTCCCTTAGAGAGGCTCGATTCTGCCCATCTACAAAAATGGCCTTTCGATTGCCAAGACGGTTTTTTTGTGTGTGCAAATTTGAACTTTTTAATTCAATACTATCGAGAGTTATCGACGGAGTGACACATACATAAATATATAATACTTGCCTGCATTGCCGTTGTTGATGGTGGAATAATGTTTGGAAATTAGCGAGTTGAAACGAGCAAAAAAGGGTAAGCAATCAGGGAAAATCATTGGAAATGAATATAAAAAATCCAAGATAGTAATGTAACCCTCAACACAGTTTTTAATTTAACCAACGTACTTATCCAGAATTTTTTCAAGTGGCAAGTTGTTGATGGAAAAGGTGCCTAGACATCCCTAGAAACAGTAGTCATAAGCTGCTTCTCTAAAAACAAAAAAAAAAACAAAAAAGTAATTCAACGACATTTTCAGCAATATTTGGGACTTCTAATGCGTTTTCCCTGCATTTAGGATTTTTGACTTGTCACACTCCTACTATTCTTGAGGTACGATTTGTTGCCAGGGATTTTATCAGGGAAGTGGTTCTTTCCCAGGGACAAGGAGAGTTTCCTTATTGACTCCAGAAAACATAGTTTGGTGGTTGGAAATCCAGCTCTTGCTAGTTGGTTCACCCTGGTTATTTACAGAGAATTCTCTTAATTTTGGTCCCTGAATATTCCCACATCGAATATCCCATATTGCCACTCATAATTTAAACGGATCATTTTAAATGTAAGGAATGCCAGGAACAAGGAGAAAACTTTTTAAAAGATTTCTTTTTATTAGGTAACAACAATAATGAACTTAGCTAAATAATGAGACTGTAATGTTCGGAAACTAATGGTGGCCGTGGTGATCGTCTTTCTTCCCGTAGCTCAGGCCTTTTTCAATTCCAACAGTGACGATCGTCGCCAAAACTCCCCATTTCAGTCCTCTGAAAACGAGGCGGATCCTCTGTCCTTCGGTGCCAAATTCTTTGCGGTTGTACCTCCAAGCTTCATTTCTGAAAACAAAGACAGTCATCAGATTCAGTCGAATAAATCACGCTGTCGGCACCGAGCAGGAGGTTCATAGGAGGCAGACATCAAGTAGTTTCATCATTTAATTTAAATTTCAAATGTCTGGTTGTATTCAAACAAACATAAATTGTATCGCAATGTTTCAGAAACCTACGAAGTGAGAAAGAAAAAAAATTTCAAAATGCAAACTGCCTATTACTTTGATTGTTTTTGAGATTGAGAAGTTTCCATTTTTAAGATTTATTTGCTTTTTCAAATGTTAAAAGGGCTCTTCTAGTCCCCTGGAATGTGGAAAACGGTTTGTTTCAATAATTGTTGCACTTGCAAGACTTGCGAGTTAATACTTAGCGTTAATGAGATTTCATATTCTGCAGAAGGTGGCTTGACCTTGTTTTTGTTATATTTCACGCTTAAAGGGTTAGGGGGGAGAAATTGAACGAGTTTTCCTGATTTTTATCATGTGTCTATGGCTAATTCCTCAGGGTTTTTGTAACTGTCGAATTTGAAATTTTGCCTGTCTGAAACTAGGTACCTAGTTCCAAAACCTTCATAAAATCCTTTTTGAATTTTATTTTTTTTTAAATGTATTCATGGTAGGAGTTAGGTACCGAGTTAAAAATTAAAAAGGTATTACGAGAAAAGGAACATTTTTCTTGACAGTGTATGTAGGGGAAACTAGGGACGTTTGACCTATAAGGAGGCTCGACCCACTCTCGGTTTCTCAGCTCAGGGACATTTCTTGAATGTGACAGGGGCAAAACCAGAAGGAGTTTTGACACCATATCACTTAGCGGGAAAACGTTTGCCACTATCAGATATTATTTAGGAGTTATTCATAAGCATGTGATTCGGAGGTCAAAAACAGCTCTACTTCTCATTGGATTGGCGGCTCGCTATTCAGGTAAGAGTTTTTTCATGTCTACCGCAGTGTTCGATAGTTTTCAAGGTTTCATTTCGTATATTGAATCATTGGACTCCGTTAAGTTGTCCCTATGATAATTACAACCAAACGATGCCACCTCGAATTGGGAGGTTTGACCCAGCTGTCTTAGGGAGGTTTGAACCATCAAGTTTCCAGCATAACTTCATGAAAATTGTTGATATCCTTGTTTGTAGGCTCATTTCTTCCTCGCTGATTACGTATTCTTTCAACTTTTCTTGTAGGTTCCTATAACAATGCCACAGAAATACAAACCTAAGCGAAACACGGAGGCCAGAGAAAGTTACAGACGTTACGAAGCGAGCAGTTCAACGAGTTGTGACAACATAGGCTTACATACAGCGCCCAATGTAAAATGGTCCGGAAACTGGACTTGCAAAAACAGCTGCGTCAAGCTAGGCAAGCAGGCTAGGGGTTTCTGGCTGCGTAGGATTCTTGACAAAAACAAAAAAACTTTTTATCCGGACGCCAGAAGCTACCAGCCTGTGTTTTATATGCATTTTTTGGGGTTCCTAAGTAATGAGACTTTTTCAGATTATAACTAATTTAATGAAGACTGCTTTTGTGAATCGTAGTTGGAAACTCATTGCTTCTACCTGGCGAATTTTCCGAGTTTAGGGAGGTTCGACCCTACCTTTGAAAGGGTGGGCCGAACCTCCCTAGCAGGTCTCAAAATGTGGGTGATTGACTGGACTAACGATGCAATCTGTTTTCAACATGAAAACCCCACGTATAACTTGCACAGCGTAGAAAAACCGCAGGTTGGGTCAAACGTCCCTAGTTTCCCCTACCTCACCTCGGTACTTCATCCTAAGTAATCCGAATTTTATCTCTTCTCCATTCTGTTTTGAGTTGTGAATTATAGCCAGAACTCGGTGGAAACCCCTGCGATAAAATAAGTAGGTATATTGTTTAGAACTTGGTTGAAACCTTGACTTTCATTGCCAAAATTCCACATCAGTTCTCCACCTCGATGGAGGTTCAATGGAAATTTCAGTTTTCCGCTTGTTTTGGAAATCCCTTCCAGCTTGTGGTTTTAAAGAAAATAAATGAAGCGAAGAGTTGTTTTACCTGATCCAAGGATCTTTCAGCCCTTTCAGTGCCAAGTTATCTCGGTGTCTGATGAGTTCCGGATAGTCCTCCACTTTGTAGATGGACCAATCGGGTATTTTGGCCCTTTCCCCAAGACCGTGACCGTGGTCTCCTCCCATGTTACCAATTAACTTGATTAAATCACGATAAATTAGTAAAGAAGAAGTTAAATTACTGACTCGACTTCAAATGTGTAGACGATCTCGACAAAAGTGAAAAAAAGTAAGGTTAGCTAAGGGAAACCTGATAAGGGAGGTTACATGTGTGGATGCTAAAGATAAGATTCGTCTTCCTCCGTGGAAGATTCTTTCATGGTCTTCCTCCATCCGAGGAGGGTGCTGGAACACTGGAAGTGCAACAGCAACACGCTGCGGAGAAATCAGCTGTCATTGTATTGATAACCCTAGTTGGTTTCACAATTGCGCTAGAATATTCCTACTAGGAATTTCCTAGTAATATGTACTTCTAATTTTCGATTGAACGGTGTTGTGTTGGTTTCAAACAGCCTATAGTTAGTGATAAATTTCCATCTCGGGAATCATCAAGGAGTTTGATAAAGTATAGATGTTATGCCTCTGGATGTTTCCTTGTGCGTCGTTCGGATCGAATCTTCCGTCAAACCCCTAACAGAAGACGATGACCAGAATAAACAGGTGAAACGACCTAAATCTGTTTTCAGGGGCCGAAGGGAAACTCGAGGTATCCGCATCGAGTCGTTACCGATCGCTAAATGCGACGAGATGGCAGAAGGCGTGGACCAATCTTTGAAACCCGTTTGCGGTGGTCCTGTAGACAAACTTGACGGCACGGAAGTTATACAGTTCGTTTCTGGGAATCCGTTTGTCGAGAAAACGAGTGGGATTATTCACTTGTTCAAAGAGGATGAGCTGACATCTGTGGAGAGAGCTGCCATGCGCAGTCAGACCGTATGTATTCTTGCTGTACCGACAACGATGACATGTACGGATTTATTGTCGTTCTTAGCACCTTGTCGCGATGAAATCAAACACGTCCGCATCATTAAAGATGGCTCGCCAAATCAATACATGGCGCTGATCACATTCAGGTCACCCAGTTCCGTCAAAGAATTTTTCACTTCTTTCAACGGCATCCCTTTCAATAGCATGGAACCCGAGTTCTGCTGTCATTTGGTGTTTGTATCTCGCGTTGAAACGTTGTCTGAAGATGAAGGCGGAAGTATAGCACCGCCTTCGCACATAGAACTACCGACTTGCCCAGTTTGTTTGGAGAGGATGGACGAATCAGTCGACGGTATTTTGACTATCATGTGTAACCACGCTTTTCATAGTAACTGCTTGGCGAAATGGGGCGACACCAGTTGCCCTGTATGCCGTTACGTTCAAACTCCGGAGCCTTCCGAAGATAGTTTCTGTCTTGAGTGCATGGCAACGGAGTCTCTTTGGATTTGTTTGATTTGCGGTCATGTAGGGTGCGGTAGGTACATTCAGGGTCACGCGTATCAGCATTACATCGACACTCACCACTGCTACTCGATGCAACTTGGGAGTAACAGCGTTTGGGATTACGTCGGAGACAACTTCGTCCACCGGATCCTCCAAAACAAAGCGGACGGCAAACTCGTTGAAGGCCCCAATCCGGAAAAGCCTGCAGATGCTGAAGCAAAACTTGAAGCCATGCAGTTAGAGTACACTTACCTTCTCACGTCACAGCTGGAATCTCAAAGAACTTACTACGAAGATATGATTTGCATGATGGAAAAACAACACGCGGACGAGTTTTCTGCCAATAGGGATCGCCTGGAGAAAACATTACTGCAGTGTTCTGACCAAGAACAAAAAATAGCCAACCTCCTCAAAGAAAAGTCGTCTCTCGAAAAGAAAATTCAAACTACCTCAACGAAACTCAATCAAATCCAAAAGCAACTCCACGAAGAGAAAGACCTGAATTCTGCCATGAGGAAAAACCAGGAGCAATGGCAGGACAAATGCAAGCAACTTCAACGAGAACTCATCCAAACGAAAATCTCTAAAGATGAAGAGCTGAAAGACCTCAAAGAGCAATTGAGAGACGTCATGTTCTACTTGGAAGCCGAGAAACTTGTGAATGACAGCCCTCACAAGGGGGAGATGCTCGAGGGTTCTATCGAAGTGGGAGCTGCTCCTTCCACCAGCAAAGCAAAACACAGAAGGTCTCGCCAGAAAGACTGATTGTTTCACACAAACACCTTACACTTGTTACTTGAAGAATTGTCTAAATAATGTCACTGCAAAAGCTTGGTAATGTAGAATTAGTTTTCGTTGTAAATATAACAGTTACTCTTGTTTTTGAAATTACGTTTCCTTCAAATGGGGACGACGATTATGTTTTTCAATAATACTATAAGGCCTCATACTTCCCTCATAATGAAAATATATATTATCTATCAAACTATGCTCAATGTTTATTCCACCTATTTTCTGGAACTGACTACTTCAACCGATTTGGCTGTTGGAATGAGGTGAATTAAATGGTTATAGACTTTCAAAATTGAAAATACATTTCGTTTTGAAAAACACACTTGCAGATTTAACACCTGTAGCTCCAAGTCAGAAAAATATGTCTAGTATTTTGCTTTAATTTGATAAGTAGCCAACTTAGGACTTACACTACAAGCAGAATAGGCCCAGGATCAGCTTAGTGGCTCTTAATGTCAATTTCAATGATAATATCAGTGAATATTATTCACTCTATGAAGCTGTCATTTGGTATGTAGCCTCCTTAGGACTTACACTTCAGGCAAACAGAATAGGATCATCTGAGTGGCTCCTACAGCCAATTTGGCATGTAGCCTCCTTACACTACAAGCAAAAAGGACCCAGGATCAGCTGAGTGTCTCCTAAAGCTAATTTCAGTGCCATTCACTGTATGAAGCTGTAGTTTGATAAGTAGCCTCCTTAGGACTTACACTTGAAGCAGAATACGATCAGCTGAGTGGCTGCTAATGCTATTCACTCTATGAAGCTGTTGTTTGATAAGTAGCCTCCTTAGGACTTACACTTTAAGCAGAATAGGCCCAGGATCATCTGAGTGGCTCCTAATGTCAATTTCGATGCTATTCACTCTATGAAGCTGTCATTTGTTATGTAGCCTCCTTAGGACTTACACTTTAAGCAGAATAGGCCCAGGATCATCTGAGTGGCTCTTAATGTCCATTTCGATGCTATTCACTCTATGAAGCTGTCATTTGTTATGTAGCCTCCTTAGGACTTACACTTTAAGCAAAATAGGCCCAGGATCATCTGAGTGGCTCCTAATGTCAATTTCGATGCTATTCACTCTATGAAGCTGTCATTTGGTATGTAGCCTCCTTAAGACTTACACTTTGAGCAGAATAGGCCCAGGATCATCTGAGTGGCTCTTAATGTCCATTTCGATGCTATTCACTCTATGAGGCTGTCATTTGGCATCCTTAGGACTTACGCTTCAAGCAAACAGAATAGGATCATCTGAGTGGCTCCTACAGCCAATTTCAATGCTATTCCCTCTATGAAGCTGTCATTTGGTATGTGGGCCTCCTTAGGACTTAACTTTAAGCAGAATAGGCCCAGGATCATCTGAGTGGCTCCTAATGGCAATTTCAATGCTATTCACTCTATGAGGCTGTCATTTGGCATGTAGCCTCCTTAGGACTTACACTTCAAGTAGAATAGGATCAGCTGAGTGGCTCCTAATGTCAATTTCGATGCTATTCACTCTATGAAGCTGTCATTTGTTATGTAGCCTCCTTAGGACTTACACTTTAAGCAGAATAGGCCCAGGATCATCTGAGTGGCTCTTAATGTCCATTTCGATGCTATTCACTCTATGAAGCTGTCATTTGTTATGTAGCCTCCTTAGGACTTACACTTCAGGCAAACAGAATAGGATCATCTGAGTGGCTCCTACAGCCAATTTGGCATGTAGCCTCCTTACACTACAAGCAAAAAGGACCCAGGATCAGCTGAGTGTCTCCTAAAGCTAATTTCAGTGCCATTCACTGTATGAAGCTGTAGTTTGATAAGTAGCCTCCTTAGGACTACCACTTTAAGCAAAAAGGACCCAGGATCAGCTGAGTGTCTCCTAAAGCTAATTTCAGTGCCATTCACTGTATGAAGCTGTAGTTTGATAAGTAGCCTCCTTAGGACTTACACTTGAAGCAGAATACGATCAGCTGAGTGGCTGCTAATGCTATTCACTCTATGAGGCTGTCATTTGGCATCCTTAGGACTTACGCTTCAAGCAAACAGAATAGGATCATCTGAGTGGCTCCTACAGCCAATTTCAATGCTATTCCCTCTATGAAGCTGTCATTTGGTATGTGGGCCTCCTTAGGACTTAACTTTAAGCAGAATAGGCCCAGGATCATCTGAGTGGCTCCTAATGGCAATTTCAATGCTATTCACTCTATGAGGCTGTCATTTGGCATGTAGCCTCCTTAGGACTTACACTTCAAGTAGAATAGGATCAGCTGAGTGGCTCCTACAGCAAATTTGGCATGTAGCCTCCTTAGGACTTACATGTAAGCAAAATAGGTCCAGGATCAGCTGAGTGTCTCCAAAAGCTAATTTCTATGCTATTCACTCTATGAAGCTGTAGTTTATAAGTAGCCTCCTTAGGACTTACACTGTAAGCAAAATAGGCCCAGGATCAGCTGAGTGTCTCCTACAGCCAATTTCAATACTATTCACTCTATGAAACTGTCATTTGGTATGTAGCCTCCCTAGGGGCTCCTTCAGCTAACAGAAATACCCATGATCAGATGTTTTCCCCAGTAAGTGAGACAATTCTTTCTTTCAAAATTTCATTTCATTCGTGTTCTTTCAAATCCTGATGTATTTGAACACAGATTAATCAGTGGCAATAATCGATTAATACAGAAAATCGGTAGCTACACTCGATTAGAACTAATCGATTATCCGTTTTTTATCCCTGCATTGTATTTCCTTGTACAGTATTCTGGATGATGATGAATTTGAAGTTGACTTTTCTGTCAGAAACTCAATTATGAGTCATAATTTATGACTATTTCGGATAATCTTTTATAGTGTCCATGTGGAGCAAAACCGTCAGCAGCGCTCCGAGCGGTTCGTCATAGAAACAACACTATTGCTGCGAAGATCAGCCGAGTCAGCTGTTGTCCAGTTCCTTCCCCCAAGAGCTCAGTGGGAGGGCGCAGGATGACTCAATCAGTGCAATCAGTTTCTCTCCCCGATCTTCACGTTGAATATCCGCGATTTCCTGTGTCCATTTTGTGATCATCGGTCCGCCAGTTACACCTCAGAACGTAGAATGGTTCACCAGTAAGGATGGGCTCGAGAATAAGGTACGTAAACCTGAGACATACGTCAAATAACACAATCACCCTCAGCTTCATATCGTCACATTTTTGTCCTGATAGTGGTCTGTTTTTGTTTACCTCAAAGGTGCACCGAAATATAATCCTCAACTCGAATTTTATACAAACGCACAAGTCGTTCGTCTATCGTACAATTGTAACTTTCGATTTGTCGAAACGCGATCTTCCATAAAAACATCCGTTAGCTCCGATAATACGAATGGGTTCGACCTATTTCGCACGGAAAGCCCACTGTTGAGTCCAGGAAGTACCCTCCAATTATGCGTAATTCTGAAGCAGTCGCTTTCTTCCTGTATCATTGACATCCGATCTAATCCAGGCTTCCGACCGTGATCTAGTTTCCGTGTCCGAACCGTGACTCTCTAAAAACATTGGCACTCGGTCTTCCTCTTGTTCAATCTTATCAATAACACGGAGAAACTCGGTGATAATGTCAATTTCGCCCACCACCATAACCGTTTGCTTCTACAAATTCACCAAGTTCCAATACACTGAGTCAAACTGTCACCGTTCTAAAGTTTCATTTATAGAGCTCAGCACCCCTTTGGAACGAATTTAACATTAACGTGGATAAACATTCTCGTCTCTAATGTCCCAAAATAGGAAGGTAGGCTTCTAATTATAGTCACCTAATAGCCACAATCCCCCATCATTAGAGACTTGGTAAATTAGTCAGCAAATTCGTTTATAAACCTACAGTGAAAAGCGAGCTGTCATTTCGATTCTTTTGAAAGTGGTACAAATTTTGACAACTTCACTTCTTAAAAATAAAATCTCGAGTGAAATTGATTTTGCTCTACCGTCCAGCGTTGGTTTCTCACAAAACGGATTGAGTTCATCCTAAAATATTCAACTCACGATAAAAGGCAGTTCGGAACTCGTACGCACTCACTGTTTTTGGAACGGTCCTTTTGACAATTTCCTGGCAGCCACATTTCATTTACAAAGAAAAAACTCCACAGTCATGCAGCATGGCTATAAGATCGCATTTTTGAAGAAATAACTGGTTTCATGTCAAATGTCCCAAATTTCGTGGTTTTATATAAATTGTTATATAACAAATTTCGTATCTTTTTTTGCCGTGTAACACCCCAGTTTATAAACTTTTTACCGCTGAACACGATGGTGAAGTCAGAATTGCGGTAGGTATCTCATTCCGTGGTCAGATTAGAGCAGATGAATCATGAAGAACATCTCAAGCAACAACCACGTTTCTTCGTCTTCAAAGTGCTCCAGATTGAATACGGAATAAGATATCGCAATTCTGACTTCACCTTCGTTTTTACCATGAAAAACCTTTAAAATGTGGTTTCTCTTGTCAGACTGTTTCATTTTTGGAATTTATTTTATGGTAATATTTATAGTAGTAATATTTTCCCCCTTAAAATCCCTCTAAACCTCTCGATTCGCCCGATTCTGCCCATCTACGAGCTTAATCTTCCGATTGAATCATGAAGAACATCTCAAGTATCAGCCAAGTTTCTTCATCATCAAAGTGCTCCAGTTTGAGAACGGAATAAGATATCGCACTTTTGAGTTCACCATAGTGTATCACTTGTCGGACTGTTTCATTTGAGGAATTTATGGGTAATCCCCCCCTAAAACTCCCCCAACACCCCACAGCGTATAGATTTTTCAACCCTGAACACGATGGTGAAGTCAGAATTACGATATCTCTTTCCGTTTTCAGATTAGAGCAGATGAAATGTAATGAGCATCTCAAGCATTTCTTCATCTTCAAGTATCAAACAGGCACAGGTTTAATTTAGGATAATTCGAGTGTAGGCGGTTTTTGGATAACTAAAATTAACTGAATGGACTAGGCTGCACTGAACAACTAATACCAAATAAAATAAGCGTTTCAGTTGTTCAATCTGTACTATGTATGTACTCACTACAAAGCAGGGAAGAGACAAGCCTGGGTGGGTCACAGGACCTTAGGCCCTCAGAAATCCGCCTTAATTTTGGAACTATCATGTTCTACTTAGACTGTTAGACTTTTAATGTTTGTTAAGTATATGAATTGTGTACTGTTTTCTTGAATAAAAATTGAATATTGCTACTATTTTAACGCTTTTCTCTTTACAGAGAGGATGTCAGTCACGTGTTTGAGTGTTTCTGTGAGGTGGTGAAGCCTCAAGGGGACGTCCAGGAAGCTTGGACCATTCAAAAATTTCCAGATACTTACAAAGATGACGAGATCCTCAAATCCGTACCGAAATTCGCTTATCCGTGTGAATTCGACAAGTGAGTGGAAATTTTTTTGTTGAAGCGTAGGTACCTAATTATTGATAAATTGTTGGATATATACATCAACGTGTCGAAACATGACTGAATGTTGTCTCTGGCACAATACAGTCAGTTCTTCTGGACGTTTCATTTGATTATCAACACCCTCCTGTGTCGTGCCAAGACGAATTACCCGCCGAATGAGTCATTGCACGATTTTATTAAGTGGAATTTGGTACACGATCCGAGCTGTTTCATCTTTTCTAACTATAGAATCAAACACTCTGCAAATTCTTGACAAAACTGTTTATTATCTTCTTTATGCAGATCACCTTTCTGTCTAGATCACTAAATTATAGATTAATTCACTGATGATCTGACATAAGCACGTAAGTCTATTGTTTGGGTATTTTTAGATTTCAAGAGCACCATGTAAAGCTCTTGACAACACAACTTTTAGCAAAAGTTTGACCTCAAACTATTAAAAATTGACTGAGACATGAGTGCAAGCTACAGAGCGTATGTCCATCCTTGAGCAGGCAAGACAACGCAAGTCCACTTGTGGTCAGGGCAAAACAGCGAAAGTCCAGCCACGATCAGAGCAAAACAGCGAAAGTCCACAGCTGAGCAGACCAAACAACGTAAGTCCCAGGCATTGGCGGACTGACGTTGTTTGGTCTGCTCAGCTGTGGACTTTCGCTGTTTTGCTCTGATCGTGGCTGGACCCTGACCACAGGTGGACTTGCGCCCTTAGGAATTTACAAGTAAGTCTCTATGGTCCAACATAACTTATTTAGATGGTGCTTGATGGTGAAAGGTCTTTCCTTATCATCCATTAATATAAAATTTACAATAGATTATTGGATATCATGTTACCTGTGCCAAGCCTACCCCTTTTAAAGCGTACTGTAAACTTTCATTGGATGGACTTACGTGCTTATGTCAGATCATCAGTGAATTATTATTACGAATTATCATTAATTATTGATGATTTTATCAAGCAGTAAAAATGTCGTTTACTCACACGTCATTGTTTTTGTAGCTCTGTCATTCAACATTACTCGTTCGTTCTCACGAGCGGAGATTCAAAGTGGACTTTTGGTTTCTGCCGGCACGACCCCAAGTCATCTACGGCCCTCGTTGTCCTGAGCTACCTTCCATGGCACGAAACGTTTTACAGGTGAGAATTTCGCTTTAACGAATTACTTGTTACCACTACACTTAACACAAGGGCCCCAGAGGAGCCTCCATATAGGAGGTAGGTATGTTCTATTTCTATTCCTCCTGTGACATATTTGTGACACTGTTATTGTAGAAAGTGATATCGAACGCTGGGAGCGATATTGGTACAAAAAGAACTACTATGGTCGTAGTTGTACTGGTACAAGTATAAACTTTAGGAAAGGTGTTCGAAATGATAGCTCACATGCCCCAGACGCTCCAAATTTTTATTTTGCGATTCTAATATTCAACGAGACCTCTTTTCAAACTACCATGAAACCGACAATTTCGGTTCTATACCAGTATTACTGCAAGCTTTTGCCGATTTTTTTAAAACCATTATTGCTCTTTCCATATGTTCAGGAACAGTATCCTTTATTAGAGAATCATTTCATTTTGCTATGCAGAATAGCCGTTTACCCTAACGTTTCCTCTCAATTCAGAAGGTATGTTATACACCTCCTTCTGTGGCACATTGTAGTTGTTGTAGAAGGTAATGTGTACAAGAACATTGACACAGCCCCACGAAAAACGGGAAGTACCTACGCCTTTTCTGCAATATTTGTTATCCACAGTAATTTCGCCTCCTGAACACGAATTCGCTATCAGAATTTGGCTATCACGTCGACGTTTTTTCTAACCTCAAAAAGTAGGTAAAAATCGAGGAAAATCCACTCATGAAAATCCAAAAAATCTTATTTTGATATCAGAATACATACTTACTTGAATCCACCGCTAGAATGACACAATTTCGACCATTTTGTTTTTTTTCTGACTTCAAAAATCATGATTTCGGCATATTTAATCGAGTTGAGCCAAATCTGGTTAGTATAGAAGATTTTTTTTTTTTTTTTTTTTTTTTTTTTTTTTTTTTCCAAGTCGCTGACCACGATTCTGAAGTCAGATTTGCAAAATTCAAAATGACGGATCCAATATGGGGGACCAAAATCCAAAAAAAAAACACATTTGACTAAAATCGATTGAATTTTCCAAAATCATGATTTTTGCAAGGCAAATTCTGATGGGAAATTAGTGTTCAGGAGGCGAAATTAATACGGATAACGTATATTGCAAAAAAGGCGTATTTCTCTTTTTTTGTGGGGCTTCATCACAGAATTATATAATTTTAGTATAATATATAAATTGAGTATATTATACCTACTAAATGTACTAGTTATAGTTATCCTGTATACAGGATAACCGTGATTTAACGGTGATATTAATTCCAGTCGACATTTTCGTCTCCAGGTTACTCAATACGATATCAGAGCTGATCCACAACAATGCACAAGCCGACCTGCTGTCCCCGTTCCTAGCCAACCTGTACACAAGCAAAGTGCCCGATCCCGGCACTGAACTTACAGTTCCTACGAACCCAACTGGAAATAAAGTAAATTTCAAATGACTTCTTTTTCCAAATATGAATTAGTTTTCTTAACACGTGGCTAACATCAAGTTGTTTACAAAAGTGGGTATTTATTTATTATACGGAGGCCGCTAGCTGTAGTTAGGATTGAGGTTCGTAAACACCTTACCAACACTATCCTTGATAATAATGATATTCTTTATTAATACATAATATGTATTAATATATATTATATGATCGATCATCAGAGTTAAATGCTCACTCGCTCGTTTGCAGTTCCCAAGTTCTCTGGATGGTTGCTGGCGCTCGCTTATAATATCTCAAAAATAAATCTTTTTAAATGCAGCATGACTATAAGAGCGAATTTCAAAGAAACAATTGATTTTATGTAAAATGTCTCAGTTAAAGAACATGATGTCCATGAAGAACATCTCAAGATCAACCACGTTTTCAGCGTGTAACAACCTTTAAAATGAGGTGTCACTTGTCAGACCGTATCGTTTTTGGAATTTATCGTTAAACGTCCCTCCAAAACTCCCCAAACCCCCTCTTAAACCCTGAACATGATGGTGAAGTCAGAATTGCGAAATCTCATTCCGTTGTCAGATTAGAGCAGATGAATCATAAAGAGCATCTCAAGTATCAACCACGTTCCTCCATCTTCAAAGTGCTCCAGTTTGAGAACGGAATGAGATAACGCAATTCTGAATTCACCATCGTGTTCAGTGTTGAAAAATCTATATTACTGTGGTGTTACTCGGTCAAAAATTGAAACCAAATTTGTTATAAAACCAGTAAAATGGAGACATTTTACATAAAACCAGTCATTTCTTCGAAAATTTGCTCTTATAGCCATGCTGCATGACTGTGGATTTTTTTGACTTATCTTCTTCTACTCAAGCAGAATGGCCATTGATTTCTATCTCGTCCCAATTCATACAATTCGTTAGATACTTCTGTATGTTTACAAACATATTTTTATTATTATTACAAAAATTGAATATTTATTATTATTTATAGATTTAACTTTATCCGCTCCTTCTATTCATGGAGTAATTGATAAATATAAAACGTACGCTTGCAGCTTTTTAGATAATAAAGATAGTGTAGCACTCAGCCTCGTGTTTGGCCGAGATACGAAAACGTTTTATCTGCATTTTATTATTTGTCGGTCACTTCGATGTCGAACCTCTAATAGTGCACTATCTATTCTGCCTTCCTTGATTGCCTGCTGGTAGATCATTTCTGACAGACAGTGACGCATCTGTGATAACATTGTATCAATCATATCACACGCATGAGAGAAGTTTCCATGTGTCGTTTTCAGATCTTCTTATTTGGGAGATTTTATTGAGTCGTTTCAGTTTGTTTCAGGAGGTCGAAAGGTGTTGATTTAAAATTTCCGAGTTTACGTTTAAGATGCGTAGATTCCAAAAATCGAATTAAAAAAGTCCGTCCGTCTGCCGTACGCCACACAGTTAGCGTTGTGCTACAATGGGGTATGCGCGTGAGAAATGAAAATAACCGATTCGTGATGTTATTTGAGTTGCTATTGCAAGTAAACACTAGTTTCCATATAAAAAAAAAACTTCACAGAGATCGATAATCACAATTGAAATCTGATTGATTTGAAACTTGAACGTAAAATGGCGCGTGGTTGTGACGTCACCCACCGTTGTCCCTCCCCCTCCCCCCACCTTCAACTTCAAAACTTCATGCAAGTCAACTCCTCTGGGTTTAGATCAATCTGACCAGTCTCTCCTTGCAAGATCTGGTTGACAGTCTTCATAGTTTTCCACCCTGGATTTCTTTGGAGCCCATCAGCAAGCTTAGTAGATGCAATTATTTCCCCATTCTCGGTCCACTTTTCTTGCAATCCTTCCACAGCAGGAATACTGTCTTTGAGCTGTACGTCATCAGTTTCGAGAAAATTTATCTTCTCTATTTTCTATTTCCAATTTCGATGTCTTGGCTGCAGCCATGCCAGGCATAGGTTGGTTGGTGTGACGATAATGTGAGATGATGGCGAGTAGTGATGAAGGCGATGGAGAGGTGATTGCGATTGAAAATTTAAGGTTTGATTTGACGATGAAAAGTCATATCAAGGTTATCAGATCAGTGAACACAGCTGTTGTGTGCCTCCTCTTCCTATGAAGGACAGGCGTCACTTTCCCTCATCTACATAAGGAGGGAGGTGGTACCTTGTGAGTTAGGTCGCTACCTACACCGCTCCTACATTCTCTTAAGAAAACAATGCTGGAGGAAAATTGAACTATTCGGTTTGATTTGAAATGTATGCTCTTTAAGTTATGTTGCATATTTTTCCTCAAAACGAGTGGCTGGCCAAAATATGCAATTGAGTGCATTTATCTAGTGGATATGCTAATATCGATTATTTCATGCGCTAACCTTCAAAATATGCATTTGTATACAAATCCGCGCTCTATTAATGATCATTCATAATAAAAATTAATCTACCATTTAGTGATCTAGACAGAAGGGTGATCTGCACGACTAAGATAATAAACTGTTGTGTCAAGAATTTACAGTTTTTGAAGTCTTAATAGGACGATAAACGTTTTCCCAAACAAGACAAAAAATTTTTTTATGAAGTCAGCAGGAAACAATCGTGTGTTATGTTAATACTTGGAATCTTCAATATCAAGTTCTCCAGTCTTCTCCAAATCTTGAGACTGAATAATCATTGGAGCTGTCGCCTTTCTCGATAAAGAACCGTCCGACAAGTCATTAAAGCCGACAGCTGACCACGTCAAACGCCGGATCCACAACGCCAGCCGATTAGCGCTCGTCAAGAGCCCACTCAAGGGAAATAGGTGCGAGTATTTCACCCTCACGTTCTGACAAGCGCGATAGTTGTCGAGATCGTTTCTTCATTGCGACGGAGTGGGATTGAGCTTGTCACGTCTTTTGTCTCCTTCAACCGGTAACGAAACGCGGCCTTCGCTCGGTCGGTTCAATCGTATTTTTTTCCAACCTTCGCCTGCGTCGACTTCCCGTTGCCATCGGTTTCAGATCAACTCGGATGACTAATAAGGCGACGGCGTTGACGGCGATTTACAGGAAGTGGCGCTAATTCGATCAAACTTTGAATTGTCTCTTTGAAAAGGGAAGGGGTTCAAAACAAATTTTGAAAAATTCATATCTCGAAAGATTCAAATGAAACGGTACCTAAGTATAGTTTTTAGTTCACATTTGAATAGAGTTCAATTGTTAGAATGTTGAAGACCATTCAGAACTTTGTACTACCGAAAGTCGTCAATATGAGGGTCAATTATGCGGAATCAATGTCCATACTGTCCCAGCAGATTCGGCCAGGACAATTTGCTGGTTGTCATGGTTGTCAGATATTAAGTTAATTAACAACAATGAATGATTATAATCGATAACCATCAATGAAAAATATTAATAACTGACAATAATTATTCATCATAAACAATAATCAATAATAATTTAAATTACTTGATAATAATTGAAGGGTAGAGGGGAAAAACCGCCTTAGTCCACTTTTTCCAGATTCTGAGCTGATGATGCCATCTTGTGGCATTCGAAGAGTACTATCGATTGATGTAAAGCTTTGGCCGCTAAAACAGCCTCAGTCCTGTTAGAATGGCGACTTTAGAATCGAGGAACTCCCAATTTCCAGGTGACTTGTAAATTTAAATTCAGTTTTTCTCGAAATCACACGTTGGGGACTCAGGCGGGTTTTCCCCTGTACCCTTCAATTATTAATAATGTTTTACGTGGGTTGGGACCCGTGACGAAAAAAATAAACTAAATTGAACTAAATATGAGTATAATATTTATTTCTGAAGAGGGAATTGCCCACTATTTCGCCGCATTTCACGTTATTTTCTCCTCGAAGCCCACCAAAACGATTGCACAGGCTCTATTGCGGAGCTAATAAACGCGTACTCAAGTTCTAATATGAAATATTGTAAGGTCTGTGAAGTTGACGTACACAAATCAGCTTACTCACAATTTTTGGTATCTGTTTGTTCACCAATAAGAAGCGAACTAATCACATACCTACCTAATTCAGTACGCCAACTTCACAAAATCGAAAAGTACCTTACCCACTTTTTAGAAGATAAATCTATTGAGCTTTTAGAAATAAAACCAAGGTTTTATGCTATGGAAATGTATTAGACAGACGAGAATAACACTCAACAGTTGTATATTAGTAGTAATGGCGAAGAAGTAATGTGGAGTTACTTATCAATCAGATTACAACATGGATAATATGAAAGGGGTCTCAACCCGCCAAGATAAAAAATTATTACAAAATTATGTTTCCACAACAAAATCAAAATTTTGTTTAATCTCTAAAAAAATTTCCTTGGCTGAACTGTTTTGTGTGAACTAACGATGATATAGTTTCATTGTGAACTAGGGTTGAACTATATAACGTTAAAACGACAGAAATTAAGAAATCGTTATTATCTCTTTTTAAAGTGGATAGGCTGCATTTTAAAAGTTGAGCCAAAATATATTTACCGTTAAAAATGAGACATTTTTCGAAAACTAGTGAAATTCGTGGTATGAACTAGCGATAACTAACGACGAACTAACGACCGACATGAAAAAATGTTGATTTATATTCAAAAAAGTGTGGAAGCTACTTTTCGGTTTGTGAATTTGGCGTAGCCACTGAATTACCCTTGTGATTAGTTCGCTTCTTATTGGTGAACAAACGATTTTTTTGTGAACGAACGTGAACTAACGACAGATACCTACCAAAAATTGTGGGTAAGCTGATTTGGGTACGTCAACTTCACAGACCTAATATTGTACGAGTATGTATTAGCCCACCGTGACGCCCAAAGAGCAAAGTCCGAGGGTTCTAAGGGCCGACTCAAAATGTCAAGACATCGACACGTACTCGTGACGTCGTTTTTGTGGAGCCTCAATCTACGATTTCTGGCAATCCTCCACACCAATGTGACCTCAAATTTGACTTCAAATAAGAGTGTCCAATTTGAGACAACAAATGCATTACAAAATTAAACAATCCTTTTCGAATCTCACTCGAATCATCGTTCAAATTTGAATTCCAACAAGACCAACTTGTGCAATTTTTTGGACCGACACCCAATACCTCGTGATATTTTAGTCACGAATACTTTTCTTTACATGTTGAGATTATTATTGATTTCAACCTTGTAGTTGCTCCAATTTGATTTCAATTTTCGTTTCAGAAATTTACGTTAAGCGCACCCAAGCGGTTTGAGCTACCATCTATTCCGAATAATGTAAGTTGACAGCCGATTGAATCATCATTTCGATTGAATTTCGCACGATGTTCATTTGTGGTTTTTTTTTTACAGAGAAATTTGTCCGAGTATTATAATGCCGTAGACTGTGATAATATGATAAGGATATTTGCGTCGATGTTGTATGAAAGAAGGATCGTCTTCACCTCTCGAAAGTGAGTCAATTATTTATCATCTTTATCGGTTCAGATTTGCATTGGTGATTATTAGCAACGTAAAAACACGAGTATTGTTAGATAATAACAACCGCACCGCACGTACAATAATTTATTATAATGTTTTTGGACTAAAACTGGCTTTAAAACCGTCCTTGAATCTCCCCCCCCCCTTCCCTCATTAATCTCCTGAATCCTCCCTTGCTCCACCCTAAACAACTACGTAGGTGAACACTTAGACTTCAAATTTGACGTTACCAAACTTGGGCCGAATCACATGAGTGAGGAAGAAAAATCCACAATAATTGGCCTGTTCACCAAATATTCAGACATATTCCATAAAAACGAAGCTCGAACTTTCACCAATCTCGCCATACACGCCATACACATCACAGACTAAATCCCCAGCTATGCCCCTAACTACCGATTTCCGAAAATTTACAAGAGGGAACCCAAATCACTGACTTGCTCTACCAAGGATCAGTTCGACATTCTAAAAAATGGAAGCCAGTACCTACCGAAGTTTAGAATTGTCATTGACTTGAGCAAACTCAACGAAAAAAACTATTGAGGACAAATACCCAATGCCAACGGTTTTACGAACTTCTCGATAAATTAGGCGGTTGCCAATACTTTTTCACTATTGATCTCAAATCCGGTTTCCGTCAAATAGAGATGCCCCCCCCCCCTTCAATTTTAGCCCTCGATAAAGCAAGGTTTTCATGATTATAACTTGAAAACTAGAGGTGTATGAGATAAATTCATGCCAGATTCATATCCAGCTCACTCAAATACCTTAAAACTGGTTGTCCACTTTCGTGTTACAAAATCATTGTTTGAGGTTTCATGGCAAGAAGTGGGTTGTTCTACGAAACTTTTCATATTCAGACCTTCATTTTCTATGTTTTAAGGATTCTGGGTAGAAATTAGGAAAGTATTACGTACTTTACCCACGTTTAGTAGTACTACGAATCGAGAGTAATCTGGAGTTCAAGTTTCTCCAAACACTTTTAACCATGGTTGAAATTAATCATTGATTTATCAAACCAGAGATTTGATTCGTTGAATTTCACCAGTGTAACGAACGATTAAAAAGATTTCATAAAACGTTGGTTGGCAAGAGGAAATGTCAAGGGAACTAAATCGTGTGGGAGCTAAGTCCTTAAAACATTGAGACCACTCAAATGTGAAACTTACAGGATGAAAATAGTACAACATTTAACGAAGAAATTAGTTTTATTATGACGTCCAGCTGATATTAGATGGAGATCGTGGACTTGGTACACGTATTCAAATCGTTTCCATTTTAATTTGAAACCCACCGCAAATGGGCGCACGTTTGTTGAAAATCTCGCTAACAATAACGACGCTAATTTTTTTCGTTTGCTCGCTTTGTTTCAGGTTGAACAGGTTGAGCGCCTGCGTTCAAGCCGCCAACGCCATCATTTACCCGATGAATTGGCAGCACATTTTCATTCCAGTGCTCCCGACCCATTTAGTTGATTATTTATTTGCTCCTATGCCTTATCTCATCGGAGTTCCTCACGCCCTCGTCGACGTAAGTTCATGAGTTATTCATGGCTAAACCGTTTCGGAGATAAGACCCAACCGTTGAGCTTCTCTTTTGTAGAAACAATGCTATTTATCTGGTATTTGTGGTTATGAACGAGCTGGAACATTTTCAATAGAGTATAGTCCATTCCGTAGAGAAATTCATCTTTCAAAAGGTGGTGTAAAAGATTTTATTGTTTTAATCGGTCTGTGTGGGACCCAATAACACGAATTCAGAGTTTACACACAAAATTTCGAACGGCAAAACTTTTGGTAGCCAAAAAACCTCGAAATTTTCGGACTTTTTTCGGGTTTCGGCTTATAACTTTAAAACTGTCACTCTTACGCCAAAAGTACAGATATATACAAAATATACAAAACTAAAGATGATAAAATGTTGCGTCGATTAAAAAAAAAGAAGAAAGTCCGAAATCGGAAATGTTTTACAATCGATGGGCGGCTACGAATTCCGTCCCGGAACCTCATTAAAATATTAAGCCGGCTTAAAAAACCTTGGGATTCCGTCCCTACCTTTAGCGTGGGGCTCACTGGCACCTTGGGATTCCGTCCCAACAACTTGGACCCAGCCTACTGAAACCTTGGAACTCCGTTCTGAGGAAAGTAAAAAACAACTACAGACATTGTGAAACATATCATCGTATAATATACACTAATAATATAATATACACGCAAGGCCAGTTGTGACAGTACCCTATATGGTACTAATCAGTTGATTAGGGGATGTTTTTATTCCGCAACCCCGTCCACTTGATCTATATGTCCAACTAATCTATATGGTACTAATCGGTTGATTAGGGGATGTTTTTATTCCGCAACCCCGTCCACTTGATCTATATGTCCAACTAATCTATATGGTACTAATCAGTTGATTAGGGGATGTTTTTATTCCGCAACCCCGTCCACTTGATCTATATGTCCAACTAATCTATATGGTACTAATCGGTTGATTAGGGGATGTTTTTATTCCGCAACCCCGTCCACTTGATCTATATGTCCAACTAATCTATATGGTACTAATCAGTTGATTAGGGGATGTTTTTATTCCGCAACCCCGTCCACTTGATCTATATGTCCAACTAATCTATATGGTATTAATCAGTTGATTGGGGGAGGTTTATCGGAGGAACCACTAGCCATTCCTGATCTTCACTTAAAACCGTGAAACGTTTTTTAAGTAACGTGTTTATGTTGGCTGTTCACAAAGACTTCTAATCAACGCTGAGAGAGGGCGGGACGGAAATCCAAGGTTCGCCCGAGCCGAGGGATTAACCGTGCGTGGGTTTTACCTGCTCCCGGGACGGAATCCCAAGGCACCCCAATCGATAAAAAAATGGCGATTTTTTCTAATTAGTACAAAAACTGACACTAGTCGATTTTCAATGTGCTGTACTGCTACAACATCAAATCCAATCGCCAACCCCTCCTTAAAATTTGTAGAGCGTTTGCAGAACAACCGAACCAAAACTCAAGCACCCCCCTCGAAGATGAATTGAGGGCTCAACCCTCAACTTCAGTTCCAGGAACGTCCATACTGTGATGAAGATAGTGGTCTTGTTCTGAAATATAATTTTAAGTTCGAATTTCCATTGTTTTCTCTCCCCCTACAAACTTCAAATTTTGAAATTGTCAAAATTCAATATTTCCCAAAATATCCAATGAAGTGTGTGCGCGCTTAAGGAACCCACATAGAGACACAATATGAAGAGAAAAAACCAAATAACGAGGTTTTGTTCACAAAAAAAGTTGAGCTGGAAATGACCTATGATGTTGAAACGACCCAGATATGAGACACGGTCGAAGAAGTTGGGCTTGAATTAACTGAACTGGGTGGATGGCAGAAGAAATCTCACTTAACCTCGTTTTTCTCGAAATCGCAAAAATGGATTTAGGACGTTCTTCCTGACGGGGGCAGTATTATCCTCTATTTTAATAGAAGATGAGCCGCAATGACAGAAGATGTTTTCTTTATGTCATACAAAATGTCCCAATCACCATACTTTTTGTGAGTTGGCTCTCAATTTGTACTTACTAATGTTTAAATGTTAGAATTTAATGCGAAAAGTTTATGGTATTGACTGTAAATTTTGGTTCTGGTTTGTAGAAAGTGAAAAAAGCTGACGTTGGTGATGTGGTTATTTTGGATGCTGATAACAACACGATCGAGTCACCTTTTGATGATTTGGCCAGTCTCCCTCAGGATGTGGTAATGATTAACAGTGAATGACATAATCAAAATAAATTAATCAAATGACCAGAAGTGAGACGTTAGTGTATAAGGATCCTACTTGGTACTGTATACATTTCAAATTTATTGATACATGTTGTATTTTCGGATCAGGTGAAACAATTGAAGTCCCAGTTGAAAAACCGGGGTATGGGAGACGGTGTGAGCAGAGCGTTTCTGAGAGCACTCGTCAGCCTCATCGGAGGGTACAGGGATGCCCTTATAGTCAACCAAGGCGAGAAAATCACCTTTGACGACGAGGCCTTTGTGGAAACCCGACCGTCCGCTATGCAACCTTTCCTCAGGAAGATGTTGGAACTCCAAATTTTCCAGCAGGTTCGTTGGATTTTAGAGGTTATGATTGTGTGGAAAGTAGATGTCATTCAGACAAATAACAGGTCAAGGCCCAGTGACGTGAGTTAGATGAATCTATCATGTTTGGGCTACTAGGGCTCAAGACCTGATCTTAGCATCCCTTGCACATAATGAAACACACTGGAGTGTGTAGTATCAGACTGACTTCTCGAAGTGCTCTGCAGTTGTATCAGGAGGACTGGGATTCGTTCGAATCATTTAGCACCTCACCTCCCTGGGTTAGGCCTGGGATCTGGATATACGACATATTCTGGATTGTCACAACGTTACCTGCTGCCTGTCAGTCAATAGGTCTCCTTCAGGAATAATGACCACTGACAAAGCTCTTTGCAGGGATAGAGGCTGAAACTAACATTCCCCAACCTGGAACTAGTAACTAGCGCAACCAAGTCCTTTCCCAACCTCATCTAAGGCTCTTAAGGGGGTTTTGGCAGAGTTGCCTCCAGGTTCTAATATATCGAGGGTCTCACGGCAACTTCCTACATCGTCATTTGGGCGACTTTTCAGCAGAGCCAAAAAACCGTCTGCCAATGACTATGTTTACTGAGTAATTCAGTAAAATGAATCTGCTTCGAATGGTATGCATAACTCATTTTGGCCAAAAGTGACGATGTGGGGTGTTGCCGTGAGACCCTCGATATGAATTTAAGATCAGATTGTTGTGATTCCAAACATCCACCCTGTTATTCAATGACATATTATATAATCCAATATCACGAGTTTCTATACCACTACCTGTCCTCTATTTACAGTTCATCGACGATCAGGTAATTAGTGAGTTTTGGGTGTCACCAGCCCTAAGATTGATGAGGGACGTGTGGGTTTTCCTGACACAGCTTTGTGTCTGGAAGATATTTACATACCAATCTTGGTGGATAGTGGATGTCATTCAGAAAAATCGCAGGTCAAGGCCCAGAGACCTGAGTAAGATTAACTTACCTTCTGGATGAATCTATTATGTGAGGAGTGCCCTCTTAAGGGCTATGCATCCCTCGCACATAATGAAACACAGTGAAGTGTGATATCAGATTGCTCTCTGGTAGTGATCTGCGGTCCTCTCAGGAGGACTGGGATTTGTTCGAATCATTTAGCTCAAGGCTTCCCATCACCTCACCTCCATGGATTAGGGCTGGGTTTGGGATTCGAATGGATTGCCACAACGTTACCTGCTGCCTGTCAGTCAATTGGTCTCCTTCAGGAATAATGACCATGTACAAAGCTCTATGCAGAGAAAGAGGCTGAAACCAACATACCCCAACGTGGAACTATGTAGTAACTAGTGCATCCATGTCCTTTCAACCTCAACTCACCTCCACATCTAAATCTCAGGCTCTTAAGAAGGTTTTGGCAGAGCTGCCTCCAGGCTTCAATCTATGGATTTTAGATTCCAAACATCCACCCTGTTAATCAATGGCATTCTATCATGAGTTTCTATACCACTATCCCTTCTCTATTTACAGTTCATCGACGATCGGCTAACAATGCTCAATGCCGGTTTAGGCTTCTCCGATGAATTCGAGCACGAGGCTTGGAATTACTGCGACAAGAACAGCTCGAAAATCAAAGGGCAGTACAAAGAGTGGACCTCCGCCATGAAAAAAGAAGGATCCGCCATTTTCAAAAGCATGAAAACTCGGGTATGTCCTCGTTCCGTATCTGCTCCATTTGGATCGGTAATTTTGCTTCTGTAGGGCTGTTTTAGTACTTTTATAAAGGTAATATCTAACAAATTATTAATATTGAAGCAACATGCAGTGGACTCCCATCGTATTTGTTGTTGTTGTGCCTATTGGTTTGCTTCCCACGTTTAGTAGTGTTGTACTCATTCCCTGTGCAGCACGGATATAACTGTCCTAAACAGGCTGTCCCGGTACCCCCTGTAGATTTAATTTGCTTTTACCACCCTCCACGTCCTTTTGCAGTTAGTCTGCGATACCTAATCAGAAATGATAATTAACAAAGATGATTGGTTCAGTTGGTTTTTTGTGTGAACAATATAGAAATTACAGTTTCTTGGATTTTTCCAAAATTTTTCCAACTATCTTGAATAATGACGCTCAGTTTGAATATCCATGTGGGCCATATTTTTAAGAATGTTCCAAAAACCACCCTAGAAAACCAGAGCCCCAGGGCGAGCGAGTTGAGATACCCTTGCCCTCATAATATCGCACCTCAAGAATAGGAGTGTGACAAGTCAGAAATCCTGAATGTTGGGAAAATCCATTTGAAGTTTTAAGTCCCAAATATTGCTGAAAATGTCGTTAAATTACTTTTTTTAGAGAAGCGGCTTATGACTACTGTTTCTAGGGATGTCTAGCCACCTGCTCCATCAAAAACTAGCTACTTGAAAAAATTCTGAATATGTTTGTTGGATAAATTGAGAAACTGTTTTGAGTGGTTACATTACTATGTTGGATTTTTATATTCATTTCCAATGATTTTCCCTGATTGTTTACCCTTTTTTGCACGTTTCAACTCTCAAATTTGCAAAACATTATTCTACCATCAACAACAGCGATGCAGGCAAGTATTATGTATTTATGTATGTGTCACTCCAGACGATAACTCTCGATAGAATTGAGATAAAAAGTTCAAATTTGCACAAAAATCCGTCTTGGCAATCGAAAAGCTAATTTCGTAAATGGGCAGAATCGGGCCACTCTAAGGGGGGGGAGGGGGGAGGGGGAGTTTTAGACGGAAAAATGACCCATAAATACCCAAAATGAAACATTCTTATGTGACCCCTCATTTTAAAGGTTTTTTTAAATGCTTAACACGATGGTGAATACATTATATTCTTGTAGGGCTAGTCAAGATCTGTCTGCCTATGGGTATAACTCGAAAATCGAATTTTTAGACTTGTCACACTCCTATTCCTGAGGTGCAATATATTGCTACGATAGATGAGTTGAGGTTCTGTCCTTTCATTAATGTTGTTACCGGTACATTTCAATTGTTAGTTTACCCTAACTGCATGGCTATTGTTACTTGTTTATTGTTATGGCTTGTTTTGATTCGAGTAACGTCACAATTACAGGCTAACCCTGCTGTGAAAAACGCTGTCAACACAGTAAGTTCTTGCATTGCTCTTATTACTTTCATTTTATCCTCCATTATTTATTATTGGCCGGCATCTGAAGAGGTTGTAGGAGCGAGCCACAAATGTCTGTATGAATTTTTTCCTAATTTTATTCGTACGACTGCTTTTGAAATATAATGTATTATATTCCGTGGAGTGTACGAAAGGTGTCGGTTTGATATAATTCAAAGCTAATTTTGAAAACGTTATTTTGACATTTCGGACTTGTTTGTCGCAGGTCAAAGAAAAGGGGAAAGACGTCGGCAAGGCCTACAAAGGTATCAGATCCAAACTCAAGGATTTTTCCGACGTCAAGGGGCGGCCCCGGAGTCAGCTTTCGCAATCCGCCAGTACGTCATACAGAGGGAAAGAAGCCCGGCGGAGCGTAACTTCTGATATTGGGTGCGTATATTAATAATTTTATCTTACAAAATAGTCGTCAACGCCTCTCAGGCACAACACAATTTCTTGTTCACTAACAGCCTTGGTCGTTCATCTCATTCTGGACTTGAAGATTCTGCTAGTGTTTTGAACAGTTTAATACTTCTTTTGGGGAGGAATTGGACGGTGTTATGCACAAACCGGCCAAGCGCCAAAATGTCAAAAATCGAGTTTCTGGTATCAATCGATTCGCCTCGACGAGTACTTTAAGATTTGAATTACAACGCGATCCATTGACATTTTGACGAACTAGGGTTGATAGACTGCGCAAAACTTTTTTTCGAAGTTCAATAATTTTCACAAACCGGTCAAGCGCCCACCCGCCGCCGCATCCGATATTTGGGGCGTCAGTGTTCTGCACAAACCGGCCAAATGACACCATTCCAGTCGTTTGGCCGCTCTGTACAAAACTCCGGTGAAATCTATTTAGGTGTTTTCCCTGTTGTCCGATCGTATTTATAACTACAGAATATCTACGCGACGGGGGATCTAATCATGGTTCTTCTATGTGTGGGTGGAGGGTGAAGCTGAAAGAGGGGCCCAGGAAGTGGGGTCATGTTTGCTAAAACTCATAGCCAACTTGGACAGACATTCCTGCCCAACGATGACGAATTCGGTGATGTAGAATCCGCACTAGAGGTTCACCAAGAGCTGTACTCTCCTGGCCAGGACCTCATTGTCGTGCGAAATGGTCGCAGAAACAGAAAATGTGTAGTCTCAAAGATGGAGAAGCCGGATTTCACATCGAGCACGATGCTGGAGATGCAGATTGTCAACTGTAAGAAGCACGTGGAAGATCAACCCGTCAGTTGGCTCCAAACGCGAGAGATTTTGATTGAAAAATTGCGAGCCATTCTCAGTGTTCATGAGAATGGAATTTAATGGAGACTGGCAAAAATTTGATATTTTCAAAAAGACAAGGTCAACCAGCGATAGAGGGAGAAGACGGTGAGTGCTGCCATTGGTTTCTACACATTCCGTGTCGAAAAAAAAAAAAAAAAAAAAAAAAAAAAAAACGTAAGTAGGTACCTATTGAAACTCCGGATTTTGACGTTGAAAACTCTTCCTTAAGATTTTCACGTACAATCAATCAGTATCTGAGTAACTCTGTGGGTGATCATCCCACGATTTTGGAAATTGATTTTGGTCAAGTGCATTATTGGGCCAACATAAACACCAAACCGTCCCTCTCTGGTTCCAAACCACAACTGCAATGACATTTTCGGCGGTATTTCGACCTCGTTGTCCACATTTGACTGGTAAGTTGGGAAGGGAGAGCTCCACTTATTCCACTAACCCCACGAATTAAAATTCGTAAGAAACTTCGTATTTTGACGTGTGTCTAAATGCTTGCATACGAGTGTGCAACACATTGAGACATTTTATGTCAATATTAATAATATCCAATCTTAATAAACCGTTCAGTAACAAATTTATTTTTGATCACATTGATATGGTCGATTAATCACTTTAAAACCAATTACACAAATAAAAATTTTATTTAATTTTAAAAATTTTATTTAATTTTTTACATATTTAATATGTAAGATTCGGAGCACACATGTATTCTCGCTGATGGCTAAATCAAAACTAACAATAACACAACAACGAATCCCAGTTTCCTATACGACCAACTTTGTTAGGATGTAGTACCTATTATTTTAATGAAAACAGAAAATGTCTATGTAATGTAGGTAACCTCAAGCTCAAGTAATTGATCACAAAACAAGCGGCAGTGTTCACTATATCTATTTATAACATAAAAATATATAAAAGTCTGACATAAAAACCAAGAACAAATAAGCAAGAAATGCGTTATAATTCGAGAGCTTCCGATCGAATGGAGAACGATTTTTGTCCGATGAAAACTACAAAAGTTTCATTTCCCTAGCAACGGCTTGGTTGTAAGTGAAAATTATCGTAAAATGTAGGTAACGCTTTTCGAGGACACTTTTTCATGACAGTTTTTAATTTTAATGTGCCAAAGCAAATACATAAAATGTGAATTTTCGCGGAAAATGTAGCTTTAATCTTGATCATTCCCTTGCCTCAAAATGTTTTTGAACCTAAATAATGGTTTTTCTCGAGATCAGCTTTTATGGACGTATCATTCTTCCTCTGTACTCTTCAAATGAGAGATGTTTCATGTGCCAACGTTTCGAAGAATTTTTTTCTCCATCATCGGGGGCTCCGATTCGGGGCAGTAGTTGGATAGTGTACAAGGTGGAGTTGGACTCCAACGTGGGAAGCTATTACCTCCAGATCACAGATACCAGTTAGTAGAGCGAACTCTACTGGTTAGTAGAGTGAACTCTACTCTACTGAACTTGAACGTACAGGAGTAGGGTGTATTGCTTACACTCTACTCTACATATTACTGAAATAGTGTAAATTAGCCTTTATGTAAATTAACCTTTGTAAATAAGCCTGATTTACACGAGTAGAGTAAACGGTAGAGTAGAGTCCTCTTCACTCTACCGACCACTCTACCACATACTCTACTATACCGCGTCCTCACCTTGGGTCGTTCACACGTCAGTAGAGTGCGAGTCGCCGAGAGCTGCGTAGAGGTAGTTTTTTCAACTCAATTCTGTCGTTATCTGGTCTTTGAAAGGAAAAATGGCGAACAGAAACAGGAACATCAGAAAAGTGAGGAAAAGTTTATTGAATGTGTCGGGTTTGTTGGTGGATGAGTTGGAAGAGATGTTGAGGGAGAAGGAAAGGAGAGAAAAAAGGGAGTGGGTGAGGAATTGGATCGGTCGGAGAGAAACCCACGGAGCATCAGCCACTCTGCTGAAAGAACACTTGTTTGAAGACCCACAGGAGTACACTCTTGCAATGAGGATGCCTCCCCAGGCTTTCAAACAGCTGCTGGAACTTGTTTCGCCCTTGATCCGACGTCAATGAGGGATGTTGTTAACAGGAGAGTCCAATTTCTGGTGGTGGGGGAGATGGTAGAGTAGAGTCACTCTACCACAGTGGTAGAGTACTCTACTCTACCGTTTACTAGTCAGTAGAGTGAACTCTACTCTACTGAAAACATTTACACGAGTAGAGTGCAAGTAGGACACTCTACTCTACCACGCTACTCTACCGTTTACTCTACTCGTGTAAATCAGCCTTTAGAGCTACTCAGACGTCGTTTCGACGTACATAGATCAGACGCTACTCACACTAAGTATGAGTAGCTCTAAGCGTCTAATCTATGTACGTCAAACCTAGTGCGTCAAAACGACGCGTGAGCGCCTGATCTATGTACGTCAAACCTAGTGCGTCAAATCGACGCGTGAGCGCCTGATCTATGTACGTCAAACCTAGTGCGTCACAACGACGCGTTAGCGCCTGATCATTGTACGTCAAACCTAGTGCGTCAAAACAACGCGTGAGCGCCTGATCTATGTACGTCAAACCTAGTGCGTCAAAACAACGCGTGAGCGCCTGATCATTGTGCGTCACAACGACGCGTGAGCGCCTGATCTTGTACGTCAAACCTAGAGCGTCACAACGACGCGTGAGCGCCTGATCATTGTACGTCAAACCTAGTGCGTCAAAACAACGCGTGAGCGCCTGATCATTGTACGTCAAACCTAGTGCGTCACAACGACGCGTGAGCGCCTGATCTATGTACGTCAAACCTAGTGCGTCACAACGACGCGTGAGCGCCTGATCTATGTACGTCAAACCTAGTGCGTCAAATCGACGCGTGAGCGCCTGATCTATGTACGTCAAACCTCGTGCGTCAAAACGACGCGTGAGCGCCTGATCTATGTACGTCAAACCTAGTGCGTCACAACGACGCGTTAGCGCCTGATCTATGTACGTCAAACCTAGTGCGTCAAATCGACGCGTGAGCGCCTGATCTATGTACGTCAAACCTCGTGCGTCAAAACAACGCGTGAGCGCCTGATCTATGTACGTCAAAATGCTGTTTTTACAGTTACTGTTGGTGCCAAATTTCGTTTTAGCGTTGTTTTCCCTTTGTTAATCGATTCTCGTCGTTCGCTCAATTGGTACGTATGAATTGTTCATACTTTTTGCGACGAGAAAGGAGTATCGACAACAAACTTACGAAACTCTTCCGATTCCATATCAACAAATAAAATCACAACACTATTGGTTAGTAATTAATCACTTTAAAACCAATTACACAAATACACAAATAAAATATGTGAGATTCGGAGCACACATGTATTCACGCTGATGGCTAACTAACAACAAAACAACGAATTCCAGTAGCCTACACGAGCAACTTGGTTTGTTTGAATGTAGTGTTCACTATATATAGTGAACACTACATTCAAACAAACCAATAAATATATTTATAACATAAATATAGTGTTAACATAGTATAACATAAATATAGTATAGTATAACATAATATAATATATGTTATACTATATTATATTATAATATAGTATAACATAAATATAGATGTAGTGTTCACTATATTTATAACATAAAAATATATATAAGTCTGACATAAATATCAAGAACAAATACGCACGAAATGCGTTATAATTCGAGAGCTTTCGATCGAATGGAGAACGATTTTTGTCCGATGAAAACTACAAAAGTTTCATTTCCCTAGCAACGGCTTGGTTGTAAGTGAAAATTATCGTAAAATTTAGGTAACGCATTTCGAGGACACTTTTTCGTGACAGTTTTCTATTTTAGTGTGCCAAAGCAAAGACATAAAATGTCAAAACTGACCGAGATTCAGAGTTCTGAGCACCATTTTTTGTACAACAATCTGCAGGGAAGAAATGTTGTGGAAAACGACATACAAGGGTTTGACGGAGAGCTAGATTTTGTTGCAGAAGACGCGCAAGATTTCGAAGAGTAGAAGAGTGAGCGACTGCATTTTCCGACGATTTTTTCCCCATTAAATACCGAAGGAATTTGCAATAGAGAAAAATGTTCTCTATTTAATAAAGAAAAAATCGTCAGAAAATGCAGTCGCTCACTCTACTCAACAAAAACTTTTTTCAATTCAGATCTTTTATATTTCATTTTAATAACATTTGTAAAGATGTTTCAAAATCTTTACAAATGTTAGGCACATACTTACTTTCGGAAATTTTCGAAGGCTCAGTGTGCTGGATAAAACCCATCGAAAACGTGCTTCATGCACCGCAGATGAAAATTCTAGATTTATTATTTTGTCATATAAATACGTTAGGCATGAGGAATTATTTTTGTGTGAATGTGTTTTCTGTCCCTCTTTCCTTTCAAAAATGGCACGTTTGAACTGCACAAACCGCTTGGCCGGGTTGTGCAAAATACGTTAGTTGATATTTTCGTTTGCACAAACCAGCCTAACTCAAAAAATATTGAAGTTATTTGAACTCTTATTTTGACGTTAGTAGCGTCACGTTACCATTCGATTCTGCGCACCAAGAAACAGAGAGGACAGAGTTTTCTTCTTTTTAATAAACACTGGAGAGGCTGGGTAGAAGAAAAACCCGGAAAATCTTTGGCGCTTGGGCGGTTTGTGCATAACACCGTCCAATTCGTTGTTGGTAATAAGTTGTGCACGTCTGGATTTTGCAGTCTATCTCTCAATTATAGTAGTGGATTATTGAAAATCATTTTCACCTTTTTTTTTTTAAATTGAATTTTACAGTAGCAGCCAAGCCCCGTATTCCACCCTGACGCCAACATCCCCTGACCACGGGGAGGGCTCTGCATTGTCCTTTGCTCCTCTTGACATGGACTTGATGGGTGACATGCAGGACGTCTTCAATAAGTGTTCGCTCCTCGATACTCCGTCGCAAACAGTCAGTAAAACGGTGAGGATATTACGCTTCCTAATACTGCCGTTTCAAGGAAAACCCACTTATCTGCAACAATTTCGACGTCCAATAAATGCCTCTAGGTTTTTCAGCTAGCCCCTTCATTGCTCGACTCTAGAGTTACGAATCCGTATTGCCGCTCGATGTTAACGTTAGATCATGCTGATATCGATTAAATATCGAAAAAATCGATTTGCTTCGATTAATCGTAATCTCAAGCACTCAGTTTGGAGGCAAAATCACTTGAGCTGTTTTGCAAGCAAACACTCGCCATTGTTTTTTGGAAAACCCACTTGAGCCAAACTGGATATTAGGGATGGCCATCGACAGTATCGAAATATCGATAGTGCATATAACGTTAGTATTGGGTATCGATAGCTTCAGAAGATAATATCTTCTTTAAATATTATTTTTAAAAATATATTTATATATATATATAAAAATATTATTTTTATTTTTATCCGACATATCAAACATTTCTAAAATTCTTGAGTCGAATGAAAAAAATATGAGTTTTAGTGTTGTGGGTGAACTAGCAGAGCTATTCTATAGTCAAAAACTCATTGCCAGTGAATTGGCATTGCAGTTGGGCTTAGGTACCTATTTAAATAGTTTTTTAATTAAATCGTTTTTTCTTCAACCGATATTTTAGTAAATATCGATATTTTTGATCGTATACTATCGGTTGAAATAAGTATCGATACTGAACTAAACGAAAAATATCGTCATCGATACCTCACCTCCGATACTATCGAAATATCGATATGAGGCTACCGATGGCCATCCCTACTGGATATCACAGTTGGATAATATCCAATATATGATATTATCATTGAGTCAAAATCTGTTTACGAGTAATTTGCAGGAGAAGTGCCAAATCACTTGCTATGGAAAAACGCTTACCTATGCGTTTTGAGGCAAAACCACTTGTCACCAGATTTCGGTTGATAAGTGGTTTTGCCTGCAAATTGGATGACGTAAAATGTCGATAAGTGGCTGACATTGACAAACACAAGTGGTCTCGCTTGCAAACTACCACAGATAAGTTGTTCTGTCTCCAAATTTGTGATAAATGGATTGCTAAGGTCCCCTGTAACCCGGGGAGGTTAAGCAATTACGCCCGACCCAGAAGGATGGCCTGGTCTGCTTTCACAGACCTAGGTATGCCCAGAGTCGTCGAACCAAAACGTCGAGAACCAGGAGAACTTAAGATGGAAAACCCACAAGATGAGTGGTTTATAAGATTTTTCACAAATTTGGACGATTTTGGAGATAGTGGTTTTACTTTAAAACGGCAGAGGTATTAGTATTAAATATTATGATAAATAACAGCAAAGTACGTACGTTATGTGTGCATCATTGCTCCTAGATATGTGGTTTTCGCTTGGATACAAATGAAACAGAGAGATTGGATTGGTCAGGTCTGGAAAGGTTGCTTTCAGATTAGGTTATAAATTGGAGGAGGCTTCTATTGTACTGCTACAGCAAGGCGTTACTGTAGTCAAAGAAGAGTGTTATTGTACAGTGAAGTTTTCTTGGACAAATTTATATGGTGGAATGGTGGAGGTGATAAACTAGCCCATACAGCTGAGTAGGGATGCGTGTGACGATGGACTTTGTGGGTCCCAAGAGGGAACTTTATCGTCTTTTTCTGTAGTCGTAATTTTCTCCCATTCGAGGGTCTTATTATATCATCAAAAATGGTCATCCCAATGTTCTCGTTTCACACAGATGAAACCAGTGAGGAGTTTCGATACCTTCACTTCAACCAACGGCACTCTTCTTGGATCAAATCTGTTCCCTGGCGATCGAGCCGCTGGTGGCAGTGACGACAGCGTCTTCTTACTTGAATCTCATTCTGAACCTCCCTCCAGACCTGTGCCTGCAGCCACCCACAAAGTCCAGGTAAAGGCGCAAATCCTACTTTGTCTACGTTGACGTTTCAGTGGGAGTGAAGTTGTGATCCACCAGTAAACGACTTGAATGGGTGACCATAGCCTGAAGTTCTTATATCGAAATCGCTCAGGCAAATTAGTGTTTTAGCTTCTAAAAATTGCTAGGGAGCTGGAAATCGGTTTAATCCCCCTTGTTGTATATGAGTTAGTGACGGTTTCTAGTAGGGATGGGTATCGAAACAAAATGTATCGATATTTCGGATATCGGTCCAATTTTTGCCTTCACATCGATATGCGGCTGCAAAAATATCGATATATCGATGTAGTCTAGGCACAGAAAGAAGTGAAGGCAGGACCAAAATAAAAACACAGAAATGAGTAAACAAAGAGATGAGACTGTAAGAACCGACATCCGAGATGCGATTTTTTTTTAAATCGTTTTCCAATCTCCAATAATTGATATAGTATCGATATTTTTGCAGCAGATATATCTGCATATCGATATGAAGGCAATAATTATATAATGGCAATAATGAAATGTCATGTGCCACACTGGGGGTTTTCTGTCTTATCGAAATTACGCGCAATCGCGGTTAGTCCAACTTTGGGCGCTTCTGGACGCTCCCGGGTAAGCCCCAAAAAAAAAAGGTTGTCGAAGTAAAAATTTCATGAAATTGGACGTAGAATCCGAATCTGTAATAAAAAAGGGTGGTTTCCATTCGAAAAAACAAAGATGTCATGCGTAGGATTCGTGCGTATGCGCGGCGCAGGAACATCTGAACGTTGAATTCTTTTTTAAAAACTAAGGGGACGTTACTTCAATGAGTTTTTCGGTATCTCTCGAAATATTGAAATAAAAAGGGTGGGACGTTCATTAAGTAGGTACCACCCTGTATGTATACCTTGGAATGTGATGCGGGAATATCTGCGGGAGATAGATATCGTTGATAAGATAAGTTCTACCAGTGTTACCAACCTTCCAGCTCAGTTTAACTCAAGTCGTGTTATCACACTGTTTGGGAGGGCGGTATCAACTTACCAGTCACAAGAAAACCTCTTTGCCTCAGAAGATAATCTGCCATTGAAAGTAATTATAGTCACAGCTCCTCATCAAATGACGTCGTGTTAGGGTACCGTAAACTGGGACAACTTTGCTTTTTTTTTCTTTCAACAGCAGTGGGTACTGGAATTGGAACCAAACATTTCGTAACCACCTAAATCCATCAGTCATGACTTCTTGTTGAAGAATCTGGGTGAAAATTTAATTTTCCGTTCAACTAAACCCTCCAAGTTCCCCTAAATAAGGGCTGGCAAAGTTGCCTTGGCAATGGGGCAACTTTGCCACCTGTGCTAAATTCACTATGAGTCACCAAATTAAACGCATTTTTTTCTTACTTAAAAACAATTTTTATTTCTTAGTAACTCTGGTTACAATTGGTGGTAACTTTTAAAACTAAGGAAATTTTAAACATTTCAAACAGTGTGTGATTTGGGAATGTGATTTTGAACCGATTTTCGGTATAAGGAGTCTCAATTACGTAAACGAGGTCGTTGACGTTTACTGGTGCTTCATCTGACACGACTGGAAAGTGGAAACTGTTTCTTTGGTCGGTTGTGGGAAGATAAGACACCTCCAAATCCTCATCTTCATAGAATCGAGTGATCCTCCCAAGGAAGTGTTTCACACTCTTCTTGCCCAATAATTTCGTCCTCAGCGTTGAAGAGGACTGTCTGACGGCCTGGAGTTTTATCGTGTTTTGATCTTACCTTATTCCCGAACGTTAAATGGAATGGGGAATTGAATTGGGCAGCAGCTCGGAGGCTCTTAACCCACTATTTCTTATAGCCGCCACAGCCTCAGGTTCGGCTTATCGACAACCTATAAAACAACCCACGAAGAAGCAGGATTGAAATAAAATAGAAATATTCTATGAAAGTTACGTAACTTTATTGTGGCAACGTTGTCTGATTTTCACTCAAGTTTGGAGGTACAAATTTGCCATGCACTATTATGAAACAAAGACGTGGAATAAATTACAATTCTATTGTTGCTTTGGAATCATAATTATATGCTAAATGCATCATGACAAGCGGTATCAACTTAGTTTGAACTATTGGCTCCAGTTTAACAATTTAGGAGACCCTCCCAATCAGGCGGTCTGGAAGCACTCGGAAAAACACTGATAAGTTCATGATATCACTAGATTTGACGGTAAACGGGGTCCCATGTCGGCCATCGAACATCACTATTTGCAGTGGGTGCTGGCCGAACTCTGTTAGAGACTTGGAAACAAGGAAGCGACCTACAAACCTTTATTTCAAAAAAACTGGCATAGTTGCCCCGCTACGCAAAGTAACAATTGTTGTCCCAGTTTACGGCATATTAAACACTAGTAGGGAGTTTTCAGCTAGAATTTGGTTCTGAAGATTCATTCTACCCACACAATTAGGTTTATCTGAATGTAAGTGGCACTATATTATTAAGCTTCAATGCGACTAAAAACAATTAGATAGGCAATGCGTATGATTAATAAATTTTCAATTTTTTCTCCAGAAGTTCTTCAAGTCCATACATTTCTTGCCCAAACATAAGAAGTGACTCTAATAACGAGCTGTGATTTTAGACGGAATTAAGACATTCCCAAGTCCCCACTCGTACGAATGTAAGTACTCGTAGGTTTTTAAATTGTTCTGGGCTGAGGGACTTAATTCGACGTACTTTTCCTACTCTACTAACTTTTTCACTTTTCCTCTTGCTAACTTTGTGTACTTTGTACTGGGTGTCGTAGTGAAGTGGGGAATTGAAATGAATTTCATCATGCGCATTCCCTGTTTAAACTTGAGCTTTCTGGTCTTGTTTGCTTATAAACGCTTGATCTGCCACACTTAACTCTCAGATTGCCTGTTAGAATTGTACGATGTTGCAGTACTTCCACTCAGAAATCTTATTAATTGGACACTACTTCTTAGCTATATCGTGGTAGATTCTTTTAGAACTATCTCTTAAATACTATAATTGACCAATTGTCCCGTTTCGCGTTGGTACGTCTGATGTACTCATACGTTATTCTATTGCAATGTTAAGGTCAAGTCGTCGAGCTCGGAAACGGACCTCATCCGACTGGATTCGACCCCCTCGGACGAGTTCGATCCTCTGGAAAACGGCCACAGTCTGACGAACCCTCTCTATCCGTACTACAACACCGACGAGCCCAGCGATCTCCACAGGGATCTCGACCTGTTGCGAGAGTACGGCCTCGACTTCCCGCACTCCAACAACGTGTCCAGCCTCCCGCCTAACATCACCCAATCACCGCAGAACAATTGGACCAAGTTCGATTGAAACAACATAAACGATACAATTATTCCTACTACATTCCCGTTAATGGGACCTCGTCAGTTCTAACCTCAACGTTTAGTTCACATTTCTTTTGAATTTGTGACTCCTCTGATGTATGGACATTACAATCGAAGTTTCACTGAAAGGAATGCTCAAATTTATACTACAAGCAGTTACTGTAATTACGAGTACTACCCAGTACACACTTGATAACTCAAATCAACTTTTGGTAAAGACCCCTTAGAACCCACAAATTGTCCACTTTGATTGCCCCTTCTTGTATACAGGGTGTCTACAGTCATTATGGGGCAAACTCAAGGAATCAATTCTAAGGCTAATTTGCAACAAATAATGCCTCATGGAATTTTTTCATTACTCAATTAAAAACCCGAGTTTTTTCACATGTAATTTTTTTTTTTCGTCTTCACGACCTTGTCCCTGTTAAACGGACCTAACACCCTTTAATTATTATGTAAAATAAAATCTGAGAATACCGTTGGAAAGAGCATTAAATTTCCTCTATATTTGATACAAAATCCCTTTTTTTTAAGTCTGGCCTAACTGGTTAAAAAATTGCGAAATTTGACCATTAAGAGATTTTCTTAAAATCACCTTTTTTTCTTTAGTTGTTCGCTTTATTACCACGGAGGCCGTTCGGCGGGCACTCCTTAGGAAAAACTTGCTCAGAATCTCAGCTTCCCAACGGTATAATTATTTTTTATTTTTTTTAGGGGGAACTAAGATTCTGGGCAAGTTTTTCCTAAGGAGTGCCATAAGTGATACCAAAGCGAACAACTAAAGAAAAAACGTTTATTTTAAGAAAATCTCTAAAAATGTTAAATTTTGCGATTTTTTAACCAATTAGGCCAGATTAAAAAAATCAGATTTTGTATCAAAGAGATAAAAAATTTAACGCTCTTTCCAACGGTATCCTCAGATCTCATCTAAATAATAATTTAAGGGAGTTAGTTCCGTTTTACAGAGACAAGGCCGTGAAGACGAAAAAAAATCTTCAAAGTGAAAAAAGTCGGATTTTTAGTTGAGTAAGAAAAAAATCTCTACGAGGCATTATTTGTTGCAAATTACCTGTAGAATCGATTCCCTGCGTTTGTTACATAGTTACATTAGACACCCTGTATCATCACCTACACAATTTACCAAAAATTTAACCGTATTATATCGAGTGGGTATTTATGGTATCATCAAAATTCAGGTTTTACAAAACAAATTTTGTATCTTAAAACCAGTTCAGTGGAATTCAAAGCCTCCTTCATTAATTACCCATTGTCCCTTGAATGACACGCACTTCTCACTATTTTGGTTCATTATTCCCACTAAAGAACCTCTAGAATCGGCCGAAGCTTGTAAACTAATCAGGCTAAATCAGACAGCTACAAGTTTCGAATTTAAACATTATTTTTACATTGTATGTCTTCCTTGAAACATATTTATTCCTTACGCTGGTTAGTGAGAAACCGTGCTTAATTCAAGTTCGCCTAATAAAATCCATCGAAAATGTATTAGGTAATTAATTTAAAACAAATGTTGTATTCAAAAGTGGTTGAAGGTGGTCAATTAATTTTTACTGGTACTTCGATAAATTTGTAATTTGTATGGCGTGGGATTAAGTGTCGTGTATCGTATTTGGAATCCCATGTTATGTATTGCACTCTATTTTTGCATTTTGGGGGTCGCGGATCGAAGCGTAGGTGGGATTTGGGAGGTTATGGAGTGGTTTCAGAGGGTTCCAGTGCCTCGCAGTTTGTGGTTGTGGCCAAATAACAATAATTGGGTTTTTCAACATATCATTTTTCCCCTACACAATTATTAAACTACCACGTAAAAGCAGATGTTATAACAACATCAATAGGTCCTTGTTTTAGTTGCACCATTCAATCAATGAACTGGTTTCATTGTCCACCGTATTATTCTGTCTTCCTTTTCTACTTAGAATTAATTATAATTTTACTAATTGGCTCGAGTGAACGTTTTATTATCAATCAATAAGCTGCAACTTCGAGACAATTCAAATGTTCAGTTAGTAACCGTTTTAGGGTTTTTGTTGTAAATAACACGATCAGTATTTTATCACTGTTTGCCCTCCTAGTCTTTGTTTTTATCAATTTGTCTGCTATGAGTTGGAAATTATTGTTACCCGTAAGGCGTTTATTACTTTCTTAATGTTAATTAATTTTATTTCCAATCTACTTTTGTGCAATTCTAGAATAGGTACCTTACGTACTCGTAGTTGAAGTTTCCTGCTTTGAACGGTCAATTGTATACCTTTATTTTATATTGCAAGACACTGTTTAAAAAACGTTACTGATTCAATTTTGTTATTACAGAGAGACACTTATATGATAGTAACAAATGATTTACTTTTTTTCATCAGCGATATTACATTGTGTTGTAATTTATTTATTTTCAAGGATGTAGCTGTGTTCACTTATTTTATTTGAAGCGAATTTTCTAAAGGATGCGGTTTCTAAAGTGTTCATTAAATGAACAATTTTGTGTTTATTTGAATGTACAATTTTAAGGTTCTTCAAAAGCAACTCATTTCCGTGACTTTCAGCTTTTAAAGTGATTTAATAACATAAATCAGCCCTTAGGTAGTGCACCAAACTACAACACGAGTGTCTTTGGTGGTTTGTGAACAAATGTGCAGCTTTTTAACGATTATTTCGTCTTCCACAGATTTTTGTGGCTTTAGGACCAATTCCTTTAAAATTCGCTCACGTTGGCTTGCTGCTTAGCTCTCCAATGTTTTACGTTCATTTTGATGTATAAAATTTATTAAGTGTTAAACGCAAAATGTCAATATTACAACTATTTTATTTATGGCTGTTGATGCATAATAATATTATGTTTTACTGGTCAAAATTGTTTCAACGTATCTCAGACTATAATGTTGAATCGTATAATTCATTATATTTTTACTATTCATAATAGCAACAAAAAAAAGGTCTCATATTTAGGTTATAATTTGTTGATTATTTGGTGATAGTGTTGGTGATAGTGCTCAATGCACTTTGTCGAGTCTATTGGGAACTAGTGAGCTCATGGAAAATCACAGTGAAAGTTGGTAACTGTGATCGATTTCGATGAAATTTTGGCTGCTTGAAATATCTAAGGAATCAAGCAGTTTGGCGACTTCTGCCTCCACCAGGAAAGAAATATCTTGGTAAATTATTAATGTCCAATAACATCTGACACACAACTGTCTAAGGAAGTCCCCGAGAAAACTATAGGGCTATTCATGGTCCGTTTCGAACATCGAGTCCTTCTAAATCGAAATCATCGAAAAAGAGGGTTTGGTTTGATGTTTTTTGGCAAACCTATCAGTTATAAAACAAACTAATTCTACACAATCCTTAATCCTTGTAATCCTTAATTGAACAATTAAGCACTGCTCCCTGGAAGCTCGATTGATGAGTTCCGATGAAGACTCGAGCCAATTTTATAAAAATCAGTACAAGTTAACCACGTTTTTTCGGCCATGTATTGAAATCGGTCACAGTCACTCAGTTTTTAAAAAATTCAAAAAAATTGTGCTGTCTTTTGTAGGAGTTCAATTTGACTTTTGGGCTGTATCAGTTCCCCCACTTCAACGTCAACTGTTACCCCGGATTGCTCATATTCGTAATGCACCTTTCGCCAATACTCCTACAGATGTACCTCAGATCAGAGCTCTCTAATAGTATTATCGAACTCTCGATATGTGTCCACTTTTATTTTCATCCTTCGATAGTGAAAAGGTTTAAGAAATCCAAGTCATGCAGCATGGCTATAAGAGCGAAATTTCGAAGAAATAACTGATTTTATGTAAAATGTCTCTATTTTACTTTTTTTTAAATAACAAATGTCGCTATTTGTTGTTGAGTAACACCTCAGTTTATAGATTTTTCAACGCTGAAATCAGATTAGAGCAGATGAGCCGTGAATAACATCTCAAGACTTGATACTTCGTATCAATCATGTTTCTTCATATTCAAAGTGCTCCAGTTTGAGAACGGAATGAGATATCGTAATTCTGAGTTCACCATCGTGAATTGAGGTTGTTCCGAAACGGATTTTGGAAACTTGAGTTTTAATAATTTTGGACCAAGAACCAAAGCTTCATTTTCATCGAAAATTCGCTAATACGAGACACTAACATTCAAAATAATATTTTAACGAATTACCTTAACCCATTACCAGCCCTATGTCGGATGCTATACGTTGTAACTTATTTTGACTCGTAACTGTTTTAAAAATTGACTTTTATGGAAAGAAAAGACAGACACGAGACTAATGCGAAGGACTGAAGGACAGTCGAATCCTGTTTGATTCGAGAAAAGAAAAAAAATTGTATGTAGGTATATATAAAAGAACTAACACGTTTATTTTTTGAACTTGCCGTTTATGTAATTCAATATCCCTTATCAAGTATCTGCCTGTTGATTTGTAAAATTGAACACAGAAAAAACTTAACTGTGATATGGCTCTGAATTCAATCACTCATAGTTGGTAGGTAGTTTAAGATTGATTGAAACAAAACGGCCGAGTGAGTGTCAATTGTTTTGGTTTTTTTCGAGATTATGGCAAGGCAAATTTTACAAATTTGAGTTATTTTTAAAGTTCCTGTATTTTGAGATCGGTAGAATTGAATTGATGTGTATTTTTGGGCGTCTGAAGCCTTGTGTTATCCACATGAGAATGTTGGGTTTAAAGGTCCGTTCACACAGCACAGACGATCGAATATTTCAGTTGAAGCTCAGTCGGATTTCGTGGCTTAAGCTGCAACATGACATAAGTTTTCAGGTGAGCCAAAAAACTTGAGAACTCACCTCAGTCCTGTTCGTTCAACACTTTCTGTATATCATGTTGGCACTTCTGACGATTGCAGTAAAACTAGCGGCCGTATCTCAAAACTGATTTAACCTGTATATCCAGCGCAAAATATTAAGTACTGCATGAAATGTATCAACCTCAAAATGGTTTTTAAAAAAACCGACATACCAACATCATGTTGCAGCTTGAGCGACGATTTCCGCTCTGGAAAAGTGGTTTTGTGTTGATTGTATCATTGAATTGCTCATTTTGTTGGAAAAATCACGCTGGGAGCCGTCAGTCACAGAGTTGTTAGGTACTTAATGCAATAAATTGGTACAGTGAGTATGATTAAGTATTCCTACAAGCAAAGACCGGAGCTTTGAGCTGGCAATTACTTCCAAAGTAACCCATTACTTGTCATTGGGAAAGTAATGGGTCCTTCAATAACTGATTAAAGAAAAGGTAATGGGAATGGAATTACCCCCAATCCCATTACTGGAATTTTATGACATTTCGTATTTAGTATCAAAGGCGAATTCCCATGGCCATGGCTTCCCGGAGTTTTTATATTAGGTTAGTATGGGAGTAGGCATCAAAGTACCTTAGGTAACATCCCCCTCCCTCTTATCACTTGGTGGAGGGAGGGGGGGGGGAATAACGATTATAATCTACGGGCTCAAATTAAAGTTATTGTCAGGGGAATTTGAAAAATTAATGTTTTTTCACCGTCAACAGCTTTCATTCAAGCCTCCCTCGAGCTTCATAAAACATTTTTCAAATCCTCTTGTCATTAACTTTCATTTGAGCCCGTAGAATTATAATCGTAAAATTTCGACACCCTCTACGGAGCGTTATCTAGGGTACTTTACGACCTATTCTCACACCAACCTAATATAAATAAAAAATTTCATAAAATTCCTGTAATAGGGTTGGGGGTAATTCCATTCCCATTACAAGCAATGGTGATTGAGAAAACCGTTACCATTACATGTAATTGGAATTCGTCATTTCTTCAAACCAATTACCATTACAATGGTAATTGCTATTCCTTTTTTTAACAACTCTGGTCAGTCGGTCTCTGTGAACGAAACCTGTGACCATAACAGAAAAAAAAACGATATCTGAATTTACGAGAATATCGAAATATCCAAGCATCGTCGAGGTGAATCTCAATATTCTCCATCGACCCCCGAATACGATTAACCTTTCAATTTTCCAAAAGTGGACTGTATAATTCTAGAAAATATTGACGCGACCGAACATATTCCATAACTTGTAGTGAATGGTTTGCTGAGTTGTCCCCTGTAACCCGGGGAGGTTAGGCAATTACGTCCTACCCAGAGGGATACCCTGGTCTGCTTTCACAGACCTAGGTATGCCCAGAGTGGTCGAACCAATACTTCGAGAACCAGGGAAACTCAGCAAACCATTACAACCTGATGTACAATTGCATAATCAAAATAAGCGTTGTGAAAGATGACAGTAATTCGACAATAATTGTCGAATTATTGTTGTAAAAAATACTCGTAGAAGGAAAGCAAATTTAGATTGTTCATTTCGTCATATTTTTTCACTTAAAAGTGTGCATTTCTAGAAACTACATGTATAGTTATTGTATATGTGTAATATAATACATGTACTCGAGATTATGTTTTACTATTAGAAAGAGTACGTGGAGTCAAAGTGTTTTATTTTCAAAGTGTATGAAATGATGTTTTTCATTTTGTTGAGTAAATGAATCGATCTTAATGTTGAAAAACAGCGTTGTTTGGTTTGTTTGACCAGTACACATCACGGTTATTTCTTAATGAACGTATAAACGTAACGTTTTTACTTCGATATAAAGAGAGATAGCCAAAAACTTATCGATGTAACGTCCCCTTATTTGCAACAATTCATTTTTTTGTTTTTTCAAATCGAAACCCCCCTTTTTATTCCAGATTAAGATTGTACGTTAAATTTCATGAACTTTCTACTCGCAACCTTTTTATTTTTGGGCTCACCCAGGAGCGTTCAGAAGCCCCCAAAGTTGGACTAACCGCGTTTGTGCGTAATTTCGATAAGACGTAGAACTCCCAGTGTGGCACATGACATTTCATCATTTTTCGACACTGAATCACTTGGTGATATCAGGATTTTTATTGGACTTGATTAAACCGAGATTAACCAGCCTGAAACATGGTCGTTTTCAAGAAAAATCACCTTATGATAATTTTAGCTCTTGATAATTTTAGTTTTAGTTAGATGAGTTTTTAGGCAGGTGGGTAGGTATCTAAATTACGAGTATCTTCCATGTGACTTATTTTCCCTCCCCCTTTAGCAACCCAGGTTTGACAGCGGCTAAGGCGGGCTTAAAAATAAATTTTGGAAGACAGCTATTGTCAATTTGAACGGCTGCTGTGAAAAATGTATCTGCTTCATTTTTTCTCTTTTATTCATTTTTTAATCTCTTTTATCCCTCTAAAGTTTTTGGTGGCAGCGACGGAATTTTTTTGTTTTATTTTAGAAGAAGAATTCTCGAGGAGTAGGATTTATTTTTAAATTAGCCGGTCCAAAGCCTGGGTTGCGAAAGGGCGAGGGAAAATAAATCACATGGCCTTAAGAAGATAATTTAGATACCTACCCACCTGCCTAAAAACACTTCTAACTAAAAGTAAAATTATAAAGAGCTAGGATAAGGTGATTTTTCTTGAAAACGACCATGTTTCAGGCTGGTTAATCTCGGTTTAATCAAGTCCAATAAAAAACCTGATATCACCACGTGATTCAGTGTCGAAAAATGATGAAATGTCATGTGCCACACTGGGAGTTTTACGTCTTATCGAAATCACGCACAAACGCGGTTAGTCCAACTTTGAGCGCTGCTGGACGCTCCTGGGTGCCCCCGAAGAAAAAGGTTGTCGAAGTAAAAAGTCCATGGAATTGGACGTAGAATCTGAATCTGCAATAAAAAGGGGCGTTTTCATTTGAAAAAACAAAGATGTCATGCGAAGGGATTCGTGCGCATGCGCGACGCAGTAAAATCTAAGGGGATCGTTTGAGGAACATGAGCAGGTCCATCCATAGTCGCCTATGCTGCCGTGGTAAGGGCTCATCCCCCCACCCCTCCGCGGCAAAGTGCTACAGTATGAACTTCATAAACATATCGGTCGTGTACAATAAATAATATAACTAGGTGCCTATTTGAAAAAATTCAAACTTTCATTTATGTACTTATTTATTTATTTTTTTTGTAGTATGGATCAGTTTTGTATTTTGAATTCGAGGTCGGTAGGCTATAAGTCGGTAATTGGCTCACTGAGAGTCAAGTGAACACCTCGTCAGTCATCAAATTGATGTAAATTCAACTTGGGTTTCGGTTTTTTTTTTTTTTTTTTTTTTAAATCGGAATACTATTTCTACAACTCAAATAAATTCGTGGGCTGGTTGAGGAGATTTCTATTTTATTAATGAAGCCGGAAGTGAACACCAAAAAAACACGGTTTCTGCTTTACATACGGATGACGTCCACTACACTCAGATTCCTTGGATCCTTCAATCTAATCAAACTCAGCTTCTTGATCTGGTAGACTTGACTCTGATGATCAACAAGATTGTTTCAATAATCAAAATTCCATAAATTGTACAAACGCCTGCTCAACATACCTGAGCGGTCAAATGCCTGCTCAACATACCTGAGTGGTCAAATGCCTGCTCAACATACCTGAATGGGCAAATGCCTGCTCAACATACCTGAGTGGGCAAACGCCTGCTCAACATACCTGAGTGGTCAAATGCCTGCTCAACATACCTGAATGGGCAAATGCCTGCTCAACATACCTGAGTGGGCAAATGCCTGCTCAACATACCTGAGTGGTCAAATGCCTGCTCAACATACCTGAGTGGGCAAATGCGTGCTCAACACACCTGAGTGGTCAAATGCCTGCTCAACATACCTGAGTGGGCAAACGCCTGCTCAACACACCTGAGTGGGCAAACGCCTGCTCAACATACCTGAGTGGTCAAATGCCTGCTCAACATACCTGAGTGGGCAAATGCCTGCTCAACATGCCTACTGATTTCATTGGAGAGGATTTGAGTGTCTAACGCCCCTAGGTTGACTACCTTCCTGCTCGTCACGACTTCACTACCCTACTTTCACATGATTTATGGTTATTATCACCTGCCTCTCGCTCCATCTCATTCTTCATATCCGTCCTCAAGCCTGTTGAAATACAAACAGCACACCTGCTTGGTCTCTTTAATCCTTCTATTGGCCTTCCTGAAACTGAAAATGTATTTGCTCTAGTTAACCCTGTTGAAGTGTAGTGATGTCAGAGAACTGTCAAGGGAAGGAGTTCACTACCTATTTCCATCACTCTTGAAGTCCTCCATAGACAAGGAAGGCGTAGGATCTTGGGAGAGTTGATTCACTGAACATTTTGATTCCCTGTAAGTGAATTCACAATATAAAAATAAAGTTGAGGTTTCTTTGAGTTTACCAGTGAGTTATCTCGATTTAACGGAGTCTGTCTCAACTTTGCTGTTATTTGCTCTACCTGTTATACTCTCAAGTGCTCCAGAGGTTGGAGTCATCAGTTCTTACCAAAAATCGAGCGCAGCCCAGAGAGTAGCTGATCAATGCTGCAGGCCGCTTTCACACTGAACACTCTGGCACGAGAGACTGCTCCACAAAAACCTTCCAAATATTTTGATTTCTCTGATGACAGACCTATCTATTGTCTCCTGCTTTTTCGTCCATGTTCACCGATGATTTGGTTTTCCCAGCCTCCAATTCAAGCATCGAGCAAGCTACAATCATCCGTGGATCTACTCAACCAATGGTGGTCAACATGAAATACAATGAACTCCCTTTAACGTATTCGAGTCAACCCATTCCATCAACTTCCTCATGCAGATACCTGGGCGTGATGCTGTACAAGAGACTAACCTTTCAAAATAACGTGAACTAATAATCTCTGAACAAATAAAGTGACTCAGAAATCGCATGAAGCTGCTGAATCCCTTGCTTTACAGTCCCCATTTATCCATTGACAACAGGCTCTTGATATGCAAGTCGATAATAAGACCTATATGGACCTACGCTCTCCCGATTGGGGGAACCTGTGCTCTGTCGCAATTCCATCGTATTGAGCAACTGCAAAATTAGACTCACCAAAGGAACATTGCCCACGCCCCTCCATTTGCCAGGAACGCAACGTTGTACAATGATTTTTGGATGGACTCCCTATCTGAATATGGGAAAAATAATGAGAATGTTCATAGAAAATGCCAGGACCAATGCTAACCCACTGGTTGTGCAAGGCCTCGAGCGATATGGTGTCAATCGGCTGAAATCAACTCATCTATCAAAATTCTTAACGACCATGTTCGACGACTTCTGACCTCTACAACCAGCAACCCAAACTATTTCAGTTATATAGATTTACGTTATTTTATTTATTAGTTTGATATACGCATAGGCCAATTAAATCGCTTCTGGTGTTTGAGGCGAAAAACACAGTTATGTATAAACAATCTAACTTAGATCCACAGTCGCTTGTGGCCATTAAAAAGTGCCATCATTTCTATAGCTGGCCATCATTACATTAAGGTATGTGGCGACCAAGGTCACCGTCTACCATCACTTAACCTGTGTCCACTACAAAACCTGATGCAATCAGTCCTCTGGGAGAGCAAGAGCCAGTTAGTCCACCTGAGCCACAGCCAGCTCACTCAAGTGAGCCAACCCCTTGGTCAGAGTGAACCATCCACTACTCGCAGCAGAAGACGTGTTCGTTTCCCATCAACCCTAAGGGACTTTGAGATTTCCTAAAGGGGGGAGTGGTGTGGCGACCAAGATCACCGTCTACCATCACTTAACCTGTGTCTTATCAGTTATGATGTTCGTTTGATTCAGCACATGTCTCTCAGTTATTCCTTGTTACCATTCATTCAGTCAAATTCATTGTGCGCATTCTGTGAATAAAGACTATCAAAAAGTGTTTTTACAGTTTCTGTGTTCTCTCATAACCAGGCACAGGTATAATACTTGTACTAGTCTTAAACAAAAGGCGACTGTGGATTGTATCATTCATCCTCTGGGGTCTGCAGTGGCAACCCTGCATACCTCAAACCCCTGTCAACCCTTGATTGGATACGTACTTGTCATTGGCTGATTCGCCAAATGATTTGAACAACTGCTGCAAAGCCAGTTCAATTTTGTCATTCGAGTCCAGTGCATTGTGAGGCTCCACCAATGATGAGCTGAAATGTCAGAGCACGTAATCATTTGTTAGCCCTGTGACCACAAACAGAAAGAAAATATCTATTTCTAGGTCTCTCCGTCTGTTAGGCTGTCCATGTCTGTTCACATATGATTGAATGATTGCTCGCTTTATATAAACAACCAGAGCGGTATTAGGGCATAGTGACTCTCTCTGTAAGGTTAGCAACACTGGTACCAGTGATAGCAAAAATCAGTTCAGTCATAATATGTTCGTAATTGTCAATAAATAATGTTGCGAGTGTTATTACTGGCGTACATGGTGTCAGAAGTGGGATCATTTTGTTAAGAACACCTACATTCATGACATTCGCTTCTGCCCCAGCTCCTTCACGGCGACTTTTCAACTTGAAGAGTTCTTTCTCTTTATTTTATCGTTTTTAAGCCAGTATTGACAATCACAAACATCAACGAACATGTGACAGAACTGGTATCAGTGTTACCAACCTTTCACTCTCTCCCGTCCCCTTAACCAAGCATAAATTGTACAGCAGTTTCAATCATTCTGCCTTGAAGCCGCTTTTAAAGCCTCTGACAGACTTAGATCTAACCTATTTATATGTTTTCAATTGTCTATCCTCTAAAATTGTATTATTAATTGAAAAAATATAAATCACCATGAGCTTTTGGTATGCCTCCCCCTTTCAACAGTCTGTGTCGTTACTTCTTCCCTGACAAACGTCTTTGAAGTTGATATCCTCTCTGGCCTCCTCTCAACCTTCACGTCACACGTCACCTCACTGATAACTGAGGCATCACTTGGATACTCGTGATGATTGTATTTGGCAGGCGCACGCTCTACAGACCTTGATGCTCTAAGGGCCTTCACAAGCGGGTTTGGAACATTCGTCAATGACCGCTGCCTGTTGTAAAACATATTGGTACAATAATGGAAATTGTTGTTACTAGTCTTAACATCACGGTTAGTTTTACTTTGTAATGCTACAAACTCACTTTTGCGGATCGAAGCGAATCCCACTTTGTACGTCATATTTTGGAGCATTCATCTTCAACTGATATCCCATAGTTGGCTGAGTTTTCTTCGACAGAACCAGAGCAGTTTCACTTGAAAATAAATAAATAATAATAATGCTAGATTCAACATCCTTATTCCTTCATAGTCTCTGGCTGCCCCAAGGACGCCATGAAAATGAATTGCTATTCAAGCGTTGGCAGCACTGCCAGGGATGTGTCTGTGCAGGAGCATACTGGACGTCACAGATAGAACTTTGCTATATTTTATCATAGCTTTCTTGTTTTGAGCTGATGATTGTCACATCACCAGTCAAGACCCGTAAGGTATTTTGAAAGACTAACCTCAATTTACTTGCGGGTTTCTTTTGTGCTACGAATGAGGATCTGGAACAGACACTATTGTAGTTGTGAATAAAAAACAAAAATATGATTCAAATTGGAAAATATTGGCACATCAATCACTTCATAATCTAAATAAGTACTTACACCAATAAAAAGGTATAGATTCAAATTGTTGAAAGTGCCCTTATCAAAAAATTACAATTGCTCTACCTTTCTCCAGGCCTAAAGAATTTAACTTGACGTGGAGGCTTTTTGGTTTTTTCGGTCAAACTCGTCAAAGCTGCTGCACTTTGAATTGCCCTCAATGGATTGTTCCTGAGGCTGACTGTAGTCTCTACGTACTTGGCACTGGTGGAAAATATGAAACCTTCAATCAGAGTAAATTAATATTTCATACGGAGCAATTTGGTACAATCAACAGTTTCGTACACTTTCTCGTTGGCGTATGCGAGGTTGTAGGAGCTACAGCTTCCACCTCCAGAGCTAGAATCTTCACTCGAACCACTCAAAGGGCTGTCGATGTCCATCCAGCCGAACTGAAATGAGAACTTAGTTACTAAACTGTAGATATACTTGTACACAACATCACACAATATGTAAGGCTGGGTACAGGGTCCATAACCTGACATACCTAACTACCTACTAACTTGACAACTAATCAGGACCATAACCTGATACACCAAACTACTAATCTGGTCTGTAACCTGATACACCAAACTACTAATGAGGTCCATAACCTGATACACCAAACGACTAATTTAACTACTGATCAGGTCGATAACCTGATAAACCAAACTACTAATTGGAAATCAACAAACTCCAATAAGCACCTCAGTGATATCACTCTCTTTGGTGTGACTTCCAAGGATGGAGATGATGGATGCAATAGCTGTCATACTGACGATATCGTTCTTTCGAATATCAAATACAACTATTTCTTTGTTGGTTTCCAGTAGCTTCTGCACAATCGAACACCCCCAGTCAGTGATCCCACAATTTTGCATATCGATCGCTGCAGAAACGACAAGAAGTCAATAATATTTATGAACACTTGAATAATTTGTATCGTAAGACTGAATACGTATTGAGAAGACCTTTTATCCAGTTGTCATCGTAAAGTGCCTCGATAATGTATTTGAGCCCTTTGTCAGTTACTTCGTGGTTGTCGTTGATACTGAATCGTCTTAGACCAGGAATGGCTTCCGTGTTTACTTCCCTGCATCGCAGAGAGTGCTTCCAACATTCGTTATAGCGGGTGATGTCTTGAAACTGTAAATAATACCGCAGTAATTTATAACTGGTGAGAATATCGTGAAAGCAGCTTTTAAAAAATCCTCGTTGGTGACCTTTATCAAATTGGCGAGATGTCTGGCTCCTTTTGCTGTGATATCGTTGGACGATAGGTCTAGGATACGGATTGAAGGGATTTTCTTCACGGCTTCTGTGATGTGGAAGCAGCCTTCGTCTCCAAGCCGACAGCCGACCAGAATGAGCTTTTGTAAGCAGCATGTTTTGGTTAGTCCCTAAAAACAACGAATGCACACCATTAAATCTGCATGATGTAAGTTCTTCCCGTCTTGTGGGCCAATCACACCCTGTTTGGTTTCGGGACCCGTGTGTTATTTTCAGCATTATCAACCTGAACAGGTGGTGAACTACGAGTAGATCAAGGGTAAGAGTTAGTTGGTGAAACCCCTGCACAGACCCTCTGAAGGGCCTGTCTAGTTCTAGGTTTTCCCTCTGTCGACATCAACGACAAATTAATGCCACCTAAAATGACTGTTTAAAATGCCATATTTGATTATCCCTTTGGGGAACCACTACATTCGATATAGAATTATCACAATAGCAGCACTATCTACCAAGAGCAGCACACCAACGGTCGAGAACTCCCCGTCCAGGGTTTCCCCAAGACAGGTCAACTACCCCTTCACACGGTCATTCCCTTTGTAAGGGAGGATGGTAGGATTTGGTAGCTAATGACAGTCTGGTAGCTCTTGGTAAGACCCTACTCATACTCAGCCTTATTATTCAAACCCAAAAACCTTTCCTCAAAAGTTAGCTCAGTTATCCAAAATCCAGCTCTCTTTAAAAATTGGTCAGTTTTTCTTCCCATTTGAATTAAGTGAATGGTGTGTGCAGACACATGTATCTGGTAACGACCGCTAACTTATTTCGCATCATCTTCTTTTTCTTTCCTGTATATGACAAGGAGTGCAGATATCCGTTGCTGGTAACGCTTGTCATATAGCACCTGTTTTCCCTACAATCTGGGGTGCGGAGGTAACAACCTTCGGTGACAAAGTAATTCCTTTTGCCACCTTCTCTTTAACTTCTCCTATGTGTAACAAGGCGTACGGATGTACACATTTGGTAACACTTTATACACATAACCATTACCTCTGATCTGGAGTGCGGGGCCCAATACCCACGGTAACACAGATTATCCTTCACGCTATCTCAAAAAACCTTTCTCCAAACCTACTGAACCAAATATCCAGCTAGTACCTTCCTCTTCGGAAGGAAAAGTTTAAATAGTGAGGTGCCAGAAAGTAGGCCCTCACAATCTCGATTTTACTGTACAAGTTCTTGCCATCTTGATCAATTGTGATCTTGGATGTGCTAATCAAGTTTCTGCTTGTTGTAGAGTTTATTTGGTTCTGCACACTTCATATGAAATGAATATTTCTTTACTGCATCATCTAATGAATGGTTTGCTGAGTTTTCCCTGTTCCCGGGGAGGTTAGGCAATTCTGCCCACCCAGAGGGATATCCTGGTCTGCATTTACAGACCTGGCTATCCTCCAAGCGGCCGAACCAAAACTTTGGGAAGGAGCACTCAGCAAACCATTACAATCAACAAGGGTCATTCTTATCTAAGTTTTTATGGAAGCGCTTGGATATGGTGATGCTTTTTCGCCTCCCCATTATGGGGCCTCACCTGCAAATCTCGACATTACCCTGATTGACAGTCCACCATAAGAAACTTGAATAAGAAACTTGGAAGTTATCGTTCGTCTACAAGTTGGTGAGCACATTGAAATCTAAGTTTCAATCTCAATGGAATCAGCGCAATTTTTTTCAACAGGTCTCGGCCAGCACTGGGTCCAGGTCTCGTTTACCTGGACTCTAATTGCAGGCTTTTCTATTAGTCATTCCAGTTAGCAGGAGCAAGATTCCAGAATCGTCTGATATTTGCAGATACGAGTCCGTACTTCATCATATGCTAGACTGAGCTTATACTACACATATCCTCCAATCTCTTATTGTGATGTAACGAACTCACTATAGCCAAGCTTGACACCAAGTCCATAATAAGAGGGATTTTTTCCAACTGGAACAATCTTAAGGTCTTCGAATGCTCCAGACAGTCGAGACAAGCATTGATGAATTTTTGTAGCATAAAAACCGTGAATAGTACAGGGCCCTTTTTCAATTCTCGAGCTTGCCCTTCAGTTACAATGTCTTCATAAACTGAAATTATTGTGTGAATGTTACAAATGAGCACATTGGAAGGTGATTGCAAAAACCTCAAGAGTTCAAATGATTCTTAAAATGTAGTTGCACTTAAAATACTGCAAAATCCGTCATCACCTGCTCCTTGAAGGATGCGGCTCCTGAAAGCAACACTGTGCAAACTCCTATCGCAGGAGACGGCCTTCAAAAGTGGTTTCCAATCATTAAACTTCACCTTGTCCACCATCAGATCCAAAGTCCCTTTGACTGAAGAGCTCGCGACTTTGACTTCCCTCAGCGGATGTGTATTGCTCTTCTTGCAGAGCGCTTCATATGAGTTGATGAAATGCTTACTGCTGTCTTCCTCCTTCCTGGCGGCGGTAGATGTCGTAAAACCAGTACTGTGACTTGCTGGAAGTGCATTTGGAGAATTAATTAAAAGATCAGATACGGATACATGTACCTACGTCTAGCTCAATACGATCAGTCGAAACACTCACCTACGCTGCCTTTGTCCAAAACAACCATAACGAAGAGTAACAATGTTTTGGAACAATCAACTGCAATCAATTACAGTCCTTGTTAGGACTGCTCGTGGCTATCAAACGAAATAATAAACAAAGTTTTGAAAATTCGCAATTGGTTCCTGATGGACTAAACCACTGTTTGAAGCTTTTGGCATAACACAATACTAGCAGTCCTGCTTTCCATATTAATGAAAATATGAATGTGGTTCTATACACCAACTACGCGTAGCCACTTGTAAAGCTTTCGTTTCTGTTCCGTTTGTTTCTTTTACAAAATTGGTTACCTGAGAGATGGAATTGGACATTTGTTAAGTACAATCATGTGATATTTAAGACGATTTTTGTGTACTTAAGATGTTATAATTTATTGTCACTTCATTATTTGTTTAGACTGGTATTGCGTTAGGTACTTACCCTCTTACTTGTATTTATATGAGGTCGATAGCTGGAGGGATTGTTTTTGGGTTTCTGCGGTTTTGGTATCATTATTATCAAATTTCCTCATGTTTCCAGCGAGTAGGGAAGTAGGTACGTAGTTCGGAGTATGGCGTTGTAAATCTGGGTTAGTAGGACTGGAGTTTTTCGAGGAAACATTTTTAGGAATAACTGAATGATGCTCCTGTCCTTCCTGTGCTCAAGTCCGGGTCCGGGATCACAGTGTGGTGCCGTCTTGCCAGCAGGCCTTGACAGCAGACTTGAAAGGCCGTTAGTGCCTCCGCACCCAATGCAGATAAGAGCATCTCACCCACAGGAACCCTTTACTGGTACGTACAGCAGAACCAAAGTATCAACCCTGAAAGTTACTAACCACCAACACAACTTCCTGCGATCAACAGATCAGTGATTTGTGTTTCATACAACATCCGCATCGATTCACCCGAGTCGATATGTGGAATCGATTCATCGAAAACGCTCGGTCATCGAAACGTCACACGATAACAGCATGATAACAGCGTGAATTTGAATGACCGGTCGTTTTTTCGTGTTTGGTTCATTTCTTACAAGTTGGATCAGTTTGTAGGCGTTCGCTGTGTAGATTTAATTCAATTCATCAACTTATTTCGAGAAGAAAAGTTCTTTGGGTTGAATACGATCGAGCATCATGTAAGTAGTGATTCTGTTGGATGTGTCGCTCGATGTCAATCAACAAGTGATATCATCGCAAAGCCAAATTTAAGCACCTCACTAGTCGTTTTGATGTTACGTTGAACAATTTCATTATGAATACGGGTTTTGTGTTCCGGGAAACACAATACAGAACCGTTTACGCTGAAACGGTGTAACAAGGTTATGTAACGATGAGAAAGTTATGCTGGTATGTTCATCGCATGAAATCCAAGCAATGATGAGGTGCAGTACATACACCACATTTACTGTGCGGTACCCATACAGTGGGCTATAAAAATAACTTGACTTAAATAGTGGTATTTGAAAAACAAACAGCACATCGACTTCCCCTGTCAATGGGTCATTCCATGTCAAATCAACAAACTTTTTTCCTTCAGTGTGTTGACCATCTCAGATTTTGATGGAATTTGGTACATAGCTTATTTTTATAGAAACGAAGAAAAATACCAAATTTGCACCCTCTTTTATGTACTACCTACTGGTCCTTATCTCCGTTTTCGTCAACTCCTTTGCTTTTCTTTACCTGAAAGGTACATCCGAGGTCGCCAAAACCCATTGGAAAAGTACGACGTGGGCCAATTCAGGGAAAGATTTCGTTTTCACAAAGAAACAGTGGTTAACATACTGTTACCACTGATATTTCCCGAGGAAAGTACTACCTCAAACAGAGGCCTAACTATTCCACCGCTGTTACAAAATTTGTACATTTAATGTTGGTTGCACTACGCTAGGTATACTTCAATAGGTATAGATTCTGTATTACATTTCTTCGTTTCATCAATGAAAGACACAGCGTGGCTCTTCTTTGATTCAACAATACTTGTGTTTTCGAGCACCATCTCTCAGAAAACAATACTATTTTATTCATAGTTACGAATGAACCTAAAACCGAAAACTAACTAGCGAAACACTGGTAAACGATACTAACTATCAAACGAAGTACTTAACTAACTATTTAAACGAACGAAGTAAAATGAAATGTGAATGCTGAATCAGGGAACGATATGGACAGAAATGCAATGGCCAAAGCAAGTGAAAAACATAATTTTCTGCTCCTTCGTTCGGATTTTTTCGGTCCTGCCTGGGGCAATGACGGCGTGTTTTCAGCCAATTTTGCCTTAAGGGTACCTCTGAGGGAATGGTGACCTGAGGGTACCCTCAAGCCCATGACGATTTGACTATGAATACGGATGCTAGCCCTTGAGGGTACCCTCGGCCTTGAGGGAGGGCTATGAATTCCGCCCTAAGTGTTGGACAAAAGTGAATATTCCATTTATTTGAAGCTGCAAATATTTATTATGTTTCATACAGTTTATGTTGGAGAGCATTTCAGTCGGCACCTCTGAGCTACAAGGAGCTGGAGAAGATTTCATGATTCTGAGATGAAGTAGGTAATCCTAAGGTTTGGTAATAGTAAATTCGCTAATATTAGTTTTCCTTGTAGGTCCCCTAGAGAAATCATTACCGTCGATTCTGAAGAGGATGTCATCAGAAAGCTGTGCAGCACTATCGAAGAAATTGCAAACGACGCTATAAAAGCCCGCGACCAATTTCGCGTGGGTCTCTCCGGTGGATCTTTGGTTGGATTTCTGACTAAAGGCCTTTCGAATATCAAGACCGACTGGAGCAAATGGGTGCTCGCTTTTTGCGACGAGCGAGTCGTCCCGTTTGGCGATCAAGATTCAACTTTCGGGGTTTACTCCAAAGCTCTGTCTGACAACGGGATCCTGAAAAAGGAGCAGTTCATCGTCATAGATCCTTCCTTAGGTGGTAAGTTTGCGTTGTGTCATAGTTGAGGGCGTTATGAACTGAGGAAATCTCAAAATACTTTGTCCATCATGAATATGTTGGATGCATTTTCTGATGCTCCTTGTGGGAACTTAATTGTAACCTTGTCCTTGTTGAATGCTGAGATTCTATGGAGACAATATGGATGCTAAACTCCCTTAAAAAGGACTGCCTCAATTTGAACCAGGTTCCCTTGTGTGGTACACATGGATCTGTGATGGGGGGTCAGGGGCCCACACTTAAGTTTGGCTATGCCCTTGGGTCCTGCGGCCACCATCTATCAGGCAGAAACCCATGCCATAGAAATATGTCACAAGAGATTGCCAGGAAACGACTCAAAGGTGCAAGAATTTACATTCTGTCTGGCTGCTTTGAAGGCAGTTTCTGCCTTTTCGATTATCTCATAGCAGACGTGGAGTTGCCAGCATTCCCTCAAAGGGCAACAAGACGACTTTGCTCTGAGTACCTGGGCATGAGGGAATTAAGGGCAATGAAGAGGCCGACCGCCTTGCCAAAAAGGGATCAGAGTCCTACCCAATTGGTCCTGAACCCCAGCTGGGGATTACTAAGAGTTATAATATAACTCAGCATATATATTTATATAACTTATTTATATAGCAGTTATATATTATATAACTCAGCAAATCAAGAAATGGGAGGACAACAAGCGTGTAATCTATTGGCAGAACACTCCGAAGCAGAGGAGATTGCTAAGGAGATGCCTGAAAACCTCCTTTACTTTGTGAAAGATGAGGCCATTAATGAGGCTCTAAACTAAGTTGGGGATTAAGTCACAATAGATCTCTCTTGGTCTCAGTGACAAGGGGTTCCTGCCGTCCCTCTTCGGAAAAAAAAACTCCCAGCTTATCGTCTTGCTTGGATCTTGATGTTAGCTCCTCAACTTGACTGGGAACACAAAGTAATTTCAGGGGCGTTTGATCATGAATTATTCAAAGGACAAACGAAGCCTACATCGTGTTTTTAAATGGCCTTTTAGCGTCAGTCCCAATCATGGGTATTTATAAACATAACACTCTATAACATATAAATAGAGTTTATAAACATACCACTCTATGCACCATACAAACCCAAGAACTGGTGCACATACCCAAACTATTGAGCAGTCTTGGACTGAAGTTTCTGCTTCTTACTCTCCAAATTAGTGGATACATCATGTTCACTTTTAGGATGGAAAAAAAACCTTTTCATGTTTTTCTGCTCACCGAATTCTGTCTGTAGCAGAGCTTTGGAGGGCTGAAGGTGTGATACCTGGGGATTCACCGTTTCTTGCACGATTATTACCACCATACAAAGCTAGATTAGAGATTAATGTTTAGATTATATTATAAACAGGGACTCAGAGTCCTATTTCCACCCGCAGATCTGAAACCTGGGTTTATTGGGAGGAGCGTTGCCCAGTACACAAGGCTCTAGGTTCAGTTCACTCCCTCCACCAGACTCATAATCCCCCCCTAACAGGTTGTTTGCCAATACAATCTGTTCTGGTACTAGAGACCTGAAGATTCTGTACTGTCGAACTTCCAAGTGCTAGAGACTCAAAGAGGAGGTGAGGCGCAATTTTGTCCTCCTCTCTGCAAATACTGCACAACGGATCTTCTGCGTATACTCTGATTCTGTGCAGATGTTTCCGGAAGCACCCGTGCCCCGTCAGCATCCCCACCAGGAGTCCCATCTTCCTCCTAGGCAGCTCGAGTGCTTCTGAGGTCATTCTTCCATAGGGTGCTGCCATAGTCAACTTCCCAAACGTTTGTGCCGGGATGTCTTCCCAATGCCTCCTATGCACTTCTCTCACTCATTCTTCCAAGGAGGATCCTACCGAGCGCTTAGCAATATCCAATACTGGTTCTGGCCCCACAAAAGCTGTGGTGGCCCCTTCTCTTGCAATGCCATCTGCTCGCTCATTACCTTCCACCACAGTGTGTTCCAGTGTGACATTGTTCTCTGCCCTCAAGCAATTCAGCGCCTCCCAGGTCTCCTTTACCAGTCTTGACCTCGTCTGTTTTGCTGCCATGGCCTTTAGTGCTACCTGGCTGTCCGAGAAAATAAGTACCTTCCATCCTTTAAATCTCTTCCCTATAATCTCTGCCACATATTCTCCAATCGCATAAAGATCTGCCTGGTACATAGTAGCACGCACGCCCTGCAGCCAAGATGCCTCTGTGCGAGGTTTCACACCACTGACCTCAGCCCCTGACCTCTCATCCATCTTAGAGCCACCTGTGAACATGGCGATGTCTCCTGTCCAATCCGGGAGTTCTGGAACCTGTCCACTCACCCCTACAGGTCATTCTAACCTTGAAACTCTCCAGTTCAAGGGGTGTACGATACTTAAACTTTCTGGTCACCCCATTATGAAGAAAGTCCATAACTAAGTAGTACTTGTCCATAACGTTCCTTTCTTTTGTTGTTACAGTGGATGCTGCAGCTAAAGACTACGCTGCTAAGTTGGCTGCAGTCTTCCCATCCTCTGGCCTACCTCAATTCGACGCCCTTCTTCTCGGTATGGGCCCTGATGGCCACACTTGCTCTCTTTTCCCAGATCATCCCGGTCTGGAAGTGACCAACTTGTGGGTCGCTCCTATCGAGAATTCGCCCAAACCGCCTCCAAATCGAGTCACGCTGACTTTCCCTGTCATCAACAACGCTCTCAACTGCATTTTCGCCCTGACCGGCCAAGGGAAGGCTGAGATGGTAAAAGTGAGTACTTTTATTCGTTTCAAGTTCATTCCCACAACTTCCGATTCGTACATTCTTATTCCAGAATCGTTCTAATCACGCCATCCCTGTTGTTTGCAGAAAATACTAAAAGACCAAGAGAACCTCCCTGCAGGAATGGTGCTCCCAACGAAAGGCAAAGTCTTATGGATTCTCGATAAACCTGCAGCCTCTCTCTTGTAACTAGAGTTTTAAATAGTTCATAATCTCGATTTTCTAGAACTCATTACTGCTAAGTGTTTCTGATGGTTCTTGCAGTTGATTGAAATAACATTCCATTTTATTCAAGTGGTCCAGTGGAGATAACCATTGCCAGTATGTACCAGCACAGTTGAATGAATCGTGGTCTTTAGAGGGTAGATATTAACCTTCGCTGTGTCTAGGTACCAGTAAGACCAAGAAAAATTTAAGGACTATTTATCAAGGTCGAATGTACATCCTTGAAAAATATACGTGGTGGGCTCTACATGTACGTTATATGAGTGAAACGCTGTTTGAATTTGGATGAACATTTCATTTCTAATTTTGAAACAACGAGGGTGAAGTGGCAACAAGTCCTACCTCGAATGGTCCTGAACAATATGGCTCAACTCAAATAGTACAGAATAACGTGGCCTAACTGACATTTTAAGGCATATTGACTTTTTTTATTCAGAGGGATTAAATTAAAATTATTCATCATCACGTAAGTGTACTGTGTAGTATGTTGGCACCCTGAAGTGTCTATAGTTGCAATCATTCACGTATATCTGCCCAAATTTTAAAAATAAACAGTTTTTTCTGACTCCTGCAAAATTTTAAAAAACACTTAGGTCATGTTATACAGCAAGGATGCACTATTCGACCTTGATAGATAGATCTTGAATTTTTCTTGGTCTTTTTGGTACCTAGACACAGCGAAGGTTAATATCTAACCTCTCCAAATGTTTCTGATGGCTTGGACTATTTAGAGCTGCCACAGGGTTAAAATATATTATGTAGTAGGCTGGCCTAGCTGGCTGCAGAGATAGGAAATCTCTTTTCTTGCTGCCCTTGATTTCCTCTCTCTGCAGCACAAACACCTTCTTTCCACCTCTTCAATCCCAGAGATCAGCTTTTGCTGTATGTAGCAGCTCATCATTAGAGTTAACGTCTGGTCATCATATCCCAAGTCATCACAAGACACGATTTCTACTTTTGAGCTCCTGAACTGCTGGAAACTCTCTCTGTAATATACAGGCCGTTCTTTCTGTCTGTAGCGCTGGTTGGACTTGAATGTTATAAAGAGAATGCCTCAGTGCCTTAAAATACGAACTATCGATCCTCGTCAAAAACCAGCTAGTCCAGTCAATCTAGACTTCGGTGTCCACAAAAAATCGGATGTAACTACAGTGGGAAAACTCCAAACCCTCCAAATTATCACTTTTTGCTTATAACTCGTTAAGAAAGCCTCCCACGGTTGCGGCAAAAATTAACATTTTTCAACGTTGTTTAAAAATTTCAAACATTTTTTTTAAATAGCAGTAGTAGGTATTTTAGTATAATTCTCAAATGTAGATAAATGTTTAATTAGTTATGAACATGTAAATGATGTAAACATGTATCATTATACTTAAATTTAGTTTAAACACAAACTAAAACATAGCCGTTTTTTAACTAGGGATTGCTACCTACTAGACGGCAGAACCGATTTTGATGTTCCAATAGTTCCTCCTACGCTGAATTTAATGCACTTTAATTTAGGAAGGAGTAATCTTTTCTGTGGGAGGCTCCCTTAACAAGTTATAAGCGAAAAACTGAAAATAGTCCGAAAATTTCGCGGTTTTTAGGCCCCCAAAAGTTCTCCCGGTACAAATTTTGTTGGATTCGCTTACACCACTCCAATTAGATAGAAACACAACATCCGATTTTTTGTGGGCAAACACCCCTTTTAATATCTGAATTTACTGGACTAAACAGTCAATCTCCTGTGATAATTCAATTTGTACTCTTGTAAAGTAAGTACTTGAAGCTTCTCTATTTCGAATAAGTTAATAAACACTTTGTAATATTCTTCTATGAATATATTCTACAGTAGACTGCATTGAACTGAGATCTTAATTAATTATCCTCTGTGTTGCATCATATGGCCGTTATTCAAAACAACAAGTAAATTGTGATTTCGTATTCAAATCTCCTTTTAGCGAATTTTTGATGAAAATGAAGCTATTGTCCTCGGTCCAAACTTGTTAAAACTCGTATTTACGAATTCGTATTTTGTATAAGTACCGAAATTCGTCTTGGCAATGGAAAGGCTGATGACACCCATAAATTCCCAAAATGAAACATTCTGACAAGTGACACCTCATTTCAAAGGTATTTTCATGCTGAACGCGATGGGGAAATCAGAATTGCGATATCCTATTCCGTTCTCAAACTGGAGGACTTTGAATATGAAGAAACGTGGTTGATAACTGAGATGTTCATCATGTTTAGAGTGCTCTAATCTGATAACGCAATGAGAAATCAAAATGAGAATCTTGAGAGGTTCTTCATGGACATCAAGTCCTTCAATAGAGACATTTTACATAAAACCAATTATTTCTTCAAACATTCGCTCTTATAGCCTGTGGATTTTTCCGCATAATCTTCGTGTTAGTTGAATTTCCAAAGGGAATCAAAAAGAGTTGACAAAACGAGAAGATAATTCACCAACTTTATTTGTCTAAGAAAATCACAAATCTCTGAAGGTGTTTTCGAACAATCAATTTCAGATCCTGTCTTTCTGTTAACCGTCGCAAAGAAACATGACGAGTGACGTAGAAAATTGATGAAGTACAAAAATGTGGTAGAGAAGGTACAACTTTTCTTTGTGTTGCCAATTGAAATGGTTGGTCGTTGATATCTTACATAGGCTACTTTCAAATGTCCTTTTACGGGTCTATTTTCTTAGAGTTAAATTGTGGAAACACTCAGATGACAAACAGAATGATGGTTTTTTTTCAATAAATGACGGAAACAATACAAATTGTTCAAAGGAAATCAATTCATAAAATTCAGTTAACTCAATAAGCTGCCTATAAGATCACATTAAATTTATGTTCACAACTACTTATCTCGGTTGATTCGTTCTTTATTCCAGAAACATACACGTGAGAAGGAGCCCTTCTTTTGGATGGGAACATGTTGAAATTCTATACACATATCTACTGCTAATGAAACGAAAAAATGATTCGAATCGCCGACAATTTTTTCGTAAAACAAAAGACGAAAGGGCTAAAGGGTCAATTATAATAATTATTACTGGGCAGGAACGTGTTTGAATACACATAGTCGTAGGTAGCTAACGAACCGTATGTACATCATGGAACCGAAACATTTATTTACAAAGCTTTTTTCATTCAACAGAATAACAGCTATAAGTAAAGAAGGGGAATTTCACCATTGAAACGACATGGAACGATTTCACTTTGGCCGAACATATTATTCCCAAATCATCTAGAAACACTGTGATCTTCGGATTTCGAGTACGCTGCAAATGGTTTGCTGAGTTGTCTCGTTCTCGTGGAGGTTAGGCATTACACCCACCCAGAGGAATGTCCGGAATCAAAAATTCGGGAAACAAGGAAACTCAGCAAACCATTACAAGTATCACAAAGTATACAAAGTGCAGTATCTGTAAACCCTTTCACAGCTGTTCCAAATTCGCGTTCAGATTCTAACAGTGATTTAAATGGAGAAATTCCTTTATTTAAACACGAGTAGCTCATTATGAATCGAGTAAAACCAGGTAACAAAATTTAACACATACATTTTAGGTACGAAGTCTTAGTTATTGCTGAGAAAACCGTTCAACATTAAAATAAAATTTGTCAATAACTTTAATTATTGAAAAACAGTAACAATTTTTTTTTACACAACCACTTGAAACGCCTAGCTAGTAATTTTTTAAATTTTAAAATATTTTTTTTTTCAACATCGTATTAAAACAATATATTACATGATAATTTCTGGGGTTATTTACATGGGAGTTTTTTTATGACAAAACATATAAATGGTTGCTATTTACACTATGAACATCATACAAAATATTGATTTCCTAAGTACATATCTAAACAAAGCATACGGAGTTATGCTGAAAGAATAAATTACACGTTTATTAATGATGACCTTTATTAATAAAAATGTAATTATTTGCTATTTTTTTTTGTTTTTTTCTTTTAAAAAGTATCTATCACATTTTAAAACATTCAGAGTACCTCACTAGAAATAAACCTAAATAAGGGTTACACGTAGATTTTGGAGCCCATCGGGGGTTTTTGGGGTTAAGTCTCCTTAAAGATTTATTTTACCACTTCCGGCAAGTAATTTCACATTCACTTTGATTGCATTCACAACACCACTAATACACTATTGTTGAAAAAATTTCCTCGCAGGATATTTTTTCAACAAAAACGTTTTGGTAACTTTAAAACGACCTTATGTTTAAATTTATCGACATTGAGCTCTTGGAATTTTTTTTTGTTTTTGTTTTTTTTTTTAATTTTATTTTTGTTTCGTGAGAACTGCTCATAAAATTGATTCGTTCTTCGAGTTCTAACATACTGTTTACAAGTAAATTTTGACTGACCACACTGTCTCGATCTCTGGCAATTTCTGTATCTTATAAGTTCTTCGTTGATCGCCGAACGAAGGGCCTTTGAAAATAAGTTGACCTATGAAATTAAAGTAAAGCCACCGTATTGTGAAGAAGAGCGAACACCAAAATTTGGGTGAGTTAAGATAAATTTGAAAAATTGGGTCAAATGTAGACGAATTGAAGTTAGGTGGAGATACCTTACATGTTTCTAGTGTTCAATGAACATGTACGAGTAGATTGATATGTTTGTGTGATTCAGAGGATCTGAATTATTCAATTTATAGAATTGATAAAAACTCACTCTTGCAATTTTGTTGAATTAAATACATTGTTTATTGATTTAAACCATGTTTAGAGTTATAACAGTGACTGTTCCAATTAGTCTATTACAGGGGAATGGCGGGGAGAAATGGCAGAGTATTTGTAAAACCTTATGTTAAAACTGAGTGTGGCGAATTAGGCTGATTTATCCAGTTGATAAAATCGTGTCACGAGGGCCACCGTAGGCTCTGAGATATGACGAAGAGGCCCTTAGGCCAACCTCTTACGTCCTGAAATGATCTCGTCGCCATATTCCCATGTTGATGTTCCTGGTAAGGGGTTTCACCTAATTTTGGAAAACATGGGTACTTTTGATCATTAGGCCTGTCAAATCTCTTAGCGATCTGACAGCACCAAGTAATACAAATTAGGTTAGTGTATTTTTTCGTCGCCATTTATCGCCGTTAGGGGGTGTTTAGATGTAACAAAAAAGTGAAAGCAGTTTTGGATACTATTTCGCAAACACTGTTCAACTCGTGTTATATCTCAGGAACTATAATATATTATAACCTAAAATGGGGTAAACATTTCCAGTGTATTAAGCCAATCATAGTATAGTTGGAGGGCATGTGGATCCAGGGAGAGGCTGCACATTCGGTATTTAGCCTACTTGAATTATTACGATTTTATACTCATAAAAAAAAAAAAAAAATCTTCAAGAAATAGGTTTAAATGAACAGCCAGTTTTGTTAGCAATTTCCAATACCTTCATGACTTTTGTTTTGTGGAAAGCTACTCACTGTCACATACTTCAGATCTTGTTATACACTGTTTCAAACTACTTTAGTATCGTGGGGCGCTGGCCCTTTGGTACTGGAGAAGGGGCTTGGCTGTTTACCGCTGTGCACAGTGGGTCAAGTGCGGTAAAAATTCGATTTTTCGAAATTTTTGATTTTGATCATCTGGCTCGTGTTTCTGTTGTTCATTAGCCACTGCATCTAGATAAAGCACACATTTCATCCGGACTAATGTTTAGCCCCATTTATTGAGGCTTAAAGTCAAGATGGTGGAAGTTTTGGTTAAATTACACCTAACTTTCAGAGTTTGGTATATAACTGGGAACGAATAGTGAAATAATTCTAATGTTTAAATATGCCACACGTAAGACGAATTGGTCAACAAAATATTTTTCATCACGTAACTAGACCAAACAAAGTTACGAAGTACCATAAAAATAGTGCTACAAAAATAGCTCCAGTTTTCTCCGTGATGGGGAAGGTATTTTCTCAAAAGAGACGTGTTATAAAGTAAAGACTAGAACAAAAATCATCGTAAAACAGGAAAGGATTAGAGTACGCCTTTGTTTGTTGCACTATTTGGTTTACCCAATTGGCTCAGATAATACATGTCCCCACGTCAAAACACTTTTAATTCGAGTTCAGTCTAGTTGCTAACGTTCTCTAGTCATAAGCTCTATAAAAATTAAATACAGAGCTTTGTGTGAGTGCTTGTGGGGTGGTACAAACGTCGGCGTATTTTCTTGAAGTCTTTTAAGGTTTTTTGAATTTTCAATTGTGAGCATTATTTAATTTACTCAAAATACTTGTTGTGACTGATCGGCGTAGGGTAAAAAAATAAAATTTAAAAAAAACTTGTTTTGATAAATTTCCGGAATTTGTATCTTGCCAACAGGCTTTCATTTTCTCATTAGTTATTTAATTTTCCTCAACATTTCAATAAGAACCCTTGAACTTGATGTATTTTTTTTATTTTGAGTCGAATGAGACCAGTTCCAGGTTTCTATGTTAATCCGTTTTCGAGATGATGCATTTTTTCCGCTTTTTGGCCATTCGGCCCCCACTGTGCAGCGTTGCCACATCTCGGGAAAGTGACAAGGTCTCATGTGTCTCTTGATCAACCTCGCAACGGTGGCAACAGTGTATGCGCTACAACCCCTACCGCCCGCTCGCCCCAATACTAAAGCAGTTTGAAATGAACTATATAACTTACTATACCTACACAAATTATTGCGGCGTTTCCGAAATTTTTGATTTTGGATCAAATTACCGTATAAAAAGTTTCAAATTAGGCCAGTTCGTATAAGAAACTCAATAACGTGAGCGCTAATAATACAATTGATTCGCGAGACATTGAATTATAATTATTGGGAGCATTATGAGGCAGTGGGCACAAATAGAAGACGAACACAAATAGTTTCTTGTACACGATTGAGGCCTAAGTAATAATAACGTGTTGTCTACTTTGCAAGTACTTCCCTTTCCCCCCCTGATTTTCCTCTGAATAGAAACTGTCACCTACTGAAAATCAAGATTTGAACAACACAAACAAAATGACGCGCTGACAAATTTAAGAGCAACCTTTAAGGGTAATTGTAACTTGAGTAGTAAATCAGAAAATAAAACACAGGAATAAATCAAATACTTGAGATTATAATTGATACTAGTGTGAATGTTTCTAACCGCCATGGCCGTTCAGGTCAGTTCTAAAAATATATACCTATTCATATAAAATTCAAAGGACGAAAATCCAATCACCCACAAAAAACGTACTTTCGATGGCCAAACACACTTCTTTCACATTTATTTAGAACATTTTAACGGAGTAACTCATAACATTATTCTGTTCGTCGAAGAGGTGATTTGTCTTAAAAATCCCACAGATCACCCTCTTTATCATCGTATTCTGCTCAAACTCGTTGTTCGAAAAAGTTGTGCTTCAACTTTTTTTTTTCTTCTTCACAGAACAGGGAACGAAACCTTTGATTTCGGTTTGTAATAATTGACACTTTGAGCAAATTATATTAGGCTACTTATGTTCTCATATATTAACGTTCCAAGTCGTATCGTTCAAGCGGGAAGTAACTGGGATCCTTTGACAAATTTACCAAAATCACAATGTGTAGGTCCTGTGGCCAACTGTTATGATTCAGTGGGGACGTTATGATACAGTTGAATGATTCAGTGGGAACCCTCTTTGTATACAATAACACACGATTGAGTATCGTTCTTGAGCAAGCTCATTGCAGCAGTGCAAATGCCCATTTTCCTTGTAGTTCTTCACACACAAGGCCAGTTTGCATTTTCCTCTCCTCGTATTTTGTTTCCTAGTACCCAAAGAACATAAGAACTCTCAAATAAAAACATAAAAACATTCAAATATCACGAATAGAGACTGCAAAAATTGAAATAAATAGGTTTATAACTAGTAATCTCTGCAGTATCGCCTGACAGCTCGCTCCCTCTATACAGTGTGATCCACTCGTAGTTGCAGAACATTGTTTGCGTAAAATTACTTCAAAACTGGAGTAAAATACCGCCAACCGCATGTTTTTATCTCAATCGGTTCTCAAATTATGATTTTTAAAGGTTATTTCAGAAAAACCATGTTTTTTCTCTTTTAAACTCCAATTTCTCCACTTTACTGCAAGCAATTTTAATTTAAGAACACATTTTCGGAATTAGCGTTAGATTTGCTATAAGATTACTGTACTTTGGTTCTTCTGAGTATCTAGTACCTAGTGACTAGTATCAGTCAACTGTAAGCTCTGCAGTATCGCCTGACAGCTCGTCCCCTCTGTACAGGGGTGATCCAATTTTTTTGCGTAAAATTACTTCAAAAATGGAGTAAAATACCGCCAACCGCATGTTTATATCTCAATCCGTTCTCAAATTATGATTTTCGAAAGGATTTTTTTTTTCAGAATAACCATGTTTTGTCTCTTTCAAACTCCAATTTCTCCACTTTACTGCAAGCAATTCTAATTTTTGACCACATTTTCGGAATTAGCGTTAAATTTGCTATAAGGTTACAGTACTTCGATTCTTCAGAAGTACCATCTTATGACTATAACAGCAGTTCAAACATTGACGAATTTGAAAAAATAAAAATTCTGAGTTAATACTCTTCCAAAACTAGTCCTGGAAACTGGCAAATCTCATGAAAACTTCTTCATTCAGTAACCTTTTCAGTGGTATCGTCAACATTGAAATTATCTTGTTCCTTCGATCAAAAATTCAAATATAAATGAAAAAAGTTAGGCACTTTAAAAAGGGTAGTTTGATCAGAGCGTAGAAAAAATTTAAAAAAATGGTTTTAATGCTAAAAGCAACGTTGTTGTTTGAACAGGTGGATACACGAATTTGTAATGCGCTAATTATTCCGCTGAATAGACTTATTTACTGTTCAGGGTCACTACTCTCCCTCTGACGACAAAACAACTTTGAATCGCCTAGGTAACTTCTTTCGCCTTTAAAACTTAAATTTTTGATTGAAGGAACAAGATGATCTCAAAGTTGACCATACCGTTGAAAAGCTCCTTGACTGAAGTTCTCGTGAGATTTGCCAGTTTCTAGGATTTTTCAACTTTGAGATCATCTTGTTTCTTCGATCAAAAATTCAAGTTTAAATGCGAAAAAAGTCCGAGAACGGATTGAGATAAAAATCTACGAGCGGATCACCCTGTAAAATGAACTATGATTTGTGGTGATTTTAAAATAATTATTGACGTATTATTAAGTAATAACGTACGTAGTATAACCCGTAGTTACAGTGTACTTTTACTTCCTACTTACCACCCGCTTGAACCAAACGAACCTTATCCCCCTTGAACTTTCATACTCCTAAGGTTTTTCAAAAGATCTAATATTTACAAAACGCTACTTCAGTCCCTAAAATTCGCCTCCTACGGTCTGTAGGTACAATAATACTGGCTACTAATTAAAATGTTTACCTACTAGGTTCTTATTAGTGAAACGGGTGAATGATTAACATCAGGGGCGCGAGCGGAGCCGCAAAAAATAGAAATTAATGATTGTCTCTATTCCCTTATTTAAAGTAATAAATTACCAATTGATTACCCTACAACTCTGCGTTCGAATGAATTTGCGTCTAATCGTTTCGAATTTTGCCTCGTGTTTGGCTCGTGGTGTTGAAATTTACGTGTGATTTTTTTTCCGATTTCTAAAAATTCTTGTGGTAGGTACTTACTTGTTTACCCTGAAATAGTAGGTATTTGAACTTTTTATTGTAAATAGGTACAGCCAGCAAATTTCGGACTTGGCTGTGCCCCTGACGCCAATACGGTATGAGTACTATGTATGTCGTTTGTTGATTAATCGTCATAGTACTTCGTGAATATAAAATTAATTTGTTTCAAATTGGTATTTGAAATGATTAAATAGTTCTGAGTAGATACACTTTTTCCCTCGTTGAGAGGAACGAACTTATCATAACAGGAAGGTGTGCCGTTGTTTTTTAGATGTGATTTGGGTTGATCAGGTGTCTTATCGTCTTATCTACTGGCAGGGAACATGATGGAAGAATCACGATCGAACTGAGTCAAGGGAGTCCGTGTTATTCCAAGATTGTGCGGCAGTACGTCCATAACTGGAGGACAACCAACTCGCTGCTACCATTTTACTAGGACGTGTTGTTTAAAGGGCATTGCAATAGATTTTATTTATTACGGGTTAAGGTTGTTGAGTGTTTGTTGAGTCAAAGTTTGTCTTGCTACTGCGCAATTCTAATAATTATAATCAGCCGTTTGAAGAAAAAACGCCGTATCTCTGTAAACCACGTATTTCAGAAATCGCTTTTAGCGAATTTTCGAGGGAAATGTAGCTATTTTCCTCGGTCCAAAATTGTTAAAACTCGAATTTTCGAAACATTTTCATACCAAAATCCGTTTCAGACCATCCTGAATCCACTGCCAAAAGACACCAAAAATAAAATGTATGTGTCATTCCAGACGATAACTCTCGATAGAAAGTTCAAATTTGCCCAAACAATCTGTCTTGGCAATGGAAAGGCTAAGTTCGTAGATGGGCCGAATCGGGCCACTCTAAGGGGGGGTTTTGGGGAGTTTTAGGGGGGGGGGGGAATTCCTCATAAATTCCAAAAATGAAACGGTCTGTCAAGTGAAACCTCATTTTAAAGGTTTTTACACGCTGAAGAAGATGGTGAAGTCGCTATATCTTATTCTGCTCTCAAATTGGAGCATTTTGAAGATTAAGAAACGTGGTTGATAGTTGAGATGTTCTTCATGGACATCATGTTCTTTAATGGAGACATTTTATATAAAACCAATAATAATAATTATTATTTCTTCGAAAATTCGCTCTTATAGCCATGCTGTATGACTGTGGATTTTTCTAAGTTTTCTATAGAAATCTGGCTGTAATTCCCCTCCAGTTACATCTATTGAACCCATTTTTTAGAGACACATCGATAATGCTTGAATTGAAAACATTATCGAAAGAAATCGAAAAAAAAATCGATTTTGAAACCAGAACCTCTCTAAGGCGGGGAATTCAAATCGAATTGATTTTTTATCTTCATGTTTTTGAAGGTCAACCGCCTCAACTTGAATGTAAGGCGATTCACCTTCGAAAACGAAGGTTTTGAAGAAGGTAAAACACCTCAACTCTACAAGTCAGGATAACCTAATCATATTTTGTGGAAAAATACCTCATCGCTAAACCAGCTGAGTAAACATTAAGTTTACTTTTTTTTCGCTTCAAATTTAGGATCAGACGAATCTTCGAAAATTGCAAAATTCGTCTGATCCTAAATTTGAAGCGAAAAAAAAGTAAACTTTTGAAGGTAAAACGCCTTATACCGATTTTCGCTGAGTTGAGGCGTTTCACCATCAAAAATATTCACGAATCAACATTAGTTTGAGGCGTTTTTGAACAGAGTTAAGGCGTTTCACCTTGAAAAAAAAAAAAGAAGAAGTTAAATAAGGCGTTTTACCTTCAAATTCAACGATTTTTTGATTTCGAGGGTTGGAATTACCCTCCTTTTTAAATGAATGTTTAAAATTTGGACTTCACTATCGAAAAGAGCACATCAAAAATAGGGGGGGTACGTAAAAATCTCATTTTTGTCAACATTGGAGATAAGGCGTGTTTGTTTCAAACGGCAGAATTCCCCTTACGCCCATAAGCGCTATGTATTATGTATACGGGTATACCGTATACGGGTACAGATGAATGTCAGGACGAGTTGGATGTACCTCCTTGGAAGCGAATTTCATTGGCTAGTTTGTTAGGTGCTACCTTTTGATCCACTGGAATCTTACAGACACTCAACCACATTTAAAAACAAACAACGATCGAACGCCTGACGACAAGTGGTGAACTTTAGTCCAACACTCGGAAAATCGGCAGGAAATAAATTAAAAACCACTTATCACGAAAACAGTCATGGACAGCGGCAGTCGTTGGCGGGGAAACGTCTTTCGCGCGGTGGAAGATTGAGAAGTGTTAGAGGTACTCGACGATGTCGCATTTGATGGCGATGTTGGGACACGAAGCGATGGCTGCTCCTTTTCGCTCGGTGAGCAGTTTTTGGAATATTGGAAGGATGGACAGGTCAAGGAGCTCCCCTTCCGAGAGGGCGGTGCCCAGGACGTTGGGCGTGCTTTGGAATTGGGCAGGCGTGGGTTTCTTGAGCGAAGACGTGCCTGTGTTATTTCAAAAAACAAAAAAAATATCAGACATCGTTATATAATGCAAATATTACAACTTATAATAAGTTACATACAAATTACAGAGGAAGGTGCCTCCTATTTCGAGGTCATGAAAAGTATCTGTGCTAACCTCTGGCAGCTACTGGGAGGTAGACAGGGATACGAGGATCGGGTTTTTCTATATGCACACGCGGCTGGCGAGCAAAATGGATATCAGTCCTTTTTGCGGCTAAGGAGGTTTTTTGGCGGACCAGTTTTTAATACAGAGTTGTTTTTCGGAGCATATCACATCTTTTTGCATTGGTACAGTGATACTTTCTTGAAATGATGATGGTTTAATATGATGATGGCAGCTTTTTGCAAGGCTTCTGAGAATTAGATGATACAGGTAGTAGTGGTGGTGATGAGTACTTAGGGGTGGTACAACAGTAAAGTAATGAGCCTTTTCAGGCTGGCTGACATCGCAAAAGCAAGGCGTCTATGAATTATAAAAGTACTATTGGTGGTCACGAGTAATCAGTGGTGGTACAACTACAGTGAAGCAATGCTTCAGTTCAGGCGTGTTCACCTGGCAAAAAACTCCAGCCAACAGAATTGAAAGAAGCAAAAAGCTCCCTGCAGGTGCAACAGAGGAAACATGTTAGGTAAAACCAATGGGGACTGAGGGGTTGTGGGAAGAAGACAGGGAACAAGAAAACATTGGTGGTGGAGGTTATGGGTAGGAGGATCAGATTTCTACATGCACACTTAACAACGAGGTGCGAACCACCGAGCATCCTATATACGTGGCTGGCGGGCAAAATAGATATCAATATTTTTTTTGGCTGAGGAGGTTTTTTTTTTGGCGGTTTTGGGGTGTAAGTTACATACAAATTATTTTTCCTCCGATTTCGAGGTCATGAACAGTATCTGTGCTCACCTCTGGCAGCTGCTGCCGCAGTTGAGGGTAACGTGCTCGAGCCCCCGTGACAACACTTTTCTCTTCGCTCCGAAACTGACCTCTGTATCACTGACACGTCGTCGTCAGGAACTGTAAAACAAATTCTTTATTCATTACCGGAATCGTACACTTGGAAAACACACCATATTTACTAGGATAGAGGAGAACCATTGGTTCGTTTGGTTCATGTCAACAGGCTATAGACAAGTTTCCCCACAGATAACAACGCCATCTAGCGTGGACACCAGTGACGGTTACATATTGTCAGTTATTCTCTAAACGCTCTATATGAAATAGAAAGAATCAACTTTGTCTGTGAAATGTAATCCATATGTCCCCATAAGTTAAGTTAGGTTATGAATGTCATGACCCCCCAGCACCACAGTGCAAAGTCCACGTTTTCAGCGCCCCTGGTGGACGAACGGTTCACATACATAGTGCTAAAACGTCCAATCAATTAAAGGGTCCTCAACGATTTGGTTTACAAGGCCCAAATAGGGAAGAATTTTAGGGAAACAAATAAGGCAGAAGGGGCTCCGGGGGTTATTTGAGAGTAGCTGGGCGATGTTTGAAGTTGATCGAGAAACTAGGTCCGAAAATCCGATAAAATATAATAACGAGGTAAAACATAACTGGTTTTCATAATATATGACACTGGTACCAGTGTCGTGAAACATGAAAATTAAGGTTTCTCAAAAAACTTAGATAAGATACAACCTAATGAAACAAACCAAACTTGGAAATAAAATATTTGTTACATACGAGCAGTGAAATTTACTTCTACAGAACGCAGGTACCTTGTATATTTAATATACAAGGTACCTGCGTTCTGTAAGAGGCTGTCAGTAGCATCAACAATGACATGCATGTCATTATGACAAACTAATTGACTAAACAGACTAGACAGAGCTGTATTTGCTCGAAGCCACTAGAACATGAGATTGATTTTGGTAATTAAAAATGAATTTCACCTCTGGGTGCTTTTTGAAAGGGGAAGGCCAATTTACAAGCGGTAGTAGGTAGGTACTAGGGACGGGCAATTGGTAAAACAGTATGGATTCGTTAAATCGATTCAAAATCTTAACTTAATTCAATTTTTGAAAGAAAAAAAAAATCGTTGGCGAAAATCGATTTAGCAAAAAATCTGAAGTGAAAATAGTTGTTGAATTCCTGGAACAATAAACAAAACTTTTTCTTTACATATTATTATTTAAAACTTTTAAATACAAGTTACCAACAATTTGAACTGATTAAACTTTAGCTTTTACTAGCAAATAGGTAGAAAAATACTTTCAGAAGTTTCTTATTTTAATTTATTTCCGACATTTTTTGCCTGATACTGCTAGGCCTCATCAGGACAGCAAGATGCTTCAATTATAAATATCTGACATTTAAAAATACAATAATACATTTTTTGTAGATTAAATCAAAACAAACTAGGCAACATAATGAATTGAACAATTTTTTAAACCATAAATTTGACATTCAATAATAAAACTCTCAATATGAAAAGAAGAAAAGTAAACTTCTGAAGTATTTTTTACCTATTTGCTAGTAACATCCAAAGTTTAATCAGTTCAAATTTTCCTTTGAGTTAAAAAAATATTTAAATAATAACTCAAGTATAGTTGCTTTGAAATTATTGGATTCTGAGTCACATTAGGATGCGTTCTCCTCAAATGAGCATTCAAGTTTATGGTGTTTGTTTCGATTTGTGGGTGTTTATTTGGAATTGTGGGAAACTCCCCCACAATATAACAACACGTTACCGGGGGGGGGGGGGGGGGGGGTTGACATTACTTGAGTAAGAAGATCTTATTAAGGTTATTTCACTACAAGATTCCTTTTATTACTAAATACCAGTTCCTTTGCATTGCCAATCATGTTCAGCAGATGTTAACAAAAATGTCACTTTCAGGTTGGGCATATGGGCTGGTTGCACAAAAATATGATGGACGGATATAATTAGTATCACAATACTACGTTATATAGAATGTAGGTACATCGTATCCTACCTAGTCGATCATGATGAGGTAGGAATTTTGTTATAAATAGGGGTCCGCCCTGTCTATCGTCACTGTCATTATACAGGACTGCCTGCACTCTACTTGTGAATAGAGGGTATGCTCTGTTCAGTGTCACACCAAAATAAATAAATAGTTTCAGCTGCATTTACCCTTCTCTTCAGCTTGTAATTTATACAAACCCAACAAAATTTCGTCCTTTGGGCCCGTGAACACACTGAGGCTGACGTCACGGGAATGAAAACAGGTTTTACCAGTAAAACAAGTGGAATAGCCACACGTGCTGCATGGACGTAAGGCCCTGCCTGAAATATATTTGGAAACCAAACATTGTAGAAAATAGAAGGTAGGCCCTACCTAGTGATATTAATTCAACATGAAATCAAGTGCTTGAACTTTTTCGAGTTGTTGGGTTGGTGGACGTCAAATTAAATCTCTATTTTGATTGACCATCACCCTCAAATCGAAGTCATCCATCCTGGTGAGTGCTGCAGATTTCATTGACAATTTACATTCTGCCTTAATTCCAATGCAGCAAATTCATAAAATGTCTATCGATACAACGAGTGGATTAGCAGTTTTGGTTTCTCAAATTTCAAGGGTTCACTAGTTCCATATCCACAATCAGGAGCTCGTTTGTACCAATGGTTGGCAACTTAATCATTATTGGGTGGCCGAAGTTGAAGGGTCACCCCACCACCTGGGCCTATCGTATGACTAGAGTATGCAATGAATGGCTGCTGTGTTAGGCAACATGCCCACCCAGAGGGATATTCGGTCTGCTTCCACAGAACCGTCTATCCCCAGAGGGGTCGAACAAAAAGATCGAGAACAGGGGAACAGCAAACAGGGGAACAGCACCCACCTTCAAACAACACCTGTTATGCCAGGCTGTTGTTGATAGAAAAAAAGGGGACTGAAAGTAGTATGGAGTTCCAATCCAGGAAGAACAACTGGAAAACTCCAAGGTATGGTTCTACTGCGAATTACTACTTGTGGCGAACTATGCTCCTACAAGCATGGATGTTATAGAAATTTTAATACAGAGGTTTACCCACAAAATGTAGAAACATAGAAAATAGCAGATTGGAGGAGTGAAAGAAATTGAACAATGTCAAGAATTTGAATTGCCAATATAAATGCTTATATGCCAAATGGGTTTGATCCCTACTGTAGGAGTCCCTTCTGGGAAATCTCCTCAAAATTCAAAAAATAGTGGAGGAGATACCGAGGCAAAGCCAGCACGTACCCACCAACCACGCTCTGCTACCATGTAATGTATGGCTGCTGAGTGTCCCCTATTCAAGGGGGTTAGGCAATATGCCCATCCAGAGGGATATTCGGTCTGCTTCCACAGAACCGTCTATCCCCAGAGTGGTCGAACAAAAAGATCGAGAACAGGGGGTCAGCAAACAGTATGATAAGAGCCGTGCATTACGTATTCACCTTCATTCGTTGCTGGGTTGCTACATCTCGTACGGCAGTGGCGAGTTTGGGTGAGCCAGAGCTCATCCTGATGTACGAACGTCGGTGTCCTTCGTCCAGGCATCGACGTCCTGCGTTGTGGCGGTGGCGTGTGAGACGTTCGCACTCCGCTCGATCGCCGACGCAACGAGTTGCTGCTCCCTCGTGGACACTCCTCCCACGACACAGCCTGTAAAGGCCAATTGATACAGAATTATTTATGAAATTGTGAGCACATCCAAAATCCAACCTCTCAGCGAATTTTCAAGCCACAAGCTGTAACCTGAAGCTGATAAAGCTCCGGGAGCAGATGGATTGCCTGCTGAGATTTTCAAGTACTTTTGGAGCATTTTTATTTTTTTCAACTAACCGTGTTGACGCCCTATCTTGAGTCAATACCGTGGCAGTTCTATGGATAATTATCATTGAATCCACGATGACGTCATTACTTTACCAATTAACACCGTACCTACCTGGTAATTCAGTGAGAATATTAGGTATTCGCTCGTACCTTACTCGATGAGTGGGAGGATGGGGAATGTTGCGAAGTTTTGATTGCCTGCCGCGATTCACTAATGACGGAGAGACCGCAATCATGTCCGACTGTCATCTCCTCGAGGGCTGCCACCGGTACATTCGACGCAGGCGCCGTACTGTTCGACGTCAGTTTCGCTGGAGCCGGCGAAGGAGCGGTGTTGAACGTCGTTTTTTTCCTGAAATGTCGAATATCGGAGGTATTAATGACTGGTAGGGGTGGGATATCGATAATATCGAATATCGATTTTTGGGCCCAATATTCGGTATTTTAAAGTCGACATTCAAATTTCGATATTATTGAGATATCGATCATTTGTTCCGATAATATCGATTCAACAAAAACAAGATTTTCTAATCAGAGTAAAATTCGATTGTTGAAAAAACTTGGGTGCAAACAGAACAAACTAAATAAGAATTGCGAGAACCAAAACTAGATCAAAGGGTTTAAGACAAATACTCCCAAGATACACATGATCATGAGATTATTAATTTTACTTCCGAACACATCCCCTTCAAAGCTTCAAATTAGCAAGAAACGCAAGGAAAAAAATTTAGTTTCATTTTTAGTTCCAAAACGACGAATAAAAGATGAAACTACTTTAGTTTTTATTCGCAACTTCGAAACTAACTTTTGGAACTAAATTAGTTTAGTTTCAACAGTTTTCCAGCTCGGAACTAATTTAGTTTTAGTTTCAGAACTAATTTTTGCCCAACTCTGGTCGAAACATTAGCTAGTAGCTAATGCCCAACTCTGCTGTCACTTCAGTTTGTAAGGAAAACAACTGGTTACTCGACGAATTCAAACGGGTTTGACATCGTCAATAAATTGATGTCGAACATCGGAAATGAATGTCACTTACTTCTGCTGAGCGGGCGTTTCCACTAAACTGGCGTATTCGGGGGCAGGCAGAGCAGGAAGCGAGGCACCAGGAACGCGGTCCTCGTGGGACGACGTGTTGGAACAAACGGAACTGATCTCCGTCGTTTCCGTTCCCGACGGAGCTGTAACGCAAAATCCGTTCAAAAACTCTTGCTTCCAACGAGATCGAATCTCCGGACGTACGACAAGGCAAAAAAACCCGAGTGAATAACGGATAGAACTATGACTACACACAACAAAATAACAGGGTCAAACGTCAATGCGTTATCAAATATACCATGCTTTAGAAATACGACAGTAGGTATATAAAATACTACGTCGACCCTAGTCGTAGGATATCCGTATGTTGTCGGTAATGCTTGATGGTGCCGAATTAGAGGGAAATTACCAAAGTGCAAAGTGTTGAAATGGCATTAGCACAAAGGGAAAACCGAGAGTGGTTGCAAATAAGGGTAAATATTCAAGTACATTCAGACATGATACTGTTTAGAAACCTCATTATCCACAGATGGAATAAGCGACAACACAATAAAAAATCCATGGAATCCTCATAAGTGAGTTTGGGTTCAAATGGAAGTTTGAGTAGTAGAAAGTGTGGCGATGTTGTAAACGTAAACAATATCGCGATATCGTGTATTAAATCAAAAAATTACTTACCACCACACTGACGCTTACTTACCATTTTGAATGATTATTCATTTCAAAATCCCAGTATTCAAAGGGAAACAAGAGTATTTGAAAAAACCGTCTATTTCCACTGAAATATTCTTTTTTTGACCGGTTTCGGTGAATAAACCATCGTCAGTAACAAAACAATACTGAAGGTGCATTACAGAGAGATGAACTTATGTAGGGACCCCAAAAGTGAAAGATCGAATAGGATTGGTTGGTCAAAGTGAAAGGAGAAACATATTGCTATTGGCTCCTGAGGGCTACAAAGTGAAAAGGACTATTGGGGTTGGTTGCCACCAAGTGAAAGGAAAAAGGTTCTGATTGGCTGTAAGAAGTGAAGGGATGTGTGTGTAAGGGGGGGGGGGGGAGGAGTCAAGCTATTGTAGAAAATGATATACTTCCTACAAGTTTGCCCACAGTATTCGAGCCCACACGAATATTCCATCTTGCATATTAATCGTATCCTTAACTGAACCTGGTAAAGATTGGAGGATTTTTAGTTTTATACCCTACTCTAACCCCTTTAGAAGTTAATATTTTACCAATTCTATCTGATTCTATTCTTTTACCACTTCTATATTTCAGTGGAAATAGACGATTTTTTCAAAGACTCTTGTTTTCCTTAACGTGGGTTTCCACGATTTCGTCGCCAGTGAGTTAGTTCGTCCCAGTACTCAACCTCTTCTTCTTGTTAAAATATACTTGAGGTTTCACAATCACCTTCAACCCTTTCAATTTGGCGAAAAAAATCAGTTTGAGTGCACACCATTAGGTTCCTACCAGGAACAGTTATTTCTCGTCCAAGTGATTATTGCGATAAAATAACTTTTCTGTCTGACTCCCTTCGGGACACTGTGGCAGACTTAAGTCGTCTGGCCTGGAGGGGGGGTTGTGGTCGAGCCAGTGATGCAGGAGGCGGATGCAGGACTGCCCAGGCTGGTTGGCGGTGTCAAAGTTGACGGGGTCTGGGACAGGGAGAGAGTGGCGTTTTTTGATACTCGCATCGTTAACGCCGACGCCTCTTCATACCTGTCTCAGGCCACCGAGGAAACTCTCCAGCAGGCAGCATCCGAGAAGCACCGAAAGTACACCCCCCTAATAGTAACCAGCGACCGAGTCCTCCATAAAGAATTTCGGGCCTCCACCAAGCAGCTTGGTAGGACTTTGGCCGAGAAGTGGCGAAGACCGGAAGGGCACGTCATGGGATGGATCTGAGTTAAACTGGAATTCGCCGTGATAAGGGCCATTTCGATGGGCATCAGAGGGCTTCGTAGACGGATCCGCGGGTTTGGGGATGCAGATGGGCTGGGGATGGAAGATGGGGCCCCACTACCAATCGTCGAGAATCACTGTCTGAAAGGCTGAAGGTCTAAAACGACCTCATAACGGCGCATCAATAAAAAACGATGATTTAGGGTATGTCCTAGCCGTATCGAAGAGTCAATATTGCTGGGACATGTCCCATTTACTGAAAAATTATTATGCTGTCTTCGCCGAATTTCAAAGATTCTCCAGGCTGAGACAGCTTATGACCCAATCGGTATGAAAGGGTTAAAATAACGATTAAAACACACTCTATATTATAAATAAGTCATAATTGCGTTTGAATCGTTATATTAAAGGTGATAGTGAAACCTCAAGTATTTTTAACTAAAAGAAGGTGTATCGTATGTGGTACTAAGGGTGAATGCAACTAATCTATTTCGAATCAAATTATTTCGGTCGCTGTAATGCATGAAAGAACAGTGGTTGAATTCTCTTTAATTATGTAGGTACCGTATCATTCTCGCTTGTGCTATTCACACCTGGGGTGAGCTAAATCCGTGGAAAATTATTCGCAACACATCTTGGACAAATATTGCTGGCAGTTTGCTGTGCTGAAAACTGTGCATTTTTCGTCCACAAAATTCAAGGTATACGATTGAGGGCAAAATTGAAGGTACCTGCTGTTTTAGTTGAGACTGTTCTACAACTATGGCTTATATGGAACCTCCAACAGCAAAATAATTGATACAAATAAAAACGCCTCCTTGGAGAGTCAACAATTAATTGTAAGGACATCTTAACTCAATAGAAAGCAAAGAGGATACAACTCCCTTGTAGGACAGGAGATATATGGCGGTGAGGGGTGGGAGGAGTGTAGGACAGGGGATATCTGGAGGTGATCCATGCATCACGTCTCAATGTGAGAAACCTCCTTTCAGGGTTATCAGAAAAATGCCCTAATGGGCCACCTCCTGCGGAGTCGTCTGGACCTGCTGCAACCCCCCACCGCAGCAGCGCGGTTTGAGATGCAACAGAAACGGCAGATGGCCAGCTATGGCGGGAATGAAGCACCTTAGTACCAAGTTGGAGATACAGTATGGGTCAAGAATTATTGGAAGGGAGAGAAACCCTGGGTAGAGACAAAGGTGACCACAGTTACGGGACCTCGCCTCTTCCAGGTGCATGTCATACACCTAAGCTTGGATTGGGTGAGACACATAGACCAGTTCAGCCGTGAATCCCAGAACAGTCCAGCTCGGCCAGATGCAGAGATACCAGACGCAGAGCACTGCCCAGGGAACCCTAACTCCAGTGACCCACTAGTCTCCCTTGGCAGGTCGCCTTCACCAGTCCAGACACGCTCTTCCGTGCCCACCTTACAGACGCCAGCCAGGGAAACATAATATGTTTCCCTTTTATGTCGTCATGCCAACGACATATTATGTCGTCATGCCAGCCCAAGACCTCGCAGAAAACGCCGGAGGTCCAGGTATTGTCTAAGGTTTTTTTTTTTTACCCTACGCCGATCAGTCACGGCTCTTGAGCCATTAGTTGACTTCTGGCAGCCCAATATAAGTTTGCAATTTTCGACCAGTTGGTGTCGTCAGCAGTAAAAGCAAATCTTATGTCCTCGAGTTGTGGACAGTCAAAAAGGTGAGTGGATGTCATGGACTCGGGTGTGCTGCATAGAGAGCAGGACTCATCCGAAGTCTGTGGAGGTGAGAGTTCAGGTAGTCATGTCAAACGTCAACCCAAGTACCTACCAGAAGAACTTCGTTTCTTTATTTATATTGTGATCAGGAAATATCATTACGTTGACAAATGTAGGGGGGGGGGGAATAGGAGGACAGGGGATATCTTGAGGTGATCCATGCATCACGTCTCAATGTGGGAAACCTCAGTTCAGGGTTATCAGAAAAAAGACCAATGACTTCTGTTTTGATATAAATAAATTAGTTCAGTGATTTGACAAAGCGTTGTTGCTTATTACCCCAACTCTTTACATCCAGGATATTGTCCAGCATGTAGATATAATTTTCCACTCTCTAGCCAACCACCCCACCTATAATTTGGTGAATCGAATTTCCCCTTTCTCCTAATGCCATTTGTCTTCCAACTCGGGTAAAGTTGTTACCATGCTCGTGCTTGTCAAACGTTCATTTCCTTGTTCGATTTTTTTGTTTCGGAGTTTTTCTTTGGTCTTACTAACGTTCTTTTTTCAGCTGAGTGATCTCTTGCGGCGCAGGTGGGTTCACTTTGTCTTCATGACCCAGGACCTTGAGGAGATTTTGCAGCTCGTTTTCCCGTTCGAGCAACATTTTTCGCCACCTCTGGTTCGAGTTCTTGGCCTCTTTGAATTTCTCTTCCAGCTCCGACGAGTCCCTTCTCGTCTTAGAGGTCGGTCTTAGCGTCGCTCTAATTCTCTTGTCAATCACGCCCTGAGGGTTTCTCCTAAGCTCTACCAACTGCAAAATAAAATTCAGTGCAATTTTCTTCTTTCCATTCCTTTTCCATTTCTTAAACAACCCCCTTTCAAGAATGGATCAAAGTTCTTTGCTTTTCTGATGAATGAATTCTGTCGAGTGGTAAACACGCTGACCTGCCAGGGCAAGTCCACAAAAAGCCACGGTTTGAAATGCCGCCAGGAAGATCGACTTAGCTCATACAAGATCGAAATTTATTATGGCCATTGAATATCACGCATACCCACAGGTAGGCTTTGGTCTAAAGAGTAAAGAGTCGATTTTTACTGAAAGATCCACGATTTTTGGCACGGGAACGAGGATTTTACACCGTGGGTCCACTGTAAACAATTTTTTGATCATACCGTTGGAAAGCTGAGCTTTTGGGCAAACTTTTAGGGTTACAGTATGCAAGTAACCGGCAGATTCAGAAATTTTCAAGACTTTCTTATTCGGGCTCATTTTTCAATATCTGAATCTTCTTCAAAACGTTTTATTTAGCAATAGGGATATAGGGAATAATCACATTTGAATTTTGATTGAAAAATGAGGGACTTATGGCCATTTTAGTGACTTAAGGTCGAAAACACGAAAACAATCTTAAAAGTGAAAAGAGTCGCATTTTAAAAGGTATAAAAAATTTTTTATAGGAAACTTGTCATCAGAAATTAGTTGTAGAATCGATCCCTGGCCGGTGGTACGACCTTAACGCTTAAACCCTGTATATTATATTTATTCGTACTTAGTCACCGTGGAGGCCTACGAATTTCCATCACTAAATTAATAACAATACTCAAGTCGGTCTTTCTGGCCGCACTCGGGCCGTGAATATTTGTGAACTGTTGTTCCGATTCATAGTAAAGGACTTAAGGGCTATGCCATCGTTCGGCAGTCGGTCATTCTCATTCAAAATCTAAACATGAAACCTCCCATTTTGGATATTAAATTTTAGATTTAACCAACGCTCATCGTGGTCCTACAACGAGAATAAAATTTATTAAATTAATTAATTAAATGATGAGTTCTGGTGGTTGAGATTCCTACTCGTGTTTCTAACTAATACAGTTATGTAGTTGGAATCCTGTGAATGATTTAATAACATTATGTATAGAATCGAGCTGCTCACGTGCCAGTATGAGTGCTGAATTTCATACAAGTTCAAAGTGAGTAACTTAATTTTGTCTGTACAAGGCGAGAAAAATTGATGTCTTTTCGACAAGTGATAGAAAAATTTTGTCACATACAATTGCAGCGGTGCACACTTGCATGAAAATTTTAAAATGGCCTCTGAAATATAAAATAAGTCAATGAAGTGCCATGCAGTTTTTCGCCAATTGTGGTTTAACTCATCGGCTTTGAAGACTTTCATTTGGAATATGGCATGTGGGTCATTATCACGAAAACGTGAAATTATGGTTACGGGTAAGATTTGAACAAATGGTACCTAATGATTTTCGGGGGTTCCCACCACCTCTCCACATCCTGCTAGATGCTCCATGGGTGAAGGACTGACGCTAACCTCTGTCACACTCACATTTCATCATGTTTCACATCCTAAATTTATTTATAAAATTATGAAGTTTCGTATTTTGAAATTTAAGACAACGCCTGATGATTACATACAGAAACATTATGAGAAATATATCAATCAGTAACGTTGCTGGGTGATTGAATTTGGCACTCACTTTTACATTTTTCATTTGTATTTTTTATTCGAATAATAAATTTATTTAAGCGCTGCTGACGGTCTCATTTCATCACAAATACAATAAAAGACTTTGGTGAATTTTTTCAGGGTATTATGTGAACAATTAAATTTTTGCAAACGTCTACTTCAAATTTCACGTTTTTGTGAGAATGACCTCTATATGCATTTGATTGTAGGCTGTTTTTGCGCTAAAAAACAAAACTTTGGTCAGGGGGATTTGGAGATTTGAAAAAAATGATATCGACGTTGAAATAGACTATTGTGCGATATAAATTCAAGAATGAGCCAGTTGACAAGTATAAGTTTGATGACAGCCAGTTATCCATACAATCTCTTGTTTAATGCAAAATCGATACACCTACGATGATCCCTACCGGTATGAACGAATATCCCAACCCGGTCCGAACGAATAAACGTCGATGTTTGGACTGTATCCCTAACAGGTCCAATTACTTCTCAAGAGGACCGTAAATGTTGACCGTAGCCACCTCCAGAAGGATGTCATAGCCCTTTGTTGGAAGGCCGACAAGTTGACTGCTGACGTTGGTTAGACGTGACAAGAGGGTTGAAACTGTAGGGATCAAAGGTTTTTCAAGGGACTCATCGACGAGAGCCAAAGGCTTGCGAAATAACTCTCTCGTGGAGAATGTAATGTGGTTTTGGGGAGGGAGAACGCCAAACGATTGCCCAGAGGTTGACTGACGAGGGTTTAGTCGCAGTTTTCAGGAAACCGCTGGAAACGGAAAGTACGAGTTGTAACCATTTCGATGGACCAATTTTAGTAACGAAAACGGTTTTATAAGAGAAAGTATCTAATACAAGGCGTGTCCAGAAAGGTACCTTATTGTACTAAATTTTTGTAGGCTTCACAAAAATGTATTAAAAAAATTACGTGGTTTGTGTGCTATTTTTCTGCATAGTCACCAGACATGGGCGTATTCATAGGATGAGGATTTGTGAATATACATATGAATAACACGTTATGAATATGAATAACACGTTATGAATATGAATAACTCGTTATGAATATGAATAACTCGTTATGAATATGAATAACACGTTATGAATATGAATAACACGTTATGAATATGAATAACACGTTATTCACGATTTTATTTATAAATAAAGCACTTCAACCTCTTCAACCCGGCCGTTGAAGCCAAGTGTGGGTACTTTTCCGGTTCAGACGTCGTTTTCGAAAATATCAAATTTGTTTTGAAAAACTCAAATTTGGATAAGTAGGTACCCAATTTTGGAAAATCAAAAATCACGCCAAGTGTGGATGGTTTTGTGTGGTGCCTTAAAAGACCAAAATTGGTAGAGAACTCGGCATGGTATAGAACGGATTTTGGTATGGAATGACTGAGAACAAGAGCTTTCTTTTCGTCAAAATTTACTAAAAATGAAAAAAATGAATAGAAGCACGTGGAATGTAATTAAAATTGGTGGTTGTTTGTTCATAAATAAAAATGTGAATAACGTGTTATTCATATTCACAAATCCTCAGCCTGTGAATTTATTCATATTCGTATTCACAAAGTTCACGCTAGTATATTTACTTTCTGAACACGCCACGTACTAGGATTTTTCTAGAACCCAAATGGTGTAAAAAATTCAATTACGTCAATTCAAACTACCAATTATGAAATGCCGCTCAGATTTTAAATATGTTCGAATCTATACTGGCGCAGTCTGTTCTTCAAGTATTCTAATTATGAAGTTGGATAAACTTGGGCATTTCTCAACAGAATTTCTAGAGTGGATAATGAGAGATATTGATGCGTAAATTAGTCTTCAAAACTCTTCTTGAAGATTGACGATTGAATCAATTATGAATTTCCTTTTACTCTCATTCATCTTCTTTCTTCACTTTATTTCCACTCTCGTATTAATAGGCGAATTATCATCAAATTAATAAAGCGCAACTCAGCAGTCAACTTCTCAACGAGTCCCGAATGTCCCAATTGAGTAATGGAAGAGTAATAATTACTCGTTTGTAAAATCCAAAGACAGAGACAAGAGCGATCCAAGACCTACGCCCAAGCCGAGAAGAGCTTGAAATAGAAGACCTTTTGAATTAATAAAGTTAATTCGCAAAACAGTTTCGATACAAAAATAAAAATAAATAAATAACTAGTAATAACGAAAAACTATTCATAATTGAAGTAGGTTAAAGCAACGTCATCTAAAAACAACACCAGCAACTAATATGCGTTTCTGTCTTGTTAAAATCACGCAGCCAACTAAAAAATAATCTCTAGGCATCTAATGACTCCTAACGAGTTTGTTCAGAGGCGCAGAAATGTGAGATTAAAACTGGTAACTTTCAATGATAGAATAAAATACACTTTTAATTTAGTTTTGCGGCTGAAAAGATTCTTTTAATACCGCCAAAGCGTTGCAAGGAAATTACAACCATATCGACATTTAACTTTCCAGTTGCTTTTGAGCTTTGTGTTCATCAGTGCTACCAACTGTTAACCATTCAAACGATATTTTCTCTATTACTTCTATATTTACTCCACAAAAAAAAAAAAAAAAAAAAAAAAAGATAATAATAATAACCTGAAAGATGACGGCCTCATTTTCTTATGGGGGTTTTCGAGGGTGCTGAATCCGAATCCGTGGTCCGTTATTTTCAATTGGGCAATTTTTTGGATTTTGCGACGTTTTTGTGATTTTTTACTACAACTTTACGGTGTATTTTCCTGGTCATCTCGAATTTCGTCCAAAAATATATAATGGGGCAAGATTTGTAGGAAATTTCATGCTGAATCCAAATATGACCCAAATTTCTTTTGGTTTATTTCACATTAATCCAAACCCTCCAAGTTCCCCAAAATCCATCGACATGGGATCTCCTGTCTCTGTGAATTTGTCTTTAGGATCCGCAATCATTCTGAAGACGAATAATTCAAAAATCGTCTCGAAATTCGTAATTAAGTGGGATCTTTTGTCTCTGAAAATTATTCACTGAGACAGAAGATCCCACTTAATTACGATGATTTCACCATATTTCGCTAAAATCAATTCCATTTCTCAAGCGTTAAAAAATCGTTACGTCGCTAATTAGGTACAACTTTTGAGAGTTCTTGTTGGTCTAATTCGACGCTGGAGAGTGTAAACTTTCGAATGGTGGCCCTCGATATTTTGTAGCAGGTACATTGGAGTCAACAAAAACGAAAATGTAAGTGAAAAATTGGCAAAAACTCTATTTTTACAGTTTTTTCAGTAGGTGGTTTTACAATTTGTAGGGTTTGGATCAATGTGAAAAAGAAATTGGGGTCATATTTGTATTTAGCATGAAATTTCCTACAAATTTCCATTATACTTTTTGTGGACGAATTCGTGATGACCATGAAAATACACCGTAAAAATGTAGTAAAAAATCATGAAAACGTCGAAAAATCGAAAACATCGCCCAATAGGATGGCACCCTCGAAAAATCCATGATAAAATGAGACCGGCAACTTTCAGGTCACTTTTTTTGTAGAGCAGTGTAATTGTATTTATTTATTTAAAAAATGTACTTATCGAGGGTCTCACGGCAACTTCCCACATCGTCATTTGGGCGACTTTTCAGCAGAGCCAAAAAACCATCTGCCAATGAATATGTTTACTGAGTTAAATTACTCATTACTCATTAATATTGAAAGTAAATCGTCAGATTTAGTGTTACCTAACTTAGGTACCTAACTTATACTTAGTTAGATCGATCCGCCGGGGGAAGACGCTTAGAATGGTACGCATAACTCATTTTGGCCAAAAGTGACGATGTGGGGTGTTTCCGTGAGACCCTCGTTACATCAGATTTTTTGAAGTGTTCAACTTCCTGCGCCTCTCAATCTGCGAAATGGGCGTTTGTTGCCACCTTCGATAAGCAGTAAAAAGTCAGGAAATCAGTAACTACTTTCAAGCTCACACATGTTCGCATGTTTTATTGAGATGTACCTAACTGGAAAATCAAGAATCATTTCAAGTTGTAATGACGTAAAAGGGTTCGTGGTGTTGAGAACAAAATTACAGTAAGAAACCAAATCTGCAATAATCCTGTGACATGTCGTCGCCCTGTAATGAAAACCTCTCATCTCCACTTGGACCTCAAAATGTAACCTCCCAACTTCCAATTTTTCAAAATTTTGAAGTTTTGTATATTCGGCTTCTCCAACTTGTTTTTCACCCCTAGCGTCAAAAACATTGTCATTATTACGCTGACACCGTCATAAAATATGAATACCTCCTACGGAACCCCCGGCAACAGCCGAATATGGTTAACTCCCATCTCCACCAATTAGGGTTGATTATCTGAGAATTAGGGCCTTGGGGCTGTCTTTGACATTCTCCCAGGAAGTTATATCGGACAGTCATCAATTAAATCACTGCCAGTAATGTCCAAATTGTTCGAGAAATTGTTAAACATGAGGCTAATTCCTTACATTGCACAGAAGAACATGATTCCGTTCCACCCATTTGGATTCAGAAAGAAACATTCAACTATCGAACAAGTGCACAGGCTTGTTCTTGAGGAGAAGAAAGTTTGTTCAGCTGTTTTCCTCAATCTAACTGAGGCCTTCGACAAAGTATGGCACGAAGGGCTGAAATATAAACTTTACCGAGACCTGCCAAAACAGTTCGCAGAAATACTTGATCCATACCTTTCAAAAAGGTTCTTCAGAGTCAAACAGGAAAACGCTTATTCATAGCTTAAAGAGATCAGAGCTGGATCAGCGAGTGTTTTAGCGAGTGGGGTTGTTCCGATATCGAGGATCTTCCGATATTTGATATCTTTAACGATATTCAACGTTGATATCGATACAGCGATATTATCGCAACAAAATATCAATCTCGGCAATATCGAATGATATATTGCAAAATTTGTATGATTGCTCATAATTTTATTGGAATTCTAGTGATTGATTTCATCTTTATATTGCAGATAATTTGTATTAATTTTCATCACGCGGAGTGAAATTTGATTGAAGGTTAGCTGATTAAAAAAAAACTTGTATGTCAGCAAATTTTTGAGATCGCTATTTCCTTTTCCTGGAAAGTTAGGTAGTACGGAGATGAGCGGTTCTCATTATAAGGCGACGTTGTGGTAGATATTCAATGTACCTTAGGATTTCCTACTTACAAATTGGTTTCTTAAATTTCCGAATAAATGGAAAAACCATCTAATTTAGTAACGTCGTAGGAACTTCATTAGGAATGAGTATAATGACGTAAAACATTCAGACCGAAATTGAGATTTGGATTGTATTGATGTTAAGGGCATACAGGACCTAGGTCGGGAAGTTGTTGAAGGGTATCTCCGGCTGTGATTGTCTTAGAGTTTTGAAATAAATGTCTAAATTCACTGTATTAGTAAGAAATTGCCCCTACGTTGTCCGATTTTTGAAATTCATAAAATAATTTCTTTAAAATTGTGGCTAAATTTTTTTATTGAAAAAACTAAACGAGAGGGCATTTTTGGAACGCTAATAGACCGCAACATGCAAACATCGCAGTTGAAACATGTAAAATGAGCGAGCAGGATCTCAAATAAATATCGATTTAGTTTTCGATAAATGTCTCGTAATCTTCTTCTTATCGGATGTCTTGGCACTTCTATAGTGGCGGAAAACTTCCCCGCGTTTCAAAGAAAGTCAATCACGTCCTGAGATAATATCTTGAAGGATATTATCCTTCAATAACCTTCCAACCCAGGTCCTGCAGGCCCTTAAGGGCAACAAATGTCCGTACAAGTGAGGTAAGTCGTGAGTGTATGCAAGGGTCATACTGGTACTGGTATGAGAGAAGGTTAATTGGGCTAAAAAAAAAAGAAAAAAAGTGGTTGTGACTTGAAAATTGATTGAGACGAACTAGGTGACAACATGCCGTATAAAATGTGTTTTTCTTCTTCCGTGATAACAGTAAAGCTTTTACCATTTCGAATTTGACGTGATCCTCGTTGAAGGTTACGGGGTAGGACCTTACCTTAGGAACGAACACTAAGCACAGGGTGATTGTCGCGCAGAAAATCGTAAAAAACGATATGAGGACGAACGCCGCGTTCTGCTCGTCCGACAAAACGAATGAGACGGCAGCGCCCATGATGCACATGAGGACGACGTTGTAGACGCTCATTCCAACGTATTTCGAGTCGTTGAGCGCAGGTATACTCACGTGCCTTGTTTCCCAAGCGAGGAAAGCACCGAAAATCTGAAAAACGAGATCGTTACAACGATCTATACAAGTATAGATTTATACAAGTATAGATTTTGAGTTTTAAATACAAATTCAAAAAAAAACTTTGATTTCATAGGAAAAGAGGTCGAAATACGTTGAGAGTTTGTCAACACATACAACGTTTTCATTCTGATGCAGTAAAAGTACAATGCGACTTGTTATACCACCATTTAGGGGACAGCTCTTCACTTATTCTCTACATTTGATTTCCTCCCACTCGAGATTTATATTTGGGTCGTTTCAAGATTATGGGTAATTTCCTGTCACACAGCTCTTGTGCCTACAGTTTTTTTCATAGAAATTCCTTTTTTTTTTTTTTTTAACGCACTTTATTTGGTATATTATTGATGTAGGTACATCATTTTGAACGGCAATGCTACGACCCCCTATAAGATCACTTGTGAAACATTCGTACATGTACACATTTATATCACATGATTGAATTGCATTTGACAGATATTAATGAAAGCCTAAAATTACTGCCCTGAAGATGAAGAAATATATTCTTCGAAACGTTGGCACATAAATCAATTTTCATTTGACCGACCCTCGACATCCCTCAACATCATTCTTACTGACGGTCAACAAATCACACACACAATAATAATAATAATAGTAATTTAGATAATGTGAGAGAAATTGCACAGAAAATGAAAGAAAAAAATGACAAAAACTCTTTTTAAATCTGAGAAATAAAATATTTTTTTAAATTGTTTTTGAAAACCAATATAGGAACCTGCTTTCCCGTGAGAGTGACTGGGATAGCATTGAACCGAGACACCCCCCAAAATAGATGGAGTTTCTGACCTAACGCCGTATTCATCTGGAGAGAGCAGAGTGATCTTGTCTGCAGCCCTGGTAGCATTCATATTACTCTGAATCCTAGCAGAACAGAACTCTCTATGTGTGTGAATCAAAGTAATTTTTTCGGCAATTTTGCTAATATCAAGTACTTCAAATTCTTTGAAGAGCAAGGATGAAGGGAATCTGATTGGTTTCTTCAGCAAAATTTTGATTAGGCATTTTTGCGTACGTCTTAGAAGGTTCAACTTGGATCCGAACGTAGAACCCCAGGCAACCACGCCGTAGACCAGCAACGACTGCACTAAAGCATTATACGATAGTCATGGACAATGTTGGATCTACATTTACTCCTAAATATTTTATAAATGGAACTTGAAAAATGGAAGGGCAGTTACATTCTGTGCAGTTACCGGATTTGTGACATACTATTCTTAACATTGAAGGAACACTTGAAGGTTTATGGGAGAAACAAATAAACTAGGTTTGGCTAAAGTTCAACTTCAACCTCATATCACAAAACCACTCGTTCATAACAATGAGATTTTGTGCCGTTTTGACTCGTACTTCGTCCCAAGAGTAACCCACTATCAGTACTAGTGGAAACTTAAATTTTCTCTGCTTTTCCACATTGTTTTCCCACTTTCCATCCCAGTTTTGAAATCAGCATGAAATTTCTTTCAGGTCTAGTGCACTCACAATGTTCACAGGTTTCTTTTTAACAGATTAAGAAATAAATTTTTTTTAAAGTGTAGTTAGCGACAAAGTTTCGAGGATCACTACTCTCTAATGAAAAACACGGTTTTCTCGAAATAACCTTTGAAAGGGCATATCTGTGTAATGAGATAGAAACATGCGGTTTGCGGCGTTTAACTACATTTTTGATCTAGTATCTCCATATTGCGTATTGTCACCTATTTAGGATACACCCTGTATATGGACGCATTCATACATGTCCACCTCTAGCTCCTGGACTATTGGTACAAGCTACAAAAGAGCAAAAAATAAAGTCGATCAAATGCTCGACGACAAGACGGATATTATGTTAGCTCTGTGGTTTTAGGGAAGATTTTCCATTACAAGTTTGTTTCGAAGACGTTGGAAATGTAGCAACGCCAATCAGAATCAACGGTGGAACTTTGATGTTTGTCAAAATCAAGGATGATTGCTGGAAAACGTCAGAAGGCGGCGAAGGGTCGTAGCCGGAGTGGAAAGTTCGTCAAAAGCCTTACCATGAGTAGGCCTTTGTAAGCGTAGATGATCCCCACGAATATGTTCATGTAATGGCTCCTGCAATATTCGTTCTCGGGGAAGATGATTATGTCTTCGCTGTGGGGGTGGGGCTGTAACATTAATCAGAATGAAGTCTATGAGGTTCGGTTCGGTGAGGGTTAAGGGGAGAAGGTTAGGCGTGGTTATAAGGGTTGAAGGGTTTGAACGGGGGGTTGAGACCTGTCCATACATATACGCTTTTCCGTTCCACCTTGAGTGTGAAATGGCAGTTCGACTGAGCTGATATTCCCGTCGTACCTCCCTCACGCCTGGATTAGTCACAAGGTATTACTTTGTGTTTTCAATAAAGCCTGTCAACGTTGTTTCCGGCTAATAACATTCCAAACCGATAGACGTCCCAAGTTGATAAATAACCTCTTCCAAGCCGACATTTTCAACCAAATAATCTTTCAGCAAATCTAACTGATTTAAATTTTTTTCCTCTCTTCACTTAGGGGCTCAAAACAAACACGTATTTTGCAGAAAAAAAGGCAATATTGTGGATATTTAAACCTTCCCACCAAAAATGGTTTTAGAGCATTTTCGAACAAAAGGAAGTTATTGTGAAAAATTGTCACACCGAAATCCGTTCCAGAACATCCTGAATTCACTGCCAAAGACACCAAAAATCTTTGTATAAAGAAAAAACAAGGTGTGCAAACACTTCCCCCCCCCCACTGTATGTGTCATCCCAGATGATATCTTATGTGAGTTACCATATTATGATAACTTACGATACAATTGAAACACAAAGTTCAAATTTGCACAAAAAATCTGTCTTGGCAATCGAAAGGCTAAGTTCGTAGATGGGCTGAATCGGGCCACTGTAAGAGGGGGTTTTGGGGAGTTTTAGAGGGGGGAAATAATACTCATAATTCCACAAATGAAATAGTCTGAAATGTGACACTTCATTTCAAAGATTTTTTTTCTTCAAGCTTAACACGTTACTGAAGACGTTGAGAACTGCGATATTTCATTTCCGTTCTCAATCTGGAGCACTTTGAAGATGAAGAAAAGTGGTTGTTTATAATTAACAACCACATTATTGAGATGTTCATCAGCTCTGAACTGATGAATGAATGAGATATCGCAATTCTGACTTCGCCATCGTGTTCAGCGATAATCTATAAACTGAGGTGCAAAGAAGGAAACAAAATTTGTTATAAAACCTGCAAAATGGAGACATTTTACATTAAACCAGTTATTTCTTCAAAATTTCGCTCTTATAGCCACGCTGCATGACAGTGGATTTTTGTGGCTCAATGAAGGCGTTGTGGAGGTGTGTTGCGTGGGTGCTCTGATTTGTAGTTAGGAAATTCAGAATCCACGTAGGGTTCGGTCTTGTGGTTGTTATATTTGAGTGCGGTTTGAGAAAACGGGTTAACACTTCGGAAATAGATATTCGTGACAAACCGAAACATGAGTCACGCCCCAATTAGACTTACCGCCCCCTCACGTGGCCCGAATGAAAATAACGCAATTGGAGGAGAGCGAAAAAAGAAAAAGGGAAACAATGAAAAAGTACTCTGTTGCGGTCGAATGATGGAATTGAACTTCGCGGTGGTATATTAGCGCGGGGTTGATTGGAAATGGAGCTTCCCCAGGTTCGCCAATTCCCAATTTGGGGCCGTTGCCACTCGGTCGTCGGTCGAGGGTTAGGACGTTGGAAACCATTTGCCCTGATTAGATCCAACACCAAATGTCCGCTCGTATTGCTGATCCCGGGCGTTGACTCGCCAAATAATGGTCGCTAAGGCCCTCGTCACATTCACTAACAGGACCACGATGGTCGCTTTCCCGTAAGAGATGGTATTTACCTTATTCATGCTGTAGTAATACTACGTTGGTACATTAGGAATTGCTTCTCCAAACTAATTTTGTTTCAAAATTCAATAAAACCCAACAACTCGCACAATTGCGTTACTAGATAAAACAACGTAATAATGAAACATAGCGAGGGTGAAGTGGCAACAAGGCCTAACTCAAATAGTACAGAATAACATGGCCTACCTAACAAAAACCCTCTGATCCCGCCAGTTACCTCCCCATCAGCCTCCTCCCCACCCTATCCAAAATCCTCGAAAAAATCATCATCATCTATTAAAAGTAGAAGTAGAGCGGTTGAAAATAGTCCCTGAAACCCAAATGGGGTTTAAAAACCAACATGCAACCACCCACCAACTAGCAAGAGTAGTCAATTGTATTTCAATGCAGATCAGGGACAAACATTCCACAGCTCTACTTCTACTTGACAGTGAAAAGGCCTTTGATTTCGTATGGATTGAAGGCCTTATCTCCAAACTAATCGACTACAAACTTCCTTCTGGCTTCTGCAAAATCCTCCTCTCCTACCTAACAAATAGAATACTATTCGTCAAGGTCAAAAACTCCTCATCACAATCCCCCCCTCCTTTTCAACATAATATGTTGAAAATGTATATTATACATACATAAATATGTAAATAGTGGAGGTTGTTGTGACTAGGAAACAGTAGATTGCGGGTAAGGATGACCAACACTAGTCGTTGTTATCATTCGGGTTTATTACGACGTTTCGATCGTGGAACACGATCCTAATCATGTATCCTACAAACAAAAATATGGGAGAGTTATTTATGAATTGAATAAAGGGTTAAATAGAGATGGTGACTTACAGACTAGTTATAAACTTACATGATAATTGTCCGATTGTTCGAATGATAACCGAATGATAACCCGAATGATAACAACGACTAGTGTTGGTCATCCTTACCCGCAATCTACATAAATATGTATATTATACATATCCCATGTTTTCCACGACATCTCAAAAAATGTCTCCATCGCCGGTTTTGCTGACGACCTCGCCATCTACTCTTCAAGCCCATCATCGCCCAAAGCCTGTAACCGTCACCAAAATGCCGCTCACCTCATTATATCCCGCCTAGAAAAATAGGAAAATCAAAGTTAATGCCGCAAAGACAGAAGGTATCATCTTCAGCTACAAGAGAAACCTCCCCTCCAAGATCACCATACACTCAAATCCCATCCAGCTATCACCCTCAGTAAAGTACCTCGGACTACACCTTGACAAAAGACTCACCTGGCAACATCACATCAAAGAAATCAACAAAACCGCCCGCAGGAAACTCGGTCGTTACTTTCACCTTTTCAAAAACCAACTCACTCTCCACAGACGCCAAGCTGCTCATGTACAAATCACGCTATATTCGCTCATCCATATCCATGCCACGAGATCCAAATGCCACCTATGGTTCTTTTTTTTTGCTGTATTGTCCATTACTTACCTCCTTGGTTGAAGAACCATAGGTCTGTTTGGAGGGTTGGAGGAGGTGGTAAGAAAAGGAGAAGTTTTTCCGAGCTTTCGGCTTTAATAAGCCATCTTCAGGGCTGCAACATATAATGACATCTGGTAGGTATTGATTCCTCAACCCGGTCCTCAATCCATAATTCAGAACGAAAAAGAACCGGGTTGAGGAAACAATACCTACCAGATGTCATTATATGTTGCAGCCCTGAAGATGGCTTATTAAAGCCGAAAGCTCGGAAAAACTTCTCCTTTTCTTACCACCTCCTCCAATCCTCCAAACAGACCTATGGTTCTTAAAGATTACCTCACCGGCCTACGAAAAAAATAAAAATAAAAAAAAAATAAAAAAATCCGCTCATCCATCACATACGCTTCCCAAATATGGCACAGAGCAGCACCCAGCTCATCACACAAATTACAATATACACAGAACAAATGCATTCGACTCGCCACCCACACGTCACGCCGCACAAACATTGAAACATTATACAAGAAATTTGGAATCGAAACACTTGACACCTTCATCACAAAACAGAAAAACAAATTCACAGACAAACTAAGAACACACCCAAACGTCCTCCTCCACCACATAAACATATCTCACAAACCCCGATGGGGACAAAAATTTGGCTTACAACAAAAAAGACACTTGGTGTAGGGGCAACGACATCCATGACCATTTCACTAGAGGTTGCCAAAACTACGCACCTACGTTTAATCGTCTGAAGAGATCTCAGAATGCATTGAATTACTGGTCCTTCAAATTATTCAACAAGCTGCCCGAGATCAAAATCTTATGACTTACAAGCGGTATATCGTCCGGTTGTTGAAGGATGGAGCTTTTTATTCATGTAAAGAGTTTTTGGACCATATTTTCTAACTGTGTTGCTCCTTGTTCTCTCAATTTCGACATTATGTTTATTTAACCTGTGATTGATGTGTTTTGTCCGTGATATTTTTGCTGAGTATTTGTAATGACTTTTGCTGTTTTCAAGTTTTATTAAGTTAAGTACTTATTTGTTATTTCTAGCCAGTCCTAGTCGAGGATTTGTTTTTACAGATGAATGTGTTTTACGAAGAATTAAGTATTCTGAGATTTTAGAAATAATATTGTTATTGAAGATGCTATATACTGATTGTATCTACAGCAATGAATAAATGAATCTGAATCTACAAAACACATGGAGGCAGATCGGAGTCATCTCATGCAAGACAACCCCCTAAGCCACCTCTGACATATGTCTTCTGTATATATTTGTAAAATATGTTAATATGTAAATAGCCTTTAGAATTTGTAATCTGTAAATATGTAAATAGCCCTAGTTCTAAGACCCCACCATCATGCTAAGAGTTTTCAACTGTTCCCTTTTCTCTTACGAATTTGACTATACCCCCTAAATTATGTACATATTATAGTCATATTATGTACAATACTACTTAAGACTAAAAGACTTTTAAGGCCGACAGGCCGATATTGTTCATCCTAAATATCTTGAGCCACTGTAAAATAATCTATATGTACCTACCTTTATGCCAATAAAATATTTTTGAATTTGCATTTGAATTTGAAATAACACTGCCTACTTGAGATAGGGCTGGTCAACATGGCCTAACTCGAATAGTACAGAATGACAAGGCCTAACCGACATTTTTGCGGCATTTGCAGAGTTTTTACCATAGCGAAATAGACACAATACGAATCCGATCGAAAATTTTCTTTAAATAAAGTTTTTTTGTTTCGTCATAATTGAGAGTGAATGAACGTAACGTACATAAGGTTCCATGAGCTTGGTCGACCTGAAAAAAGGGTCTGCCACCTGCCATGTCGTCATTATTCCCAAGTCCACTGCGAGAAGGACACCGACCACCATGTACAACTGGTAATCTTTTATCACCTGGAAATAGAGAAAAAAAACGGATGTCAGAATAATGTGGATATTTGAATTCGTCTAGAGGCGTTTGGGGGTGGTTATATTATCTGTTGTGGGGGACAAGTAGTAGGTAATTGAGATGGGTATCGAAGGAAATTTATCGATATTTAGGATATCGATATAACTTTTGCGTTCATATCGATATGCCGATATATCGGTCGCCAAAATATCGATATGCCGATATATCGGTCGCTAGAATATCGATATATCGATGAATGGCAAAAATTTCTTAAAAACCGCAGTTTATCGGACATTGACCCAAAAATCATTGAAAAACTTATTCGGCATATTCTATTGAGTTGGAAGATCGATTCTACATTCTGAACACTATTTTTGGTCGTTTACTTATTCGTACGAATACCTAGGTACTGCTTTGAAAATTCGCTCATACGGTCATGCTGCGTGACTGGATTTAGAAATATAATAATCTAAGTGAGGGTGAGGGATATTCATTAGAAGCACATAAAATAACTTAGTCTATCAAATTCAACCCGTATGTCAATGGCACGAGATGAAACACCTCCTCCCTCCCCCCGTTGTGGCGAGGCGGGTGCAGTTGAGGCGAGGCGGGGGCAGTTGTGGCGAGGGGTGGAGAGGGAGAGAATAAGGGAGAAAACTCCCGCCTCCCCCTCATCAAACACCTCCCCGCCCCCTCGCATCTCATCACCTCATCAACCTCCCACATCCAGTGATACTCACTATACTCACTGCCCGTATACTATTCTATACTCAGTGCCCACATCTGCCCGTATTCGTCTTTCTCACCCTCTCCCACATTCACATTCACCCACACTTTAAATTTGAGTAGTTGTGGCGATGGGTGCAGGGGGAGAGCATAAAACAGACATCTCCCGCCTCCCCCTCATCAAACACCTCCCCCCCCCCCCCTCGCATCTCAACACCTCATCAACCACCCACGTCTGCTCGCTTTCCTCTTTCTCACCCACTTCCACATTCACCCACAATTTGAATTTGAGCAGTTGTGGCGATGGGTGCAGGGGGAGAGCATAAGGGAGACAACTCCCGCCTCCCCCTCATCAAACACCCACATCTGCCCGCATTCCTCTCTCTCACCCACTTCCACATTCACATTCACCAACAATTTAAATTTAAGCAGTTGTGGCAAGGTTGTGGGTGGAGAGGGAGAGACTGTTTGACTGTTTATTTTGTTGACCTGCACAGAAATTACGGCCACAATTCCCTCTGTACCACTCTGGCAGGAAACGTGATCACACAAATACAAAGGAACAAACTTTCTTATAACTAAATGCTTGCATACGAGTCTGCAACACATTGGGACATTTTATGTCAATATTAATAATATCCAATCTTAATAAACCGTTCAGTAATAAATTACCTCAAGCAATTGATCACAAAACAAGCGGCAGTGTTCACTATATCTATTTATAACATAAAAATATAATATTATTTCGAGAGCTTTCGATCGAATGGAGAACGATTTTTGTCAGATGAAAACTACAGAAGTTTCATTTCCCTAGCAACGGCTTGGTTGTAAGTGAAAATTATCGTAAAATGTAGGTATAACGCTTTTCGAGGACACTTTTTCGTGACAGTTTTTGTGCCAAAGCAATGACATAAAATGTCAATTTATATCAATAGCTCGGTAAGGAGAAAAAAACTCTGCAAATTCTTGACACAACGGTTCATTATCTTCTTTGTACAGATCACCCTTCTGTCTAGATTACTAGGTCTAAATGTCTAGATCCTAAATGTTCATTATTCATAATTCATAATAATAATTTTCACTAATTATTAATAATTTTATAAAGTACCTAGTGAAAATTATTATAATTGGCGGCGTTCTACTTCATTATCAGTCTACTTTTACCCATTTTTTCTTTTACACCAAGTGCCGAACACCCTGTATTTCTGTTGTGTGTTCCTAAACTTTTCTTGGGTTGAGATATTGGGTTAAATCTTAGAGACTCTGTTAAATCATAAAGCTTAAAGACTCTGTCTGAAGCTAAAACGACGCTCTGAGCAAAATGTTAAGTCATAGGTATAGGTATTATTTTTCTATTTCCAACACCTGTTCGACATATTCAGGATTCTTTCTATTGAAGGGGAAAAAAATGTTCACAATCCTGATAGATGAAGACCAAAAATGTGTACAATACGACCGTTTTTCTCTATTAATAACGCCAAAGAAGCACATAAAATCAAAACAAACACACAAAAATGAGTTTTGCATGAGATTTTGGCTCTCCGGAATATTTAATTTATTAGACCGAAGTGGGGGTTGTTTGTGACAGTATTATGTGGGGTCTTTTGATCGCGGAAGCTGACCTCAAAATGTCTTATCAAGTTGGGAAAGGGCGAGTTTTTTATCTCTGTATATTGCTCGACGGAAATTAATTTCGTTCCGCTGAGAGCAAGAAATCAAACCCTTCAACGAGGGGGGTTGGCTTGAAGTAACATGATCCAACGGAAAAAGTCGGCTTAATAAGTGACAGCTGCCTACGAACACGTGTCAACAGAAGTATCACAAGGTATCTCTTTTTACCCCCTTTCGGCCTCCACCGTCCCCTCACGAGGGAATATTGTATGACAGCCAAGTGGTTTCCACCCACGCCCGTATTTACCGTGGAAAGAGCATGAGTGGGGATGTTGAGGATGATACGGGAAGAAGTGTTTTTCTTCTCTGGTATATACCGCTACTCTCGTTGGAGACGTCCTAACTCCTAACGTTGGTCGTTGCTTCGAAAAACGATGGCGAAGCGAGTTGGCTCAGGAAACGAATAAACATGGAAGATAGAAGAGAGAATTAAGTAAGAGAATACTCATTTCGTTTCTAGTATGTCCCAAGATACAAGAGCTCTTCTGCGCCGTCATAATTCTAATGTTTCTATAATGAGATGTTTCAAAATAGGGATGCAAATCGATTAATCAAATAATCGATTATTTGACGCTGATTAATCGATTCATGTTAATAGATGTATAACTACCGATTATTTGTATTAATCGATTATTGTTTTTTGATTAATCGTTTTTCGAATACAACAGGATTTTGAAAGAGCGTGAGCATGGACGGAGGAGGTTCCCTTCAACCATGGAGGTAGTAACAATTACAACGACGATTTGTCTTCAACCATGTCTTTGTCATTTGTCTTCTAGTTTCGAACAAGTATCAAGTTTGATACTTTTATCGGTTCTATTTATACCTTCAATTTATAATGAAATCTCTCCCTTACTAGGCAAACCATTTGATCATGGGTATATCTCTTAGCTTTAGGAACCCCCAAGCTGATCCTGGGCCTATTCTGCTTAAAGTGTAAGTCCCAAGGCGGCTACATGCCAAATAACAGCTTCACAGATTGAATAGCATAGAAATTAGCTTTAAGAACCCCTAAGCTGATCCTTTGCCTATTCTGCTTATAGTTTAAGTCTTAAGGAGGCTACATGCCGAATGACAGCATCATGGAGTGAATAGCTTAGAAATTAGCTTTAAGAACCCCTAAGCTGATCCTGGGCCTATTCTGCTTATAGTTTAAGTCTTAAGGAGGCTACATGCCGAATGACAGCATCATGGAGTGAATAGCTTAGAAATTAGCATTAGGAGACACTCAGCTGAGTTCTACGGAGGCTACATGCCAAATGACAGCTTAGAAATTAGCTTGAGGAACCCCTCAGCTGATCCTGGGCCTATTCTGCTCGAAGTGCCTAAAGTGTAAGTCCTAAGGTTGTTTAACAATAGGTTGTTACCTACCGACGTACAAAACCATTGGATTTTTAGATAGTGAGAAAGCAAATAAAATCGATAACTCGATTAATCCATACCGATGATCACATCGATAATTGATCACATCGATTATTAGCTGACGATTAATCAATTGATGTTATAATCGATTATTTGGTTCCGATGTTGCATCCCTATTTCAGAACTTTGTAATGCAGACCAACTATTACCCATTCAATACGACCGAACTCACTTTTTTATTGAGCTTGACGTCCGTAAAAATGGAGTGAACTCTCCACGTCTTGGAGAACATGGCGCCGAAAGCCAGTGAAAAACCGGCCATCAGGAGCCACGCTCGAGCCGTGCAGATGTACGGAAACGCTTGAACGCTTGTCATACGAGAGTCGAGACCGAGGAAGATGACGCTGCTGTACGTCAGGATACTCCCGATGATGATGAGGTTGTTCAAGTACGGGCTCGACATTTTGATGTACCTACAACAAAAGATTCCAACTCATATAAATTCCAAATTCCCAACATCAAACCGTTTGTAAGTAAGTAGCGCTTTGTTCGTTTTAGCGAATTTTCGAAGAAAACTAAACTATAATATAGTACCTATATTATACTGTACTGTGATGTAAGAACGCCTCATCTCCAATGTTTACAACAAACCCACTCTTGAAGGAGAAATGGCTCATGTACGCGTTTTGATGGAGAAACGCCTCATCTTCTGGTCTAAATGTCTTACGTCAATTTGTTAACATTCAAATTTTGAGGGTGAAACGCCTCATCCCACTTAATGTTGATTTGAGGCGATTCTCCATCTAAAGTAGTGCTCCAAACTGCTTCAGATTTTGGTTGAGGTGATTTTGGTCGGGATTCGAAAGGCGTTTCTCGATCATATATATACCAAACTCCGTCTAGACCACCCTGAATACACTGTCATTAGACACCAAATATCATATGTTCATATATTCATGTATGTGTCGTTCCAGACACTAACTCTCGATAGAATTGAGCAAAAAAGTTCAAATTTGCTCCAAAAATCTGCCTTGGCAATCGAAACGCTAAGTTTGTAAATGGGCAGAATTGGGCTACTCTAAGGGGAGTTTCGGGGAGTTGGCAGAATTGGGCTACTCTAAGGGGGGTTTCGGGGAGTTGTAGGGGTGGGGGGAATTACCCACAACAGTTCAAGAAATGAAACAGTCTGACAAGTGACACCTCATTTTAAACGTTTTTTTTCACACAGTATGTACCTGGCACGATGATGAAGTCAGAATTGCGATATCTCATTTATAACCTTAAGAATGCTCATTCTTAAGAACCGAATAGCTTCATACTTGAATAGGTACCTTAATTACCCAATAAGTTTAAGAGTGTCCATATTTGAATAAGATGTTCCAGACATCACATTTTGGGCGCCTTGGAATTCCGTCCCGGGAGCTCGTAAAAACCACTCACGGTTAATCCCTCGGCTCGGGCGAACCTTGGATTTCCGTCCCGGTGCCTAGTGCAAAGTGCGAGCGGACTTTGGGATTCCGCCCCGCTCTCTCTCAGCGTTGATTAGAAGTCTTTGTGAACAGCCAACATAAACACGTTACCTACTTAGTTTCACGGTTTTATGTGAAGATCAGGAATGGCTAGTGGTTCCTCCGATAAACCTCCCCCAATCAACTGATTAGTACCATATAAATTAGTTGGACATATAGATCAAGTGGACGGGGTTGCGGAATAAAAACCTCCCCCAATCAACTGATTAGTACCATATAGATTAGTTGGACATATAGATCAAGTGGACGGGGTTGCGCAATAAAAACCTCCCCCAATCAACTGATTAGTACCATATAGATTAGTTGGACATATAGATCAAGTGGACGGGGTTGCGGAATAAAAACCTCCCCCCAATCAACTGATTAGTACCATATAGATTAGTTGGACACATGATCAAGTGGACGGGGTTGCGGAATAAAAACATCCCCTAATCAACTGATTAGTACCATATACCTAGGGTACTGTCACAACTGGCCTTCCGTGTATATTATATTATTAGTGTATATTATATTATGATATGTTTCACAATATCTGTTTTTTTTTTACTTTCCTCAGGACGGAGTTCCAAGGTTTCAGTAGGCTGGGTCCAAGTTGTTGGGACGGAATCCCAAGGTGCCAGTGAGCCCCACGCTAATGGTAGGGACGGAATCCCAAGGTTTTCTAAGCCGGCTTAATATTTTAATGAGGTTCCGGGACGGAATTCGTAGCCGCCCCACATTTTACATAAAATCAGTTATTTCTTCGAAAATTCGCTCTTATAGCCATGCTACATGGATGAGGTTTTTTAAAAATGTTTTCTTCTTGTGTTTTGATATCAATAGTGGAAGAAACCAGTGACTTCTGAACCCAATGCCGATTTTTTCAAGTGCAACCAGAAACTCTTGGAGGAATGACAGCAGATGGACCCACATTTGACAGGATTTCGCCATACAATTACAGTCTTCTATGCCACTTATCTATTTTTTAAATTGTTGAGTGATTTACTGATCGGAAAGCAATACTATTTCACCATGAATAAATATTTTTCAAGGGTAGGAACTGTTGAAAATATCTTTTGTACGAGTAATGTATCGTATATTTGAAATCTCAACGGTTTGAGATGGTTCAAACTGTTGTCTAAAGTTGCTTCATGATTGTCGACTGCCCTGAAGCATTTAAGACATTGAAATCCACTCACCTTTGGTTCCTAAACTTGATGTTGATGGCGAGGAATACGGTTGCTAGAATGATTCCCAGCGATGCAACCGCAGCCAGTGAGCTGTAGATGGCCACATTTACGTGAGAATGTTCGAGAATTTGAAGCGTTCGATCTTTCGGTGGCCCTCGCCCTGACCACCTGATGCCTTGTCCCCGGTCGAGGTCCAGATCGTGGTTTACGGCGTTGTACTCTCCTACTTTAACCTCCGTTCCATCTATTTCAAAAGGAAAATACCTGTTCAAAATGTTGGCCTTCACAAATAATATGACGAAATAATAATAAAAAATATTGACTGTTTATTTATTTGGAGGGTTGTAGGAGGTTTGGTGTTAAAAGGGAGAGAACGCTTTCCAAGCTTTCGGCTTTAACACTTCGGACGGAACATACTTATGCCTTTCAGGCGTGTGCGTTTCACAGTTTTGCCCCTGGAGGCTGCCCTAACGCATTTCCCAGGAGTTTGTCAGGTGCCTCTTGGTCGTGGTAGTACCGTCTTCCCCTCCCGCATTGCCCACTCTGTTTTGCACTAAGCACAAAGCACCTCTCTGACTTCCAGAATGACATAAGCTCCGGTCCTTCGACAGCATTTTGGTACAGTAAATCGTCCCTTAAGATCCCACTCAGTTTTCCCAACTTTTCAGAAGAGACGAAAAACGGATTTTCCAACGTACTGTAGTAATTTCTGTGGTTATCGCGGCTTTTCTACGTTTGAAGAAGCCTTTTCCTGCATTGCAATAAAAGTCAAACCAATGAGATAGAAAAGACGGACTGAGGGATTTCGCATAAGTATCCGTTCCTAACTCATTTTGCCCAAAAAAACTGAGTTAGACCTTGAGGGATCTTAAGGGACGACATGTGACTGAGGTGTGTTAGGTATGAACGAAACCCGAAAATACATGAAAAAAAAAAAAAAAAAAAAAAAAAAAAACCTATAGAAAGTACAAGAAATGTAGGTATTGAATTTCTGTCACCACAGAGATACTGCTTTTAAATCGTTGTCATCTGGCGATCAAATAACATAATTTATGACTTTACACATTTATTAGCAGTAAGTGGTTAGACGTTTATTACTGAATAGAGACAGAGATTGGATGAGCCCTTGTTTGAAATAACTCTGAAAAGATCCAGTTTAATTATAGACAATCCTTCGAGAAAACCAAAGGGATTGCGGCGAGAGAGCTCTGGCCGAGGTAAAGGGACTCGGGACTTTATTAAATCGAGGATATCACTTACTCTGGAATTGTTTGAGGAGGATGCTTGCTTTTCTCTCGTTGTCGTAGAACCGGACCGGGCCCTGGAATAGACGAGTAAAAGTGATTAAAATTCGAGAACGCGGAGGGTATTCGCAAAAACTCATTTTCCTAATGAAAAGATAAATTAACTTTTTCACTTTACGGGAGAGTGGATTCATGAAAGAGGTTAATTATGAAAAAACAGCATTTCAATCTTTTCCAAACACAATTTACAATTCACGACCGAGATGGTTAGGGATGGTTAGAGGTGGTTAGACAAAGATGGTTAGAGATGGTTAGAGGTGGTTGGACAAAGATGGTTAGGGATGGTTAGAGGTGGTTAGACAAAGATGGTTAGTGATGGTTAGGGATGGTTAGACAAAGATGGTTAGGGATGGTTAGAGGTGGTTAGACAAAGATGGTTAGGGATGGTTAGAGATGGTTAGACAGAGATGGTTAGGGATGGTTAGAGATGGTTAGAGGTGGTTTGACAAAGATGGTTAGGGATGGTTAGAGGTGGTTAGACAAAGATGGTTAGGGATGGTTAGACAGAGATGGTAAGGGATGGTTAGAGGTGGTTAGACAAAGATGGTTAGGGATGGTTAGGGATGGTTTGAGGTGGTTAGACAAAGATGGTTAGGGATGGTTAGAGATGGTTAGGGATGGTTAGAGATGGTTAGACAAAGATGGTTAGGGATGGTTAGACAAAGATGGTTAGAGATGGTTAGAGGTGGTTAGACAAAGATGGTTAGGGATGGTTAGGGATGGTTAGAGGTGGTTAGACAAAGATGGTTAGGGATGGTTAGAGGTGGTTAGACAAAGGTGGTTAGGGATGGTTAGAGATGGTTAGAGGTGGTTAGACAAAGATGGTTAGGGATGGTTAGACAGAGATGGTTAGGGATGGTTAGGGATGGTTAGAGATGGTTAGGGGTGGTTAGACAAAGATGGTTAGGGATGGTTAGAGGTGGTTAGGGATGGTTAGAGGTGGTTGGACAAAGATGGTTAGAGGTGGTTAGTGATGGTTAGGGATGGTTAGACAAAGATGGTTAGGGATGGTTAGAGATAGTTAGAGGTGGTTAGACAAAGATGGTTAGGGATGGTTAGAGATGGTTAGACAGAGATGGTTAGGAATGGTTAGAGGTGGTTTGACAAAGATGGTTAGGGATGGTTAGATGTGGTTAGACAAAGATGGTTAGGGATGGTTAGAGGTGGTTAGACAAAGATGGTTAGAGGTGGTTAGACTAAGATGGTTAGGGATGGTTAGACAGAGATGGTTAGGGATGGTTAGAGGTGGTTAGACAGAGGTGGTTAGACAAAGATGGTTAGGGATGGTAAGAGATGGTTAGGGATGGTTAGAGGTGGTTAGACAAAGATGGTTAGGGATGGTTAGACAAAGATGGTTAGAGATGGTTAGAGGTGGTTACACAAAGATGGTTAGGGATGGTTAGAGATGGTTAGACAGAGATGGTTAGGGATGGTTAGAGGTGGTTAGACAAAGATGGTTAGGGATGGTTAGAGATGGTTAGAGGTGGTTAGACAAAGGTGGTTAGAGATGGTTAGAGGTGGTTAGACAAAGATGGTTAGGGATGGTTAGACAGAGATGGTTAGGGATGGTTAGAGATGGTTAGGGATGGTTAGAGATGGTTAGGGATGGTTAGAGGTGGTTAGACAAAGATGGTTAGGGATGGTTAGGGATGGTTAGAGGTGGTTGGACAAAGATGGTTAGAGGTGGTTAGTGATGGTTAGACAAAGATGGTTAGGGATGGTTAGAGATAGTTAGAGGTGGTTAGACAAAGATGGTTAGGGATGGTTAGAGATGGTTAGACAGAGATGGTTAGGGATGGTTAGAGGTGGTTTGACAAAGATGGTTAGGGATGGTTAGAGATGGTTAGAGGTGGTTAGACAAAGATGGTTAGGGATGGTTAGAGGTGGTTAGACAAAGATGGTTAGGGATGGTTAGAGGTGGTTAGACTAAGATGGTTAGGGATGGTTAGAGATGGTTAGACAGAGATGGTTAGGGATGGTTAGAGGTGGTTAGACAGAGGTGGTTAGACAAAGATGGTTAGGGATGGTTAGAGATGGTTAGAGGTGGTTAGACTAATATGGTTAGGGATGGTTAGAGATGGTTAGACAGAGATGGTTAGGGATGGTTAGAGGTGGTTAGACAAAGATGGTTAGGGATGGTTAGAGATGGTTAGAGGTGGTTAGACAAAGATGGTTAGGGATGGTTAGAGGTGGTTAGGGATGGTTAGAGATGGTTAGGGATGGTTAGAGGTGGTTAGACAAAGATGGTTAGGGATGGTTAGACGAAGATGGTTAGGGATGGTTAGACAAAGATGGTTAGAGATGGTTAGAGGTGGTTAGACAAAGATGGTTAGGGATGGTTAGAGATGGTTAGACAGAGATGGTTAGGGATGGTTAGAGGTGGTTAGACAAAGATGGTTAGGGATGGTTAGAGATGGTTAGAGGTGGATAGACAAAGATGGTTAGGGATGGTTAGAGGTGGTTAGACAAAGATGGTTAGGGATGGTTAGACAGAGATGGTTAGGGATGGTTAGAGGTGGTTAGACAAAGATGGTTAGGGATGGTTAGACAGAGATGGTTAGAGATGGTTAGGGATGGTTAGGGATGGTTAGAGAAGGTTAGGGATAGTTAGAGGTGGTTAGACAAAGATGGTTAGTGATGGTTAGGGATGGTTAGACAAAGATGGTTAGGGATGGTTAGAGATGGTTAGAGGTGGTTAGACAAAGATGGTTAGGGATGGTTAGAGGTGGTTAGACAGAGGTGGTTAGACAAAGATGGTTAGGGATGGTTAGAGGTGGTTAGACTAATATGGTTAGGGATGGTTAGAGATGGTTAGACAGAGATGGTTAGGGATGGTTAGAGGTGGTTAGACAAAGATGGTTAGGGATGGTTAGAGATGGTTAGAGGTGGTTAGACAAAGATGGTTAGGGATGGTTAGAGGTGGTTAGGGATGGTTAGAGATGGTTAGAGGTGGTTAGACAAAGATGGTTAGGGATGGTTAGACGAAGATGGTTAGGGATGGTTAGACAAAGATGGTTAGAGATGGTTAGAGGTGGTTAGAGGTGGTTAGACAAAGATGGTTAGGGATGGTTAGAGATGGTTAGACAGAGATGGTTAGGGATGGTTAGAGGTGGTTAGACAAAGATGGTTAGGGATGGTTAGAGATGGTTAGAGGTGGATAGACAAAGATGGTTAGGGATGGTTAGAGGTGGTTAGACAAAGATGGTTAGGGATGGTTAGACAGAGATGGTTAGGGATGGTTAGAGGTGGTTAGACAAAGATGGTTAGGGATGGTTAGACAGAGATGGTTAGAGATGGTTAGGGATGGTTAGGGATGGTTAGAGAAGGTTAGGGATGGTTAGAGGTGGTTAGACAAAGATGGTTAGTGATGGTTAGGGATGGTTAGACAAAGATGGTTAGGGATGGTTAGAGATGGTTAGAGGTGGTTAGACAAAGATGGTTAGGGATGGTTAGAGATGGTTAGACAGAGATGGTTAGGGATGGTTAGAGATGGTTAGAGGTGGTTTGACAAAGATGGTTAGGGATGGTTAGAGATGGTTAGAGGTGGTTAGACAAAGATGGTTAGGGATGGTTAGACAGAGATGGTAAGGGATGGTTAGAGGTGGTTAGACAAAGATGGTTAGGGATGGTTTGAGGTGGTTAGACAAAGATGGTTAGGGATGGTTAGAGATGGTTAGGGATGGTTAGAGATGGTTAGAGGTGGTTAGACAAAGATGGTTAGGGATGGTTAGACAAAGATGGTTAGGGATGGTTAGACAAAGATGGTTAGAGATGGTTAGACAAAGATGGTTAGGGATGGTTAGACAGAGATGGTTAGGGATGGTTAGAGGTGGTTAGACAAAGATGGTTAGAGGTGGTTAGACAAAGATGGTTAGGGATGGTTAGAGGTGGTTAGACAATGATGGTTAGGGATGGTTAGAGATGGTTAGAGGTGGTTAGACAAAGATGGTTAGGGATGGTTAGAGATGGTTAGACACAGACTTTTTTCAAGACCACATGACATAAATATTGAATTACATACAGGTGAATCTAAATTGCACGTCTCACAATACGAACCTACTTATAAATAATGCTAATGTTCACAAAAAAATATACCTACGTAATTTCACTATAAATATTTACCTGCTGTAAGTACATGTGAATGATATATTTTTTATTTTTTACAATTTAGTAAAGAATAAACTGTTTTTCGTTCATAAATTCGCTTGATTTTCCCTAAAGAAGCACATGGAGCGGGAATACACGATCGTACCATATCGAGGGTCTCACGCTAACTTCCCACATCGTCATTTGGGCGACTTTTCAGCAGAGCCAGAAAAAAAACCGTCTGCCAATGATTATGTTTACTGAGTAATTCAGTACAATAAATTGTGAGATTTAGTGTTACCAAACTTAGGTACCTAACTTATACTTAGTTAGATCGATCCGCCGGGGGAAGGCGCTTCGAATGGTACGCATAACGCATTTTGGCCAAAAGTGACGATGTGGGGTGTTGCCCTGAGACCCTCGATATAATATATTACAGACCCTCGACATATTATGGTACAGCTGAATTTACCTAAATTTATTTATGCGAAAGATGAAATACTGGTATATTCTCCATTAAGGGGACCCCTTTGAAGAGAAATCAGAAGAAATTTCTGAATGAAATGTCGAAATCGAATTAAGGCCACTACTTAAGGCCACATTGTTATAACGATTTCCCATTCTTACCGTATTCTAGGTAGATACCTATCGAGTGGCCAGTGGTTCTAATGGAGATTATGCGTGTAGGATAAAAGAGAAGTGTCGGCTTGAAAACCCTAGGTTAGGTTAGGATGCTCGCCTACTCTCGTTTTATTTCCACCTTTAGAAAAACTTCGAACACAGTACACTTCCCCCTTTTTCACAACCCATCGAGTATCCTTATCCAGCTTCCAAAAAGCTGTTTCAGAAAGGGCACACATAGAATAAAAATTAGGACCGTCCTCTTCCACCCGCCGGCCTTCACCTTAACGGGGCTTGAAGCTTGTTATGCAAATAATAGTAAACTATAGAGTGGACCCCGGTTTGGGAGGCGGAATAGGGTACATTGCCTGTCCTGAATTCATTGTTAAGCCTCAGGGGCAGCCGTGCCGGTGGGGGGTGCCCATCCAACCTTCTTGGCTTTCATTTATATGGTAATTTTCCGGAGGGATGAAACGCTGGAGGAAAGGTTGGCATTCTGAAGGAAGCTCCGTGAAACGGATAAGAGTAGACTCCTGCTCACCTGGGAAGATTGAAACAGGTGGAGTAGTTAGTAATGGATTCCTTCGACACTCTGTGCCAATATCTGTACCAATACCTGGTTTTGTTTTTTTTTTTTTTACACAGCAGACCCCTGAAAGTTGCTAGCTGTGCGTATCGAGTATTGAGATAAAATTACGTACAGAAGAGAGAAACAACATAGACAACCTCCACCTCATGAATACAAACTAGAATAACGTATCGAAAATCATAAGAGCTATTTACATTTTCCCAAGTCGGAAATTACTTTTCGTTTCACCTTATGTTTGACGTTCACAGTACGGATGCGAATCGATTATCGATTAATCAGACAATCGATTATTGTTACTCGGTTTTCGAATACATCAGGATTTTGAAAGAGCATAAGCATGGAAGAAGGAGGTTGGTGATATCCTGTCGAAGCTTTTATTTTTACAAGAGTCCCCATAAAACTCTTCTTAATACCTACCTACTTTTCAAAGTTATACTTTTCTTTCCATCTACTTTCATACTTGATACTTCTATCGGTTCTATTCATAGGTACCTTTCATTCATTCATAGGTATAATTAAAAAAGTACAAATTTTAGGGAGCGAAAGAAACTTAATTTCTTCCTTACTGGGCAAAACATCTGATCATGGATATGTCTCTTAGCAGCTGATCCTGGGCCTATTCTGCTCAAAGTGTAAGTCGTAAGGAGGCTACATGCCAAACGACATCATCATAGAGTGAATATCATAGAAATTAGCTTTAAGAGCCACTCAGCTGAACCTGGACCAATCTGCTTAAAGTGGTAGTCCTATGGAAGCTACATGCCAAACGACATGTTCATAGAGTGAATATCATAGAAATTAGCTTTAAGAGCCACTCAGCTGAACCTGGACCTATCTGCTTAAAGTGGTAGTCCTATGGAAGCTACATGCCAAACGACATGTTCATAGAGTGAATATCATAGAAATTAGCTTTTAGAGCCACTCAGCTGAACCTGGACCTATTCTGCTTAAAGTGGAAGTCCTATTGAGGCGACATGCCAACTCACAACTTCATAGAGTGAATAGCTTAGAAATTAGCTTTAGGAGCCCCTCAGCTGATCCTGGGCCTATTCTGAGTAATGTGGTAGTCCTATGGAGGCTACATACCAAACTACAGCTTCATAGAGTGAATAGCATAGAAATTAGCTTTAGGAGCCCCTTAGCTGATCCTGGGCATCGTCTAGTCCTATTGAGGCTACATGCCAACTCACAACTTCATAGAGTGAATAGCTTAGAAATTAGCTTCAGGGGCCACTCAGCTGATCCTGGATCTATTCTGCTTAAAGTGTAAGTCCTGAGGAGGCTACATACCAAACTGGATTTTAACCAAAAACCTCAGTGACGAGAGACGTTCCCTGCCATCAAATCCCTCTCCATTTGATGCACCTTTCAACATCGGAGATTACATTATATTGGTGAGAATTGACGGGCGGAATCATCCGGGGAAGATCAAGACGTACCAGTATCGCGTGTCAACTATGACGAAAGAAGTGTTGCACTGAATCGTGGAGGTGGCCAGAACAAGAAGACATTATTTGGTACCAAGGTATCAAAATTATAGAAAAAAAAATGGCAGCCACCTGTACAAGTGAGCCCACTCCTGAGTTATATTGTTGACCTGAAACCTTACAATTATTATTTTTCCATGACTGGTGAAAGTGACTCACACGTAATGTTTAATTTTGTTAAAATACAGTTCGTTTTTCCATTCAAATTGTTAATTCATTACTTATGCCAACTCACCTTAGCCTATGCCAACACCCTCAGGGATGGGGTTTGTTGGCAGACTTGAGAGCCTTCGGGATATGGGCTGAATGGCCCCCTCAGCATCATTTTGAATTAACGAGTTATTACAACTATAATGGTGGATCTTGAAGCCAAAATGTTGTACGAGCAGCAGCATCAATCGGGATCTCTCTAAGTATCGTTGAAAAAAATTGAAAAATCAAAAACCAAAATCTACGCCAACACGCCCTTGTCTCTCATACACTAAGAATCACGTATATACACCAGTCATGTATACGGAGAAGGGAAACTGGGTAAACGAAAAAAATATAAGGGGAGTTCATGTGTTCGGCATTGGTAACAAATGGGGTAAAACGGGGAGCGGTGCAGGTGACTCGGTTGAAACATTCGAAGGCGATTCCATTCATCACAAACTTTTCCCTCCCAAGTCGCAGAACGAGTTTCATAATAATTAGAGGAAGGAAACTTCGCAAACAAATGGCTCAGGCCCCGGTCTGGTTTTAGGGGCGTAGCTCGTTCAACTTGGAATAGGCATGGGCTTTACTGCACAAAACCTCCAGCAATTCTTCATCTCCATCATCCAACTGGATAACAATGGCTCGGTCACACCTCAACTTCCTCAACCCGCTTTTCCTGCAGGGCCAGCGTGAGGGGAGAGGAGGGGGGGGGGCTTTTCCCCCTTTATTTGTGGGAGTTTTCTTTTCAGATACTTATTCCATGAAAGAAAATAGGTACCCACTATTATTCGAGGCTTCAGTCGTGTCTCATCTCGGTGAAGAAAAAAAAACCCATTACGACTTTTCTTCTCCTTTTTCAAGCCAACTATTGTTGTCGTTAACAATATTTCAAAGCCTCTCCAAGTACAATTGTAGAACCAAAACTCTTTTCACTAACAGAAACCTCCAACCGAATAAAATTTCATTTCAGATTAGTCAACATTAGTCATGAAGATAACATGACGTCTCTCAGGAGTAGAAATGACTGCTGACTGCTGACTGCCCTTTGGTTCCCGAGATTGTATTGTCACAAAACTCTGTGACTAACACAGAATAACGCCACAACCCCTTATTTCTTTGCTGGTGTATCTACCAGTGGCCTATTTCATGGAAACAAACCGTTGTAAGTTTACAACTACTTTTAAAGCATATTGTGGTTGTACAAGACGTTCTTTCTCAATAGAGTTTAGGTAAATTCGAAAGATAAGCAAAATTAGAAAATAGGTAAGTTAGTTTTATGACTCGAAACGTTTGAATAAATAATCAACCTTTTGGTTTATAATTTTGTAATAAATAAAAACCGCTTTACCCTCCAAACTAAATGACTCTCACAGTACGGTCACGTGACATGAAAACAGATTGCTATTGACTTTTGAAATTTTTCTATTTTATTTGGCATTTACCTCAGGCTGAGCCGAAATTGTTTTTCCTTGAATTGTTTGCCATTATTCTTTCTTAAGTTTTAATTAGATGATTTCGTAATGTAAGTAATAGTTTGTAACGTCTTCAAATAGAGTAAAAAAACATTGTGTTTTAGGTGATTTGGTTTAGATCAGTTGACATCTTCTGGTCGCGCATAAGCCCCAAAATTTGCCAACATATTGACATTGTCAAATTTTGACGTCTTTTGTGTCTTATATATATTAAGAGTATGTAATTTTAAAAAATTGAAAAATATTATAACAAGGCCCACTTCAAATTGGGGTGAAAAACATGGCCTACTTGAGATAGGGCTGGTCAACATGGCCTAACTAAAATAGTACAGAATAACATGACGTAATTGACATTTTTGAGCATACCTATTGACTTTTTTATTCAGCGGGATTCAAATTAAAATTATTCATCATCACGTAAGTTGTCTGTGTAGTATATTGGCACCCGGAAGTGTCTATAGCTGCAAAACTTCACGTACCTATAACATATTACGTTCCCAAATTTTAAAAATAAACAGTTTTTTGTCACAAAATTTAAAAAAAAAAAAAAAAAAACACTTTGGTCATGTAGTACAGCACCATTTGAGGTATGCCCTTTTGTTCAGACCCATTTGAGTTAGGCCTTGAACACGATGGTGAAGTCAGAATTGCGATATCTCATTCAGTTATCAGAACAGAGTGGATGAACCGTGAAGTAACAACCACACTTTTTCACCTTTAAAGTGGAGCACATTGAAGATGAAGAAACGTGGTTGCTATTCGAGTCCTGTTGAAGTTCTGTTGAAGTTGAAGTTGAAGTTGAAGTTCTCCACGGTAAATCTGCTCTAATCTGATAACGGAATGAGATATCGCAATTCTGACATCACCATCGTGTTCAGCGATGAAAAATCTATAAGCTGCTGTAGTTTTCAGTTCATTTAATCAAGAAAAACTCTGCAAATTCTTCTCAGATCACGCAAAGATAAATTAATTACTATTATGATAAGTGGGGAGGGGTACCTAGGGTTCAAAAAACTGCAATTTTTCCAATCCCCTCGTCTACAGCTTTCATTTGAGCCCATGGATTATAATTGAGGCGTTCAGGATCAAAATCGGATAACTCCATAAAACTAAATTCTACTTTTAATTGGTTCTCAAAATTCTCATCCCGACGGCAGTTCATCAAAAGTGCAATAATAAAATAAACGAACAAACGATGAACTGCCGTCGGGATGAGAATTTCGAGTATTCAAAGTAAAATTTAGTCTGAAGTAGTTATTATTTTTATTTTTAATATTTTTATTTGGCATAAGATTGCTCCATACAGCCATTAAGCGTATATACATGAGTTACATCTGATCAACTAAACATCATACCCAATTGTATTAAAAAAACAGTTCACTTTCGCGTAGGTGTCCGGCTCGACTATTATTGTAGTGTAATTAAATGGGCAGAGTAATAGCTCGCTAAGTTCGGCAAATAATGTCTCCCGCTGCCTTTCAAATTTTTTGCACACCAGTAACACATGCCCTAAGTTGTCAACTTCACTGCACACATCGCACTGGTCCGACTGTTCCTGTCCAATCTTATGGAGATATGCTTTGCATATGCCATGGCCCGTCCGTAGCCTGGATATAGTCGAGTAGAATTTCTTGACTTGTCCTGCTGTCTCAGATCTCCATGGTCTACCACTAATAATTGGGAACATGGATCTATAAGTTCCACCTGCAGGATAATGATCGTGATACTCCTGCCATCTTCTCGTCATTGCTTTCTTGAAGTGGGCGTACATATCCGTGTATGGTAACAATGTGTTGCATTCGTCCTCACAGTAGCACCCCAGTTTCGCTGCCCGATCAACCCTTTCATTGCCCTTGACTCCGATGTGCGCCTTCACCCAAACAAATTTCACCCTTACACCCTTGCCACTCAGCCCAAAGTAGTTATCCAAAGTAGTTATCCAAAGTAGTTATCCAAAGTAGTTATCCGATTTTGATACTGAACGCCTCAATTGTAAACTCAACATCCCCCTCCCCCCTTGAAATCACGTCATTCACTTGATATCTCAATATCCTCTTCCCCCCTCCCTCCTCCTCCCATTCCATCCTCCTCATCACTCCTCTTCCACCCTCCTCCTTCTTCGATCTCCCCCTCCCTCCTTCGCCCTCCTCCCTCCGCCCTCTCCACTCCTCCGGATCAGGATCGATCGATCATCAAAGTGATCAGCTATTTGACATACTTAACTCATCGCTCATTCCCTCCCCCTTTGTCAAGTAAGGCGTCATTTTCAGGTTAAATAAAGGATGCCAAGGAACAATTAAACCTTGTATTTACAATAGATGAGAACTATGGTTCACCTGCATGGGGGGGGGGGGGGGGGAATAGAACAGAAAAGAACCTAAGAAAAAAAGAGGGGAGAAATTTCGAATACTGAGCTAAATAGCGCAGTTTTCTCGCAAAATAGCCCAAATGGCTATATATATCTAGCCAAATCTGGCAACACTGGTAGTGAACTGAGAGATCGATTGCTAATTTGATTGAGGAACACAGCACTCGATCTATCGAACGAGATCCCTCGCCAAGTGGCTACCTCTGATCTGAAGTCTGAACGATCCCAGCAATCGAACAGGGCCGTTAGACTCCAGAGTCCAGGCTAGTTCTGGACTTCGTTAACGCCCTGACTCGGAAAGTCATGTTTATAGAACTTTTTTGTTCAGCGTAAAATTGCCTATAAGAATCCGTGTTCAGATAATTTCGCTCCCATAAAATCGGTTTCCCGACCACTGTGCGGCGTGGGCGTTCAGGGCAGAGGTTGGGGTATCGAAGGCCGCCCTCGCCAGCCACAGTCGTCAGCCGCCATCGCCAGCCGCTCTCGCTGGCCACCATCGCCAGCCGCTCTCGCTGGCCACCCTCGCCAGCCGCCGTCGTCCCCGCTCTCACTGGCTACCCTACACTGGCCACCCGCATTCACCGACCACCCTCGCCAGCCGCTCTCGCTGGCCACCCTCTGGTAACCCCTTGAAGTCTCCACACGGTTAGCACTTGTGTTCAATGGTGATGGTCTGACGCCAAATGGCGCTGCGTCAAGTTCTTGACACGTGGAAGTTGGGGCAAAAGGGTGCCAGACCGTCAGAATCGATTTGAATTTTGGAGGTCCCGAGGGCCTGACTAATGGAAGCGATATAATGGTCCGGATGTGTTCATTTCTACCAAAGTAGTAGATATTATCTATAAGATATTATATCTATAAGATATTATTAATATCTTATATTATCACCTCACCTACTTTCCCGTGTGAACTCGTTCCCGAGAAAACATCCAATCAAAATCCCTTCGACTGCACAATAACAAACGTATGAGCTGCTTCTGATAATCCAACTTACCGTTACGCCCTCGAAGCTCGTGTTCTTGAGAGCTTCGATGAACAAGCGCTCCCAGAGAGGGTCACGATACTGAAAGTCGACGACCGTCTGATCTTTTCGAAAATGTCGAACGCGGTGTGTGACGTGTTGTATCGCCAGGGCGACAGCCCAAACTCCGTCGTACGTGTAGCCGTGGAACCTCGAGTACTCGTTGCCCCGTCGAGAGTCGTATTCTTCCTTGTACTCGTCGGCAGTCTGGAACAAACAAACAACATCAGCAATCAGTCAGTTGATGGAGAAATATTTTGTTACTGGATAATGTAAAGTACATAATGTAGGATAAAGTGGATTAGGTACGTCCCTGGAAAATCACAACAGTTTGCCTGAATGAATAAACGTACATTTCTCAGATATGAGTAGGATGTTCCTATACACTGTTCCTAATGGCTTTCTGAAATAATGGTCATTCTGAAATCTACAATATTAAACCATTGATCAGATCCATTGGAAACCCATACCAACACAATAAAAATATCCATTGGAAAACAGGAAAGTATGCGCCTGTGTGTTCTTGGATGTTTCACAAGCGTTTGATAAGGTCTGGCATGATGGCTTGATGTGCAAACTGCAATGTGATTTGCCTACTAGACACTATCAAATAGGTACTTAACTCCTTCATCAGACTCAAGAGTGAGGTATGAAGAAGAGTACTCGAGAATATCTGCGCAGGGGTCCCACAAGGTAGTGTTTTTGGGCCTGTGCTATACTAATGTACACAGGGGATTTGCCATCGGCTGAAAGTGGAGTTACAGCAACTTTCGCTGATTGCACAGCATTCACGGCTGAGGGGGACACGGCAGAAGAAGATGCTCACAAACTGCAAAATCACCTTGATAAAGTCATCAAATGGACCTCAAACTCAAAGAAGACAAATCTGCATACGTGAATTTTACGTATAAGAAAGATAAACCGTGGCCCATTGTGATCAACTCCCTACTCATACCCGCAGCAAACACAGCTAAATATCTGAAGTTGACGCTAGATGCACATCGAAATGTGAAAAACTGAGCTCAACATCAAATATAGGAACTTGTACTGTCTACTGGGGAAGCACTCAGAACTAGAGGTTTAGAACAAGTTTCTGCTGTACAAGAAAATTCTAAAACCATCTGGACGTATGGCATACACACTTTGGGCTGCTCATTAACATCCAATATCAAACACAAACAATTTGTATGAAGACTCTGTTTGTAATATAGTTGGCTTAAGATCCTCGCCTTCAAGATTGGACCACAATTAAGGGAAGTTTAGAGGAAGGGCGAAATACGAACAAATTTATAACTGTGGTGCTGTTCGACCTGTCGACTTGAAATTTGAACCAAAGTTTCCTTATGATGGTCTTAATCGAATTTTAGAAGAAGGTGCTCGTCACATCAATTGAGTGCTCTTTACACATAACTTTGTTGCTGTTCGACCTGTCGCGACTCAATGGATTGCTCAATGAATTTTGATTGAACTAACAAGAGCCATTCTTCATGTTTGTAAACAGGTATCCAGCGCCTCCAAAACCTGGGAAAATATCCTACAGAGGTCAAATTTAGAAAATTAAGTGTCAAAATCACTTCAAAGAGGGTTTTGTATTTATTTTTCAGTGAGAATTACTAACTTAAGTATAGAAAAATGTGGTTATAAAAACGTCCCATCAATCATAAAAAATTGGCACCAATCATAAAAACGTGTTATGAGGGTTTATTGAAAATGCCCTCATTAGTTCATGCTGCATGACAGGTTTCTCTACTCAGTCTACTCCAAATTCGTCGTGTACCACCCCGAATACCATCACAAACGCATTTGAGTTCGGTTTACACACATTTCGAATGAGTTATAGGTTTTGTCCAGTTAAGTAAGGGGTTTTGCCCGCTGCGTGTCGATGTAAAATCCGTTCCCGGCCGACGATGCGATTTTGTAATCGTCTGTTTGGTCTGAAGCCGATGGCTTTTTGCCACGTCGAGTCATATTTACCCTCTGGAGAAATAACAACGGGAAGTCTCTTTATAGATCTCGAGAGCACTCAAGCTCTTGCAGCGTCGGATTAAATGATTAAGGAGCATGCACGAGACCGGGAGTCGACAGCCCTTCAAAGGGCTCGTCAACGAGTACAAACGAGGACGGGGTTTCAGACATACTCGGAGGACGGGGAACTGTTCAGAACGAGGTTGAGATAGGACTCCTGTGAGGCTCAGTTGACAACATTGAGGAACAAATAACGAACTACACACTAACGACCGTAGGATGTGAGAGAAACTCGTCAAAATCCAGCAATCAAGCAGGGATTGGAGTCCTCATTAGTGCCGAACAAGCCGAGAATTAATCAATTATAAAACCATAAACATTTACCCTTAGAGTGACAACAGTGAAACTTGGATATTTCAGTCTGATTCAAGTCGATTCATGAGGGTAGTTGGGGCTAGCCCAAAATAGGCTCTACATTTTTGGGTGGTTATCACGATGGTTGCAGAACGTACTAACGCGAAGCTTCTCATCTCATGTACACCTCACATAACGTGATATTCAACGTCTTGCAAATTCACAGGAAGAAGCCGTTATACCTCCAGCACATTGAGAAGTCGTTATCACACGAGGGTCTCCGCGACACCAAAGAACGCCGTACGCGGCTGAAATGGTAAAACTCAACAGACGAAGAGAGGATTTTCGAGAGAGAAACGCCGTTTCACGTGTCATGATTTCCCATTGAACTTGTAGCTCGAACCTCGTCTCCTATCAAAGGTGGATTTGCCCCGCTAATTCCAAATCGATAACCCAGTTCGGAAGAGCTAAACTTTACAATCATTCTCGGTCCGAGTTCTCAAATATTGAGCTAAAAAGAAGTTGTTCACCAAGAAATACTCCCTTAATACCTATAATACCAAGAAAGTAGTTCCCCCAGCTGCGCTGCACGTTTAAATGACTAATTTACAATAAGTTGGTTTGTCTTTTGTCTTTCATTCACTTTAAGTAGAATAGGTCCATCCGATATTTCAACTCATTCTTACTGGAGAGAAATGATTACCTGTCCTCGATTCACGACTCAATCCACAGCACAGTCACTAAGATCACACGATTGAAGTACAAAATTGCAAAAAAAAAAAAAAAAACGTTCACCACTTGTTTACATTTCTCTGTTGTGTTGTTATAAAAGTAGTGTTTTTGGACATCTTGTAAAAACTAAACGTTTTGAGGGGACCGTATGAAGTCACAAACTAGACGAAATCCCCGGTTGGGGCGCTGACATCGCCGAGCTTCTTGCTCTCGCAGTCTATATCAAACGCGTCCAGGTTCCCAAATTCCCTAAATTATTGGGAAAACTTTTCAGGCGGCTGACCATCATTTTCGTTATTCTCCTAAACTTGTACCTACTTTCGAAAAAAACAAATATACCGATATATAAATAAATAAATTGACGCAAATTCCCCATTCGCATTATTACCTACATTCGATTTTTAAATTTAAATTCAAATTTGATTTTTCAAATTTAATTTTTCATTACCTATAATATAGGTAATGAAAATTACCTATATTATCGACGTTTTACTAAATCCAGAATTTACTAATTAGACGTTTCAATGATTCTAAACCCATCATCAAGTAAATCCTGGATTTACTAAATCCAGTGAAATTTCCAATTTAGTTAATCCTGGATTTAGTAAATTCTTGATGGAAACGTCGATTCAGTAATCCCTTGATTTACTATTATTGAAACGACGATTTAGTAAGTCCAGGATTTATTAGATCCAGCACTAAACGTCGATTTAGTAAACCCTGGATTTGGATAATCCTGAATTTATCATTATTAATGCGTCGATATGGTATGAATGTCAACAAAAACTCGAAAAAATTGAGTCATTATCGAATCAAGGTGTTGATTTGGGAAAGTGCTCGTATTTTAGGTCGGATTGGCCTTCATCTGAGGGAGACAAAACTTTGGCGTTCTGGTTGATTGGTTATCGATCTCTCTTATAGAAAAAATATATAAAAGGAAAATATGAAAGAAAAATATAGAAGATGTACTTAAATTAAAAGGAACATAAAAAATATAAAAGGGAAATATAGAAGGTATAAATTTTATATCTTTTATATTTTCCTACCTAGCGCTAATAGAGGGCTACGAAAAAGTAGTCAAGCACATCGTCTGATTGCAATCAAGGGAGGACCTTTGGAAGGTCGAGTGACGATCATTGCGGCGAGGGCTTCACTAATGAAGGTGAGGGGGAGCTTGCGGTCGTTGAGATGCCGGTGGTAAAGGCAGAAGCCGACTTTATTGGAAGGGAACGGGTGTTTTGAACACTGAGTATTGGGAAATTCAGAAGACTGATTTTGAAATGGTGTCAATCACAGGAAAATGGTCATCACTTCTCGTCTCGTCATTTGATGATTGTGAACAAGCTCAATTCAGTCGACGTTGAAAGCATACCCAGTTGGTTTGAGAGTAGGTATCACAGTAACTCAATTGTATTAGTATGGTCATGTTTTCAACAATGGCTCTTTCTACACCATCCTGAGAAAATTGACAGAAACGATGCAATAAGCACATACAAAACAGTTACAAAAAGAATAAAATGTGTTGAGAACTAAAGTACCAGCACAGTGTCAATGTTCATAAAGAAATCTTCAAAATCCTACGGAGCCAATTTGGTGATGTACCTGCTTTGGGCCCTAAAAGTTCCAAAGGGAGCATTCGATAGAACGGGAGACAAAGATATTTTCTATTACGAGTAGGGTAACTGTGAACAGGAAAGATTCCATAATATGGAGGTTGTGAAAGTCGTCGCTGGTAAGCGTTACCGAGAGGATTGCAGATCTGCCTATAAGGAACTGAACAATTTAACAGTCTATCCTGCTTACATGCTTGAAGCCTGTGCCATCATGGGAGAAATATTATTTATCTTTGTTATTTCTCCTAACTTAGCACAGGCTTAAAGCATGTAAGGATGTAAGTTAAAATTTCCAGTTCTTATAAGCAGATCTGGAATCTTCTCTGTAACGCTTACCAGCACGTGACGAGCAAGTTTATATGGTTTCAAGAGTCAAAATAGAAATTTATAAATATTTCCTAATGTCGCGGTTTTAGGCCGTTTTTTCCACTGCGCATCGATCTAGTTGAACATCAATCGGGGTTTTAGGATCTAGTGGACGGGGTTTTAGGCTCAAAACGAAAGAAGTAGGAGGGCGGTCCATGTGTTAGTTCTGGGGTGAGGGGGTGGCCCAGGAGGGAGGGTGGTCTGGAGGGGAGGATGGTGCAGAGGGGGTTTGGTGGTCCAGTGGCGAGGTGATGGTGGGGGGTGGGGGGGTCCGGGGCACAGACCTCTCACTGAGGCCCGCAGGGCCGAGTTTTTCCCCACAATTTAAACACATACGCAATTTAACACAAATCTGTCAGTTCGTCACCCACTTAAAATAAACTCAGAACAATGAAATTCGGCATGCAGGCTTGGACTGGTTAATGCAACTTGTGAACAGGAAGGTTAGCGAAATAGAGTTTGCCCTTCTGAAAACCCCATATTTCGGAATAGTTAATGGTATGGTACTTGCGGATTTGAGCAAGAATTAGAATTTTTAGTTCGGAGAAGATTTCATGACCGTTGATTTTGTACAATCGTGCCCCGTACCATCTTATATCAACATTTAATGTGAGAGTAATTAGAAGATTGTGCGTAGGTACCTGAAAATCTAGAAGAAGGCAGGGGACGTCGACGAGTCCTGTAGATATTTAGGAGGACCATCACCATGTTTCTATGATGAACACTGAATGTATTACAACGCCACAGAAAACCCTACTATACTACGTACAAACCCTACTATACCACGATACAACGCACTCGTATTTCAGGCTCGACGTTGGGAAAGCAACTGACTGAAGAATTGAGGGAAGTGGGGGGTCGTTCGACCGTACGTAGCCAATGACAAGATGACAAGATTTCGAGACACGCCACTCATCGGCGCATGCTCATAACCGTGTACACGAGCCTGTTGTTACTGGTTTCTGAGAAGGTCGAAGGTTCGAAAATTCTTATTATTCACACAATGCACGATGCTCTCTCTCTCCCGCCAAATACCTGGAAACCCTCACATTTGCCTGTCAATCAACTCTTAGTTTTCATGGGAAAATCCTGACCTGACAAAGGGGCTTTTGACATCTTGTGAGACAAGGGAGCAGAGAATCCAGGAAACGGGACAATGGCCACTGCCGAGCTACTACCTGCGAAACGGAATAATGTCGTTCCAGTTGCAGGTTGGTGAGCATAATTTATAACTGTGGAAGAATCCAGTCATGCAGCATGGCTATAAGAGCGAATTTTCAAAGAAAGTCTTCATTACAGAACATGATGTCCATGAAGAACATCTCATGTATCAACCACGTTTCTTCATCTTCAAAGTGCTTCAGTTTGAGAGCGGAATAAGATATCGCAATTCCGATTTCACCATCGTGTTCAGCATAGAAAAACCTTTAAAAACTCCCCAAAACCCCCCTTAGAGTGGCCCGATTCTGCCCATTTACGAACCTAGCCTTTCGATTGCCAAGACAGATTTTTTGTGCAAATTTGAACTATCTATCCCAATTCTATCGACAGTTATTCGAGAAACCGAGTGAATATTGTATTGTCAACAATTCCCGACCCATATGTAAAATTTGAAGACTCCATCTCATCAACAATATGTAATAACTACATATTGTTATTAATTACATTATTATTAATATTAATGACATTAATATTAATTACTAATTACATAGTGGGTTAAGTTTGGATTAAAAATAAACGAATTATTTGTTTATTTTTAATCCAAACTTAACCCACTAGTAAACTACTGGAGAGGAACTACTTTCTTACTACAAGTGGAAAAACTCATGAAAGTAATTTAAAGTTCAGAAAACTTTAGTTAACCCTTACATTGCATTAAATTTTGGTAATTTTGCAAATTTTGTTAAATGACTAAAAGTAACTTGGACAAAATTAAAATAATAACTGAACAAAAAATCCACAGTAATGCAGCATGGCTATAAGAGAATTGAAGTTTTGAATTGATGAATTGAACTTTTTTTCTTCATTCTATGATTTTTGTGTCTTTTGGCATTGAATTCAGGATGGTCTGGAACAAATTTCGATAGGTAGGTATACATTTTTTTCGGAAAATTGATTTTTAAAATTTTTGGACTGAGAACAATAGCTTCTTCTTCGAAAGTTCGCTAAAACTATCGAAATGTTTTTAAAAACTCTATAAATTAATAAAATGGTAGGTGTAGGTTTTTTCTTTTGCATCACTTCTCCTTGTTTTAAATTAAACCTTATTTTCTGGCATAATGTCTTAGTAAGTGTGGTTAATATTGGTCAATATTGTTGTGGAAGGAATTTAGTAGATTCCTGTTGATTCCGCTTGAGTAGCTCGAAATCAGCGGTTCCTGGACAAGTTTATTGGAAATTAATTAGACCAGGTATCGAAAACGTACCATCTCGCTAGATGAAGTCATTAATCTCGGATCGGCAAAAGGAGCAAAGCGCGGAAGGTCCGTCGTTGTGGAAAAAGGCTGCGTCGGACGTACTGACGATTTATCACCTCCGAAAAGAGATAGGGTGCCAAAAAGGGTTAGAGGGCAAGGGAAGCCTTCCATGTTAAGGCTCTTCCTTCAAAAATGATCTTGGGATCGAAAGGAACAAGCTCAAAGGGGAAGATAAAATGGAGTCTCGGGGTGAGTTGGCCCGATAAATATAACACGGGAACACGGGAAAAACAACTTTTCTATCGCGAAGAGAAAACTGTGGAAGTGATGTGATAGGGGTGAGGGATTCATTCGTTCATCGTCGAACTAAAACTGAAGTGGGTGGAACGGTCTTCGCCCGATCTTTAATATCTGGTGCAGGCGTCTTTCGAAAAACGAAGGGGAAATTCGTGGGAGGACAGCAATCTCGATTCTAACGCGTTTTATCGTCCCAATATTCTTTTAGTGTCCTCCTTCATTCTCGTCGTTCAAATCCCACTATAATTTCATCACTTCTACATTGTGTCATTTGACGTTGAACTAGTAATGTAGGTAATGCGTCAGAAGTCGACGCTGCACTAATAGTCGACACCCTCTTCAAAAGTGGGCAAAACCTAAGGATAAAGACATGGTTTGACGTTTTTAGTTGTTGCTTCCTGTTATACTATTTCTTCTCAGTGTAGAGAGATAAGGTTGCCTTAGAAACACGCGGGATTTTAAGGACGCCAGAGCGCTCAAAGCTGCTACTGACATAAATTTCGGCTCATATTTATTAGTCGACAGGGGGTGTCGACTTCTGAAAATTTTCAGAATTTGCTGTGCATCAGTAGTCGACACTAGCTGTATTTTCTTCGAAAATATACCAACTAAGTTCACAGAATGGTCTCAAGGTTTAGAGGATGGAATTTTATTAACTTTGTATTTTCTTTTCATGGCGGAAATTTAAAAAATGGCTGGCTCGTCAACGAAGAAGAAGACGAAGGAGGCTCCCAAAAAAACCGAAGAAAACATGCAATCCCAATAGGAAGGGAAGACGACTCCTCCAGTACTCAGAGGACCGAATGGCTAAGGCTATTCAAGACGTAAGAAGTGGAGTAAGCATCAAGGAGGCAGCAAAAAACAACGATGTTCCTAGAACCACTCTACTTGGCCACTACTTTCAAGGCCAAAGTAGAAGATTCTCAGCTGTGTTTTGTGAAAGATGTTACAGATAAATTAAACCCTGTATTGATTGGGGAAGACAACGATGAGGACAGGAGATACATTTTGCCAAGTTCTTCCAAGTGATTTTGTTCATTTTGCAATAATAAGTTACCAACTTGTGATTTTAATTAAACATTTATCTTGTGATTTTATTTATTTCGTAATGTGGTTTATTAATAGTCCACAGCTAGTGTGTAATGAATCATGCAAAGTATTTCTCTAGTACTTGACAATATTTTTCTTGAAATTAAAACTGTGCTCTACATTTTGACATTTTATGTCTTTACTATGGCACATAACTCAAAAAGTGTGACATTACGGTGTGACGAAGAAAGCGTTATGAAAAATTTCTAATGATTTTCACGTACAACCGATTCGTTGCTACGGAACTTTAACTTCGCCAGTTATCATCGTACAAAAATCGTTCACCACTCGTTGGATAGCTCTCGATTTACCTAACCATATTACGTTAACCACTGAGGAGTGCACTCAATATTGTTCTCAATAATTTATATTGAGGTACGTGGTGTGGGTGTGGGAGGGGGCGCAGAGACATAAAATGTCCCTGGTGGTTGCGTACTTGTACGAAAGCTGTACATTTTATGTACAGTTTCTTCGAAAATTCGTTCTTATAGTCATGCTGCATGACTGGGGACTTTTTATCTCAGTTTGATAACCCCGAAACAGAAACACTGTACTGAGAGTGAGAGTTACCACCTCCCTTCGCTACCACCCGATCACCTAGCCAGCCAGCTCTCTGACGTCATAGGCTCTGACGTACTTGTTGGCCTTGTGCCAGCCGTATGACGTCATACGCTCGTGCGTCATAGGCTCTGACGTACTTGTTGGCATCCTGCCAGCCGTCTGACGTCATACGCTCGTGCGTCATAGGCTCTGACGTACTTGTTGGCCTCCTGCCAGCCGTCTGACGTCATACGCTCGTGCGTCATAGGCTCTGACGTACTTGTTGGCTTCCTGCCAGCCTATGACGTCATACGCTCGTGCGTCATAGGCTCTGACGTACTTGTTGGCCTCCTACCAGCCGTATGACGTCATACGCTCGTGCGTCATAGGCTCTGACGTAGTGGCCCGCCGGTCGCTTGTGTTTTGACGTGATCTGAGGGAAAAGGTGAATCAAGGGAACACATTTTTCCCGTTTCAGTTTATGTGCCAAAGCAAACACATGAAAATGTCAAAAACTATGTAAATAGGTACCTAAGCCCAACTGTAATGTCAATTTTCTGACAATGAGTTTTCGACTATAGTTTTCATACCTTTTTACTTAAGTACTTACCTATTGCAATTTGAGACTGATAATTAGCTGTTTGCAAATAAAAAGTCTGATAACTACTTTATTACATCTTATTAATATATTTTCAAGTTCCGATTCACAGTTGAATGTATTTTATTTAGATGGAAGTCGAAAAAAGTGAAAACGATGGAATGACGAAACCTGTCGACTACTGACTCAAGCGATACTGTCGACTTCTAACACATGTAGGTCGACTAATAGTGCCAAACCATGTCGATTTCTAAAGGAAAGTTGGTCACTGGTGTCGACTACTAGAGCGTTGGGATTTTTTACAAAACTTGTTTTTCCCTTTTCAAACCATGTTGAATAATATTTCCCGCTGCCAGTTCTTTTAGGGAAGGATCTTGGGTACACAATTAACAGGTTGGCAATGAGAAAAAACTATTTCCCTACGTGAAAGGTAAGCTCAAAGTTCAAACTTCCTTTAACGTGTCGACTTCTGACGCATTACCTTATGGTCAGGTTAGAAAATTCGAAATGTAGCCACCACTATCTGATTTTGTATGCCCGTTATCCCCGCTACTCTTTGCGTTACTGCAAAATATGCCAAAACTGCAAAATATGCCAAAACTGCAAAATATGCCAATTATTGTGTCTTTTTTTTTTTGTACACATGCTGTTCATTAAGACCAGACAGGTGTTCATTTAGTGGAGGTCCAACAGTACCATTTCATTTGCCTTTTGGGGAGGTGGGGCTCGGATTGTAGATACTAGGATAGGATCCCTAGTGGGGTGAAAAGCTTGGATGTCCAGCTTCTTGAAGATACCGCTAGTATACGAATGAAAATCGACCAATGGGAGTCCAGATTAGGCAATCGAATGATAATATCGTCGGTAAGTTGCGGTTCTTCTCCTGTCACAGTTCCGTCGTCCTTTACCGATATGAGAGTTGCGCCAATGCGCTGCCTGTTTCGCTACGATACGAATGAAAAAGTATTCGAATACTTGAAATCTCGCATCCGGATATCGGAATGATCATTCGATTGTTGAAACCATTTGAATACCTACTCGATATTCGATTATCGAAATCATTCGTTTTGCGCATCACTATCTTCACACGGAATGTCAGAATCAATGTGGATTGGAAACCACGAGGTACTGTCCATCCACACTAAGGTACTGTGCCAAAATAAGGCCTACCTACCTAAAGTTTAAAGGAATACCGCCCAGCGAATTCTCAACCCATTTGTCGTCAATGTTGCTAAAAAAAAATTACCGTATTACCAATTTTTGCATTCTACCAAAATAATATCTTTACTTAGGCCTTATTTGGACGCTGGTGCCATACAAGGACTACGAACTACTTTGTTACAACAAGTCGAAAAACTCATGGAATTAAGTGATTTAAACTTCAGAAAATTGTAGTAAACCCTTACATTGCATTTGTAAAATGACTAAAATTGACATGGACAATAGTAAAATAATGATTGAATGAAAAATCCACAGTTATGCAGCATGGCTGTAAGAGCGAAATTTCAAAGAAATGCCTGGTTTTATGAAGAATGTATCTATGTTAGTGGTTTTATAACACCTCAGCTTACAGATTCTTCAACGCTGAACACAATGGTGAAGTCAGAATTGCGATATTTCATTGCGTTATCAGATTAGAGCAGATGAACCGTGAAGAACACCTTAAGTAACAACCAAGTTTCTTCATCTTCAAAGTGCTCCACATTGAGAACGGAATGAGATATCGCAATTCTGACTTCACTTTCGTGTTCAACGTAAAACAAACTTTAACACGATGTGTCACTTGTCAGACTGTTCCATTTTAAGAATTTATGGGTAATTTCCCCCTTAAAACTCCCCAAAACCCCCCTTATAGTGGCTCGATCGCCATGACAGGTGTTTTGTGCAAATTTGAACATTTTATCTCCATTCTGTGATTTTGGTGACTTTTGGCAGTGAATTCATGATTTTACCTCCATTCTGTGATTTTGGTGACTTTTGGCAGTGAATTCATGATGGTCTAGAAGGGATTCCAATATGGGTCATTCTCACGAAAACGTGAAGTTATGATTATGGGTGAGATTTGAACAAATGGTCATGGTTTTTGGTACTAAAAGGTATTATTATTTCTATCGGAAATTTCGCGAACTTGCCAGCTCACATGCTCATAGAGTGTTGATGTACCTACTTGTTTAATTACTAAAAACTTGATTAAATTTTGAAAAGTTAGTCCTTCACCCATGTCACAAACTGTTGATTGCCAAATTCATTCACCCAGCAACGTTACTGATTGATATATTTCTCATAATATACCTATCAATGTTTCTGTATGTAATCATCTGGCGTTGTCTTAAATTTCAAAATGATATCCGAATGATTTAAATAATCGATTCTGCATTCGAATGGCCCTTCGCTATGTGAAGATGTTCTTCCTTTCATTTCGAAGTCCTTCACCTAAAAATATGTCCCAGTCCCTGGTTTAAGCAGTGAGAAATCACGGCTTTTAGTGAAAACCCAAAGAGACCGACGAGGTTGTTTGATGTCCGCCACTAGTTGCAAGTGAAGGACTTCGTACTCGCTCCCCTGATGAATCTCCACTGTTGGGGTTTGGGCTGACTGAGATGTAACACCATCTCCCATTCAACGGACGGGAGACGAAGGGATCTCGAAAAGGATCACTTAGGACCGAGGGCCACCTCTGGAACCACCTCCGGACCACCTCGTCGCCACCTGATACAGTTCACACGCTGAAAGGGTCACCGCCTTCCTTGTCCGCCGGTTCCCAACTTCTGTCGCGCCTTTGTCATCGTCGGGTACATGTTTTTGCTCTCAGGCCACACAATGAAGACCCCCGCGCTGAATTTATATCTACCCCCCATTTCCATGAATTATGATACACTGTATCTTCTATATATAAAGCCTCGCCGAGCCTAACCGTCTAAATTATTCACCTCAATGGAAGGCAAAAATGCCTATCTCAGCCACAAAACACGAATACTAAACATTGTGAACGTTCTCATAATGGGTTATTATACCTCCATAACTTATTATTCACGCCCGGAGCTATCCATTCCCAATCCAGTAAAACCCACAAGTACCACGAATAGAGATAATGAATCTTCATAGAAAATATTTAGACGGTAGTCGGGTACCTATAGACAGATGGATAGATTCATTTATATCCAATGAACTATACGTAATGCATGAATTACCCTTCCACTTTATGCTGCGGAAGGGAGGTCGCTGAATACAATATTATGCCTACCATGTTCATATAATGCATCTAATTCATCATACTTACCAATTTCAACTTATAATTAGCGAATTTTCGAAGAAAATGTGGTAGCTATTGTTCTCGGTCCAAAATTTTTAAAACTCGAATTTTCGAAAAAATTGCATAACAAAATCCGTTTTAGACCATCCTGAATCCACTGCCAAAAGACACCAAAAATTATATGTTTATATTTATGTATGTGTCACTCCAGACTATAACTCTCGATAGAATTGAGATAAAAAGTTCAAATTTGCACAAAAAATCTGTCGTGGCAATGGAAAGGCTATGTTCGTAGAACGTTCTTAGATGGGCAGAATCGTGCCACTCTAAAGGGGGGTTTTGGTGGGGGGGGGGGGAGGAATTCCTCATAAATTCCCAAAATGAAACATTCTGACAAGTGACCTCTCAATTTAAAAGGTTTGTTTATGCCGAACACGATGGTGACGTTAGAATTGCGATAGCTCATTCCGCTCTCAAACTGGAGCACTTTGAAGATGAAGAAACGTGGTTGTTACTTGATAATATCAAGTATATAATATCAAGTAAATATATTATGATCTTCATGTTAAGTCCGCTCTAATCTGATAACGGAATGGGATATCGCAATTCTGACTTCACCATTGTGTTCGGCGTTGATATGTCCAAAAGCTGAAAGGGGTTTTGGGGAGTATGGGGGGGGGAGGGGGTCAACCAAAAAATGGAAATCTGACAAGTGACACCTCGTTTTAAAGGTTTTTACACGCCGAATAAGATGTTCACCATGGAAAGGCCAAGTTCGTCGATGGACGGAATCGGGCCAGTCTAAGAGGAATTTTGGGAAATTTCATAGGGTGGGGGGGGGGATTACCCATAAGTTTCAAAAATGAAACAGTTTGATGAGTGACACCTCATTTCAAAGGTTTTGAACACGATGGTGAAGTCAGAATTGCTATATCTTATTCCGTTCTCAAACGGGAGCACTTTGAAGATGAAGAAATGTGGTTGATACTTGAGATGTTCTTCATGGACATCATGTTCTTTAACGGAGACATTTGACATGAAACCAGCAATTTCTTTGAAAATTCGCTCTTATAGCCATGCTGCATGACTGGATTTGGTTTTTCCTAATTTTTCAGGCTTAGGACAATTCAAGCAACAATTAAAAATTACACTTAGAAAATCTTACAATTGCAAAATAAATTGAACAATACATGTACCTACCTATGTATACTCGTCAGAAAAGAGTTTGACTGTTCAATGCTAACTGATATTAACCAGGAGAATAATTGTTTCTTTTAATTAGCTCTGGAGACCGCTCTTGGACACCTGAAGACACCGAGAGCAGTCTCAAAACGATGGGAAGCTCAAACGAATTTTGGAGCATTCCAAATTAAAACGAGGAACTGGTATTACAGCGTCTGTATTTTGAACGCCAGTTTGAGATCAGAATAAGGTATCGCAATTATAATTTTTTATATGCTTTTAGCTTTCTTTTGGCAGTGAATTCAGGATGATCTGAAACCAAATTTTGTTCGCAAAAGAAGTAGGTTCCCACTTTTGGAGTATTCCCCTATATGACCGAACTGATCTACCGCCTGTATCATTTGATAAGTCCACAACCCATGGAAGTTCATTCTTCCATGTCCAAAATCATTACCTACCTCAACAGTGGGGAGAAGTCTAAAATCGAAAAGAGTCACTAATTGACCAAATAGAGTTGGACGGTGGGATATGGTTGGCGAACTTCTTGTTCAAAAGTTAAAGTTGGTGTGCACAACTGAATCCTTGCTGAAGTTGGTTAACCTTCAGTTATGTCGGAGCGCCAATAAGAGTTACTTATAACTCTATATTTATCTTTCAATCATTTTACCAAGAGTGGGCCGGCGTCCAGGAAAAAAAGAGGTAGAAAGGTTGAAGTTAGTGGGCAGAATGAGTAAAAAAAGCCAAGTCTTTGACGGCGTGACGGGTTGGGGAAAAGTCGATGTACCTAAGGAGCGGGTAAGGGTTGTTACTGATGGAACTGGGAATCCGGGAGTTTTTTCTTCTTCCTCCAATATTTTTTAGCGTGGGCAGCCCCCTCTAGTATTGCTAATCCCGGTCCGCTGGGAACAACTTTCTGATCAACTTTTGTGGGAACATTTCACTGACTTTTATATGATTAGCTCTTTCCTTTTCGAGTCTTTCCTTTTGTATACTCTTTTGTGAGAAAGGCAGAAGCAATTTTTATTCCCAATTTTATTCCTGAAATCCGTTCAAGCTAAATTTGTTGAGGCGAATGGGATCTTTGGTTTTGTGTCTTAGAAAAGATTTACCCGGATGAACTGTCTTGGGTATGGGCCTAATTATAGATGACTTCCAAGCCTTGGGGTATGTAGACGATATGGGCAATTCTCCTAGAAAGCGACATTTTGATGTCCCCAGCGTTTCCCAAGCCACTTTTCTCATTTTTACGATTAATGAGTTCATTCAATAGAAAAAAAAGTCAGAATAGTCAATTCGTCATTCTCCGTCCGTGTCCAGGCTCAACCTTCCCAACTTTGATGTCCTGAAAAATGGTTATTCGAAATTTCGCGCCCTTACAGCACCTTTGTCAACCTTTTGAGATTCTTCCTGAGGATTTTCATAATTTTAAGTTAATTTCTTCCGAAAATCAAGAGGGGAATATGTTTTTCACGACCTGTTGCCCGTGGCACCTCGTCCAACATGTTTCTTGAATTTTGACGGACACAGCTGTTTTTTCCCGCTAATTTTCTCCCGCCATTCGATTCCCACGCATTTCAACTGTTCAGAACACTGGCCAGCAGTTCGTTTCAGTTCTTTTCAAAGTGTCAGCGTGTTATTGTCTCCTCTTGGACGTGGCTGTTCAATCACCCTCCGTCATTCTCCCGTCGGTGATTTCACGGTAAGTGTTGGAAACAAATTTTATTCTTCGTTTTAGTATGAAACAACTCGTGGAATAGTTTAAATTTCACTCCAAACAATAGAGAATTTGTTAAGGTTACCGTTAAGGTATAAGTACAGGAAAATCCATTTGTTCCCGTCATTCTCCGTCCACCCCTGTTTCATTGAAGGACGGAGAATGAAGAGGATGACGGTAAAGACAATAATAATTATAACGAATTAATTACTAAAATTCCTACTACGATCATTTCCTGTCTTAATTAGTCATTCTTTACAATTGAAACTAACCCACTTACTTGACTAAACATGACTTTAAAGTGAAAATTCGACTCTTTACAGCGAAAATGTGGTTCTAAAATTAATGTTAACTTTTTGCACTTTTTTTTCAAAATAAATAGTATTCGTGAGTGGATAGGGATGAATAATCATTACTTATAGTTACCTGAGTGTACCTATTTTTTTCCCCCCAAACAGTTTGGAGCACCTGTATTTATTTTTTGTTTTTAGAAAATGTCGCTTTCTGGGAGAATGAGCCCAGTATGTAATTGAACAGAAATGTTATATAGGACAATAAAACAGGGATTAAGAGCAGTATATTGTTTCGTGGGATTCCATCAGGATTAGACGTGAGTTGGCCAAATGCCTTCAAAACGACGGCACTTTTATTATTAAATAAAAAATTTTGTAAATGAGAATTCAGGTATTTCAGACGAAGGAGAAACAGTGAGCTTTTGCGCTGTAAAAATGTCACCAACGTCAGTATCAGGATCAATTGGTTCATTCCTCGCCTCACTAAGAGTTTTTAACCAAGAGTTTTAACATTCTTCCACAAGTTAGTGTGAAGCTCAACGAAATAGTGATCTTTTTCCGAGTTTTCTCGACTTCTTTGAGGTGAATCTTGGTCTTCTCGAAGGTCCAGCTCGTCCTAAATCAGCACTATGTTCATTCAAAATCAACTATTTTCGACGTTACTGAGGTCTTTTAAAAGGTTAGTGTTAATCACAAAATCAATTTTTGGCGCACATTTTTGACGGAAGGCCCTCAATTAAGACATTAAAAGAATATTATTTGAAAAATTGACATTCGCTGAAATAGTAAACGTGACGAAACCCCCTGACTCCTTCTGACAAGCTGTCCCGGAAAATTCTGAAAAGAATATGAAAAGGAACCAGCCCGTTTTCCGCTCCTTTTCCGCTTGCTGTCAGTCAACTTGCTCCGGTTGTTCTGTTCGCACTCGAAAAAAAAGAAAAAGAAAAGCCAGTTATCCAACAAGATCCGCAACACCGTTTAACGTGGCCATTAATTTTACATTATCTCCTCACACCCCTCATCAACAGCCACGAAGCGTAACCTCTGCTTACTTTTTCGTTCTCCTTCTTTCGTACAGATTGGTACAATAAGAACAACTTCCTCTCGGAGTATTCCTAGATTTTAAAACTATTCGTAAGACACAGTTGAATGCCATGACTGCTTCTCGCTGTAACGACGCAATATCTCCAAAACGCAATGTACGGAATACGGTTGTATTGAGCCAAATAAAAGGGTCAGCATGCGGTCCCCTTATGAATTTCATAAACTAAATCCGACTCTGACATGTGGAACACGTGTGGGGGTTTTTCTTGAAATTGAAAAATCCCCTACTTGGCGCCTGAATGCAGAGGTGTAGTTAGGACCTGGTAGCTTGTGAACGTCTCATGAATTGTCCTACTAAATTTTGGGACTAGCCAAGTTACTGGTGGCTTGTCTGGGAACCGAGAGTATGTTTACCAGACCTCACGAAACAAGGTTTTCAGGTATCCATGTCTCAGCTCATATTTGACCGATCAACTTTGGTGTGGGACTTTTTGGTGGGGATAATAAAAAGCCCTGAAAGTTTCAAGTTGGCAGGTCTAAAGGGACCTGAGTTGTATTACTTCAAAAACCCTGTTTTTTTGCCCTTACCATGTTCTTCTCCTTCATATTCAGTTAGGAATGGCTACAACCTCTCCACCTTCGACGATTGACTTGAAATTTGGCACAGAGTTTTGTTTCAGCTTCAGACAGAGCCTTACGAAAAATTTAACCCGTTATCGCAACCCAAAAAACTCGTAGAAACCAAAAATAGAACTTTTAGGCTAATATTGTCCGCTTTGACGAGTCTACAGGCTGGGTAATAGGAGCAGTCGACTTGAAAATTTGCACAGACCTTCTTTATAAAATTACCCATTGCCAGTTGAAACATTTACCCCATTATCTCAACCAAAAATATTTTAGGAACAAAAAACAGAAATTTAGACTCATTTTTGCTACTCTGACGGGTCCACAGCCGATCAACTTGAAATTTGTAAGGATTTTTTAGTGTGGATAATAGAAAAAAGCCCTGCAAGTTTCAAGTCGACAGGTCTAAAAGGAGCCTAGTTATATAACTTCAAAAACACCTTATAAGGTTTTCCTTCTTGTTCAGTTAGTCAAGGCTACAGCCTCTCCACCTTCACCGATCGACTTGAAATTCTGCACAGAGCTTCCTCTCAACTTTAGCCAGTTCCTTTTAAAAGATTTATTGATAAATAAACAAATAATTTATTAATAGATAATTTTATTAATTTAATCAATTGCTTTTATTCTTGCTTATTGCCTCTACAGTTCTTTTAAATTTCAACAACAAAAAGATGTGATATCCCCTCAAAAATAACTCCGTGTAAAAATCACCTCGCCTAGCACAGTTTTTGGGGGATACTCGACTAGTCTTTCTCACGAGTATCCTAAGTAAATTGGTAGTGTTTTTGGAATATTAAATGTGAATATAAAGTGTCGTGACACATGAATATTACAATTATTCTTACTAGGTAACTATTATAAGGCTGACTTGTACAATTCGATGGTGAAACGGAATTCACTAGTTACAAGTGTACGTTATTTTATTACCAGAATGTATAATAATATTATCGTGAACACCAATCTGGTTTGCTAAACACCAGTGACCATACAAAACGAATAAGGCAATTAGTTTAGAGCGATTTGCAGGGTGAATTAACCAGCACCAGACCAAAGAATCACTTTTTACTTCCGCTGAAAACCCTTGATCCACTTTGAGCTCTAATTGGAAATTTACTTGGTCTCGCATTCAGAGCGGGAAAGGTCGCCGGGAGTGGATATCAGGTTAAAATAGGACGGTTCGAATGCAAGAGGTCCGATCCTGGGCAACATGACAATCTAATGAATCGATCTGGAGGGGAAGCCCGGATAAGGAGACATCTGGTAGCGATCGAATTCCATCCAAAGTGATTCAATCAGATGAGCGAAGCAGACGCCGCGGTTTAATTGGTTATTAGCGTGTGATGCCTCATACATCATTTGCGTTCCAGTACTATGACGTCTTGTTTATCTTGAATCAACTAACCGTTGCTACGCGAATCGCTTTTCAGTTACACCCCACAGATCCCAATGGCGTTGATGACACGGGCGATCGGGGATTCGTTTCTGGCTAATTGGCGGTTTATCAGCGTTTGAAGTCGAAATCTGTTTGATGTATTTCCAGTACCTTGGAACGATAGCTGCATAATATTATACCAGTATTTCATACCGTAGTGGACCAACTACTGTCTACAATTGCCTACAACTAATCCACAGGTGGCTTTAAAGAATTTCGCTGACTTCGGACAAATTTTATACTCGAATCGGATAAAGGAAGGAAATTGAGGTAAATTGGGCTCATCAGAATTCCCTAATTTGATTCGAAAAATCGAAAAAACGCGAAAACGGTTGATGTCCAATTTATTCAAGGGGTTCACTTGGAATGAAATCGACCTTCGACTCGAAAACGTCTAAAAATGTTTATACTCGATTTGGATAAAGGGAGAAAATTGAGAATTCTTATCGGAGTTCCCGAAATTCGACTCTAAAATGTCGAACAAACTCGAAAACCAATCATCAAAACAATTTCTTCGACGTATCCGGGTCGAATGTCAATTTCGTCCAAATGAACCCCTATATCCAACTCAAAATCAATTTTTTTCAAGTTTTTTCGACGTTTTCTAGTCGAATATATTCTATCGAATATATATAGGAAATTCCGGTGTCAATCTATCTCAATTTTCTACCTTTAACCGAATCGAGTATAAAAATTATTCTACGTTTTCGGGTCAAATATTGGTTGGTATAAGATTGATTTCATCCTTATATCATATATCCTATACCTATATGATAATGGCTCCCACAATAAAGTTACCTAGGTACTGAATTAGAAAACAAATTCACAGAGCTTTCTTTCCTCCGAAAATTTTCTAAATGGTTACCCAAATTATAAAATCAACACTCACGATCCCTGAGATGGTGATTTCCCCGCTGGTAGCCAAAGGGAGGAGGTCCGTGAGGATGACGCCGTCCAACGCCTGCGCCAATGTGTGACTTGGACACGGTGCCGGTTCCAACCACCAAGATGGTCCATAAGTTCCCATTATCAGCCACTGGTATTTCCTTCCTGTCATCCCAGCACTGCACAGAAGAAAAGAACAGAATGTGATATGAATGATCAAGATAGCCTAAAATCGACTGTAGGACAATAATTGTCCTACAGTCGATTTTAGGCTATCTTGATCATTTATTGCAACAATAAGGAGACATTTTAGTTAGAATGAGGATAAGACTTTGTGAGATTTGTAGCCTTCTGCATGTGGCCATATTGCCTGCTTCCATATGAAGGCTACAGGGGAAGAAGGGTATAATTCCACTGTCGATTTCGAGGTTTCGATGCCGTCTAGAGGCTTTCTGGAGTAGTTTCACGTGGTAGGTCGGTACTGGTGAAAAACGATTTCATTCCATGATGGTTTGGAATAGGTAGTTGATACTTTTTTTTCATACCTTGGCAACGTATCATGAGATGGTTAAGTTAGTTTGTGCTCTCCTGAACATTTTCCAATTTTGGAATCGTACCCTTCTTCCCCTGTACCCTTCATATGGAATCAATGTATACATTCTCCCAAACGTCATAAATCCTCGAATCTTCAAGTAGACCAATTTCTAGCGATCGGTCCTGGCACTTTTGGAGAAAAATGTCCCTGGAAGCAGCAAATAATTAACAAAGTCACGGCTAAAGGGGGTTGCCCTCTTAAACTTATATATCTTTGTTGGTTATCGAAAATCTGGCAAAGTGGATTTCATCCTTAGATCCTTAGCTTCAATTCAAGCCCTCGAACAATAAAATCGGTTCATTTTTCGCGATGTTACAGTGGTCGGGAAATGGGTTACCGATTCTACAGCTTTTTGAACACCCAGAGAAAGGCGTCTGTCCTGGAAGTAAACGGGTTCGTCGCTAGATGCCACTCTTCGATTTCCTCCCAAATGTACAAATCCGTCGCTAACAATATTTCGCAAAGTTTCTCTATTTACGAACACGAAACTTGAGGGAAATAGCTCACCAGGGTTTGGTGTTCCCACCATATTATGTGTTTTTATATTTTATTTATTATATATATTTTTTTCTTTTATTTTTTAACCCTTTTTAGCCCAGACAAGAATAATTTTCGAAAAACAATTTTTTTTGGTTTGATTCTTGTAGATTTTAGTATCCTGATACTGAGAAAAATTATTTAAAAAATCCAGGCCCCGTATTATTTTAAAATAATGCCTTCAAAGTACGTGTGCACTTTTGGACACACTGGGCAGGCGCATCCCCTAGCATGTATCTGAAAGGACACACTGGGCATATTCATTTCCTATGGTCAGAGGAGAATGTATCTGAAAAGACACACTGGGCAAGCAGACCCAAGTCGACGTCGTACTATATGACCAAAAATATCTGAGACATTTGGAAATAACTTTCAACATGATGTTAGCAACAAAGTATATTTTTCTGCAAACAATAAAAGACTCTAAATTTTCAATTTTCAGTCTTTACATCTTACTTAGTGAAGGCACATATTTATATTTACCCTGTGAAACAGGCTGCTAACTACTGATTTGTGGTAGCTAGTGTTTAGAAGCTAACTCATTATAAAATCATTATTGACCAGGAACTATCGAATGCGAGTCCAAGAGCACAGCCATTCGAAATAAAAGTGCACATTATGCACTAATCACAAATTTCAAAAATATCACAAACATATATGATTAAAAAGGAATCGAAATTCAAAACATCACAAATAAAAACCTTCATAAGGAAACATTTTTTGCGTAAACCAAACTAATAATAGGAAAACTGAAACTATGTAGAAACTCAATGAGGTAACTACCTAAGACATTTTGAAAACCTGATTCATCAGAATTCCCCATGGTAACTATGAATGAAATTTGAGATAGCAATTTCTGTAGGGAACCAGGCACAATCTGGCATTACATTTCATACATGCAATAACGGTTTGCCCTTTTGTTACATAACCTGGGAAATGTCCAATTTGGTCGGATCTACAATCCTTGGGTAGGATCGGAGCTGTCGGAGTTTTCTTTGTGGTTTTCATCTTCTTCTTGCCTGGAGTTTTGTAGTTCAGAAGACCAGTGGCAATCCTCGCCCGGAAATCTTTGAGTGGAATAAATCGTTTTCCTTTTTCGAGAGGGTTGTCTCGTTTATGGATGTTCATTTTCAATGTCATCGAATGAATCCAGGTCTTGAAGATTCGTCACTTCTTCGAATTGTTCTGGTATTGTCGTGAATAGGCGGTCGATTCGCCTCTGAATCTCATCATCACTGATGTTTTCGTCATCGTCATCGTCGCCACCATCAGATTCTGGGTCAGAATCTATTACCAATTTCGGGACTAAAGCGAGGATGTGTTGGTCTCGAGAGCGATACAGGTATTTCTATAAAAAAGAAAAAAATGGTTTTAGATGGAGGGTAAACGTTGCCCAGTGTCTCTAAAGAGATACGAAACCGATCGCATGTCGGGGTGATCGTCGCCCAATGTATCTAAACAGATACAGACGCGAAACGCACCAGGGGTGTTGGTTGCCCAATGTATCTAAAAAGATACGGCCAAAAATCGAGCGATATTTCGATTATAGTTGAAACATCCATAAAAATCAAGTTGGTAATGTAAACTAGAGATGTTCAAAGACCTTTTCACATAAAAATTATGAAGTCAGACTTATTAGTAATACGGAAGCCGGAAGCTCAAACTTACCGAAGTTCCAGGGACGTCCATTGGAGATAGCGCGAGGATCAAATCAACAAACTGATAGCAAAAACCGGTGATAACAGCTCGGCAGGTTGGCCAAATGTTCAGCAGGATGTCTTGTTTCGAGTAGTGTTGCTCCCATCAGCGGGAAGAATTCCCAGATTTTTTACAAAATTCACAAACTTGATGTATCTTTTCGTGCACATTGGGTTAAAGAGGGTTAATCATCATTATTGTCACAACTGTATATAGGTACATCTATTAACTTCACTCTGTTAGTTAATTTTAACGTATTGTGTCCAGGAGGTTCAGTACCTACTTTAACATTCCTGTGCTTGTGGAGACGGCTTTCATGGTAGCGGTTCATGGAGACGGTTCTAACAACTTCGTTCACCATTTTGACTTTAAGGTCGTGATGGAGATCATCCGTTCGAACATACCAGAGGCAATGACTATGCTCTTGAGAATTTTGTTTTGCATTGTTTGGATTGTTTTCAGGTTGCTCCTCTTTGTGCAGCCTGCAAATATTTTATTGTGAATAGGCAGTTGGAAGTTTTCTCCCAATGAGCCAGTACCTACATCTTCTTGAATTTTTGGTTGATTTCTCCCTTCTTCTTCTTTACGTGCTCCTTCCAGCTGAGCTTGGCGTCCAGGGTCATTCCAAGGTACTTAGCAGTATCAGCATATGGGACGATACGGGAGTTTATTTCTATAGGTATCGGGCTCCCTTCCCTGTATGTAAAGTTAACGTGTGCTGACTTTGCTTCGTTGTGTTTTATTCTCCATCTTTTGGTCCACTGATGGATACTGTTCACGGATTCCTGTAGCTTACTCGAGGCTTCCTCGACTGTAGGACCAACTGCCAGGATTACTGTGTCATCTGCAAACGTTTCTGTCACAGCTTCAGTTGGTTATGGGAGATCCCTCGTGTATAGTAGATCTACTATCTATAGAGTACTCTATGTATAGAGTACTGGCCCAAGGACGCTACCCTGAGGTACCCCTGCTTTTACGTCCCGCAATTGGGAGTATTCTTCTTCGTGTCTTACCCTGAAATGCCTTTCCGTTAGATAAGACACTAAAATCCTATTATACTGTGCAGGGAGATGTCTTAAGCCGGGAATACACTTGAGCAGAGGCAGGCCGCGCACCGCACGAGCCTGCCGCGGTCCGTGCTCACTTTGATGGACCGACAGTCGATGGCTCAGGCCGCGCACCGCACGCGGCAGACTGAGCCTGTTTGCCGCGGTGTTGGGGACCCGTACACACTTGAGCATCGCGCCGCGCAGAGGCTGCGCGTGCGGTGCGCGGCCTGCCTCTGCTCAAGTGTATTCCCGGCTTTAAAAATACCTGATGGTTCGTTCCGACCCATGAAACCGGTGGAACGGCCCATCCCTAATTGTGTGCATTCAGTTTGCAAGTACTTCGTACTGTTCGGGTACCTTAGACAAAAGATGGGTTTGTACGAATTGAGAAAAAGGAAGCCGGGAGAAGGTCGATTTGTAAGGCAACCCGCTCCAATAACCCTGAATCGAAGGATCAATAACAAATTTATGTATCATCAGTGGAAACCAATGGTGTTGAAGTGAACAATCACTTCAGAGGAAGAGCTCACCGAGAGGTTGAAGGCGAAATGAGATGAAAACGGGCGGGAATGAAGCACCCTGGAGAAGGTCGGAGAGATCGGGGGTTCCCCTCAATTACACTTATAAGGCTCTTATCAGGTTCTTATAAAGCTCTTATCGTCCACTTGGCAAAAAAAAAGAATGTTCAACCTCTTCCCACTTTTTCCGTCATTTGCCTTGAACCAACCTCATCTGAACCAACCAACCTTTTCTCGTCATTTCCCTTCCATCTCATCTTACAGTCTCTCGAGGTCCGAAAATTTCTCCTCATTTCGGATTAATCTTTTCCGAATAACGAACCGTTTCGCCCGGTTCCGATTTCACGTCCCGGTGGTTCAAACGAGAGGATTTCACTGAGCTGAAGAGATGAAACAAAGATATTACCCGTGAGTCGATATTACAGCGCTAGGAGCCCTTACGGAACGTCTTAGCAGCTGTAATACCACCAACTTTGCACATTCTGATGAAACAATAAATTGTACTTATTGAGGACGCACACAACAGACTTCCAGGTGCAGTATACACGAATGAAACCAAAATGTAAATAAGTACGTAAATATGGTGAAGTGAATAAGAAAACTAGGAGAGAGGGCAAAAATGATACTGATTTAACCTTCAAATGATATAATGTACAGGAGTGAAGTTTATGAAGCTTGTTCAAGAACGAAAGGCCAGACGCAGGATCTATCAGAATATCTGGATTCGGCAGGATAACTCTTGCTCTAGTTCTTAAACTAGTCTTTGCTTTGTCTTTGGTCCAAAATATTTTAAACTCGAATTTCTAAAATCCGTTCCAGACAATCCGGAATTCTCTCCCAAAAGACAAGAAATATATATCTTATCAAAATATAAGATATCTTGTCTTTTTGCAGAGCATTAAGGGGACATTCGAGTTTTAAACATTTTGGACCAAAGACAAAGCAAAGACTAGGAGAAGAACTAGAGCAAGATTTATCCTGCAGAATCCAAGAGTTATCGTCTGGAATGACACATAGGTACATAAATATATTATATCCAGACGATATTGAGATGAAAAGTTCAAATTTACACAGAAATCTGTGTTGGCAATCGAAAGGCTAAGTTCGTAGAAGGGTAGAATCGGGATAACCTAGGGGGGGGGTGTCAGGTGGGAAAAATACCTAATACATAAATAAATTCCAAAAATGAAAGAGCCTGACAAGTGACAACTTATTTTGAAGGTTTTTTCTAACGCTGAACGCGATGGTGAAGTCAGAACTGCGATATCTTATTTCGCTCTCAAACTGGAGCACTCTGAAGATGAAGAAACGGGGTTGTTACTTGAGATGTTCTTCACGGTTTATCCGCTCTAATGTCATAACGGAATAAGACCTCAAGTAACAATTCTTCTTAGTTACTTGAGACAGTTACTTGTCATCTTAGAAAGAAAAGGTTCCTCCAAATCCCTCAATCTCATTTTTGTTAATTACAATATCTTATTAAGCATATAGATTTTTCAACTCTGAACACGATGGTGCAGTCAGAATTTCGATATATCGATAAAACTAGGTTGAGGGATCTGGAGGAACCTTTACTTCCTAAGATGACAAGTAACTGTCGTAAGTAACTAAGATGACTATCGTAAGGGCCTGCCACACTTGATGCATACGGAATTAACCGAATAGCATCATTCTTAAATATGTAAATATGTACCTATAATTACCCAATAAGTTTAAGATTGCACATATTTGAATGAGATGTTCCACACGTCACATCTCACATAAAACCAGTAATTTCTTCGAAAATTCGCTCTTATAGCCATGCTCAAAATGTGTGTTCAGATGGAGGTGAATTCTCTCACCAGTCTTCCAGTAGGTGAACAATAAAGGCAGAGTAAAACCTTGAGAATTGAACCCCCACCTGTTCTCTCTCCAATAATTTTCACTGAGGTTCTCAAGCGTAGGCTTGAAATTAACTTTCAACGCCGGCAGAGTTTTCCGGCCATCCTCCCACACTACACGGCTGCCTTGAAATTGGCTGTTGAAACCTCTCTCTCGCTCTTTCTCCTTCTGGCGCCCTCTCCTCGTTCGTAAACATGAAAAGTCGAGCGATTGATCGGTGAAGAGGAAGGGGAAATAGAAGGAAGGAATGAAGGTTCGCCTGAAGAGAATAAATTCTTGCGAGACCCCGGTCCTGTAGGAGAACACTTGCCAACTTGTTAGAAGAGCTTGGGAGGCCCGTGACCACTAAGTGGGTAAAAGCTAGAACCTTAAGTCAGGTCCAAAGTTCAATCACGAGACCTTCCCCCCGTTCCAACACGACTGTTTCCTTCATCTCGGTGGGGTTTTGAAGGGCGCAGAAAGACGTTCGGGTGGAGGAAGGAGGTTTCCTCTCGTGGCCAAGTTATATAGAGTATCCAATCCATTATGTATACGGATCAGGGTAAAAGCCTTCGACCAAACTTTCTCCACTTCTTTCTCTTCCTCCTTTCTGAGGGCTCTTTCTTTCTCCCCCCCCCCCCCTCTAAAAACCGCTAATTCAACTCAGGTTCAGTGTACATTGAAAACAAATTCAAAAACTTTTAATATCGCTTTAACGCTTTTACCCTCGCTGAGGATCACAGTAAAACAAGCCTTGAAACGCCGTCCTCTTTGAGGGATCTTGATGGAGCGATTGAGTTTTAAATATCCTTTCGTTACCATTCAAAGCACGTTGATTGTAGCGGAAATTTCTATTCGAGAATTAACAAAAATAGCTTCAAAGTTGGTGTAAAGACATTGTCGCTCAGCCGCTTTGCCATGTTATAAATTTAAGTTTTGAATGGGGTATTTTACCTGATGTGCTAAAATCGGCTGTTGTTCTTCCCGTATTCAAGACTGGGGACAGATCGGGTGTAGTTAACTGGTTAGCAACAAAAATGTTCGAAAAACTACAAGTTACAATCGGTTGGGATCTATTCTAAAATACTATTTCACCAATATATACTTATAAATATACAAGATTTCATCAGAAAATGGAAGATGGAAAGTGATCAACCATCCCTCGAGTTTCTGATGGTGCTGCCAATATGAGGTCCATCACAGGTCTCTGATTCACATTCTCTGGTTTGCCGCTGGTTCTACAGCTATGTGTTGAATATGCCATCAAGGAAACTGTATCTGTGAGCCACCTAATAACTAAGTGTAGAGCCATGGTCGGCCATTATTTAAGGAGCAGAGCGGCAAACGCCAGACTTCGAGCTGAGCTTGAGAGCAATGTTGCCAGATACTTGGTGGGAGGATTCGCTGCTAGAGCGAGCATAAGTAGCCCAAAAGGAGCGAGAACATTAAATCCTTCTTAAATTCAGCGACTTTTTTCGTCTTGTGTAAAACTCTGTGAAACTGCGAGTGCGAGAACATAAAAGTACCTAACCGAAGGACGAATACGAAAGGTCGATATCGAAACCAACTCTCGAAACGTACTTACTGTTAACATAAATATCGTGAAAAATTAGATGAAACGATCGTTTTCGCGAAAGTAGCCCAAAACTTGGGATTTAAACCCTTTGTAGCCCAATTGACAAAAAGTAGCCCAATCTGGCCACCCTGCTTGAGAGGCTTGGGCTAAATCCAGGATGTTTCAACAAGATGGACCTGCCAATATTTCAGGCTGTAACGTCTCTTTTTTTTTTATTTATTTTTTTTTTTTTTTGGCATTCTGTAACGTCTCATTAGATGCCGAAATGCCATAAACTTGGAGTTGGGAACAGAACAAGCGATACTCAAATCAACACCTAACAGGCACTGAGTTGTTTTTGTCTGAGAATGTTTTGATAGTCTTGCAACATCTATTTGAAGCAACAATCATCAACAACAGCATCTTCACCTTTCTGCACAGATTCACCTGAACAAAGAGTTCAAGCCCAAACGGCTCCATGTAGTGAAATTCCGAAAACAATTCAGGCCGCACTGCATCGCACACCCCTAATTAAAAGCGTAGTCAACTTATTGATAACAACATTATAAACCGCAAATAAAGCGTACTGTACAATTCTTGTGCATGTAGCTCATTGTTTTCTGTGATGAACAACGGAAATGGCGGTGGAGAGGGCGAGAATACAAAACTCATTTGCCGTTGAAGAATACCGAAATGTCCTTGGCAGGGCGTAATTATTCCTCTTCTTCGTGATAATTAGAACCTTGAGGTTCCAACCCCCTTGAAACTACTTTGATTTCAGTCGGGGATTTTTGACGGAGCAAGGGAAAGTTTAGCATTCAAAATCATCAACCAGGTGTCACTTGCTATCGCCAGGTTAGCTCGACAATTTATCAACGCGTCAACTCCTGAAAATGATTAATGACTTTTCCGACATGAAGGTGAGCACCGAGTAAAGACGGAAATATTACAAAAATAAACGAGCGTCGCCATAATCAGAGACACAACTCGTGGAAACCGAATGATTCTTTTCAGGGTACTGGTCTTGGTAACAGATTTTTTGACGTTCATGTGTCTTAGGGCTGGAAATCTGTGAAAAATTTGAGTAATAACAAAACAAAATCGAGTTTTAACAATTTTGGACCACGAACAATTATGGTTTATACTATTATTAGGTATACATTCCGTATCTTCGAAAATTTGTGGGTTACAAATATTTTTGGCGAGGTTGGTGTGGTTTTCTGGGTTCTGGGCGGAATACGATCAAAGAGTCAGAATTGCGATACGCAAACTTGAGTACTTTGAAGATGAAGAATACGTTCTTCATGGTTAATCTGCTCTGATCTGATGACGGAATGCGATATCGCAATTTTGACTTCCGACATATTCAGCGTTGTAATGCCAAAAGCTGAGAGGGGGTTTGGGGATGTAGCGTTTGGGGGGGTCACCCATAAATTCCAAAATTGAAACGGTCTGTCAAGTGACACCTTATTTTTAAGATGGGGAAGTCAGAATTGCTATATCTTATTTCGCTCTCAAACTGGAGCACTTTGAAGATGAAGAAACGTAGTTGTTACTTGAGATGTTCTTCAAAACCAATTATTGGTTTTATGTAAAACGTCTTCATGATGTCCATGAAGAACATCTCAAGTAACAACCACGTTAATTATTATTTCTTCGAAAATTCGCTCTTATAGTCATAAGCTGCATGACTGGGGATTTTTTTGGAAGTGCAGTTAACGTACAAGTATGTTAAATAATTTTTTTCAAATAGTCAATGTTTGAACTGCAATTGCGGTCCTTGGGAATTCGTTTTTGATTGCAAATGTGCATTAGGCGCATGAAGATAATTACGCTGAATCCGAAAATGTGGTCAAAAGTGGTTTTAAAGTGTAGAAAATTGGGTTTTTATGGTAAAAAACATGGTTTTCTGAAAAAACCTTTAAAAAATCATATCTAGTGAACGGATTGAGATAGAAAGGTGCGGTTGGCGGCGTTCTACTCCATTTTCAGTCTAGTTTTACCCTTTCTCTTCTTTTACACCAAGTAGCGAACACCCTGTATATCGGCAATCTGTCTCGGCAATCGAAAGGCCAAGTTCGTCGATGGGCAGAATCGGGCCACTCTAGAAGTTTTGGGAAATTTTATAGGGAAGGGGGGGGGGGGGATTACCCATAAGTTCCAAAAATGAAACAGTTTGATGAGTGGCACCTCATTTCAAAGGTTTAGAACACGATTGTGAAGTTAGAATTGCGATATCTAATTCCGTTTGGAAACTGGAGCACTTTGGAGGTGAAGAAACGTGGTTGTTACTTGTGACGTTCTTCACGTTTCATCTGCTCTAATCTGATGACGGAATGAGATGTCGCTATGCTGACTTCACCACCGTGTTCAGCGTTGAAAAATCAATAAACTGAGGCGTTACTCGACAAAAAATGGGGCATAATTTTTCATGATTATAGTGTTAATAAGATTTTATAATTAACACAATCGACGTATAGGGACCTGGAAGAATCTTTTCTTCCGAAGATGACAATTACTATAATCATGAACCAAGTACCTACCGATCATTAATCAGAGATTAGCTTCATAATTGAATACCTATAATTACCCAATAAGTGATTGCCCACGTTTGCATGAGATGTCCCACATATCACATTTTACATAGAACCAGTTATTTCTGCGGAAATTCGCCCTCATAGCTATGCTGCATGACTGAGGATGTTTTTCGGTTTATTATCTTTTTCTACCTGTCTTCTGCAGTAGACCCAAATCTCCGTTTTATTGTCCCTTGAATTTCCAAGACCTGCGATTCTTGAGAGCGACAATGGGGCAAGCGAGTTCCTGGAAAGCAAAGCTTCCTCGTAATGCGTAAAAAATAGAACTTATGACAGGTATCGTCCAATCGGAAGGAGACAACGAATGCTCCACGTGGAGCCGATCGTCCGTCCTTCTCAAGTACTAACATGTCTTCCTGGAATCCCTTTCCTATTGTACAATTCTCATTTCTCCTGCTCAACCCCACCACTGTCTTCAAACCCTTCAGTGTGTTCAGTAACTTCGCTCGGGTATGACCTACTGGTGCTATGGGAGCGGCTTACAACATCACAGCAGGATTGGACCAGCAAAACTCAAACCTCAGTTCTTCGGAGGTATGTTCTACATCCACCTATTTTATCCTCCTAATCATCATTCCCTTCAAGAGGGTCATAACCGCTTATTTGTGACGATATCCGAATATTTGCAGACCCCTGGCGACCCGACCTTCCCTGTTTAGGGTTATCATGGTACAAATTTGTAGTAGGTAAGTGGGGAAAATTGAGTTTAAAAGAGAAAAAATGATAAATGAATGAATCTCTCACGAGCACAAGCATAAAAACAAACTTTATTAATCAAACGTCAACCAACTGGAACTCGATATAAACATAATATGTTATGGTTTCGCGTTCATAATAATTGTTCCTGTATCCTATAAAAAATATGGTTCTTCTTTTTGACATTTTCATGTCTTTCATATGGCACATAACTCAAAAACCGTTACGAAAATTGTCCCAAATGAGTTTCTGACGATTTCCGCGTACAACCGAATCGTTACTTCGTCATTTGTCATCGGACAAAAACCGTTCACCATTCGTTGGAAACCTCTCGATTTACAGAACTAGTATACATTCCTCTCACTTGGCTGTCGCCCTTCGAAAAGCTGAGATATGCGCATGACTTGATACGTAGTTTGTTTGCACACAACATTATGGTCGTTAGGTGTCACATCACCGCCCATTACTCAGTGTTACTGCAGAAGAAATTGCACCGATGGAAGAATAAAATTTTTATTTTTTAAAAAATGAAAAATTATAAAATTAAAAAAGAAATAACAATTTTTATTTTATTTTTATTTTCTGTGTTTATAAGAGGTATATAATGGAGATATGGAAATGTCTTCGATTGACAAACGGCGACATTTTCCTGGGGGAGGGGGGTGTTGCAGACTCGTATGCAAGCGTTTACATTGGTTTGTCGAGGAGATGAACAGTGAGGAGATGAAGGGGAGGAAGAGACAAAGAACCGTGAGGAGATGAAGGGGAGGAGGGGACTAAGAACAGTGAGAAGGAGGAGATAAAAGGGAGGAAGACACAACCGTGAGGAGCTGGAGGAGATTGATTGATTGAAGCGTTTATTTAGTAAACCTGGGATAACAGTAGGGCCCTCTCTTCCCTGTTCCCAGGAAACAATGTAATACATGTTTTTAAAGCCTCTATCAGCTGTTGATAATCAATATAATAATAAATCAATATATCCATATTCTGAATGAAAATAATTAAATAAAATCTTCACTTCCTACTCAGTTACAAAAAACAATTAAAAATAAAACTTTATATAAAACTAAATAAATATTGTTTATTCTCACTTCTTTAGTAAATTTACATATTGTTACAAATAACACACATCATTATTTATTGAGAGGAGGGAAGAAGTCACCAACCCGTGTGGAAATGAAGTGATGGAGGAGAGAAGAAGTGGCGGTGGAGAGAAGAAGTGGCGGGGCCTTAGGAGTGAAGAAGGGGGGGTTGTTGAGGCGTGGGTAGGTGAAGAGGACGAGGAGTCAATGATCGTGGGGTGTTAAGGGGAGAGGGAGTCAAAGATCGTGAGGTGGTAAAGCGGTGGACGAGACAAAGATCGTGAGGTGGTAAACGGGTGGAGGAGTCAAAGATCGTGAGGTGGTAAGGGAGGAAGTCACAGAAAGGACGGCGGAATGTATCCCTATAGCCGTTTTCCCGGAAGAATATTTTTTCAAAAACCTTTAAAAAATCATATCTCGAGAACGGATTGCGATGAAAATCTGCAGGTTGGTGGCTCACCACTTCTTTGTGTAGTTTTACTCAACATGTTTTTGCATCTCGAGCAGATATGGAAAATAGAGTTCTAGTAGAGTCTATTGTAAAGTGAATACGACTGTCTAATAGACATAAATTCAGACTCCACCTTGAAGTTTACTTTCGAGTGTGATACTTACTCCCATTTTTTGGAGAAATGTCCGCTTGATTTAATTGGCACAATTAGAAATATCTGGTTTAATTATTGATGGCCGGTGTACAGGATCTTGACGGCTTTGGTGATTATTTTTGGTGGTTGCATAGGTAAAAAATCTAGATTCGCATAACGACGGTGAAGACGAGAAATCTCGTATCTCCAAATTTTGCGAAAATGAGTTTTTTATTGCTACCGCCTCCGATTTCAGCACTTGCAGTGAGTTAAAATAATATAGTGACTTCGATTATACGGACTAAGGATGGGCATAACGGTTATTTTCGAGAAACGTAAAATAACGTTCGTTACATTAAAATAACTGTCGAAAAAACTAGTTACAAAAGAACTAGTTTCTTTTCTTCTTAACGAAAAATGGGTGTTCTAATAATATTATGTTGTTAGAAATGTAGTTGCAGAGAAAACGAATAACTGTCTTTTTCAACTGATAGGAAAAACGAAAACTTTGTCGACACATTTGAAGATAGTTTGTTTTAAATTAGTAAGGAGATTGGTTTTAATGAACAGGACTTGCAAAGAAAAAGAAAAAAAAAGCTCCAAAATAGTACAAAACATGTTTGTAAGTAGATGATAACTTGATGATTTTTGGTTAAATTTTTCTGTTTACGGTTCTTTGCATGTCATCAAGTTTTGGAGAACAATCACCAAATAGGTAGAAGTAGAAAGTAATAAAAACCGACCAAACATGAGAAAACGTAGAAAACATTTGAAGGAGTAGATAATTAATCACATTTTTCTGAGAACACAAACGAAGGACACCAATTTTTTAGTGCAACCTATGTGACTGTTTACGTTCCTATATATTTATATTTAGAAGAAAAAAAACTATAGAAGAAATAGTATCTCTGTAACATTAGGTATTTTATTTTCAGTCCTATCGCACAATCAGTTGAGATTATTTTTTCAACAGTAATACGGGAGTAATAATAATATGAGACACGATCAAACTCCAAGCGAGAACGAGTTATTAGGAAAAGTCTCCCAATGTTCAGCAGAGCTGGAAGGAGCTTCAAAGATATCATGCGGTAGGCGAATTGGTTCTCCGTATACAATTACTATAACGTTTTTTTCCAAACTAATTATTTCAAACTAGTTTCCCGTTTATTGACCCATCCCTAATACGGACGAGCTATTGAGTATTGTTTAGAAGTTAAAATGAAAATTCCGAGAGCTGTCAATTGTGTCAACAGTTTGAAACCCAAACAAACAGTTCCGTTTGACTTGCTACGACGTGGGGGGACTGAATTTAGCGGTGAACTACAGATTCAAACAGCCGGCATTCGGAACACGTCTGGGCCGGGGTTTAGTCGAGTTAATGAACGCACAAATGAAAGGGCTCTATGGATTCTTGCTTGTTTCGCGGAATGAGATCTCGTCCGCGCATAATTAATTAAAGTCAGTTAGACAGGACGTTAAAATGGAAGAGACGACGGCGACTGCGAGTGTGAGACTTAATCAGTCGGTCTTAAGGGTGTAAAGCAAACGTGAAGCGCTGTATGGTTCATAAAGGACCAGGAGAGTTAACTTACAGCAACATTTACGTGGAGACGAGTCGCCGTAACCTATGTGACGTCGTTACTCGACGTATCCCGCTCACGCTTTCCAGATTCCCGGCTTGCCCAACGTATCCCTCTGACCCGCTTCGTACGTAATTCGTGCGAGGGAAGATTATAACTTGCAGAGCCCTTTCCCATCCATTCCCGAACCCCCCGGAACCTCGGGAACGGCGGAATACGGACGAGATTTATGTAGACAATAAAATATGGCGTGCCAAGATGGCGTCCCATTGTTCCGCTTTGCCTTAGGAATTTGTAAGGTAATTCCAGCGAATCTCGTTTCTCCGATAATACAAAGCGTGGGCTACGAAACAGCACTTCCGGTATCGATCTTGGCGTGTATGGACATTTATAAAAGCTTTTCATCACTAATAATTATTATAACAAGATGATTGATTGTGTAATAACGGTATTACCTAATTAATGAAATATTTCTAGGGACCAATGGCCGGCTATCATCACTTTACCATTGGCCGAACTAGGGGAGGTCTAAGGTCTTCGTTAGTTTTTGGATAGCCTTCGAATGATTGTTGGGTAAAAATACTACGCCCAAAAAACAATCCGTGTAAAAATCACCCTCGCAATCATCATTCAAGAGCAGCCGGAAAACGTTATGATATCCACATTCCCCTGCCCACCCTTTTCCTTCCAACTAAAGAGATTTCGAAACCGGTACGGTGCTTATGAATAACTTTTTCCGGCTGCTGAAGAATGCTACTTGCGAGTGGAGTGTTTTTTGGGGGATATCACTTCATTTTGTTGTTGAAGTTGCAAAGACCTGTAGAGATATGCAAGAATAAACGACACATAAATAAATTATTTATTGACAAATTTATACATGAGGTACTAGCTGTCGGTCCCGTCGCTGACGGGCAGAACTCGGGGTGTGTCCATCTACCTCTGTTACCTGTCCCGGACGGGCAGAACTCGGGACGGATCCATCTGTCACTCTTTACCCGTCGCTTTACGGATTATACCTCTTACATGTCCCTTTACAAACCCTTAAAATCCTAAATACCAAAAATAATATTCATCTGTCTCACGGGAAGGAAGAGTTTAAGGTTTTTATATTTCGGCTTCCTCATAAACCCCCACCCCTATGCATCGTATCCGGAAGTGAACCCCCCTATGTCCTTCCCCGATCACGGAAACATCTCAATACGGGAGAAGGGTTCGATCCATTGAGCCGTTTTCGCGTGATTGAAGGACAGACAGACATCAAATTCAAAATCGGCAGGGTTCAACTCCATTTCACGCAAAACGAATAACTGTAGTGAAAATTTTCGAAAATACCCAAGGAACACGAAAATCGTCTCTAAATGTAGTTGTATAGATTCATTCATTTATTAATAAAGTTATGAATTATTAAAATAAATAAATTAAACAAGAATAAAGGAGAAGTCTAACTGAATAAGAATAAGAACATGGTAAGGGTGAAAACCCGGATTTTTGAAGTTGTATAATTCTGCTCCCTCTGGAACTAGCGACTTTAATATTTTAAAAGTTGAAACAAAGCTATGTGCAAGATTTACAGTCAATCGTTGAAGGTGGAGAGGCTGTAGCCTTGACCGTCTGAACAAGGAGAAGGAGAAGAACAAGAATTAATGAATTATATAGTTTTAATAATATTTGAATTACCATCTTAACTAGAACTAAAAATTTTTTGTTCCAGCTGAGATGGTAATTCAAAAGATTTCCAGGAGATATTGTGTGAAGCTTATTCTCGTATTATAACTAATCATCTGAAATGAACCACGAAATGTATCCTGTGGAAGAAGCATAATATTACGAGTATGAACTGTCATTTCGCGGGGCCGATAAGGCTAGAGTTGGGTTTGCTTGAACCTCTGCTGGGTGTCCTCGTACCTACTTTGGTTGTGGAGGTGATACGAGTACGGTAATACTCGTAGGAGGAGTTTAAACGAGTTAAGTCGCACGGGTATCTTCTCCATCCCCATTATTGTGAGTCCTATAATGATCCCGGCAAATTATCAAAACCGCCTTATTGTACCTAGAGTTTCGCCAAAAGGAGAATTGACCCGCCTGTGTGCTTTTCAAAACTGTTTCAAACATCGACCCTCGTAACTGGATTTTCCTGCAGGTAAAGCGAGAAGTTAGCGGCCCCTCCCATTTGGTGATGCGTATAAAGTGATAAAGTTTGTTAACGGCTGTTTCGAAGCACCCATGATCTCTGTCTCTAAGGAAAATACGGTCTGGGGCCAAGGGGCTTACGGCGACTGTTACATCTCGAGCTGAAATAGCACTTGGTTTTCCTCGGCACTAACTCAAATGGGGCTCAGAGGGCGTGAAAGTTGGACATAATGGATCCAAGTGTAATTTTTCAAGGGTGATTATTTGATGGTAACGGTTCCCCTGTACTTAGTTGTTTGTAAAATTGTATCCTGAAACCGCAACAAAAGCACCAATAATCTATTAAATTTTCTCAAGTAGGGCGTTAGTCGTTCTTGGCGGAGGGTTGATGTTCACTGGGACTGAGGCTCCGTGCTGTCTTCATCATTTCGAATGACACTAACGGTGGTTTCACAGTTAACGATCTTTGCGCTACCTCTTTTATGCATAAATACTCGTATTCAACACGTTTACATGTTTTCAACGCCTGAACCGGACCATCGGTATTAACTCACTGGATTTAGAGAGCCCATCCTGTAGAGTGTGATAGAATAAGTCTTCCTATACTGTGAAAAATAATATCTTATCATGGATAATAATACAATGAAGCTCAACTTCTCCTTTATGTATGATGGCCCCTAAGAAAGTTGCTTTCCTTTTCGTGGCGACCATGAAATGTTCTTTGTAGGTGAGAGAGCTGAAAAATACTATTTATTCGAGAATAAATCTCATAAATAGGGAGAGCGGTACGCCGCTTACAATTCAGTTTAACTTATATTATATTTTTATCGAAATATGTTGACTTCTTCATTATAAAGTTTCCGTTCGACCGCAAACAATTCTACCTATTATTATAATTCATATTCAGATTATTTTATTTATTTACAATTGAGAATATTCTAAACTAACTTTATTTACAACACGCTCACAATTTTACATTATATTTTGATTCTTAACCCGCGAGAGGTGACATGGCACAGATTCACACCGTCAGTGAAATGTGAAACTCCCTCTCACATCATGTTTTTCGGTCCAGATTGTTTTACATTTGCGTTAATATTGGTCGATTCTGATTAAATTTTTTTCCGTGAGCTCCCAGACAGTGTTTGAGTTATACCAAATGGAGAAAATAGTTTTTAATCCATTCATTATTGAGGAGGACACATTCAAATTCAAAATGTCCCTCATTCTTTATCATTAAATTGTACTCGTATTTAACGTTTTGTAATGACAATAAAATCATCCGAGAAATTACGTTCCGAAAATATGTAAATTATATGGGAATTTAAACATATTGGGACCATGTGTTACAAAACATCCGAAAATTGAATTTAATAGTTAATACCGTGTAAATGATATTATCTTCATGAAATCACAGATATCTTAGCGAATGGGGAGATGTAGAATGTTTCCGAGATGTAAACGAGGTAATACAAACAATGGGGTCAAAAATATGAATATAAGAATGAGACAAAAAATAATAAATAATAAAAATAACGAATACTATTACCCTTTTTTGACAATTTATAACCTGGAGCACCAATTATATTATATACTGTATTATGATACCTCTGGTCTCATTGGCGCTCCTTCCTTACGAATCTTCGGCAAACAAGACAATCTACGTGCATGTGGGTTCATTGCCATAAAGCTAGGTTTATACATACCGACGTTTCAAGATGGAAATCTACGATTTTTCCAGTACTCTTGATTCCGTTATAACATGGGTTTCTACGATTTCGTCGCGAGTGATTTAGTTCGCTCCTGGAATATCCTGGTTAAATTTCTGTAATGAGGTGTTTAAACGACATCTATGAATCGAATCGGTTTTCACGATGTTTCTCGGGAATTCAGCATATCGGGCAATCAAGTATGTAATTATTACGGTTCATATCGTCCAATACCGTTCCCACGCAATGTCGCCCACACACGCAATCCCCTTTCCCTCTCACGACGACGACTGATGGAATCGGGTCGATCTGGCGCCGACTAGAATTCAACTCATTGAATATTTCGGGGCGACGGGTTTTTGACGTTTAGCAGTCATGTTGCTGATGTACTATCTAGGTAGCGTTCCGCTCCACCAAGCAAAAAAGTTGAGAAGAACGAACGGTACCGAGTGTATGTTTACTGGACGTCACGAAACGAGTATCTCGGCTCCTATTTCACCGATCAACTTGAAATTTGGTGTGGATCTTTTTGGTGTAGATAATAGAAAGCCCTGAAAGTTTCAAATCGCTAGGTCTGAAGATAGCCGAGTTATACCACTTCAAAAACCCTGCTTTTCGCTTTTCGCCCTTGCCTTGTTCTTCTTCTTCCATTCAAACGTTCAAAGCTACAACCTCTCTGCCTTCACCGATTGACTTGAAATTTTGCACTGAGCTTCGTTTCAGCTTGAGACAGAGCATTTTAAAAGATTTAACCCATTATCCTGACCCCAAAAAGATTTAGAAATAAAAATATAGAAATGTTAGGCTGATATTGTCCACTTTGGCGAGTCTACAGCCCTGGTAACAAGACCAATTGACTTGGAATTTTACACAGACATTCTTTATAATATGACCCGTTGCAAGTAGAAACATTTAACCCATTATCTCAACCAAAAAAGTTTAGGAACAAAATACTGAAATTTAGGCTAATGTTTGCTACTTTGACGGGTCTCCAGCGGATCAACTTGAAATTTGGTGGATCTTCTTGGTGTGGATAATAAAAAAAAAGCCCTGAAAGATTCCAGTCGCTAGGTTTAAAGGGAACCGAGTTATACAGACGGTCAAGGTTACAGCCTCTCCACCTTCACCGATCGACTTGAAATTTTGCACAGTGCTTCGTTTCATTCACCGTGTATACCGTACTATGTGTAAGATAACTGATTTTCACAAGGGTTCAAATATACCGCATATTAAACAAAGTTTCTTAACCGCATCTATTCAATAAGTGGTATATTTGAACCGTTGTGAACAACAAACTCAATAGTCACTTTAATGTTTGCAAAATGCGTCTCGCCTCATACATTTCTTACCAGCTACAGTGGGCGTACATAAACGAAAGTGCTGGCGAGCGTTTTATAATTTAGCTTGCTTCCTGACTAGTCTAAGGCCGCAAACTTGAAACTCCAGCTTTATCCATTTAATAGTCTGTCCGAGATGCGGAGAACGCGGCTAGGGGTGGGCGGGAAAGGATGATGAGGTAAATGGAAATTTATTCATAAGAGATAATGAAGCGAGGATTACACTAAATACCTTGCCAGGTCTGAGGGAATAAATTATCTAGTTTATGCAAACTCGTAACGAAGAAAAAATAAAAATGATGATAATAATAATTCTTTGCGTAAGAGCAAGATAAAGTTGGAGTCGGCCGAGAGCACCTGGGGGACCGATACCAGGCCTGTTCCAAAATTCCTTTGCATAATGAATCCCCATAGTGCGAGCAAACTCACTAATACATGATAATGTACAAGTATAATATACTTGAATGTCTTCAATTAGACTTTTTCAGAAACTTTCGTTTCCTTTACCAAAACTACAATTTTGGTTGTTCGAAGTTGAATTATTATTATTATTTTTTTTTTTTCAGTAAGCAAAAACATTTTGGTTCTTTTGTGAACAATGCAGTTGGAATAATTGGGGAACTGCAGAAGAGGACTCCTCTAATAATTATTGGCGTGTGAAATGATGAGACTATGCGTTGTTTTGCCTATGCCAGGGTTCGGCAACCTGCGGCCCGCAATGAATTTGAACATTTCGAAGAAAAAAAACTACATTTTTAACAAATTATTTACTTCAGTAAATAATTAAATAAGCAAGTATATTTACTAATGAAATGAATTAGCGTAATAAACCGGCTGACAAAACATTATATTATACATTATATTCTCCAACCGAAGAGAATATACAGGTTTTGGAAACTAAACTCCAATCATTTTGTTCTTATCTTAAAGACAAGTGGATTAAAAGCGTTTATTCAAGAACTAAATATGTAGTAGTAGGTATATCTCTGTACAAAAAATAAAATAAGTGTCGTCCTTGGACCGGTGATAAGGAATTTTTTTTTTCGGGGATAGGGTTCCATATTCAAATGCGGGAGAGTGGTTCGGTCGCTCATTGAATTGACGTCATCAAGCCATGTCTCGCCGTGACGTACTGAGATGGGGCATTTGAGTACGTAGGTATTTGTCGACTGATCCCTCGGTGTGGGGACAAATACTTACTCTAATGCCCCATCTCAGGATCTCAGTACGTCACGGCGAGACATGGCGCTCCCTTTAAATTCTTTCCCATGACCCCAAGCGAAATGCCGCCCCTCCAGACGGGACCTTTCTCCGTTACCGTTTCTCCGTTACCGTTTCTCCCGGACGTCCTCCTACCTCTAGCCTGGCTGCGGGTGGAGAGGGCCAAAGTATAACCGTGGGTGGGGGGTGGAGGTGTCCATCTACTCTCCCGACCAACTCGCCAGCCCCCTCTCACCTCAGAAGTAGGGATGGGACATCGAAAGAAAACATCGATACTGATAAAATATCGGACGATATTCAGGAAACATCGATATCAATATCGATATCTATGTTCTTATTAGAAGTATGTTGTCGCATGGACTCGGTCTCTTTGCCCGGTTTGTCTCTTTGTCTTTGTCACTTGGTTTGATATTGATTCAGTCACAGTTCTCTATTGACACAGTAACTGTCAATAGAGTATGTTGTTTTCAGTATTTTCGTATGAACGAACACTTACTCAGACAACAGCACTTACACTGACATCAGCAGAAACCTCATTGACTTTTGACGTCAATCAGCTGATACGTTTCCCGAGCTCAGAAAATTTGTCTTCAAATACCTCGCAAGCGTCTCAACATCAGAAATTGAGAATTTTCCAAGCAAATTGAGAATTTTCCAAATCAAATTGAGAAATTTCCATATCAAATTGAGAATTTTCCAAATAAAATAGACACGAACCCAAAACGTTTCTTTTAAATCTAGGTAGGTAGTAAGAAGGTATAAATCCGGTCGAGAAAGCTTTCTCCCGTATAAATACTTGATCCATGGAATGTAATTGAATAGGTCCCTAACTATCTAAGTGAGTAGGTACCTACTGTAATACAACATTTGTATTAAAAAAACATTTCATGTTCAGAGAAAAAGAAAACTCTTCATGAGGATAATTATTACGAGTACATTAAAAAATATTATTATCGATATTGGCTGATATCCATATTGGCTTATATCGACATTATGAAGCCGATATTCCATTAGAATCAATACCATTCTTTCGTGATTGATATCGATATTCAGCTTTCGATATCCCATCCCTAGCATTCACATTAAACAAACAGAACATTCAGTCAAATACAGAAGAAGCAAGGAAAGGGAAATTATACCTGTGGGCCTCACAGAAGATGTGGCGTGCCCAGGTCTCGTTGAAGTTGCCCAGAACTATTCTGATGTCTTTCTCTTTCAGTTTACTGATGGCGGTCGCGACTTCGTTCGTAAAACTTTGCGTTTCCTCCACCTCGAACCGTTGTTGATCCAAATCCGCCACCAAACGGTTATGAGCCTGAAACAGTTCGATAGACATCTTGTGATGGAGAAAGATAGACCGAAAGATTAAACGTCTCAAATATTGTCCAGAAAAGATTTATACAGGTAGGTATTTGTTGAGTTTGGTGCAATTTTGGAATTTTTTGGTAATGACTACATTGTGGTGGATAATAACACAGGTCAATAAATTTTCACTTTTTAGAAGTGACACGAAATAAATCACCATTTTGGAGGTTTTCGGATGCGCTGAATCCAAATCTGACATCAGTTTTCCCCTGGCACGTTCATTAGTCTTCAGATAATATTATAGGGGTTTCTTGACGCTCAAGCTCAAGCTCAAGGATGCAACATCGGATTCAAATAATCGATTATAAAATCAAATGATAAATAGTAAGCTAATAATCGATGTGACCGTTAAATTGGCATTGAATATTCGATGTTCGATTAATCGAAAGCAAATAATCGATTGTTTAAGTACTTATTTTCAAACGTATAATTATTTGCATTCAAATGGTTTTCTTCGTCTATAGGCGACGACCTATTGTTAAATCACAAGGCTAATGAAGATTAAGGAATGCCAAAACGAATCAAATAGCATAAAACAGTTTTTTATTATTTATAATAATTTATAAATTGAGCCGATATATATTGTATATTAAAAAAGAGTAGTGTCGGGTGTGTATGCACATATCCCTATAGGGACATCATGTAAAAATGAAAGTTTTGAGAGGAACCAAGCGGTTCAACGGTACCTAGGGTTCAGGAAACATTAATTTTTCAAATCCCATTGTCAACAACTTTCATGATCGTAAAATCTATACCCCCCCCCCCCCGGTCAACCACTGGGGTAGTGGTAAAGGGATACCCTGGGGTTGAAGACAAATCGTCGTTGTTATTGTTACTACCACAGGAGGTATCCTTCATTCATGGAGGTAGTAACAATAACAATGACGGTTTGTCTTGATTTGTATTGATCGATTGTTATTACTGATTAATCGGTTTTCGAATAGATCTGGATTTTGAAAGCATTTTTTAAGCATGTTGCACTGCATCAAATCCTGATGTAGTCGAATCCCGATTAATCAGTAACAATATCGATTATTCAGTAATAATAATCGAAAAATACAAATAGTCGGCAGCGAAACATCGATTAATCGCGGTCAAATAATCGATTATTCCTTTGCATTTCTAGCTGAAGCCTAAAGTTTGTATGACTTAACTTGACTGAAATCCTGTTAACTCCTTTTGGGGCATAGGGCAGAAACAAGCTCGTTCCAGTCGGATCGGTTTGGCGCGATTCTTCGAACCACTGGTGGAATTGGTCCACTTCCAAGTAACGAAATCAATGTGGACCTGATAATCATTATTCTAGAACTATTTTAATAATTTTTTGAAAAGCGAGAGAATTTGTTATTAGTGTCTCTGCTCTGTTTATGAGTGTTTCTCAGATGTCTATAAAATGATGATTTTGGTCTGCCTCTATCTGCTGCAATCATTACAACTCGCGCCCAAAAAGAAACATCTTCACACTCGTCCCCTCAAAAAGGCGTTTTCTCTCCTCTCGAAAAAAAAGCGGTGCGACAGAAATAAATTCGATTTCCAAGGACTTTCCAACCCCTCAAAAAGGACCGGGCGGCTTTGAGGGGAAAAGTCGGAATCCTGCGGTCCGTGGGAAATAAACTGGAGCCCACGGTCTGGTTTTGAAAAAGGGGAGAATTAAGACTGCCGGCGCGGCTTAACTTCTCTATAACCCGTTGGAAAAAGGTTTTCGTAAAAGATTTGACCCCACAAAGAGATGAGGTCGACGAGAGGAATTAGCCTGGAATTACCTTTGAACTGACTCCCCCAAAATGAATAATACGATTGAGTCAGTTAGCGGCACGACACTCGTGCAATGTTAGAATTGACGAAACGTAAATTAAAAGGAATTAAAAGGAATTTTCTTACAAGTTTTTTTTGGGCTATTGAGCCTTAATACCTTTGAACTGACTCCCCCAAAATGAATAATACGATTGAGTCAGTTAGCGGCACGACACTCGTGCAATGTTAGAATTGACGAAACGTTCAAGTGGAAGTTAGTGATTGAGGAACGTTCTGGGCATTGTGCGATTATAGTGAACATAACTTGGCACTTTTCATGAACGTGGCACTGTTTTGAACATCAGCAGTTTTCAATGTGAGCTCTAGGGTAATCAAGAAGTTAAGCGTTTGCTGTCCAAACCAGCTGATTCCATTTTTGGAAATTTTACAGGAGAGACAAAAAACTACTCACGTCCAGAGTTCTAAAGCTTTTTTTATTAATTAAAAAAAAAAAAAAAAAAAAGCTTTAGAACTCTGGAATTATCGTAAGTATAACCGCCTAGAAATTGATTAGTTTTTCCATTTCCATTGCAGGTGCATTACCTTGGGCGTAATTACACTAATTAGGTTGGAATGAGCTGATTTGGTTGCAAATACACGGTTTTTCATGCATTTTTTCAGTTTTTTTGTTCAATTAGGTTGTGTGAAATTTGTGTTTTTTCCCAGTTTAGATTTGTGTCTTTACGAGTATTAAATAAATGACATCCACTTAACTGTTTCAAATAATCTGAAATTTCACAGTTGACACATATACTTTGGTACAATGTGAAAAAGGTCATAAATTGCAATCTGTACCTAGTTGATAACACTTTCGATGAACTAGGGGAACAGCAAACAAACCGCGAACACAGGAACACCATTGAGAACAGGACGGACGTAAAGTAGGTACCTACATGTTAGCATGAACATCAGCCTAGTTATTTATAAAAGCCAAATAGCTCACACGTGAAAATATCAGATCATGGAAAGAACTGATTCCTTTTATAAATCTCCATTTAAATATGAAAACCACAACATTTAATTTTTGAGACGCATTTATTTATATTTTATTCTATTTTTTAATTTTTTTAGTGGAATAATCATTTTTATGAAAGAATTTCTAGGTACAAAGCTTTATAATTACGATTAGGTTCTTATTTTCATTTTTCAAACATTTTCCTAAACAACAAAACCTAAAATGTTGTAATAATGAGGTAATTATGTAAATAATATTTACATATTATGAATAATTGTAATAATATTGTGAATATCGTAATAAATTGTAATAAAATCATGAATAATTGTAATAATAATAACATTGTAAATAATATGAACATATTATGTTCATTTTCTAAAATTTTTGTAAAAATGTGGCTATAAATGAGGCGTTCAGGATCAAAAGCGAATAACTCTCAAATTTTTATTTTTTCACAGTTTTGGTAAGTTCAGTAAAGCCATATTAATAATAAATAATGGTTATATTTACAAACATTAATAATAGTAATTGTTATTATGTAACTACTAATTATTATTAATATGGCTTTACTGAACTTGCCAAAACTGAAAAAATCAATGTTTGAAATTTTGGAATTATCCGCTTTTGATCCTGAACGCCTCAAATAAAAAATGACAAAAAAAAGTGGCACTTTCGCCTTTGCGATCATTGGATTTCTTGGAAAAGTTACAACCGGTAAAGTGAAAGGCGGGCGGAAGGCAGCGACAGCCGAACTGAGTACACAAACAGTAAAGTCAACTGGATACACCGATCAGTTACGTCCCGAGTACACAATCCGATTCCTACGTTCGAATGTAGGCGAAACCGAAAGAAGGTTTGAGTTGAGATACCAGTCAATGAACAATTTTAGTTCAAGTCATGATACAGTAGACATGAACTTGAATATGGGTTCCAAGAAATAAGCCTCGGCGGAACAAAAAAAATCAATTTAAATGAAAACCTCCCCCCCCCCATTTCAGTGTTTATTTTGATGGCTTCAAGACACATAGATTCAGAAAATCGAATTAAATAAAATCCCCCCTTCCGCCCGCACTTTGCCCAGTTAGCATTGTGCTAAAGTTTCCAAATTAGGGGTAAGGGTTCGAACCACACCCACGATGATCCCTGAGAATTGTCATAACCCTAGAATAATAAGAAGGATTCAAAACGAATTTTAAACATTTTAAAACGCAACTCTCGCGAAAAATTGAGGGTGGCTCATCCGGCAGCCTAACGGGTCATGTTCATACTGGCCCAGCTGATTACAATAGCACATTGGTGTTGATATTAATTCATAATAATTTTTCAATAGTTAATAAAACCCCAGAATTATATTGGTACAAATTATTTGTAATTAATTCTTCATAATCTCTGTAAACGTTTCATCAATCATTTGATTCACCCTTCTGTCGAGTGATCTAGACAGAAGGGTGAACTGCACAAAGAAGATAATAAACCGCTATGCCAAGAATTGGCAGTTTTATTCAAGTTCATTGTCCAAGTTTAAGTTTTATTCAATATACAACCAAATTTTTTCACACTCCAAGTACACAATGAAAGTTCCAAAATGTACGTGGATTTCTGAGCCTATAAGGTCCTGTGACTTGTCCCGGCTCGTCTCTTCCCTGCTTTTTAGTGAGTAGGTAGTACAAATAATGCATAACGCTTATTCCATTAAGACCTAGAACGACTGAAAACCGTCGAAAAATGGTCAAAATCGATCGGGATAGAGGCAGAAAATTGAGTTAGATTGACTCATCGGAATTTCCGAAAGTCGACTTGAAAACCTCTCAAAAAGTCGAGAAATGAGGGGTTGATTTTGGGCGCAATTGACCTTCTTTAAATAATACCAAATTTTGGTATTACGTGTTCAATGCAAAAATATAGGTACGACATCTACGTTGAATTACTCTAACAATCCTAGTTATCCAGAATTACCTAAAATATAATTATCCTAAATTAAACTTGTCTCGTAGTTTTACGTTATTTCCAAGTTCAAAATATTCAAGAACTAATTTTTTAAATTTTCCTGTGGATGAGAGCGGTAACTGTACAAATAGGGATAGAGATTGTCGAGTGAAGAAATCATTCTGAGATTGTGGTATCTGGAGGACATAATTGGCATTAAATTTTGATCGCGTCGGTTTAATCGCCGATTGCTCGAGTACATACAGTAGAACATCAGTTATTGACCAGGATTATTATTAACTAGAATCAATCACTAGCGATCCGACGTTCCGTGTTTAGGGTTATCGTGGTACAAATTTAATGCATTCGAATTTGGACTAAGAATGAACGAAAACATGAAATGCAAAAATTCATCCAACAGCAATAATTGCTTGAAGAAAATTCCGGGGAGGAAGACCATTTGATATTTTTCCAGTGATATTTGTATTAAGCATAATAATTATTATTATGTTTGATACAAATATCACTGGGAGAATATCAAATGGTCTTCCTCCTCGGAATTTTCTTCATGAAAAATTCAAGTGCTGATTTACTCTCTGACCATCGCCGGTTCGTATGGTTGGCGATTGCCGCAGCGGCGCATGTTTGTTGCAGCGCTCCCTACACGGGGGATAAGCCTAACAAGGTTTCCCACTCTGGGTCTTATCCACTCGTGTTAGCCCTTTCATTGGACCAAGATGAGCCTTCTGCATTCAACTGTCGAGGGTCGGGCTGAAGATCTCACACGAGGCTCCTGAGTTCCGCTTTTGAAATCCCTCCATTTGAAAGGTGAAAAGCGTCACAATATTGATCCTTGTTAGCGCAAGGGGCGGCAACCCGTTTCACGTCATGAACGCAAATAGACACCGCATAACGAAATCCAAAATCAAGTGTCAAATCCCAAACGTACCTAGTAAGCAAATGGTTGTCAGACATACTTCTTATAAGTTCCTCTTTTAGCGAATTTTCGAAGGAAAAGAAACTATTGTTCTCAATCCAAAATGTTTAAAACTCGAATTTCTGAAATATCCTTAACCCACTGCCAAAAGACATATATGTACTGCATAACCAAGACATTTATTAGGTACAACCGTTAGTTTTATTTGGGCCAACCGAGGAAAAATAAAGTAACCTAGAGTCATAATGGAGCCAACGAAGAAATTAAATGGAACCAACCGAGAAATCAAACCTGGGGAGACAGAAAATATGATTTATTTCACGTTTGAAACAAACAATTCTAGGTTGAATCGTTATTTAATTCACGGTTGAATAATTAAAAATCTACGTTCTTTTAGCGAACTTTTGAAGAAAATGTAGCTATTGTTCTCGGTCCAAAACTCGAATTTTCGGAAAATTTTCATAGGTACCAAAATCCGTTTCAGACCATCCCTGAATCCACTGCCAAAAGACACCAAAAATTATATATTATATATGTAGGTATATATATGTTTATGTATGTGTCACTCCAGACGATAACTCTCGATAGAATTGAGATAAAAAGTTCAAATTTGGACAAAAAATCTGTCATGGCAATCGAAAGGCTAAGTTCGTAGATAGGGAGAATCGGGCCACTCTAAGGGGGCCTTTGGGAAGTTTTAGGGAAGGCGGGGAAGTTACCCATAAATTCCCAAAATGAAACAGTTTAAAAAGTGACACCTCATTTTATTTTAAAGGTTATTTTTCTACGCTGAACACGATGGTGAAGTCAGAATTGCGATATCTTATTCCGTTCTCAAAGTGGAGCACTTTGAAAATGAAGAAATTTGGTTGACACTTGAGATGTTCTCCATGGACATCATATTCTGCGATGTAGACATTTTAAATAAAACTAGTTATTTCGTCAAAAATTCGCTTTTATTGCCATACTGCATGATTGTGTTTTGTTTTCTTCATTCCAGTAGCCCTATGCAAACAAACCTTTCATCTTCAAGGGAGAAGAACTAAAAATGTGTGTAGTTGCACGGGGAAAGATAAGTTAACGAATTACGTCGGGAAATCGATTATTTATTGTGGTAGAACAAGTGAAAATATCGAAAACTGGTAACATCGGGAGGCATTAGACTGAATCATGCCGGAAATCGGGATGGATCAATATGGCGTCACACATGACTGGAGTTCGGTAAATCAAGGTACTTCAGGTTTTGCTCTTTTCTCGGCATATTACCCCAACTGGCATTTATAAATTAGGAAATAATGTTCTGGAATTGTTATGTGTCGGGTAAATAGTGTAGGTTTTGTAATTCGGTAAATATGTGAGATAATCTGGACGTTTGGGAGCGCTAGTGGTCTACGGGGAATAAGAAAAACTAAAGGCGCTAGTGGAAGGTCGATAGAGTTAGTGACAACTATAAGTTAGTGAGGCGGGTTTAGACGGCGCGCACCCACTCGCGCACCAACCTCGCATCCGACTCGACTTCAACTCGCCCGGCAATAAACTCATCCTCGCCTCACTGTATAGACGACACGCATTCACTCGCGCACCGAAACTCGCTCAATCTCCGTCGGGAGTTCATCATGGCCACACCTCAAGTTACCGTTTCGTTTGCTTTTCTAGCAATGTGTTATTTAAAAAGAAGAAACGAGAATGGAAGAAATCGAAAGGTGCGCCGGTGGTGGGCTAAAGAATTGTTTCGCCAGCGATTGCAGTATGGTAACAGATTGATGGCCGATATGGTGATTGAACACACTGAAGAAACCTTGAGAAATTTCGTGCGTATGAGCTCGGAAGATTTTGAATACCTGCTAACTATGGTTTCACCGACAATTAATAAAGTGAAAACAAATATGAGAGAAGCGATCACAGCCAAAGAAAGATTAGCTGTCACACTACGATTTCTTGCCACAGGAGATTCATACTCAAGTTCACAATACTTTTTTTTGTGAAAGATGTTTTTATTCATGAAAGAAATCTCAAATGAAAATCAACTTATAAATAATAATAAGACGTAGGTATTTACAAAGATTAACTGTATAATAATAGTAATAAGTAGGTATTTAAAAAACTTTCAGATTTTACAACGAAAAATTCTGCAGGCCAGACCACGCTCCTTGTAGAGCTCAATTAGCTCGAGGCACCTCGCTGGGTCCATTTTGCCGTCTACACGGCGCGAGGTTAGAGACCGAGTTTCCTTTGATGCGCGACCAAAAACCGACTGACCGCGGCTCACCCCGAGGTGGCCTCACTGTGAGGGGCCTCGAGGCGAGGGAGGTGTTTACATTGAGCGAGGGACCGGAAGTGAGGCTGGTGCGCGAGTGGGTGCGCGCCGTCTAAACCCGCCTTAAGGCTCAATAGCCCTTGTATAGTTCTAAAATCAGCCACCACGTAGCAGCACCAAAATGAAGGAAATTTAGATAGGGGATAATTCGAGTTCTATTGAACCGATTTTAGATCTGAAAACGGCTATGGACGTAAAAAGAGCGTAGAATTTTCGGAAATTAGTCGAAATGAGTCATAATCAAAAATTGAAAAAGTTGCGATCGTTTTTTTACATTTCCAAGCCATTTTTTGAAAAACTGAGGTAGCTCTGCAATGCACTGCATCGTCCTGAGTCCAAAACAATTTTCAGATTTCAAATCGGTTAATTAGAACCGACCGAAACGCGATTTTACGGTGTAGGAGAGGCAAGGGGTGGAGGTGATGAAGGAGAAGCGGCAAGGGGCTGTTCTCTTCGTCGAAAACGATATGGAAAATGGTACAAACACGGTGCGTAATAGCGTGGAGTTTGGACTACGTCCTAACTAAGAGTACCTAGAAGGCAACAAGGCGATGATTTGGGGAACCAGTGAGTGGGGGAAGCCTCACACATCGTCGGGTCCCACTAGGCCCCTCTAGTATATTGAGATTGGTCCCTATCCGCAGCGTTTCTGACCCTCGAAAACATCGAAGTATGCCAATAAGAGAGCCGTCTACATTGAACCAACCATGATACATTATGTTGCTACAATCTTTATACTAAAATCTTCATTTACTGGTATATAAAAGAAGTACCTACTCATCTTCCTGTATATTTTGAAATTTATACTTTCTTCACCTTATCACCAAAGCTTGAAAAAGATAGGTAGTATTGCAATCGGCTTGAAAACCAAATTTCGAAATGACTTCCGAAAAATTCCTTTATCAACATATAAACCCGTTTCAGAACATTCTAAACAAATTTCTGTGTGTGTGTGTGTGTGTATGTGATTACGTATGGAAGTCGTCACGATTGCGGCCGGTAGGAAGAATTCATTTTTATAATGTAGGTAGTTTCTTCATAATATTTTAATTATGGTTTATAAAATAGTTTTATCGTAATATTGAGATATACTCAATATTATACAATAAACCACATTACTAAACAAGTAAACTTGTACAATAATATACAAGTATACTGTACAATATTATATGGTAATAAACAACGCCATTCTTTTGCCCGCTGTTCGAATCAACTTGCAAAGGGAAGTGGTTCCCCAACCTCATTGGGATCATCTTATGTGTTGACGTTTCCAAGGAAACGAATGATGACCTTGGTTTACGTGCTTTGATGCCTACCGGCGCCCGATTGTTGCCCCCTTCTCCCTTGCCGCGATTCCTTCATCACCTCCACCCCTTGCCTCTCCTACACCGTAAAATCGCGTTTCGGTCGGTTCTAATTAACCGATTTGAAATCTGAAAATTGTTTTGGACTCAGGACGATGCAGTGCATTGCAGAGCTACCTCAGTTTTTCAAAAAATGGCTTGGAAATGTAAAAAAACGATCGCAACATTCTCAATTTTTGATTATGACTCAATCCGACTAATTTCCGAAAATTCTACGCTCTTTTTACGTCCATAGCCGTTTTCAGATCTAAAATCGGTTCAATAGAACTCGAATTATCACCTATCTAAATTTAGGGTCGATGGTGCAGCCATCTATTGAATTTTCTTACAAGTTTTTTTTGGGCTATTGAGCCTTAATACATATTATGTAGGAAGGTGACAAGTCGAGAGCGCTAGTGGGCTACGGGGAATAAGGGAAACTGAGAAGCACAAACCGCTTTAGGGAATAATTTGGAAGTTGAAATGCTAAATTAATAAATCTCTGGAGGTTTTCACCGAACTATTAAACTGGAATTTTAATGGATTTCAACAAAGTCTTGGATTGCAAATCGTACCCATTTTGGCGAATTCGTTTCCGAGTCGAGTTTGAAATAATCACACTAATAGCTCCGACTGTTTCGGGCTGCTAAGCTCCAGGTAATTTCAATTTCCCCTTCATCCTTTACCGAGGAAAAGACCGCAGGAAATCTGTACGTACCCTTATATCGTATTATACTAAACGATCTGACTGTTTCTCCCATCGCCGAGATTAGAAACCCTCCCTCTCCCCTTCAAGATACCCTAACGAGAGGCTCGACGGACCTCTGAAGCATCAGAAGAATCGCAAAAGAATGGTTGGGGAAGAGGGAAGAAGGTTCCTTTGATCTTCTCTTCAGAATGGAAGATGCGCGAGGCTTCTTTGAGAGAATCTCTTGGTAGCCCCTTAAATCAATTTTGTGCTGTCGTTGAGAGAGGGCGGTCCGGGCGATAACAACTCACTAAGCCTTGGGCGGTTACGGGATGTGCTAGTAAATTAGAACGCAAGCCTCGGCATTGGGGTTCACGCCATTCATCAAAAATTAGGGGTTCTGAAGACTTACGTGATTTATCTCTTTTCCCTCAACTAAGAGTTGGTCTCTATCCTCTACGGTTACTTGTTAATTCCTAGTTTCAATTCATTTTTAACTCATCTTAAATAGAAAACCTCTACAAAACCCTTCAGCGGCACTTCTTGTCGATATTTTAGCGACTAACAAATCATCAAAAATCCCAAAACTGTCCCATTTCAAAATTAAATAATTATACCTAGTTGTTCAATAAGCTCTTATTCTTTCCGCCTTACATCTTAAGCTATCATCCCAGCAACATGGTTTACCAATAGGCACATTTATTTATTCCCTTGCATTCCTCGAACTATTCCCGATGACATGAGATACACTACTAATTTCTCCCGGTTCATTAAAAATCCAGTCATGCATCATGGCTATAAGAGCAATTTTTCAAAGACAACCGGTTTTATGTAGACTATCTCAATTTTTCTAGTTTTATAACAAATTTTGTCTCCTTTTCTTTTATCGAGTAACACGTCAGCTTAAAGATTCTTAAACGCTGAACACGATGATGAAGTTAGAATTGCGATATCTCATTCCGTTATCAGAATAGAGCAGAATCTGATGAATCGTAAAGAGCACCTGTAGTTCCAACCTCGTTTCTTCATCATTTTAAATATTTTTCAATGCTGAACACGTCAAAAGAAGTCAAAATTGCGATACCCTGTTCTCAAACTCTCCAGTTTGAGAGTTTGAGAACAGGGTATCGCAATTTTGACTTCTTTTGACTTGTTCAGCATTAAAAAATCTTTAAAATGATGTGTCACTTGTCAAATTGTTTAATTTATGGAATTTATCCCCCTTCTCCTTAAAATCCTTCTAAACCCTCCTCAGAGTGGCCCGATTCTCCCCATCTACAAACTTATACTTTCGATTGCCAAGACAGATTTTTCGTCCACATTTGAACTTTTTAACTCAATTCTATCAAGAGTTATCGTCCCAGATGACACATACATAAATATACATAGAAATTTACGCATATATTCTTGTTGGTATCTTTTGGCAGTGCATTCAGAATGGTCTGAAATGGATTTTGGTATAAACAATTTCTGGAAATTCGATTTTTAAAACTTTCTGGACCGAAAACAACAGATTCCTTATCTTCAAAAACTCGCTGAAAGAAAATATTCTCCTGGCTAATTGAGAGAGGCTCAGAACAATGCAAGAATTTATTATGTAGCATTTATGTCATGTAGATGAAGTACCTACAGACGTTTCTTTAAATTTTTCTGCTGATAATAATTTCAAAAGTACATAGGTAATAACTTGTATATTATTAGCAAACAAATTTAAAGAAACTTATTGTCAGTTATAGCTATATAATTTTCTTTTAGTTTTTTTCGTTGATATTATACAAATTTAAAGAAACTTATTGTCAGTTATAGCTATATAATTTTCTTTTAGTTTTTTCCGTTGATATTATACAAGTTATTGTGTACTTTTGAAATTATTTCAACTTTCTGCAACTCCCCTACACCGCACAGAACCTGGCCCTATTGTATGGGGTAGGTATATTCCATAATTGTTAACTATTTAATGCATACTATTTCTTGTATTGGAATAAAGATTCTTTCATTCATTCATTCTCACCACACAAGAAATAATACCTAGTGATTCATAAGTGCTTACATAAATAAAATAACAGGATCCACCGTCCAAAAAATAAGGTTTAGTTAGACAAAGACTTTAAGGTTTAAGACAAACCACCTATTTATAAACTGGTTGCCCAAATTATCCTAGTGGTCTTCTACAAATTTATGAGGGACAATCCATGTCTTTATGTTCATAAACTTGGTTTGTTAACAGACTATTGTTAGATCCACCTAAGTCGTTATTGACAGCGTATTTGGTTTTTAGATGAAACAGACAACGGTATTTCAATACCTTCGTTCCTTTTACAAAACTGTCACGAATTGGACTTCGCATCTGCAAGTTCCATCGCGATGGGTCAATCACGTTCCTCATTGACATGCAAAAACGATTTACCCGCCCGCGTAAATCCCGACGTACACTATACAGACGGCGTTACCCTTCTTTTTTTTGGGTCTTTGTAAATTGGCGCAGGAAACAGGCGATTGCCCTTGCAACCATTGAGGCGAATTTAGGTTTGTCACCACCGCGCAGAAAAACCAATCAATGTATTAGTTGAAACCACGCAAGCTTATATATAAGAGATATATATATAGAAGGATAACAAATATAAGATCAAGGATAATAAATGTGGATAATATAAAGCATTATAAATATGTGTCTACAAGCTAAGCACTAATATTACAGCTTGTCTATAATAGGTGTTCAAGCGATATCACAGAATTTGAGTGTTGTTGGAGTCATGAAGCCTCTTTCGGATAAATAAAGCAGTTTCTTGGCAATTAAGCAATTAAGAACAAAAAATAGGATGAGTTCAACGATGGGCCATTGAAAAATTTAGGAGCAAAAGATAGGAGAAAATTCTAGTTATGGAGCATGATTGCTTGAGCGAATTTTGGAAGCGGTAGGTATGCGTATGAATAAGTGAAAAAGGTTGAATTTGAATCGAATTGAGGGGTTCATTTAGTATTAAATTGACCTTCTGAAGACCAAATTCACAGTCATGCAGCACGGCTATAATAGCGAATTTTTGAAGAAATGGCTCGTTGTAGGTAAAATGGCTTCAATGATGTACTTGATGTCCATGAAGAACATTTCCAGAGAACAAAACCTTTAAAATGAGGTATCATTTAGTGAATTTATGGGTATCCTCCCCCAACCCCCCTCAGCCTATAGATTTTTCAACGCTGAACACGATGGTGAAGTCTAAATTACGATGCCTCATTCCGTTATCTGATTAGAGCACACTAAGCACGAAGAACATCTCAAGAAAAACATGCCACTAGCCTCATAGTGATCAAATTCCACAGAAAAACATGCCACTAGCCTCATAGGAGTGGAGGTATAGGTTTTGATGCCTCGTGTGCTGATAACAGCAGCTAATAGTGAATTTTGGATCTAGCATATTTTTTAGGGACCTCAATGGCACCAGTGAAGCGGTGGATTTCGGAGTTCTGAATCGATTTTTGCTCTACACAACTAACGTCGATTTAGTTACGATCCCATCAGACCGGTTCGTTTTTGTGACACCGACAAACATCAAAGCGGACTCCTTAATTTTTACCGACTTAACTCAAAAAGGCGGCTTTCCCCCTTCAAACGAACACAAATATCAGAGAAAGGGTTTTCTATTATACTGACAAACTTCAAAGAGACAGCTTTATGCCTTTATACCGACAGAACTCAATGAGGCGGCCATTTCCTTCATATCTAAAAACGTCATAAAGACAACTTCCTTCTTCAATAGCTCAGAAGTTCAGTAGTCCCGTTTCGCCTACTCACCTCACAACTAGCTCTTGACGAATTTCCTTCTTGAGTTTGGTGATGTGTTGATGTATTTACATGGTATTGATTGAATCCAAATGCCTCATGCAATGGGTTGCTTTTGGTTTATTTCTATACAATAGTGAACCATTGGAATCGACCAAAAAACCAAAATTCAATCCCCCCTTAAAATATGTGGGGTACCCACATACAACCCCCACATACGTGGCCCACGTTGCTCAGTTTGAATTATCCTAAACTTTTGAAATTTGGACCAAAAATGTGGTTGTGCTCACTCAGTGGCCCCATGTGGAGTTTAGTACATATGGTCGACGTACCGTGTAATTCCGGATTTAGCTCCGATGTTATCCGACCAAAGTGAATACTATGGGAAATTGATGGCTACCGTCCGCGGTCTGGATGGGGTTGTGAACCCTGTGAACTATGCCCATCTCCTCAACCCCTCTAACTGAAGAGTTAATGTCGAAATTCGGATCTAAATCCAATAACCGCATCTCCACAATTAGGTGTATAGATTCCGGCTTCATTGAAATTGAAAATACTCGTACACGAGGATTTCTCGCGATCATGATGGACCCCAACTGAAATGGCTTCTATATCGTGGTAATTAATGGGCCTGAAGGTATTCAATGTATTGTGGCATTTCATCAATGCCTTAACCCCCATGCAACTGGAATGAGCTTACACCGAAACTGGATGTTGGGAATTCCGTTTGATTCAGACGACGTGTACCCGAGTGAAATACATACATCAGACATTTTGAACATTGTCAAGCTGAATCCTAATTAGTTTTCTGTTAGGTATTGCGTAACACTGATACACTCATACGATACGGTTCAAGTCAGTGGAAATGATGAGTGAAAGAATGCAGCACTACTGAACATGATTAACCGGTCTCTCGTTGTGCCTCCCACACCCTATTCAGTAATGTATTGGGTTTTCGATTTACTAATTTGAGGAATATTCCACGTTCTCCAACCAATTTTGATCAAACCAGTAGGTATTTCAGGTAGGTTATAATAACAGTAGACACACCTGCAGCAGGGGCACCTGGCTGTCGTGCACCTAGAAACGCATACTCATTTCATCGCAAGGCGAAATATACCTACAGTAGAGATGATTACAGGTTGGTTCACAAATTATTTTTCGTCCGTTACTCTGATTAACAGTGTAATTGGCTTGCAGCGGTCCGGGTGACGACAGCTTGAAGCGCCTTCATATCAAACATACCTACCGTCGCTGTGAAATCAAACCGGCTTATCTGCAAAATACATTTTTTTCACCAGAGCACTTTAAAAATTTTGCATGTGACGTGAACCATTCAACATCCGTTTGGTTCACCTCAATACCACCTTATGCATGAATAAACTTTAGACGAATACTGCTTATTAAAGTAGTGGCTGCAAATAAATCGGAAATTACTTAAATTAAGAGAAATATGTAGATATGCCAGTATGACTTTAAAATCAGTGTAATATTTGCTATTTTGTCATCTTTTGAAACCTGCTTTAGGTAGAAAAACTCTGCAAATTCTTGACACAACGGTTTATTATCTTCCTTGTGCAGATCACCCTTCTGTCTATACCAGACTGTATTGCAAATCGGCTCCATACCATATTCTCACCGTACTCATACCATACCATACGAATTTCTTTCCTATCATACCATACTGTATTATACCAAATCATACATACAATAATATACCATACCATACTCATACCATGTCATACAAACCGAGTGAATATTGAAATGTCATCCATTTCTGACCTATATTTAAAATTTTAAGTATCTAGCTCATCGTCAACATTTAATTTGTTTAAACAAATAGGTATTATTTAAACAATTTTACAGACAAGAAACCGAGTGAATATTGCATTGTGATCCAGTTCTGACCTATTTTTAAAATTTCAAGTCCATAGCTCATCATCAAAATTTAATTTGTATTATTACAAAAAGGTATTATTTAAACAATTTTACAGATGAGAAACCGAGTGAATATTGCAATGTGGTCTATCCCCGACTCACGGTTGAAATTTCTAGACTGTAGTTTACCGGGAAGATGTAAAAAGGTAGTTTTATTCTGGGCGTCTGGTGGTTGGGTCACATAACGGCCGTTTTCGACGCGAAAGTTTAGTGTTTTTCCTAAAACTTTGCGCGGTCACTGTGAACGAACGGCTGGTCGCACAAAAATCCAATTGGTCTTAAAAGATTCGTAATTTTTCAGGTCATTCGAAGGTGAACTAAAATTTACACGGTTCAGTTAAATATTTGGAGATAAGACAACGTCGAAATTCTAAATTTCGTTTTGAATCCCTTCCCCTTGACCTAGGGTTATGAAAAGTTTCGAGGATCATTGTGGGGCTGGTCCAAACCCAGAAACCAAATTTTGTAATTTTAGCTCAACGCTAACTGGGCAAAACGGCGTGGACGGCGGACGGCGTACGGGGGACGGCGTACGGGGGACGGCGTACGGCGGACGGACGGATTTTTTTTTATTCGATTTTCTGAATCTACGTATCTTGAAACGTAAACCAACAAATTTTGAGGGGGGGTTAAAATTTTTTTTTCTTTGGGCGATTCCAATGGTTCATTATCGAAGATAATAAACCAAAAAGCTAAGTTGTCAATTTCTCTATTTTTTTCAAACAATAATTGAAAATAACATTGATTTTTCCCTTGTGGGAACTAATTTTGATTGAATGGAACTGATCCTGATTAATTTCAGCTGGTTCTGATTGATTCCAAATAATTCTGATTGATTCCAACTGATTCTGGTTCATTTTAAATGATTCCAATTCATTTCAACTACTTCTGATTGATTTCAACTTATTCTGATAAATTTCAAATTGTTCTGATTAAATTTAACTGGTTCTGGTTCATTTCAACTTATTCTAATTAATTTCAACTGATTCTGATTCACTTCAACTGATTCTGATTCACTTCAACTGATTCACTTCAACTGATTCTGATTGATTTCAGCTAATTCTGATTAAAATCATATTATCATATTATAAAATCATAAAATCATATTATCATATTATAAAATCATATTATTTTGATTAATTCCTACTAGTTCTGATTAAACTAATTCTGGTTCATTTCAAGTTAATCTAATTCATTTCTACTTTTTCTGATTCATTTCTACTAATTCTGATTGATTTCAACTAATTCTACTCAATTTTAAATTGTTCTGACTGATTTCAACTGATTCTGGTTAATTTCAAGTTACTCTAATTCCTTTCAACTGATTCTAATTCACTTCAACTGGTTCTGATTAATTACGATTAATTCCAACTCACATTGTTCTAATTCGTTTAAACTAATTCTGATTCATTTCACCTGATTCTGATTGATTCCAAGTAATTCAGATTAATTTCAAATTGTTCTGACTGATTTCAATTGATTCTGGTTCATTTCAAGTTACTCTAATTCATTTCAACTGATTCTAATTCACTTCAACTGGTTCTGATTAATTACGATTAATTCCAACTCACAGTATTCTAATTCATTTCAAATAATTCTGACTCATTTCAACTGATTCTGATTGATTTCATAATAATAATAAATTAAATAATATATATTACATATTTAATAAAAATAGGAAATTAAAATAATAAAATTAAAAATAATAAAACAATTACCTAGTGCCTAATTTGTCGAACATGAATAACTAAGTAGGCACGTGAATCGTTGGTGGCTCATCTCCTTCCCACGGGTTATGCCCGTATAGGTGATTATTTTCCATGCAAAATATTTGTTTGGTGGTTTAATGTAAAATTTATGTATTTCGGAAGTAACGTTAATTTTATATCACGATTCGCCATGTCCACCACATAACCAAATAAACCAATGGGACACACGTGAGTCAGCCGAATCGATTTGCTTTTCCCCGCGATGAAGTTGGCCTGCTCTTCAATAGACGGACGTCACGAATCATATGAACAATTGATAACAGCAAGTAAATTTCCGTGCACGTTTCACGCGCCGTTCGGTCACGGAACGGCCACGTTGACTGGATAGTCGAAGCTCATGCGAGATCGACATCAACTACCAACAATAAGTTTTCTAACAAGTTGGTTCACAGGTTAATGATGGAGGGTTATAAATTAGACAGAAATGGGGGACTGAGTGAGGGCTTTTTCTTGGAAACGTTGCTTGAAGTTTTGGGATTTTGAGATCAGATTTTAGATTAGGATCAATTTTTCATATGCTTTTTGAGGTTGCATGATATTATGATGTTTGGTGTCTTCTGGAAGTGAATTCAGAGTGGTCTGGAGATTTTCGTATACAATTTTTCGAAAATTCGACATATTTTGGACCGAGAGAAATAGCTTCCTTGTCTTCGAAAATTCAGCGAAATTCTAAACTTAGGAAGGCGTTGGTAATTGATTTCTTATTAGAATATTCCCTCCTCCATTGCATTCTATCGATGAAAAGTCAGAACCTCCGTGAGACAGATAACCGCCAAACCCACAGGGAAATCAGTGTTCCAAAATTGGCATCGTTGCCAATATAGCGCTATCCAACACTTTTGGTAATCTGTCATTTGAGAGGGGGAAAAAAACAAAAACAGAAGTGATAATTTCCGATGAACTCGATAGTACTGGGCCACCAGTCGTGAGTGGCATCTTTGCACTATTTCACCAGGATTTGAGTAATTCAGTAATTTATCATTTGTTGAGTCCTCCACTATATAGTGTTTATTTGGGTATGTCAATTTCACAGCTCAGCTTACGTGCTCTGATACAACTACATACGTGTTGTGGGAGACGTGCAAATACTTCAACAACAAAGCTGTTTTTGGCATGTTGGTCCTCTCCATAAACGTAGTTTATTTTAATATTTTCGTTATCTCTCTTCAGGACGCACAGCAGGCAAGATAACATTGTTGTGGGAGGTTCCGGTCGTTATTTGTAGTTTTGTGTAGCTCCGACTTTTTATTTTACTCTGTTGTGAACAAGTGCCACGGTCCAATAAGTCTCGGAGAAATGTTCAACGAGAGACTTTTCAGGATAAATTAAACTCAGGATGATGAGGTTGGAAAAAGAAAACTTTTCTCCGCCGCTCCTTTTGGGCACGTCAAGATAACGCATGATCATCTTAACAAGCCAACGTTGGGAGCCTCCTGAGCTGTATAACACACTTTACAGTCGTGAGCCGCGTAAAGGCGGAGATGGTGTTAGCCGAGAGGAATGTACGAAGTAAAATCCTTTCAGAAAACATAGAATATGCGGTGAGAAGGGTGTAATACGTTGCGTAATAGACGTACCTTGGAGGAAAAAACAGGACTAAAAACATGCATGGAAAAATAATACGTGGCTCGGGTTGGTGGTTTCTAGAGTGAAAATACGGGGGTTTCTACGTGAACACACCTTCCTCAGATGTCAAATTGTAATTTCTGTAGAAAGATGGCAGAGTGTGATAACACAGCCCCACAATAAAAAAAGTTCAGATCCTTAAACCGGACCCGCATGTCACTATGTACTTTTGGTCGCTGAATCCGGATCCGGGGTAAAAAACTCTGCAAATTCTTGACACAACGGTTTATTATCTTCTTTCAGCAGATCACCCTAATCTAATTGATGAACTGTTCAATGAAACTCCAGCTCATCATCCAAATTAAATATAAAATACCATACGAATTTCTTTCATATCGTACCATACTGTACTATACCAAATCATACCATGCAATTATTAACCATACCATACTCGTACCATGTCATAAAAACCGAGTGAATATTGTATTGTCATCCAGTTCTGACCTATATTTAAAATTTCAAGTCATCATCAAAATTTAATTGTATTATTTAAACAATTTTACATAATATAAGAAACCGAGTAAATATTGCATTGTGATCGAGTTCTGACCTATTTATAAAATTTCAAGTCAATTGCTCATCATCAAAATTTAATTTGTATTATTACAAAAAGGTATTATTAAATAAATCTTAAACAATTTTACAGATGAGAAACCGAGAGAGTATTGCAATGTGGTCAATCCCCGACTCACGGTTAAAATTTCTAGACTGTAGTCTACCGGGAAGATAGAAAAAAGGTAGTTTTATTCTGGGCGGCTGGGGGTTGACCCACCTAACGGCCGTTTTAGACGCGAAGTTTAGTGTTTCTCCTAAACCTTTGCGCGCTCACTGTCAACGGCTGGTCGTACGGCGGACGGACAGCTTTTTTTTTATTGGATTTTCTGAATCTACGTATCTTGAAACGTAAACCAACAAATTTTGAGGGGGGGTTAAAAATTTTTTTTCTTTGGGCGATTCCAATGGTTCATTATCGAAGATAATAAACCAAAACAACGGTTCATTATCTTCTTTGTACAGATCACCCTTCTGTTTAGATCATTAGGTCTAAATGTCTAGATCCTTGGAAAACTTTGAAGTAGGCATTATTATCTTGATGAATCCTGTTTTCAAGTAATCCAATTATAATAAGGGTGAATTGTGGGGTTAACACTTCACTGGTAAGTACAATATAAACCTCCAAAGGGGTGTAAACTACCCATATGTTACCAAATCGGGAGAAAAAAATATACTACAAAATGTACTAATATACTACAAAACTACCACTTAGTGATCTAGACAGAAGGGTAATCTGCACGAAGAAGATGATATTATCTTCTTTATTTAATATTTAATTAATTTTATATAATTTAAATCGTTGTTGGTAGATATTGCCAATAAAAATCTTAAATCTTGAGTCATGAAGGACGCTGGTGGAGGACGGCAGCTGAGGAGCGGGCAGTTGGTGGTGACGAGTGGAAGTAGGCGGGAGTATTAATGCGGCGGGAGTATTAATGCATCACAACATTTATTGTCCGTCATTATCGTGCTGACAGTCATCGCATGAATTGAAATTGTGGGCTCTGTGGATGTGAGTGGTAAAGAGGAGATCGGGGGAGGACGGTTGGGGATGACGGTGAGGGACGACGTGAGGGATGATGGTGAGGGTGGTAAGTGAGGGTGAAGAGTTGAAGGAGGGAGAGTACGGTGGGGGAGGACGGCGTTGGATGAGTGGGCACTCGGTGGTGACGAGTGGAAAGGAGAAATTACCCCCCTCCCGCCTCCAATTTATTAGGGTTTCCGTTTCAAGATACGTAGATTCAGAAAATCGAATAGTGTTGGCGCAGTTAGCGTTGTGCTAAAATTACGAAATTTTTTTTGTTTGGTTCGGACCAACCCCACAATGATCCTTGAAACTTTTCAGAATCCTAGGAAGGGGTTCAAAACGAATTTTGAAATTTTGAAAAATCATAACTCGTAAAATATAGATGGAACTGTGTAGTTTTCAGTTCGCATTTGAATCTACGTATCTTAAAACATAAGCCCTCAAATTTTTAGGGAGGTGGGGAGGGGGGGGCAACTTTTCTTATTCTTTGACGATTCCAATGGTTCATTATCGAAGATAATAAACCAAAAGTCCCACTCACGCCCAGGTGGGATAGCAAAAATATCCTGGCAAAACTGGAGATTTCCAGCGAAATGTTTGCGCACTGGTTTTAGTGTTTGGCCAACTAAACAGCTACGCAGGCTAAAAACGGTATTCGTTCATTTTCTAAATTATATGAAATTCCCTAGAATTTCAGTGTAACCGACTGTTGTCGTGGTCTTTTCATTTTGTAAAAGTGTACTTATCTCTGGATTTTTCTCTGCATAAACACATTTTTTTCAATTTTTTTTGAACATTTTGTCTAAATACTGTTGTTGGGGGGGGGGGGTCTAGATTAAACGATTATAATCTACCGTTTCAAATGAAAGTTGTTGACTATGGAATTGACTAAGTACCGTTGAACCGCTTGAAGGGTGATATCTTCTCATTTACCTACAAGATCGGTTCAATTTATGGTACCCTCAATAAATAATTATATATTATTTATGATAAAACACTATGTTATGCGATTTTATTCGTTTTGGCATTCCTTTATTTATATTAGCCTTGTAATTTAACAATAAGTCGTCACCCATGGACGAAGAGAACCATGGGAAAGCAAATAATTATGCGTTTGAAATAAGTACCGGAAAAATCTATTATTTGCTTAAGATTATTCGAACATCGATTATTCAATACTCGATTATTCAATAATTGAATTAATTGAAATAGTTATTATTATCGGTCACATCGATTATTAGATTACGATTAAGCGTTTGATGTTATGTTTATGTTAGGGTTTAGACGGCGCGCACCCACTCGCGCACCAACCTCGCATCCGACTCGACTTCAACTCGCCCGGCAATAAACTCATCCTCGCCTCACTGTATAGACGACACGCATTCACTCGCGCACCGAAACTCGCTCAATCTCCGTCGGGAGTTCATCATGGCCACACCTCAAGTTACCGTTTCGTTTGCTTTCCTAGCAATGTGTTATTTAAAAAGAAGAAACGAGAATGGAAGAAATCGAAAGGTGCGCCGGTGGTGGGCTAAAGAATTGTTTCGCCAGCGATTGCAGTATGGTAACAGATTGATGGCCGATATGGTGATTGAACACACTGAGGAAACCTTGAGAAATTTCGTGCGTATGAGTTCGGAAGATTTTGAATACCTGCTAACTATGGTTTCACCGTCAATTAATCAAATGAACACAAATATGAGAGAAGCGATCACAGCCAAAGAAAGATTAGCTGTCACACTACGATTTCTTGCCACAGGAGATTCATACTCAAGTTCACAATACTTTTTTTTTGTGAAAGATGTTTTTATTCATGAAAGAAATCTCAAATGAAAATCAACTTATAAATAATAATAAGACGTAGGTATTTACAAAAATTAACTGTATAATAATAGTAATAAGTAGGTATTTAAAAAACTTTCACATTTTACTACGAAAAATTCTGCAGGCCAGACCACGCTCCTTGTAGAGCTCAATTAGCTCGAGGCACCTCGCTGGGTCCATTTTGCCGTCTACACGGCGCGAGGTTAGAGACCGAGTTTCCTTTGATGCGCGACCAAAAACCGACTGACCACGGCTCACCCCGAGGTGGCCTCACTGTGAGGGGCCTCGAGGCGAGGGAGGTGTTTACATTGAGCGAGGGACCGGAAGTGAGGCTGGTGCGCGAGTGGGTGCGCGCCGTCTAAACCCGCCTTTAGGTTCCGATGTTGCGTCCCTACTTGGAGATATATCACCTCATTGACTTATCGATTTATCCGTTTCAATTTACCACCCCTAACGTATAATATACTATTAGTATAGTATACTAATATAATATACTTTTAGGTAATATTATTACCTAATAGAGTATAGGAAATGTCTATGCTCACCGGTCATGACTATTTATTGTTGAATTGTTGATATCGCCCCAGGGTTTGGAAATTTCAAGAGCAGACCTCCATAAGTACTGTCGAGTTCTTTGAAATGGAGTTCTTAGAGTTGTGGCTGGACTGCTCGTGTCAGTATTCCTGTGTTATAATTCCTCGAAAGTAGGTACCGCACGTTGTACAAACACAACACCTGTGCAAACAATAGAAATTCGCGGTATCTCAGATATCTGCTCTTCTAGCTCTTGGCCTTGTTCCCTCGCTCTTTTGTATTTTAAATAAAGTGTCGGAGGTGTCTTTGTTCAATTCTCCGAAAATTGGGTAGTTCAGTTACCTTTTCCTACCACTTCCCTCTCTACCAGTTCACCAGTTTTTTAGTTTCAGTTAGGGATGGGCATAACGGTTATTTTCGAGAAAAATAACGTTCGTTATATTAAAAAAAAAGTCGAAAAACCTAGTTTCATTTCTTCTTAATAAAAAACGGGTGACACAGCAGGTGTTGTAATATGTTGTTGGAAATGTAGTTACAATGAAAACGATTAACTGTCTTTTTCAACTGATAGGAAAAACGAAAACCTTGTCGACACATTTGACGATAGTTTGATTTTAATGAGCAAGGAGATTGGTTTCACTGAACGGGACTTGCAAAAAAAAAAAAAAAAAAAAAACAACGGTTTATTATCTTCTTTGTACAGATCACCCGTCTGTCGAGATAACTAAACGATAGATTAATTACTATTATGGATTATTATAAATAATTAGTATCAAGTACTGTGAATTATCATTAAATGATGAATTTTATAATAATTATAAATGATATATTATTCATAATTAATAATAACTATTCTTAATAATAATTATTAAGAATAAGATGTAAAATATGATTAAGAATATTATTGATTATGAATAACTATAATGATTATTAATTAACTCGTTGTCTGAAGACCCTGTGCTGTTCGAATCTGCTGGGCCAGTATGAAAATTGACCCGACAAGCGGCCCTACGATTCACTCTCATGTTGACGACTTTTGCTGCTCCAACTTTGAGCCGTCATTGTGAACGAACAGCAGGTCGCACAAAGCTGCGGATGGTCTTAATAAATTATATAAAATAAACTCTATCTCAATGTGAACTAAAAACTATATGTACCGTTCAGATAATAAAGAAGATAACAAACCGTTGTGTCACGAATTTGCAGGTTTTTTAATTCGATTGTCTTAATCTACGTATCTTGAGACGTACCTAAACAAATACATTTTGGCGGGGTTTAAAAATTGTTTTCTTGGGTTGATCGAAGCTAATAAACCAACAAGATTTCTAATTGTAAACAATTATATATTTTATTAAAATTATTCCAATTTTACACTGACTTAGGGTCACTAGGGTCACTATTGGTCTTATTGTTTGAATAACATGGTACATAATATGTACATAATATATTATAATCCATAGTTGTGTAAAATCAACATCAGGACCATGATATTAGATGGAATAATTAACGTTAGTACGTAGTAGGAAATTCTGGTGACGAATTAACTGGACACGGTTCTTAGTTCTTCTTTTTCTCCCATTGCTGGGGAATCCACTGGGGATTCATGGTGGTGTTTAAGGAGGGGGTGGGCGAGCAGCGTAACAGCAGCGTAAGGATTACAGACAACCCCCGCCTCCTCATCCATCCACACTTCCAATAATTGAATTAAGGCGTTGAGGTCAATAACAGACAAAAACCCTAGTCTCCACTTTCCACCCAAAATTCCAATTAATGTAGTGGACGTCAGCTCATGAGTGGCAGACATTATTATTACGCATTTATACTGTCCGTCACTTTTTATCAGCCACCTAAATCTGCCTCCTCTTCCCCCCGCACATCAACAGACCTTTTCTCACCTTTTCCTTTTTCTCACCCGCCTCGTCATCTATCCACAATTCCAATTAATGTAGTGGACGTCAGCTCATGAGCGGCAGACATGTTGTGCATATGTACCCCCACCCGTTTTATGAGCCACCTAAATCCGCCCGCTCTACCGCACTACCTGCAGTCAACAGAACGTCAACCACCGTTTCCTCCTTATCACCCGCCACCACTTGTCACCCACAATTCCAATTAATGTAGTGGTAGTCAGCTCATGAGTGGCAGACATTAAAATCACGCCTTTATACCGCCCGCCTCCTTTTATCATCCACCTAAATCTCTTCCACGGCCCTCTTCCACGGCCCACCCCGTATCAACACACCGTCATCCACTGTTTCCTCTTTCTCACCCGCCTCGTCATTCATTCAAACTTTCAATTTAAGGTGATGTGGTGGGGGGGGGGGAATTACAGACAACCCCCGCGTACCCTCCTCCACCACTATCTGCATCCCCCTCGCCCAGTTTCCTTTTCTTCCCCTACCTCCTCAACTATCCACAATTCCAATTACCTAATGTAGTGGAAGTCAGCTCATGAGTGGCAGACATTAATATTACGCATTTTCACCCCTCCCCCCCCATCGTTTTATCATCCACCTAAATCTGTCCCCCTCTATCCCTCTCACTAGACAACCGTCGACAGACCGTCAACCCTCTTTCCCTTTTTTTCATTTAATTTTTAGAGGTGTTTGAAAAATGTTTTTCCTTGGTCGATTCCAATGGTTCATTATCGAAGATAATAAATCAAAAAGTAAACGTTTTATCCAACCATCCATTCCATAATTAGGGATGTTCCGATATTATCGATATTAAATCGATGGTGAATGAAGATGAGGGTGAATTATGGGGTCATTTTCATACTGGCCCAGCTGATTCAAATAGCACTCCATGAGGTTGTTTGACGCAAAAATTTTGTGCATCTACGAGCGGAAAACCATGAAAGCCCTTGTTGTGAAAATGTGTTTTCTTCGCAAATTTCTCTTAGGAAGCTCCCGAATTAGGAATACAGTAAACAACGCAATTACTCCGTCATGATGTGTGCCACCACAGTTTTCCTCGATCCTCAACCAACTCTCCTGTTTATTCGACATTTTAATCCCGCACTGTTCTGAAAGTGCAGAGGAGTTTGGTTACTCTTCACATCACCTTGAGAGGGAATCCTTGTAACGCTGAAAGCCCAAGAAATATCCACAAAAGGTTGACAGAAGAACTTGAACATGAAGAGAACAAGCTTTTAACGCTGAAATGTAAGTTCCCGCAGTAATTAACATTGTGATGGTACGAGGGTACATCGGCTGAAACGTTCTAAACGTCAGTAATGTCCCTCATTTCACGTACGGAAGATACGTGCGGTGGACCGATAACTCGATACCGCTACGGATGGTAATATAATAGGTATATTATGGATATCGTCATTGAATCTGCAACACCTGCCATCTCATTTTTTTGCCAAAATGAGTAACCCGTGGATCTTGATTCAAAATTTGACGCCGAACCTAGCGGCGAGCTTATTTTCAAGATCCAACAGGAACCGAACAAAACACGGTTTTGATAACAGATGCTATCTAAAGAAGTGTGTCAACACCAGCTATCTAAAGTCTATAGGATGTAAGTAGTATTTCAATAAAAAGTTTGGTAATTTTTAAAGTTATTTCAATTGAGTGACATTTGTACTGATCATTTAGAGTTGGTAGGTATTACTTTGATACTGAAAAGGTATAGACTGAATTCAATGAAAACCGGACCGACTTTGATGAACTTTTAGATAGCATGAGTTGTGGGTAGTGAGATAGCATAGCCTCTGTTGACCCAGCTTGAATTGAGTCAAGAGTTCATCAGAATGCTGATTTCCGAATTTATCTGATAATTCGTTGGCTTATATAATATATATTATATATAATATTATTATATCGTAATACACCATAATATCATAGTATGATTGATCAATTAAATGATGGATGTGGGCGATTCTCCCATTTTGTACCCAAGGAACACTGTAATCGTCTCTAAATTTAGTTATAATAATATTATAATATATTATAATATATTATTACATTAGATAGCTGGACGAGTATCTATGTGATTTGGTTTGTGACGTGATAATACCAAATGTTTTGTTCTCAGTGTTTTACATGATTCAGTTAGTCCCTCACTACAGTGACTTCTAAGATCATGATGTATCTCTTAAATCACGAACTTCTATGAACGGAGTTTGTAAATGAGTTATTAGGAGCCTAATCAAAAGGGATAGACAAAAATATTTTTGAAAAACTTGAATTTTATTTAGTGGATCCTGAAACGCCAATGTATTGTTTGAAATTGTTTGGGGTGAACAGAAACTTCCAGTTGACGGAATTGAATTTCGTCAGTTATTTGTTGAAACGTGCGAATCTCCAACAATCCAGCGAGAAGTTCCAAGATTAATTAAAGAAGTTTACCGAAAAATTAATACTTTGCGCTCTATCGCACTGCTAACCGAAATGAAATGTAAATATAAACTGGCAATTTAAAATGTAGATTTAGCTTCTCGCATTTCAATGGAAAATGCGCAAGAGACTTTGTTTCAAGTGATCTAAATTTGTCTGTCAGATCGCTCAAATTAGATGACAGAAGTGGTGCATTTCGACTATTTTTCGTCGTTTAAAGTTGCAAGTCGAACAGTGGTTCATCTCACAGGCAAATCGCTTCGTGTAAACGGATCAAGAGACGGTGTAGAATATTCAAAAGGTTATTCATCAGGTTACTGAAGGACTTAGAGAAGTTGGGAGTTCTACGGTAATAGGTTACCCCGTCTCCTCGACCTAAAACTTCATTGAACCGCCTCCGGGTTTCAGCGACGTTGTTGATACTCTGAGCGCATCACATAATGGCGTTAGTTACCTCATCAGTACTTCGCTCGGTTTCCTCAAGACCACCTGCGCCGCTCGGAGTGAACTCTTGAGATTTGCATTAGCGGCAGTCGGATGAACAAGGGCGAGAACGAAGCGGTTCCCGGAAGATACGCGAAGATTCCGGAGGTACGTGTATGAGCGCACAAGTTTTCAATTGCCCAATCGTGACTCCAATCGATTGGAATCAGAGGCGTAGCGTCAGTTCCCCACAATAAATGACGAATGTAGGTAGAAGTAAATTGATGAAATGCAATAATATGAAAAGAAAAATGGCTTTATTCCTTACTAATACTCAAATAAACACCTCGAGTCGATATGAAGTCAACTTTTTTTCGTTTTCAGGAAGTATTTGAGTCGACAATTGCTCTTCTTGAAAGTCCATTCGAACTCAAATAAACACGTCGAGTCGATATGAAGTCAACTTTTTTTCGTTTTCACGAAGTATTTGAGTCGACAATTGCTCTTCTTCAAGGTCCATTCGAACTCAAATAAACACCTCGAATCGATATGCAGTCAAATTTTGTTCGTTTTCACGAAGTATTTGAGTCGACAATCGCTCTGCTTGAAGGTCCATTCGAACTGAAATAAACACGTCGAGTCGATATGAAGTCAACTTTTGTTCGTTTTCACGAAGTATTTGAGTCGACAATCGCTCTTCGCGAAGGTCCATTCGAACTGAAATAAACACGTCGAGTCGATATGAAGTAAACTTTTTTTCGTTTTCACGAAGTATTTGAGTCGACAATTGCTCTTCTTGAAGGTCAAGTCGATCTCAAATAAACACCTCGAGTCGACATGAAGTCAACTTTTTTTCGTTTTCACGAAGTATTTGAGTCGACAATCGCTGTTCTTGAAGGTCCATTCGAACTCAAGTAAAATCCTCGAGTCGATATGAAGTCAACTTTTTTTCGTTTTCACGAAGTATTTGAGTCGACAATTTCTCTTCTTGAAGGTCCATTCGAACTCAAATAAACACCTCGAGTCGACATGAAGTCAACTTTTTTTCGTTTTCACGAAGTATTTGAGTCGACAATTTCTCTTCTTGAAGGTCCATTCGAACTCAAATAAACACGTCGAGTCGATATGAAGTCAACTTTTGTTCGTTTTCACGAAGTATTTGAGTCGACAATTGCTCTTCTTGAAGGTCCATTCGAACTCAAATAAACTCGTCGAGTCGATATGAAGTCAACTTTTGTTCGTTTTCACGAAGTATTTGAGTCGACAATTGCTCTTCTTGAAGGTCCATTCGAACTCAAATAAAACCTCGAGTCGATATGAAGTCGACTTTAGTTCGTTTTCACGAAGTATTTGAGTCGACAATCGCTCTTCTTGAAGGTCCATTCGAACTCAAATAAACACGTCGAGTCGACATGAAGTCAACTTTTTTTCGTTTTCACGAAGTATTTGAGTCGACAATCGCTCTTCTTGAAGGTCCATTCGAACTCAAATAAACACGTCGAGTCGACATGAAGTCAACTTTTTTTCGTTTTCACGAAGTATTTGAGTCGACAATTGCTCTTCTTGAAAGTCCATTCGAACTCAAATAAACACGTCGAGTCGATATGAAGTCAACTTTTTTTCGTTTTCACGAAGTATTTGAGTCGACAATCGCTCTTCTTGAAGGTCCATTCGAACTGAAATAAACACGTCGAGTCGATATGAAGTCAACTTTTTTTCATTTTCACGAAGTATTTGAGTCGACAATTGCTCTTCTTGAAGGTCCATTCGAACTCAAATAAACACGTCGAGTCGATATGAAGTCAACTTTTGTTCGTTTTCACGAAGTATTTGAGTCGACAATCGCTCTTCTTGAAGGTCCATTCGAACTGAAATAAACACGTCGAGTCGATATGAAGTCAACTTTTTTTCGTTTTCACGAAGTATTTGAGTCGACAATCGCTCTTCTTGAAGGTCCATTCGAACTCAAATAAACACGTCGAGTCGACATGAAGTCAACTTTTTTTCGTTTTCACGAAGTATTTGAGTCGACAATCGCTCTTCTTGAAGGTCCATTCGAACTCAAATAAACACGTCGAGTCGATATGAAGTCAACTTTTTTTCGTTTTCACGAAGTATTTGAGTCGACAATTGCTCTTCTTGAAGGTCCATTCGAACTCAAATAAACACCTCGAGTCGATATGAAGCCAACTTTTGTCCGTTTTCACGAAGTATTTGAGTCGACATTCGCTCTTCTTGAAGGTCCATTCGAACTCAAATAAACACGTCGAGTCGATATGAAGTCAACTTTTGTTCGTTTTCACGAAGTATTTGAGTCGACAATCGCTGTTCTTGAAGGTCCATTCGAACTCAAGTAAAATCCTCGAGTCGATATTTAGTCAACTTTTTTTCGTTTTCACGAAGTATTTGAGTCGACAATTTCTCTTCTTGAAGGTCCATTCGAACTCAAATAAACACCTCGAGTCGATATGAAGTCAACTTTTGTTCGTTTTCACGAAGTATTTGAGTCGACAATTGCTCTTCTTGAAGGTCCATTCGAACTCAAATAAAACCTCGAGTCGATATGAAGTCGACTTTAGTTCGTTTTCACGAAGTATTTGAGTCGACAATCGCTCTTCTTGAAGGTCCATTCGAACTCAAATAAACACGTCGAGTCGACATGAAGTCAACTTTTTTTCGTTTTCACGAAGTATTTGAGTCGACAATCGCTCTTCTTGAAGGTCCATTCGAACTCAAATAAACACGTCGAGTCGACATGAAGTCAACTTTTTTTCGTTTTCACGAAGTATTTGAGTCGACAATTGCTCTTCTTGAAAGTCCATTCGAACTCAAATAAACACGTCGAGTCGATATGAAGTCAACTTTTTTTCGTTTTCACGAAGTATTTGAGTCGACAATCGCTCTTCTTGAAGGTCCATTCGAACTGAAATAAACACGTCGAGTCGATATGAAGTCAACTTTTTTTCATTTTCACGAAGTATTTGAGTCGACAATTGCTCTTCTTGAAGGTCCATTCGAACTCAAATAAACACGTCGAGTCGATATGAAGTCAACTTTTGTTCGTTTTCACGAAGTATTTGAGTCGACAATCGCTCTTCTTGAAGGTCCATTCGAACTGAAATAAACACGTCGAGTCGATATGAAGTCAACTTTTTTTCGTTTTCACGAAGTATTTGAGTCGACAATCGCTCTTCTTGAAGGTCCATTCGAACTCAAATAAACACGTCGAGTCGACATGAAGTCAACTTTTTTTCGTTTTCACGAAGTATTTGAGTCGACAATCGCTCTTCTTGAAGGTCCATTCGAACTCAAATAAACACGTCGAGTCGATATGAAGTCAACTTTTTTTCGTTTTCACGAAGTATTTGAGTCGACAATTGCTCTTCTTGAAGGTCCATTCGAACTCAAATAAACACCTCGAGTCGATATGAAGCCAACTTTTGTCCGTTTTCACGAAGTATTTGAGTCGACATTCGCTCTTCTTGAAGGTCCATTCGAACTCAAATAAACACGTCGAGTCGATATGAAGTCAACTTTTGTTCGTTTTCACGAAGTATTTGAGTCGACAATCGCTGTTCTTGAAGGTCCATTCGAACTCAAGTAAAATCCTCGAGTCGATATTTAGTCAACTTTTTTTCGTTTTCACGAAGTATTTGAGTCGACAATTTCTCTTCTTGAAGGTCCATTCGAACTCAAATTAACACGTCGAGTCGATATGAAGTCAACTTTAGTTCGTTTTCACGAAGTATTTGAGTCGACAATCGCTGTTCTTGAAGGTCCATTCGAACTCAAATAGACACGTCGAGTTGATATGAAGTCTACTTTTTTTCGTTTTCACGAAGTATTTGAGTCGACAATTGCTCTTCTTGAAGGTCCATTCGAACTCATATAGACACGTCGTGTCGATATGAAGTCAACTTGTTTTCGTTTTCACGAAGTATTTGAGTCGACAATTGCTCTTCTTGCAGGTCCATTCGAACTCAAATAAACACGTCGAGTCGATATGAAGTCAACTTGTTTTCGTTTTCACGAAGTATTTGAGTCGACAATTGCTCTTCTTGAAGGTCCATTCGAACTCAAATAAACACGTCGAGTCGATATGAAGTCAACTTTTTTTCGTTTTCACGAAGTATTTGAGTCGACAATCGCTCTTCTTGAAGGTCCATTCGAACTCAAATAAACACCTCGAGTCGATATGAAGTCAACTTTTTTTCGTTTTCACGAAGTATTTGAGTCGACAATTGCTCTTCTTGAAGGTCCATTCGAACTCAAAAAATTACGTCGAGTCGATATGAAGTCAACTTTTTTTCGTTTTCACGAAGTATTTGAGTCGACAATTGCTCTTCTTGAAGGTCCATTCGAACTCAAATAAACACGTCGAGTCGATATGAAGTCAACTTTTTTTTCGTTTTCACGAAGTATTTGAGTCGACAATCGCTCTTCTTGAAGGTCCATTCGAACTCAAATAAACTCGTCGAGTCTATATGAAGTCAACTTTTTTTCGTTTTCACGAAGTATTTGAGTCGACAATTGCTCTTCTTGAAGGTCCATTCGAACTCAAAAAATTACGTCGAGTCGATATGAAGTCAACTTTTTTTCGTTTTCTCGAAGTATTTGAGTCGACAATTGCTCTTCTTGAAGGTCCATTCGAACTCAAATAAACACCTCGAGTCGATATGAAGTCAACTTTTTTTCGTTTTCACGAAGTATTTGAGTCGACAATTGCTCTTCTTGAAGGTCCATTCGAACTCAAATAAACACCTCGAGTCGATATGAAGTCAACTTTTTTTCGTTCTCACGAAGTATTTGAGTCGACAATTGCTCTTCTTGAAGGTCCATTCGAACTCAAATAAACACCTCGAGTCGATATGAAGTCAACTTTTTTTCGTTCTCACGAAGTATTTGAGTCGACAATTGCTCTTCTTGAAGGTCCATTCGAACTCAAATAAACACGTCGAGTCGATATTTAATGTATAATATACATATTATGTGCTATCGAGGCGATTATAAGGGAATTGATCGGTATATGCTTATGGTAACACATTAGCACAGATTTAATATTTAAATGACAGATTGAAAAAAGGGAACTATTGAAAACAACTGACTTGAGGAGAATCTTTTGGGTTTGTGAGCAATATTTTTCAAGATGGACTTTTGGACCACTTTTAAGGGTTTTAAAACAGACGGAACGGCACCTCCCCAAGCCTTTCCAAAGGAAATAACACGCTGTACTAAGGAATTATATAGAACTTATGTAAGGAACACTTGCGTAGATTATAAAAGATGTGGTTGAACTTGAACAATCGTCTCGTTAGGTATGAAATGTGCAAATCCCAATAACGAGCGGAGTTCACTCTCTCTATAATAGCGCATGAACAACCATTCAAAGCCGTTTGATGGCAGCAGTGGATTCTCAACTCATGGGCACTGAGAATAGAATATACTAGAGCGGCCTTGTGGGACCCGACGATGTGTCAAGCTTCCCCCACTCTCTGGTTCCCCAACTCATCGCCTAGTTGCCTTCAGTCCACGCTCCACGCCCCATGTTTGCACCATTTTCCATATCGTTTTCGTGTCGTTTCTTTTTTTCTTTTCCTGTGCTGGTGGTTACATCCGAAGTAGAGGAGGAAACAATGATAATCCAAGTGCCTTCGAGTTCTGCCACTTGTTTAGAAAAATAATCGTGCATAAACAGTTGCATGAAAGTGACTCAAGTAGCGGGAACGCTATTCCTTTGGACAACATTGACTTTCTTGGAATCAGCTTCGGAAGAAATATTCCCTGTGAAGAACTCATCAATTCATCTACACGAAAATCAAGTATGTTGGATTTCGATGATCCTGGAGAATACGAGGAATGCCCCGAGATACGAGACGCCGTTTTTTCAAACTTGATTCTGGATATCGTTGAGTATATTGCGGGATACGTTGTGCGAGGGATGGGAAGGAAAATAAAGTGCGAAGAATGTTTACTCGCAATAACCGACGAAGAGAACAGCCCCTTGAATTTAACTTCAAATTTAATCTCAATGAAAAACCGTGGAGGTTTAATTCAACCATCATCGGATGTTGCCCGCATATGCAAGATCAGCGAGAAAATTTTCAGGATGGCAGTTTTAAAAAACAAATTCAACAGCAACCTTAGTCATTACACCAGAATGCTAATTTCCCACTGTTCAGACATGAATATTTTTGTTGACTCTGCTCACTTGTCGATTGAAGGAGAATACAACCATAGAAATTGGTTGGTTGAGAGCATTGGCAAGGCCTACTTCAGCATCAGGATTAAAAAGCACCTCCGGGACCAGAATCAGAAAATCGAGGAACAACGCGTACGGCAGAAGCTCAAGAAAATTATTCATTTCAAAGGACAGTGAAAAATCTCATTGTTACATGTGCCGTGCTTTGCATTTTCCCAGGGGTTTTATTCAACTTTCTTGAGGACTCTCTTCAGTTTTAATTCTATTTTCTTCTGTTGCAAAGATTCGTCAAAAGTATTTTTCTAAATAAACGTATTTTATTATAAAATAAAACAAAACAGAATACCTTGGGTTATTATTAACTCAGTGATTGAGTAAATTCTTCCTAGTAGGTACCATCATTTCCGAATATATGAAGTTTCGGTCACCTAACTTTGTTTCAATTGATTCTGTTCATTGTTTGAAACAGAAATAAAATTATCATACCTAGAGTTGTTGTCGTACACAGTCGTGTCTATGATCCAAGTCAAAAAATACTCCCAAGATTGATACTTCCTTTCCCATATTCTTCAGCCTTCCCCCTGCCAGTTAACAAGGTACTAATACTCGTACGCAGTATAACAAAATTATCTGAACTAAAAATGTACAAAAATCTAGATTCAAATTGAGGCTATCGGCGAGATTGTGCGGGCGCAACAGTACAGGGGTAATGCTCCGCAGGGCGGGGTTGGGGAACCAAGGGGTTGGGGGGGCAGAGCACACTTTCCGCTAGGCGGCTCGCACGTGAAGGGCCGCTCTAGTATATTCTATTCTCAGTGCTCATGGGGGAGGTTGTTTCTACTCTGAGATTTGGAGAGCACGAGGTATTTGGTTTTATCAACATTTAGACTCAGGGTGTTGGCAGATAGCCAACCGAACAATGTTCTCATGTCCTTGTTGGCTAAAGAGAACACATCATTCCACGTTTCGCCTTTACAAAAGAGTGATGTATCGTCAGCAAAGAGAAACACCTGGCCACTCAGTGGGAGCTCACCTATTCTGTTGATAAATATAATAAACAAGAGAGGGCCAAGGGTACTGCCTTGAATTACCCCAAAATGTACATTTTCAACAGAACTGTCGACACCGTCAATGCTGACTATTTGCCGCCTGTGCGCCAAAAAGCTCTGAAACCATTCATGCTCAACACCTGTCATGCCTGCCTTACTTATAGTGTCCAGGAGCTGCGATATATTAATGGAAAAATTGATGAATTTGATGAAAGAATTTATTAAGAATAACAAAACTTTTGATCAACAGTAAAAAATTCAATTGCAACCTGCCGCTACCTACCTTTGATGATTGCTTTGAATGACTATGACTGGCATGGCCGAAGCCAAGTCATCTAAGAAGAGGAAGAAGAATAACTACAAATATCTGATTGCAGTGATCCATAGGGCAAACCTTTTCATCTAGTTTTGGGTTGGAATGAGCTAGATTTGAGCTATATCCCTTCGTCAAGTTATGAAGGACCACCCTCTAAATATGCAAAAAAGTAGATGTCTGAAATTTTTGTGTGCATATTTTGCTATCAAAACCAGCTCATTCCATATTTAATATGGAATGAGCTGGTTTTGATAGCAAACGCCTCAAGTCAATTTTTCGCCAAAATACGACATATTACGCTCACTCATGAGGAATTTTATGTCCTTCTCTTTAGCGTATTGTGAGCACAGCTCCTGGTCAGATGCGGAATGCTCCTTGGTACAATGAATACATTTTTTCTTATTAGTACTCGGACATGATGTTCCTATATGTCCTTCCCCGCAGTGTTCACACCGAGTTTGACCTTGGCATTGATCAGCTATACGTCCATGTCGCCAACATTTACGGCATTGCACAACACTTTGGATGTATGGTTTTGTTTCGCACCATACATGAAGAATCGTCACAGCGAATTTTGAACGAAGAAGAAGGAGAAAAAAGACTTCACCAAATTGTAACCACAGCTCGTGGATGACGAGTCGAAATTCTTCATACATTGATTCGTTTTGTGCAAACACCACTCGTCGCTATACTCCTTATCACTGCTGTGGGTATCGCTCTGTGACTCCTGCAACTCCTATCTTCCGCTTAATTAAAGAAAAACACGACGCTCCATCCTCTCCCCGTGTTTGTTTTGGATGTGCTCACAGAAAACAAATGTTGTGTTTGCTCAGTTCCTCTAAAGGCTTCTTTGTTTGTGGAAAGCCTCACTCAACCCTCGCTCCCTCTTTGACTTTCCTTGCGCCATAGCTCCAAGTCTCATAAAGTAAATCCGTCACGTCCCTACGTTACGCACGTAGGAGCATTCAATTTCCGTTTTTTTCTTGTGTTTTTATTCGTCTCTCTCCAGAGCAGTTTTTTCTCTTGCCCAGACGATTTAATCCTTTCTAATTTCCTTTACGGCCGCTTTCCGCTCATTTTCGATCACTTGAACATTCTCTCCATCTCACTTCCCGAGGAAGAAAAAAAAACCTTATTGCACCTGAAGTTTATGACGAAACTTTGAAGATTGGGAGCATTAGTTTAATTAAAGGAGGCTTCGAGCGTCCCTAACCTGTCTAGTTAGCATTCGCTCAGTGGAACGCGGGTCTCTGTATTCAATCAAACCATCAAACCCAACCATCTCATTTTCCGATCGGAAATTTGCCAATGCAAAGTGTAAAATGTGGTGCTTAAATTTTGTTCAAGTTATTTATTGAGACCATTGTTTTAGCGAATTTTTAGAAGAAAATGTAGGTAGCTATTGTTCTCGGTCCAAAATGTATAAAACTCTTATTTCCCAAACATTTTTCCACCAAAATCCGTTTCAGACCACCCTGAATCCACTGCCAAAAGACACAAAAAATTATACATATAGAAATATAACTTTATATAACATAATATGTTATATAAAGTTATATTTCTATATGTATATATTATATATAACTTTATATATCTATGTATGTGTCACTCCGAACGATAACTCTCGATAAAATTGAGATAAAAAGCTCAAATTCGCACAAACATCCGTCTCAGCAATCGAAAAGCCAATTCATGAACTTTCTCAATTAGAATTTTTAAAATTCACAAGCCTTCGTGGTAGCTTCGGTAGCAGTTTCTCTCCTTTGTAACACAGAACTGTTTCATGCACTCGGTGCATGATACTTTGGTCTTCATTTTGCACCCAGGTAACTTGCATCTGGCAGCGTTAATTTAACAATCAAGGAGTTTTAGGGGGAGAAAATGACTTATAAATTCCCAATATGAGACATTCTGACAAATAACCCATCATTTTAAAGGTTTTCTTATGCTGAACATGATGGTGAAATCGTAATTGCGCTACCTTAATCCGTTCTCATACTAGAGCACTTTGAAGTTGAAGAAGCGTGGTTGATACTTGAGATGTAGGTACTTCATGTTTAGTCTGCTCTAGTCTGATAACGGAATAATATATCGTAATTCTGACTTCACCATCGTATTCAGCGTTGACGAATCTATAAGCTGAGGGGGGGTTTGGGACGTTTGTGAGGGGGGGGGGATTACCCATAAATTCCCAAAATGAAACAGTCTGACAAGTATTATACTTATTATAATTATTTTGTATAATTATTTTGTATAATACAAAAATTCTGAAAACAACTGTGCCAAAAGAGAACTGTGACTGAATCAAAATCAAACCAAGCGATGAAGACAACGAGACAAACCGGGCAAAGAGACAAGAGTCCCAGCGATAGGTAACTTACTTCTGATGAGAACATCGATATCGATGTTTCCTGAATATCGTCCGATATTATATCGGTATCGATGTTGCCTACTGATGTTGACAGCGACATCGAATATCGAATATTCTTTCGATGACCCATCCCTACAGTTGGGTCAAGATTGCTTCTGTGGGTTTCTAATGAAGGCGTGCCCACTCAAGGTCACGGTACAGTCACAGTCAAGTCAAGACGAGCGATGAAAACCGTGCCTTGACTGCGACGGTACCGGACTATGACGGTGACTGACTGTGATCTGATCGTCACGTGACTGTAGGTGTCAATCTGCCTAACGTAGATGTTAATGCAGATTGCGTCGCTCTCGGGAAAGATCGCCTACCTACCGATCGGGTTTCATCGTCGTCAGGTTCCCCCCTCTAGCATCGCCGTCGACGTCGTCTTTCGCTACCCACATCGCGAGTTCAAGTTGTCTTCACTTTCCCAAGATACACTTGCTCTCGCAAAATCACGTCATCTATTTGGGACATCGAGCTATCCCGCGAAGAAACAAGTGAAGTGCGGTAATTTCGACATTTAGGTACATCTACAATATTAATTATTAATACCAACTTGCAGAACAATTTAAATTCATTCAGTAATTTCTCCATATCTTCACTTTCAACACCCGTCATATCTCCAAACTTCCATTATACCTATACCTTTTGCACTAAATCTAAATACCTAAAAGGTAAATTATAAATACAATCATATCATTGTATTTCACCGCATCAACTGCATTATTGAATAAATTGAATATATATATAAAGTGCCGGCATCTCATTTATTGGACTATCCCATCTATTTTTAACTATTCACAATAAGGGCATCAAAATAATTGAATATTATTATTGTATTCAAGTTTTGCAGTACCGAGCCCTTGAGTTGATGAATAATAATCATTGGTAATAATGAATACCTAATAATTCATAGTAATTAATAACGATTCATAGTAATTAATAACGATTCATCGTAATTAATAATCATAATTTTTCTTGCTTTTGAGTAGGTAATTAATAATAATCAATTATTTATCATTAAATTATTGCCGAAGTAGGTAGGTGGAAATAGAAACCCCAGAATCATATTGGTACAAATTATTTGTAATTGACAGAAGGGTGATCTGCACAAAGAATATAATGAACCATTTTACATCGTGTTATTGTATGATGAAATCGTTGGGAGGTATACGATATTAATACCTATTACTAACGGAAGTACTCGTTTCACCTACCTATAAAAGTGGTGAACGTTGTGAATCACACTTCGGTGCAACTTCCCCATTCACCGAGCACGGTTTTCGCTCTTCGAAATAACAAACGCACACACAAGCCGATGTGTTATACCTTCATTCCTCACATAGAAGTTTGAGTTTCAAGAGCGTTTTCCACTCATCCATAATAATTGATTTTGAAAAGCAACGGCATGAAAATCAACCCGGCGTATCTATTTTGTGTGTAAGAGGCAAGAGAAGGTTCACCCACTGTTTCATTTCGCGTTGGATATCTGAATAATGGAGAGGAAACAAGTAATTTCGCCGGAGTTCGACGGGACTGTCAGTTAGTGGATATATCTAGGTTGTCTATATATAGGTCTATATATAGGTTGTCGATCTTCTTTCGGACAGTTGAATATTTTCAAAAGCAACATGAATATTTTAGACAAGTGATTCAAATTTCAATGGAAATTGCTTCGTTCTCAACGAACTCTATAGGTGGGTAGCAGGGTTGCCAAATGTCCTGGTTTGCCCAAGACAGTCCTGAGTTTGGGAGAAACGTCCAGGGTCCTGGCTTTCGCCATTTGGCCGTAATAATATGTAGATCTATTTCTGTCGTGGGAAGGTATTATAAAATGAAATAGTAATCATAATGATTACCTGAGAACAATCTTCACGGTCAACTTGTACATGTCTCAAGAACAAAATAAAAAACTATGATGATCTCCAGTCACCTCCAGTAGCCAAGACACTCCAACCAACCGAAAAATTTAATTCTCATTTTCTAACCTCCTTGGTAAGGGCGGAACATCGAAGCAAAACATCGATGTTCAACATCGACCTCATAACATCGATGGTGCCAAACATCGTTACCTCCTACATGTACCTCCTACATCGATGTATCGTTACCTCCTACATCGATGTATCGTTACCTCCTACATCGATGTATCGATGTTTTTCAACATCTATATTTACAATTATATGTACCCTTTTGCGATTTTTCGAATAGAATGTAACTATTGGACAAAACAACTTTAACAGGAACGGAAGTGTCAAATTTGAATTTCTTGATTTTAAATTTTCCATGAAAGGTATAAATTTGACATTTATGTAAATTAATGATTCAACATTTTGAGCAAAAAACGTGTTATTGGGAGAGAAAAAAAGAAATATGTATAAGTTATACAAAATTTGTTGATTAAAATTTTTTCATGGTTACCTATGACAAAAAGGAGATTATTTACCTACCAGAAATTCACGTGAACATTCTACATATAGCTTTTTTTTACGAGGATCTTAATACTTTCTTCCAAAGAGGAATAACGCTCCATAATTACGCTCTTGGATTAAATGTTGAACTACCCACATCAAACTGGTTTATGAAATGTATTCAGAAAAAAGGCACTTACAGTTTTAAACTTCAATTTTGTAATAAAATGGTAATAATAATCACTTTATAAAATAAAATTAAAATAACCCGAACTAAAGGAAATGAATAAGTAAGTGTTTTATTGCGCTAAACCAACGAACAACAAAATTACAAAATTAAATCGATATCCTTAATTTCGATAAATTTTGCTTCGATACCCATCCCTACTGCAGCCTGCAAGTTACCTTCATTTGACCTGGGAAAGGACGCAGTATTGCCAACCCCTCTGCTTGGTCTTGGTGGCTTTGGAAATACTGCGTTTCTCAAGGAGAAAAGAACGAAAACTTTCCATGTGACATTAAATGTCATTAAAATTTCCATGTGACATTAAAATTATCAAATTACTCGTGTTCCCCGAAGTTTTTACTAGTTTTCTGCAGACACAACCTAGTAAAATCTCTTCTTCTTCCCAAAACCTCTGACGAAAATATTGATACATTTTTTCCATCGATGTTATCAAAATTTTAATTTATTAAACATTTTAATTTAGTATATTTAATTTATTACATAGGTAATCATATATTATTTATTACAATTCTTTCTTTGTTCGAACGGGACCTAACTTTACTTAAAGCAGCCACCTTCGTCAAATTTTTCCAGGCCGTCGCGTCGCGGAAATTAATAGCGTGTAACACCTGTATTCGCCAAACCTCGGATTTATTAGCCGACCTCAGTGCAATAAACCCCGTCTGATAAGGTTGCTTCGCGACCTTTCCCGTTTCCATTCGGACTCCCATTACTTTCCCGCTCTTTTCTGTCGGAATACCGGGGAGTGGCTCAAGTCCAAAGCAATTTCAAGGGTTTTGTGGGTCATACGGTCTATTACACGGAGATTTTGTTAAGGACGTCTCCGAAATAGATTGAGCTTCCTTTGAAGGATGCACCAATCAATTCATCCGTGGTCGCTTCGACTAGGAGGAATCGACATTAATAGCAGAGGTTGCATGTTCACGCACCGACAGGCATGTAGTAATTTGTCTGTGTCCAATTTATTCGGGGAATAATTGCTTTTCGACTCACCAGTGAGTATCTTGGCTCGTTTTGGTAGATCGTCCCGACGCGCGTCCAATTGAATTGGCGCATCAGCTCCAGGCGGGGGGCGTTGAAGGCGTTCTCGCTGGGCACAACGCGATAGAAGTTGGGAAAGTGGTCTGACGTGAACATCGGGTGGGTGTCTGCGTACGACAGCTGCAACAAGAAAATCATAAATTCGTTAGCTTTTTGGTAAGATTGTGGTGACTATATATACAATACATGTAAGATTCTCGCCCGCCCTCATATCTCTTATCGCAGTTGCCCTTAGCTCTTATGATCTATTGTTGTGATTGTGATCTACATCGCCGTCTCTTATCGGTGACTCAGGGCTGTAAGATCTTGGAACGAATCAGTTCTACTCGGTGTATCAAAGAAACCACTCATGTTCGTATTGTTAGAATCGACATAGTTTTCGATTCTCAATTAAAAGTTTGAGCATCGATTTACTCGTCTTATTTCGGTTTGTGAAACCAATCCTCCACACTTACAAATCGAAAACTATTTCTAACTATGACGAACGTACGTGCAAAGTTCCTAATAACTGCCGTGGCCTCCGACGACAATAAAACCACCGTCGTTCATGTAAAACGGTTTCAACTCCTCGACGACAAAGCAGTCTACGTGTTTCCGCCGGACCAACAAGCGATCGGGAAACATCAAGAACTCGCCAAAAACTCGATCATAAGGAGCGCAATAAAATCAATTAAATCAAGAGGCCAATTTCGAAACCTCACCATAACGCTTGCAGGGGACCTTCGAAACACTTATCTCGACTCAGAAGGAAATCCCCGTTTCGACGGTGAGTACCTGGAGGAACTCACAGATTCCATGAAACCCGATAACTCATCGCAAGAGCCCATCCACAAATCATCGCAAGAGACGACAATACACGAACGGAAATCCATACAATCGGTTACAAAGGACCTGGTTCTGAGCAACTTCAACGGGAAAAACATCAACGCTACAACATGGATCACAACGCTTGAGACCGAATGCGCACGCCTGGCAATTCCTGAGGAACGCTATTGCGAAGTCATCAGGCTGTTCATCGAGGGACCTGTAAACGACTGGTACACTGCAAATAGAGTACTCCTTGGAACCGCGACCTGGGAAACCTGGAAACAATCTTTCCTCGACAATTTTTCCAACAAGGGCTGGTCACACGTGAGTTACGCTTACAACTTTAAATTTTTCAAAGGGTCCATTGCTGAATACGCATTGAAGAAACTTAGCTTGCTCGTCGACACCGATCCTACATTAAGTGAAAACACTCGTATGTGTTTTATTGTGGTGGGACTTCCATTGTCTATCCAGAGTAGGTTGAACAGGGACGAAATAACAACTGTAAACCAACTAATGATCAAATTAAATCAACTAGATAGAGCCTTTCAGCCTAGATCAAATAGCGTAGCACTACGTAGCACTAGCACCAACATTAATGGTGGATCCGTTGAACGAAAAACTTGTTCTCATTGCGAGAAAATAGGTAAACCAGGCCGAATGCACCATGAATCGATCTGCCGCACTAAGAAATTCTCCAGCAACTTTTCCAATACTAATAAAGAGAAAAATATAAAAATAGCCAACAACACGGAACTAGAAGAATTGATGAACAACGAAATTGAATCAAAAAACTAAATTTACCTCCTCTCATCACATTAAAAGTCAATGTAGAAGATACACCAGCCACGGGCCTGTATGATCCAGGCGCTAACATTACAATGTTACCCCTACACTTTTTCAGAAGATTAAAAACTAAAATGTACACTTCCAAACCATTGACTTTTAGAACGATGAGTGGAGAAGATAAAATTAAAGGTATAGCCTACACGAAAATTAAAATATTTAACGTAGAAAAAAAAACAAGAGTTTTTGTGATAGATAACAAGGACTTTAAATACGACATACTAATTGGTCTAGATACTATTAAAGAATTCAAGTTGTGTCAAGACCACGAATTAAACATAACTCAAGCTAAGCCTGAATTACAATTGGAATGCATCAACGACAATAGTGAGAAAATTGAAATAAACTGGAACGAGCACATTCCTATCGAGAAATTCGAAATAAAAATAGCGCACTTGGATGCTGATAGACAGAAGCAGATTTACAATTTAATTGACAAACATAGCTCAGTCTTCGCTAAAAACCAATATGATATAGGGACCGTAAGCGAATATGAAGCGCATATCAAATTGATAGAGGACAGATATGTAGCGAAAAAGCCCTATAGGTGTTCTTACGACGACCAGAAAGAAATAGAAAAACAGATAGGCGAGCTTCTAAACCGCGGCATCATAGAGGAGTCATGTTCACCCTTTGCCGCTCCTGTCACGTTAGCCTATAAAAAAATTGGTGAAAATAGCATAAAAGAAAAAACAAGATTATGTGTTGACTTTAGAGAACTAAACAAACTCTTGGTTCCAGAGAGCCAACCGTTTCCTCTCATCGATGATATCATTGTTAAAACCCGAGACTGTAAATGGTTCTCCGCCTTAGACATTAATATGGCTTTTTGGTCGATACCAATACGTATTAAAGATCGTTATAAAACTGGGTTTGTTACCCAACACGGCCACTGGCAGTGGGTCAGTATGCCCTTTGGCCTCAAAACGTCACCAGCTATCTTCCAAAGAATACTTTCAGGTATTATACGACGGAATGGTCTGGGTGACTTCTGCTGTAACTATATAGATGATATACTTATATTCTCTAAAACTTTCAAACAACACATCGAACATCTTGAAGCATTAATGAAGGCAATTCAAAAGGAAGGTTTCAAATTGAAATTCATAAAATGTAATTTTGCCACTAATTCTATTCAATATTTGGGTCACGTGATAGAAAACAACGCGGTCAGACCCCTCAATGATAATCTGATCGCAATAAAAAATTTCCCTACTCCAAAAAACCGGAAACACATTCGACAGCTTTTGGGAAAAATAAACTTTTACCATAAATACATTCAAAACGCAGCTAAAACACTAGACATTTTTCATAATTTGCTCCGCAAAAATGTTGAATTTGCTTGGACACAACAATGCCAGGACGCTTTTGAACAAATAAAAAATTATCTCACCTCATACCCCGTACTGGCGATTTTTGATAGAAACTTACCAGTTGTTATCTACACTGATGCGAGCAAAGAAGGTATTGGTGCTATTCTTAAGCAGCCTCAACACGATGGTATTGAAAAACCGGTTGCCTACTTTTCAAAGAAACTAAATGAGAGTCAAAAGAGACAGAAAGCTATCTACATAGAGAGTTTGGCCATTAAAGAAGCCGTGAAATACTGGCGGTACTGGTTAATAGGTCGAAAGTTTAAAATTATAACTGATCATAAACCATTAGAAAATTTAAAACTGAAAGCAAGGACGGATGAAGAGTTGGGAGACCTAGCAAACTATCTCTTACAATACGATTTCGAGATAATCTACAGACCTGGGTCAGCTAATGCTGAAGCAGACTGCCTATCGAGAAATCCTGTACTAGAAAGTGCTTACAACAACGATGACAATGAACCTCTATGCACAGCTAATCTACTCCAGTTACAGGAAATTAGGAAGAGTCAGAAAAACATAGTTAAGGGTAAACGGGATATTTTAAAAAACGGGATAATATTACGAAAAACAAAGTCTAGAGAACAAATAATAATCGATAAGAATTATGGGCTACAATTAATTGAAAACGTACATTTAAAATACGGCCACATAGGTCCGAAACATATTATAAACACAATAAAAAACTATTATTACTTCTACAACATGTATAAAGAAATAAATCGGTTCTGCTCCACGTGCGACATTTGCCTTAAAAATAAATCAAGACGAAATAGAGAAACTGGTTTTTTAGGTCACTTGGGACCCGCCAGTAAGCCGTTTCAAATCATGTCCATTGACACAATAGGAGGATTTGGAGGAAACAGGTCAACAAAGAGATATCTCCACTTACTGGTTGATCACTTCACTCGTTTTGTGTATATTTCAACATCGCGGAATCAAACTACTAGCGAGTTCATTAAATTAATTAAAACTGTACTGAGTGTCTCTCAAATCGGCACTCTGTTAACGGACCAGTATGCAGGTCTGAGCGCGAAAGAGTTCACCAAATACCTTCGAGAAAACAATATAAATCACCTCTATACAGCCATTGATCACCCTGCTTCGAACGGATTGAACGAGCGGCTAAATCAAACAATAGTCAATAGAATAAGATGCAGAATAAACGAAAATAAAAGAAAGATAGCGTGGTCGTCAATAGCTAGGAGGTGTACTGAGGAATATAATAATACATTACATAGTGTCACCCAGTATACTCCAAACTATTTAATGAACGGTGTTATACCAGATTTGGCTCCCAAAGAGTTTCTTGAAATTCCAAATTATCAGCGGGACATGGATATAGCCTTCAGAAACTCAATTAAAGCACACGAAGAAAACAAGAAGAGATATGATTCCAAACGGAAAAGCATTTCACTTGAAATAGGAGATAACGTTTATGTCGAGAATGGGAATAGACTAAACCGCAATAAGTTAGACGAAATACGTTTGGGCCCTTTCCCCGTTGTCAATAAGTTATCCAACTCTGTGTATCAAGTAGATGTAGGGTACAGTGGCAAGGAGGACAAGCGCTTGTACCACATAAGTAAGATCATCAGGGTAAACGATCAATGACCAGACATACCCCAGCAACCATTCCTCTCTATAGTAAACTCGATTGCAGAGTGAATTGACTTAGCGCAGGCGTAGCTTGTACCACTATCTTGTGCATATTAATATAACATATTGTACGCATTGTTGTTATAATCATATTGTACGCTCGAATATGCACTTATTGGTCATTACTTGTACACTTATTACACACATACTTATCTCATTGTTTACTTACCACTTCCATTGTTCACTTATCTTTCCAATGTTAACTTACCTCTTACATTGTTCACTTATCTTTCCATCGGTCACTTATCTGTCCATTGTGAACTTATCTTTCCGGTGTACACTTAGGTACTACTTTCATTGTTCACTTTTATTTCTAGTGTTTACTTATCTCACTTATTGTTTACTTATCTCACTTATTGTTTACTAATCGTGGCTTGATTTACTCACGTAAATCTCTTTGGAACGGGGGATGTAAGATTCTCGCCCGCCCTCATATCTCTTATCGCAGTTGCCCTTAGCTCTTATGATCTATTGTTGTGATTGTGATCTACATCGCCGTCTCTTATCGGTGACTCAGGGCTGTAAGATCTTGGAACGAATCAGTTCTACTCGGTGTATCAAAGAAACCACTCATGTTCGTATTGTTAGAATCGACATAGTTTTCGATTCTCAATTAAAAGTTTGAGCATCGATTTACTCGTCTTATTTCGGTTTGTGAAACCAATCCTCCACACTTACATACATACTATACAGTGTGGGCTAAAGCGTCGAATTACTCAGCAGAAACGTTTGCAGCCTGAAAGGCACTTGAACACGCAGTCGAACATGCCCTTAGTACTACACTGATCATAGTGACCGATTCCCGAAGCGTGACCACCAAAATGAAAGGCCTTGGTCCGTCTTCAAAACTAACGAGAATAGAGGCTACCATCTTAGACCGAATCTATACTCTGGGAAACCACCCAGCAGACACAGGCTAATGGAGCAGTCGCGCTGTCAGATTCCCCTCCTTCCCCAGATTTTCCACCAACTGACCTTGAACCATACATTGCAGCCGAAATGAAAAACCTGTAGGTAAAGGATTTCTATGCCTATAACGGAGGAGAAGCCTACAAACAGCTATTCCTTCGAGCGCACCTAACACCCTGGTTTAGAAAGGTAATAGAGACCAAGCCCAAAGCATTCTACAGGACCATCTCAAGGCTGCGGAGTGGCCATAGCTGCTGCAACTCCCACCTCCATAGAATGCATCTCGTAGAATCACCCGAATGCAGAGCATGTGGAACTACTGAAGATACAAACGAAAATATTGTTTTGGAATGTACTGAATACTCCTACGCTTGAGTTTCCCTATTACAAGGTCTGCAGACACTATAATGGCAGCGGACAATTCTAAAGTGAATGAGTTAATTTTCTATTTTATACAGACTGTAAATATAAGAGTACTAATTAATTTCAAGGTTCAAAATATGTTATAATGACAACTATTTGAACAGATGTAAGGATATCAAGTTAAAGCCAATAAAAGGAAAAAAAAGACAATTACTTACATATGTACTACAAAATTGGTTCATCAGGACACAATCACGGATTTGATTGGATTCGTTTAAAAAAATGTAAATAGACAACTAAGTACGAGTTCTAGGGACGCGGGAGCGTCCCGCCCGCCAAGAAACCCGAAGCCCTGAAAACCGAAGCGACTGAGACACTGATTACGCGACGGAACTAGTTGGGGTTTTCACCCTACCATATCTCGGTCCCCTGAGTGTCTCGAGAGTTGATTTTTTGTACACCAACTCTCCAGGGGCACGTGAGGACGTAAAACAAATTTCAGCTCTTGGGAACATCAGGTGTCGGGGGTATAACAATTTTAAAACCACTGTTTTTCACGTTTTTCGTGTTCTTCTTCTTCTTCTTCTTCTTCTTCTCGTTGTTGTTGTTGTTGTTCATTGACGGGGCTACAGCCCAGCAGACAAATCGGATCGAGCTGAAATTTTGCACACACGTTTGTTATGCTCCAAGGGAGTGCCTTTTGACCATTTTTTCTCCCTCCCCCCATTTCCCCCCCAATTAGGGGGGAAATAGTGTTTTTTAGGAATTTCAAATGGTCATAACTCCTTCAAAATTGAAGCTTTTTCAGATTTTCTTTTTTAGTTGTGTTCAGCTTTTCAAACTGTTTAATTTGAGATCAAAAAATGCTTCCTAAGGGGAAGAATAAAGGAGTTATGGTGATTTTTCTATTTTCAACAACAACTGCCGCAAATATTGATGAAAATTGGTGCGGTTGGTCTTAAAATGTCCGCTAGGTTGTCTAGAATATGCTCAATAATTTTGAACTAAATCTCAATCGATTTGACTAATCCACAGCCAAAAATACGTGAATAAATTCCACATCTACTGATTTGGCTAATTTCCGAAAACATCAAAGTTGAACGGTGGTCAGAAAAATTGTCGTAGAGTGGCGCCTGTTTAAGGATCGATAGGAAATTTTATGGGCTTTCGAATGAGGGTAGCGCACTTTGGCACTTTTCCCAACGGTTCTCGAGTTATTCGCGATTTTTTGTATAAAAACGTGCGTTTTACCAGTTGCAAACTTTCTCTTTCCTCTTTCTCTTCGACACCAATAATTACAATTATTGTAATGATTCTCAACAACAAAAATTTGCACAATCCCCAAGAAAAAATGCAACCAATTTTCAAAAAATTTCTAATTCAAATTTATTCAAATTTCTAATTCTTTCTATTTTTTTAAATTTAATAATAAGAATAATTGTATTAAATTTTAATAATTGTTTTTAAATTGTTGATTGTTTTAATTAATCGAATATTTTAAAACTAATATTTAACCAATTCGCAAAAATTTTAAAACTACTTATTTTTCAAACACATTTCAGATAACAAACAATAATTTCCAAAAAATAATTATTCTTGTCACAAAAACAAGAAACAAAAAGGCAAATTAGTAGGCGTACTAATTTTAACATGAATAATGTTTTTGCGGTGGCCTACCAGAGTTGAAAAGCGTAACGAAGTTTAAGTCACGAAATTATGTCACGAAGATTTTTAATGATTTTCACGTACAACCGAGCCGTTTCTAGGGAAATGAAACTTCTTTAGTTTTCAACGGACAAAAATCGTTCTCCATTCGTTGGAAAGCCTTTAATTTATGCATAAATTATATACTGCCAAAATCACTGTAAATATCGAAGAAGCTGAGATACAGCCCTGAGTAAATAAAAAAACTAATAAATTTTCCGCACATTTCTTAATATTTTCCATACAGACAAAGAAAAGAGATAAGGAAAAGGGGAAACGGGACGCAAAAACATTATTCATGTTTTGCATAGCAAATACCTCGTTCTATACAAAGTATAGAAGAGAAAAGATCCGGGGGGTCCAGGGGGGCTTGCCCCCCTGGCGAGGCGCGAAGCGCCGAGTTTTACTAAATTTTGACTAGGATAAAACTTCATTTAGAAAAACATTTACTAGTTACCTCGTAGGTACTTTTGTATTGTATAAGTTGTTGAACCGTATTGTATAAGTACCACTCGAAAACTAGCCATGCAAAAAGATGTGATATCCCCCCAAAAACAACTCCGTTGTAAAAACTGGCCCGCCAAAAAACCTCAGCCGCAAAAAGGAATGATATCCATTTTGCCCGCCAGCCACATATATAGGATGCTCAGTGCTTCGCACCTCGCTGTTGAGTGTGCATATAGAAACCTGATCCTCCTACCCCTAACCTCCACCGTCAATGTTTTCCTGTTCCCTGTCACCTTCCCACAACCCCCTCTCACCCTTAGTCACCCTCGGTTTCACCTAATATGTTTCCTCTGTTACACCAGCAGGGAGCTTTACGCTTCTTTCAATGCTGTTGGCGGGAGCTTTTTGCCAGATGAACAAGCTAACATAAGTATTACTGGTGGTCACGAGTAATCAGCGGTGGTACAACTGTAATGAAGTAATGCTTCAATTCAGGCTTGTTCATCTGGCAAAAAGCTCCCGCCAACAGCATTGAAAGAAGCGTAAAGCTCCCTGCTGGTGTAACAGAGGAAACATATTAGGTGAAACCGAGGGTGACTAAGGGTGAGAGGGGGTTGTGGGAAGGTGACAGGGAACAGGAAAACATTGACGGTGGAGGTTAGGGGTAGGAGGATCAGGTTTCTATATGCACACTCAACAGCGAGGTGCGAAGCACTGAGCATCCTATATATGTGGCTGGCGGGCAAAATGGATATCATTCCTTTTTGCGGCTGAGGTTTTTTGGCGGGCCAGTTTTTACAACGGAGTTGTTTTTGGGGGGATACATATAACTTGAGACGCTTCCAGAGTTTGAGACAGAACCACTTGAGATGGGGACGGGCCTGCTGGCTAATTAATATACTTTGATTTCGGTGTGTTGCCGTATGTAAGCCTAGTAAGTTTTATCTGATATCTGCACTTATTCGTGTACTCCTTCACTCCACCACAACTTCCCTCACCACTTCGCTGGCTTTATCGTCAGGTTATGAAGCGACTTCAAACACACAGCCAAATCGAGTTTTCGGGTTCACAACTTACTGTAAGTAATATGAAAGACAACGCCCATCCTTCAGCCCGTAAATATTCTGAAAGGCTTCCGTCATAAACCGAAGCGCACAATGACGTAAAATTTACAACGTCATTTGTCCACGAGATGTAATTCCGGATAGTGGTTCCTTCCGTAGCCTCTCATAACTCTCCGACCGTATTACCGGAGTGACCGACTTCGTGAATGGGATGCCCCGTTAGCGTCTTCACGTGCATACAATATCATACCTCATACCTCATTCTTACTCCAAAATTCATGCGAATGACGGCACTATTTCACAATTTCCACGCAACTTTAACTTAGAGGGGAATCATGTTTGGTAGTTGGCTGAAACAGGTGTTCGGATGGACCAATCTGGAATTTTGCATTAATTGAAAATTACTAAGTAAGGAACTTCAATGTAGAAGTTATTCTCCTGCGTCGATAAGGTAGACCCTCCAGCAGTTAGTTCAAAAGGACGGACCCCATCAATAGGGACTACCGATATATATAGATATATAAATCGGCGGTGCGATACACCCCCCCCCCCCCCCATTGAAACATACCCTTTGGTATTGTGCTGTGCGTTTGGCGTAGTGTTGTGTTGTAGGTATAGGTATATCGTCGGCTTACAGGAGAAACTAACTAAGTAAAAAACCACAGTTTCGAGAAATTTGAGTTTGAAGTTCTTCTGATTTTAGAAGTTGGATTGCTTTGGCTCGGAAATAGCTAGAGGAACCTAATTTGATTCAGTGGTCCTTCATGATATTTTATTTATACCACGATATATCTGAATCATGTAAGATGTACTGAATGTAGTAAAATTACTATTTTTCTGAAAAAGGCAGTTGTCTTACTTAATGAATTTCTGGTGGATAAAAATTTGATATAGCACGACTTTTATTTTCAGGTACACGAGGCCTGCGTGATATTCAAAGTTACTCGAATATTAGGCCATTCATGTTTCATCAACCTCCCGTTATTGTACAATTTGTAATTTCCTGTACAATTTCTGCAGTTTCGCAAAGCAATGAGTGGTAAATGTTGTGGCATTTCGTATGCGTGTTTCTGACAATGTTTCATGTCTGAGATAGAATCATTGATCCATGTGGTCTTTGGTTTGACAACTCTAACGACCCTATTGGACGAATAATTGTATTCAAGTGAAATTGGGAGCTTTCATCAACAGTAATTTTGGTAGACCACCGGCGGCCTCTGCTAGTTATCTGCCCTTAGCAAGTGTGGTTCGTCAAAAATTTGCTGTACTTCCAGAACGTAGAAAGTCACTTATTTCTGTCAGTTAATTTTCCCAGTATAAATTCGACAAAAAATGACGACGCCATTCAAAAGACTACGAAAAATTAATGTAGGTAGCACATTAATCCGAATTTCGCCAAAAATTGACTTAATGAGTTTCTCCGACTGTTCTATTATTACAGTGTCATAATAATGACTCCTCCTAAAAGTAAAAGTGGTTTGTTGTTGTTTAGAGGTCTCAAAACGTTGAAGTCGTGAGGAACAGTTTTGTCTTCTACATCACTCATAATAAAAGTTTCTTCTTTGTATTTTATTTTTATCACTTTTGGCTGCACTTTCCGTGCTAATAAATAACCGGTCTTCACAATAACTACTTTGGGTTATTTATTATATGAATAACCCAAAGTAGTTGTATTATTTACGTCGTTAGTCTTATTATTGACGTTTCCACTGATGAGATTTCTGTCCCTTTTGTTTGTAATCACAATTTACATTAAAATTTGTATAATGAAATCAGGTTTGATTTTTCCCACAATTTCTCCGAAGGGCTGGATTACTTCCATTAGTTCTTCTTAGATGTGGTAACCAATGTACAATGAAGCCATAAATCTCCTTACTAATAAATTATATCTGTTCTGTTTTAGGGGTTGGTCAGCAATCACAAGAAGTTCACAATTCCACTACCGAGCCTTGTGGTTCTCTAGTTCCTACTAAGAAGTTCTTATAGTAAGTTCTAGAAAAGTTTCGAGAAATTCCAAAGTTCAAAATACAAAAACTATCGATAGGTGGCTACTATCGACCTATTGATACTACGAGTACTATCGAATATCGTAATACCCCTAAGTATTGGTATGAAATAGTTCGAAACCCCAATTTTAATCTTCGGCCAACCGCTCGGAGAGTTCAAACCCAATCGAATAGAGCCGTTTGAGACACTTTGAGTATTCGCACTGGCTCAGATAACGCTGGAAACTGCTGTTGCTTAAGATGTCAAGAAGACTTTTCGCATTCACCCCAACCTTCAATCGAAAGCCTGATAACCAAAGGGAAGTCCAATCGATTGATCTGTTAAGCTATTCGGGCACCCGGCCTCGGGTAACGTTCGGAATCCATGAATTTCTTTTTCACATTATCCTACATCACCGTCTTTCACTCTTTTTTCCCCCTTCCTCCCATTCTCCTGTCCCATCTATTTTTGTGATATATTCGCCGTATGAAACTGAAGGGAGCCACTGCCGCAGTACAACGATGGAATTTGTATTCCATCGAAGGTGCTTCGTCTCACGTTCCCGTCTTCCCGTCTTCACGTTTCCTTCTTTGTTCCGACCGGTATCGAGCTGAAGAGGCTTCTTATCCGTCATCACGTTTTTCCCCCCCGTCGAGGACCTAGCAGACCTAGACCGATCTAAGGTAATTAACACTCGAAAACACCGACAAATTCACCCCTCTAGTCTGTTATCGTCATTGGATAATATGGGAATTATTGTACTCATTGTTCTTCGTGGAAATAGACCCTCTCACTCTATACCTCCGTTTTTTATTGAAATGGGTTTCCACAACCTCGTCCCGGAATCATAGAACCTATAATATTATAATTAGGATTAATATAATCCAGTAATCATATAACCTATAATATGATAATTATAATAGGTATAACCCCGTAATCATAGAACCTATAATATGATAATTATATTATAATCCCCGCAGACCCTTTTGACATTTTATGTCTTTACTTTGCTACATAAACTCGAAAATGTAACGCGGGAATGTAACGCGGAAATGAAACGCGGGACATGTAACGGAGTTTCTGATGATTTTCGCTTACAACCGATTCGTTGCTACGGAACTTTATCTTCGCCAGTTATCATCGTACAAAAATCGTTCACCACTCGTTGGATAGCTCTCGATTTACCTAACCACATTACGTTAACCACTGCGGAGTGCGTGGCCGACAAGCTGCGGTATGAGCGTGATTGTTTAAATAATTGTTTACACACAGGTGATCATTCTCAATAATTTATGTTGTCAACACGAATGCAAGCTTCATATTTTTCTGATGGGAGGGGGCGCAAAGACATAAAATGTCCCTCGTGGTTGCGTACTTATACGAAAGCTGTACCCACCGTTTGTGTTTTATGGTTTTTGCTATAATTTAAAGAAATTTTTCAAGGTTCAGTCTTAATTCATCCGTGTGACCTTTTGGTCTTGTATATACATATGTAATCAGTAGAATACTGTTTAAGAAAAATTCGGAATTTCAAGTTTTACAAATTTTGGACCGAGAACAATATCTTTCTCTTCTTCGAAAAATCGCTATAAGGAGCGGTTAATGAAATCAGTGACACTTTTCGCTTTGAAAGAGATGGAGGTCTCATACGTCCTTGGGATCGCGTGGGTTAGACTTCTGCATTCGTCTCTAGAAATATATACGAGTCTGAAAAGAAAGATTGTCTCAGCAACTACGCACATAAATAGATTTTCATAGTTCAAAAGACCCACAGGCCGAAAAGTTCACATTATTCATCAAAGGATAAAACTACATAAAGAATTGTTTGGTTATACGTACAGTTTCAAAAGAATTTAAGGGAAGTTCAACCATAAATCGTAACCGAGACGTTGAATTCAACCGAGATGAGTTTTCGAGATGAAACTTTCTCTCCCCCGTTTTCTCTTCGAGTTCTTCATAAAGAAATAACTGGTTTAGTACAGTTCTTGAGTTTCACTCCTTCGAGCTATCACGAAAATCAATCTTGCGTTTATATTTTGTTGACGTCTTTCGTTTCAAATTGAAAAAAAAGTGCTGACGCTTTGGATTGTTAATGGAACGCGACTATTAAAATGCGACTCTTTACACTGTGTTTGACTTGGACAGTGTTCCTAGTTCTACCCCACTAAGCATTAAGGGAACTGAAATCAATATAATGTCACTCGCATTTGGTTGTGTCCTAATATGAATTTTCCTTCTTGTTCACCAATTAGAAATCAGATAACTACATGAAATAGAGAACTTTAGAGGTATTATTCGTGGATTCAGTATCTGCTTTCAGAGTATGCCAATAGGGTAACATGGAGAAACCATTCTTCGTCTTCAACTGCACTTGGATTCTGTCTGCGGTTGCACGATACAGTTTTGATAACGTGTGATATTCAAACTTGTAGCATCTTGCACTTTCTTCTGTCAATTCGCTTCGACATTAGGATGGAAGCTAAGATGGAGACAAATGAATGGCTATAAGAGCGAATTTTCGAATAATGTGATTTTTTGCCGTGTAACACCTCAGTCTATAGAGTTTTCGACGCAGACCTCGATGGTGAAGTCAGAATTGCGATATCTTCTTCGGTTATCAGATTAGAGCAAATGAACCGCGAAGAACATATCAAGTAACAACCACGTTTCTTCTTCTTAAAAGTCCTCCAGTTTGAGAACGGAATGAGATATCGCCATTCTGACTTCACCATCGTGTTCAGCGCAAAAAACCTTTAAAACGAGGTGTCACTCGTCAAACGGTTCATTTTTGGAATTTATGGGTAGTGTTATCCCCCCTTAAAATCTGCCCATCTATGAACTTAGCCTTTCGATTGCCAAGATAGATTTTTTGAATGAGATATCGCAATTCTGACTTCACCGTCGTGTTCAGCGTAAAAAAAACCATTTGAAAGGAGGTTTCTCTTGTTAGTCTGTTTCATGTTGGGAATTTATGGATTACTCCCCCCCCCCCGAAAAAACCCCCCAAGCCCCCTCTTAGAGTGACCCGATTCTGCCCATCGACGTACTTACCTTATCGATATCCAGGACTGATTTTTTGTGCAAATTTGAACTTTTTATCTCAATTCCATCGAGAATTATCGTCTGAAATGACATATTTTCTTCGAAAATTCGATAATAGATTGGTACCTCGTGGTAAGCATTTCAAGGAAGCCTTGTACTTCAGCAGACTCCATGAGTGAGAATGCCAGAGTTTGGATTGGATCATCTCTTAGGTTTTTCTATACCACTAATAATACTGCAATTACTATCTTGTATACTACTATCTTGTACTACTGTAGGTATACTATCCTTGTGGAAAGCTGTCATCGTAAATGTTGAATTTCTCACTATGTTTCATCGTATTTCCATGACGATGAAAATACTGATAGCTACTACTGAATCGTAACTATAAATTAGAAGTAGAAGAACCAATTCAAGTCTAAAACCCCGATAGCGTCTCTTCGCGAAGACCCTTTCCCTTAAAAATTTGAAACGAACGAGTCCCTTTCGCAGATAAAAGTTTAATTGCCGTAGTGATTAAGAGACGTGACAACTAAAGAGAGGGAGCAAAGGAAGGTCTGGAGAGAAAAGGGACAAAAGGAACGGAAGAGTTTTCCCGGCCTTGCGAGTCTCCCTCATCCAATGTCACAGTTAATTACACGTTGAGAACCAACCATAACGTTGTCTCCCGCTGCTTTCAGCGATGATTTAGAGGAGTTTCCACGACCGGAAAACGGGGCCTGAGAAAGTTTGTTCGTCATATTAACCGCAGGAAAACTTCTTTTGGAAAATACTGAGACACTGTCTGAACTCGAGTTTTTTGATGCACCGTTGTTCTTTGATCAACTGGACATTATTGTTGCTTATGCAGCCTCCCATGTTACTTGAAGCCTTGGAGATGGGAAAAAATCTCAGCTTCGACTCAATATTAAGCTTTGACTCAATTGTTAAGGCTACTCTCTCTTGTTACGATGTTGAAATAGGTAGGTAGGTAGGTAGGTACCTGTAAATTCCCCAAAATGAAATAGTTTGACTAGTGACACTTCATTCTAAAAGTTTGTTTTACGCTGAACACGATGATTAAACTCAGAATTCCGATATCTTTTCCGTTTTCAAACTGAAGCACTTTGATGATGAAGAAAAGTGGGTTTTACTTTGGATATTCTTCACAGTTCATGTGCTCTAATCTGATAACGGAATGAGATATCGCAATTCTGACTTCACCATCGTGTTCAGCGATTGAAAATCTACAACGGAGAAAAAAAAAGGGAAAAAAAAGACAAGATTTGTCATGAAACCAGTAAAACGAAGAAATTTTATACAAAACCAGTCATTTCTTCAAAAATACGCTCTTATAGCCATGCTGCATGACTGTGGATTTTTGTTACTTACGATTCAGTTGTGACGGACCTAATCCCTCAGGAATCACTAGACAGTTTTTGATTCATTATATCAAGAAAAAACTAGGTGTGCAAATACTTCTCCTCCCACTGTATGTCACATTCGAGACGAAAATTCTCGGTAGAATTGAGATATATACATCAAATTTTCACAAACCAGTAAAATAGAGATATTTTACATAAAAGCATGACTGTGGATTTTTTGTAGTTGCCAATCAAATAAATTCCCCCAGTTTTATAACAGCTATTATATTATTGACATTTTATGTCTTTACTCTGGCACATAACTCGAAAAACGTTACACAAAAACTCTGCAAATTCTTGACACAACGGTTCATTATCTTCTTTGTACAGGTCACCCTTCTGTCTAGATCACTAGGTCTAAATGTCTAGATCCTAAATGTTAGATTAATTATTATTATCAATTATCACTAATTATTAACAATTTTATCAAGTACCTAGTCAAAATTATTATAATTTATTGTTAGGTATTAATCATTTGTATTTATTATTAATAATAATTATTATTAATTATGATTAATTAATACGATATAATTCTGGGGTTTTTAATACTACGTCGGTAATAATTTTTCTATAAAAGAAGTACCTACCAACAAACATTCGAAATTACCTTCATTTCCGTAGCACGAAACGCACCTCAGAACAACAAACTCGACATCACTTAAGCCATATGATGTTCCTAAGAGCTTGTTAGTATGAAAATGGACCTGTATTTCAACAGTTTGATTCACGATCGTGTTGTGAGGCACAATCTTTGAGCCGTCATTGTGAACGAACGGCTGGTCGTACAGAGCTGCGGATGGTCTTTAAAAATTCTACGGAACAAACTCTATCTAAATATGAAATAAAAAACATACCGTTCTATATGAATTTTTCGAGATATGAGATTTTCAAATTTTCAAAATTCGTTTTGAACCCCTTCCCCTTGACCTAGGGTTATGAAAAGTTTCGAGGACCATTGTGGGGTTGGTCGAAACCCATAAAAAATCTTTATCTTGAAACGTAGACCAACAAATTTTGAGGGGGGGTTAAAAAAATTTTTTCTTTGGGCGATTCCAATGGTTCATTATCGAAGATTAAACCAAAAGCGTCACACGAAATCGTCACGAAAATGTCTGATGATTTTCGCTTACAACCGATTCGTTGCTACGGATCATCGTACAAAAATCGTTCACCACTCGTTGGATAGCTCTCGATTTACCTAACCATATTACGTTAACCACTGCGGAGTGCGTGGCCGACAAGCTGCGGTATGAGCGTGATTGATTAAATAATTGTTTACTAACGGTGATCATTCTCAATAATTTATATTGTCAACACGAATGCAAGCATTTCGATGAACCCTACAATTAAGTATAACAACTACGCTACTGGGGTAGGTGATGTAGCATTGTTCAAAGGCCCCTGAATCCCTTCTTTAAAGACATAAAATGTCCCAATGTGTTGAGACTCGTATGCAAGCATTTAATTCTCGACTGTATCAACAACAGGATGGATTTCATTGTTTTTGTTTTATTTGCATTGAGTCCGTTTACAACAAACATAATATGTTATAATATGTTAGTATGATATTATCTCATTGGCAATATTTCTAATCATTTGGATCAGAGTCTAGAATTTCAGTCAACAATAAAACGTGAGAATACTGAGGGGGGGGGGCTAGTGCCATAATTATAGCAACACAGGCGACTTCGCGAGGATCCAAAAAGTCTTCCGTCACGGAAATCACACTGCATACTGAAGGAAAGTAATGACATTGAAAATGATCTGTGGAATGACGGTGTAAGGTGAGTTTGAGAATGACGGTGGAATGACGAGGAGTGTGAATAGTAATGACGTTACTGATAATGTCATTATTGATGAAAGTGTACGGTTTTTTTTTTGTTCCTATGTTTGATTCCTTTAGAAGTTTTCTTTTCAATTCATTTAATTTTTCTTATTCTTTTTAGGGATCTCGAATATGTACCACCATGTGAGAATGTAATTGGGCTTGCCCGTATAATAGAGAAATACGAGAAATACTCGTATATAAAACCGGTTATCCATGAAAATGGCTAGAAGTATTTAATTGATTCACCCTTTCCCTCAGATCACGTCAGAACACAAGCGACCGGCGGGCCACTACGTCAGAGCCTATGACGCACGAGCGTATGACGTCAGAGTGCTGACAGGAGGCCAACTAGTACGTCAGAGCCTATGACGCACGATCGTATGACGTCAGACGGCTGCCAGGAGGCCAACTAGTACGTCAGAGCCTATGACGTCAGACGGCTGGCAGGAAGCTAACTAGTACGTCAGAGCCTATGACGCACGAGCGTATGACGTCAGAAGGCTGGCAGGAGGCTAACTAGTACGTCAGATCCTATGACGTCAGAGGGCTGGCTGGCTAGGTGATCGGCCGGTAGCGAAGGGAGGTGGTGATAACGTCAGAGGGACCAGACAGAGGCAGATATCTGAAAACCCCATTTCTTCCTCACTACGTTCGTGATCATGCCAGTCATAGCCATTGGATTCGTGATTCAAAGCAACCATAAAGTGGGTACAGCTTTCGTACGAGTACGCAACCAGGAGGGACATTTTATGTCTTTGCGCCCCCTCCCACACCCACACCACGTACCTCGTACTTCATTGTTGTAGAAATCGTACCTGTGTGTTTAAAATAATTGTTTACACACAGGTGATCATTCTCAATAATTTATATTGTCAACACGAATGCAAGCTTCATAATTTAAACTATAATTCAACGTTTATTACATTAATTAAAGAACTGAGTCTAATTACCAATTCTTTTATGATGAACACTACAATTATGTATAACAACTAGGTACGCTACTGGGGTAGGTGATGTAGCATTGTTCAAAGGCCCCTGAATCCCTTCTTTAAAGACATAAAATGTCCCAATGTGTTGCAGACTCGTATGCAAGCATTTCTTATGTTTTTTGAGTTCGAATGGACCTTCAAGATGAGCAATGGTCGACTCAAATACATCGAGTTATTGGTATCGCGTGAGCAAGTTTTCGTGACGATTTTTCAGTTTATTGGTATTTCAATGGTTTTGCCCCAATAAATGCTGTCGATCCGGAATTTCTACGTTAACGAATCCCAAATTTGAGATATTCGGTAGTCCTGGAAATAACGGCGAAACGAATGAAGTACTTATCAAGAACATCTTTAATCGCACGTTGTAAGACACCGAGAAAATGTCCTTAAAAGTAGAACCTGTATGTTTTCGTATAACAACCATTATTGAGCTGAATACTCAAAGGACCTTTAGAAGTTTGTAACGCAGGTAACATAATATTGAATTTATCTGTCGATGCTTCAACGATTTGCTTCCATCGTCACATCTCCCGCGAAGAAACGAGTTTTTATTTATAGATGGAAATTTCTAAATGGAAACAAAAGGATATGGAAGAACCCGTATTAAGTAAAAGACTGGAGGGAAAGATCTAAGGAAAATGATAACTAGAATAACTTGAAGAGGGTTCAGAGTATGGGGAGAGTTTTCTCCATTTACGGAGGAAACTTGGTTCGGCAAGCTCTTAAAAAAGCTATTTTCCCTGAGGCTTCAGAATGTTCTTTCAGATAAACAAATGCTTCCGCTGGCTACGTGAGGAGGGTTGGCAATATCCCGGTTTTCCGAGGGTTACTGTGTCCAGCTTTATGAAAAAAACGCTGGAAGAGAGTAAAAAGAAGCCGTCGAACTCGGTCTTTCCACCTGACCTTTTGAATATTTTGACAGGTGCTAGGGAACGGCAACTGCGAATTCTGACAGTAAGAACAGTGTTTCCTCTCCTCCCCCCCTCAGTCACGACTGGAACGTCTATTCACTGTCATGCAAAAACTTGTAAGGACTTCATGACCCGAAGAACTAGAAAAAAGTCTCTCTTCGCGAATAAAAACCTTTATAAATTGCAAATGGCGTGAGAACCCATTTCCTGTTTTTCTTCCGCCCGACTTACTGCCTTTACGTGACTTGAAACGTGAAAGAAAGCGCGTAAAACACATTTGAAGTTAGTTTAATGTATCAATAAAGTATCAGATTGGTATTTCCTACTGTATAAGCCTCGAAGGACATTACCATACTTCCCCCTAAATAGATACCTACATAGGTGAATTTATTTCCGAAGAACTAAACTTGTTACTTATGATAATATTGTTAGAGTGTGGGTATTAGCATGTAACTCCAACCACAATCCAAATTGATTAGGGTCAACACTATCAGATCATTCACAACTAATTCGGTTTGAAACCAGATGTTTTGAGAACAATGATTGAGATATTAAATCAATCAATCAATCAGTTTGTTCACAATATTGCCTGGTAGGATAATGTGGAGAGGTTTTAAGTTGAAGTAAAAATTTAAATTATATTAGTTCTTATAGAAACCAGTGCAACTCAATATGTACCTAATTCGATATAATACAATTTCTGTCATGATACTGGTAAAGCCCAACCACCCATTATCCTTCTCCTTAAGCACCATAGTCAAAGCCTTGAAGCTTCAAGACAAAGTTCTACTCAGAGAATTAATGATGCGGACAAGAATGAAAAATCTAGTAGGAGACGTGGGTTAGCAAGACGTTAGGAAAACCTTTCGTATTTATGCCACCGTAAAAAACCGATGGTGTTGGAGGTTATACCGTGTGAGCACCTGCAGCAAAGTCTTTCCGGATCGGCTTTGTTGGTCATCGTAAACGGTGTGTCACGCGGTTGGGGTAGATAAATATGTAGTATCCCACAGTGACCTCATAGTGACCCCACAGTGACAGAATTATTCGTTCGTTATTCAGGACGTCGATCGAAATTGAAAAAAAAGCTGTTCGACGAACCTTTATCCCGGTGGTGCCAATAACTTCTGAAACACCATTCTTGGAAAACTGATGAGAAAATGTTTTTTAAACGTTTTAAAACGGACTAAAGTCGGCTCTGCGACTAAAACTTCGGTGTGAATAGCACAGAAATTAGCTGTAGGAGCCACTCAGCTGATCCTGGGCAGCCTCAAGTGAAAGTCCTAAGGAGGCTACATACCAAATTACAGCTTCATAGAGTGAATAGCATATAATAAAAAAGGAAACAGTGGTGCTTCAAAACTAATATCGATTGATGTCTTATTAAAATACCCTGTAAACTACGCCCACGAATCACTGTCATTATGTACACATTCCTCAGTGTACAGCAAATGGTTCAACCTTGTGAAGTGCCTTCGATCTGCGCGGCAGACGCCTTCCATTCCCACGTCACCCTCAGAATAACCGCAAAATCCCGATCTGAGCTCCCGGATCCAGAGGATAGGAAGCGGTTGAGGAGCGATGGCTGTGTGTCACGCGATGTTTACCCGTGAACTTCCTACTCTTTACCCATCGCCTCGTGTTTACTACAACAACCCCCCTCCCCCCCCCTCGCCAGTCAAGATTATTATCGCCCCGAGGAGTAGGAAAACACCATTCGTGTCGCCTCTTTTGCGAGACACTGCCCAATTTGCTGAACTCGAGACAAATAAACACCTTGTGACGTGTGATACTAGAAGAGTATCGATACACGTACTCAATACTGGTGTCGAAAGGAATATTCGATACTGCTCGACACCTGTATATTACAGAAGTACGAGGTATGACACCGAAAAGGTTTGGTATTGAATGAAAATTTACCATAGGTTCTACCTACTTCCAGCTGAATTACCTACATAAATAAACACCTAGTGACGTGTGATACCAGAAGAGTATCGATACACGTACTCAATACTGGTGTCGAAAGGAATATTCGATACTGCTCGACACCTGTATATTACAGAAGTACGAGGTATGACACCGAAAAGGTTTGGTATTGAAAGAAAATGTTCCATAGGTCATGGACGAACTACCTACTTCCAGCTGAATTACCCAACAAACTCATATGAATAATTTTATCCTGATGTAGGTAAAAACGAAATCCGCAGTCATGCAGCGTGGCTGTACTCTCGAAGAAAGAACTGGTTTTATGTAAAATGTCTCCATTGAAGAATATGATGTCCATCAACAATATCTCGAGTATCAACCACGTTTCTTCATCTTCAAAGTGCTCCAGTTTGAGAGCGGAATAAGATATCGCTATTCTGATTTCACCATCTTGTTCAACATAAAGAACTCTTTAAAATGATGTGTCACTGAATGTTTCATTTTAGGTAAAAGCGTACACCAGCGTACTTACTGTAAAAGAACGAGAGTGGGTTTTGGTGCTGGTAATGATGTTGAGGATGGGAAAGCTCTACCTCCAAATACGACTGAATGTGAATCGGCGTCAAACCACCCCGAACTCTCGACAAATTAAGCTTTTTCGGTACAAGTCGGTTATTGAGTTATGACTTAGAGGATTCTCTATACTGCCCTGTTGAGGTAAAAAACTCAAAATTCAAAACATTGCAGATAGTTGCCTCAAAGTTTTTCGCCTTAGTCAATTTTGGCCAAATTCCGTTTTCAATGGACCCTACAGTATTAAATACTGTAGGCTTAAGAAACGGAATTTGGCTTAAGCGATTGAAAACGGAAATTTTCCTAACGCCCGATCGAATAATGCTGTCGCCAAGTCTTAAGAAAAATTGCTTATGGGAGAAATAACCAGTTTCTTAAAACCCGTATCAGTTTTGTTCGTTTACTGCTTCCAATACCTCGTTTCAGACCTCTCGTCAAGGGATCCAATATCGCGTATTAGATCATTTTGGTGTTCCTGATTTTTATCAGGACATCCGAGAGAGGGAAGAAAATAATGAAGAATCAAGTGTACCACAAGGGGACGCTGTCCTCAAGTTTGATTTCAATTTACTCAGACTTTTCAGTTTCAGTTTCATTGGAATTTTTCATTTTATTTACATTGTAAGTACACCACTATTACTTTACGGTGGTGATTCGGTAATTATTTACCTAATTAGTTCATTAATGAATTATTTTCAAACGGAACATTTTTTCATTTGAATTTTGTTGCAATAATCTGAAATTAGCCACTAATCGCACAATTTTTATGCTGAAAATAATATTATCTCGTATTTCCAACACAAAGTACTTAATACTATGAAGGTTGTGTTCACAAAGCCATTTAAGGGATTTTTTCCTATGCCCATTATTGGAGAGGGTTGTCAAGACACACCACTATTTTAAAACATTCAGAAAGAACATTAACCCGGACTTGAACGTTTTTTCGCCCTCCTGAGAAGTTGGACATTTTCTGATACGTCGTATTTGAATGAGGGTATCGATGCAGTTATTGTTCATTTAGATCCCAACGGATGGCAACGTCGTGAAGTATCCTGGAGAAGTACAATGTGTATGAAGTAGGATCCGAACAAACGCCCTTTTATATTTGTCGCCTTCGCGTGGTGTAATTCCCATTAAATCAACTTCGCCGACCAATTTTCCGACATCCACGGCTCGGCCGACCCCGTTACAATGAGACGGTCTTTCGAATCCAAAACAACAAAAGATTAATTGTAAAAGCCCTCCCCCCCTCTCCCAACACCCCCCCCCCCCCCCTGACACCACTACAATCCCATTGTTCCCTGCCAAAAAAGAAACATTTACAGGTTTCTAGCTGTAACGACCCCAGCGTTAGACGGGATAAAACCACTTTGACCTTCTCCTTCTCTTCCAGTAGCTCCTCGAATGAAAAGAACCGTAACAAAAGTCATTCATCAAGCAATGAAGAGATCCCATTATTCAAACCATTACTTCCATTGTCACCGTTGTCGGTATGAAGAAGCATTACATCTCAATCAGCCCACCCCTTTCTCCCTCTCGTTCTTAGAAAAACCTCTTAATTTTTGTCCATCTTGGGCGCTCTGTCTCAATTTTTTTCCCTCTTTCATCCAATTCCCTAATTGTAGATTAAAAAAAAAAGCCTGAGTTACAAGATTCGATTCGATTCGTCAGGATCTTCCATTATTCTTTCGACTCGTTTTCTTTCTCATTAAATGCCGTTGTCTATTTGGCCGTTTAGATCAGTCCTAAACGATGACACAAATGATTGGTTATAAAACTCCGTTTCCGATTATCCGAACCATTGTAACCCTTGAGGGAATGTCGATTGTGAGAACGCTTCCAGCTTAATGTTATCGTTCTAATATTAGATTTTAGAAATTTGACTCATTATTGATTCGGTGTGTCATATACAGATTAGAGAGTTCCAGGTAAGCGCGGTGGCTGTTAGCACGGTACCGTGGTGGGCTTTCCAGTAGTGTCAACTGATCCGAAGTGGGCGTTCCCGTAGTGTCACCTGATCCGAAGTGGGCGTTCCCGTAGTGTCACCTGATCCGAAGTCGGCCGTAATTTCACGAATTTTAACGAAGATCACGGGTATGTCGAACAACCGCTGACTAGGGATGGGATATCGAGGGCTCAATATCGATATCGGTATCGATATTGACATCGGAAGAGTGGTATCGATACCAGGTAGATATCGGCTTCATAATATCGATATCAACCGATATATATCGATATCGGTTATAAAAACTCCTACTTCGTTTTTTTTTAATTTCACCTACTTAATATAATTTTATTTCCTTTTCTCCGAACATTTTTGCACTTGCAGTTCCTACCTAAGATACCAACTGGTCAATAATTTAACGTGGACAAAGTAGGTGATTCCATGGTAGAATAAATACGAAGGACTTGGAAATACGAAGTGGTTCAAAGTAGTGACATCTAGTGTTGATACCTACCTACAGCCTGTTGGTTCAAAATTCCTTTCTAAAAAAAAAATTCTTCTGATTATTTTTCAGTCAGATCTTTATTTTTATTTATTTATTCATTTATTTTTTGTTCCCGCCTTGATAGGAAAGTTAAATTATGCACATGAATATGTAATACGGAATTTTTATTTCAATATGTTTCTAAACGAAAATTGGACAGAATACAAGAACGGCAAAATCATAAAAGAATTACAAGTAAATTTCGGAATTCAAAAAAAGAAGCGCACATCGAGGCTCTCCAGGAAAAGTAACTTGGAGAGAGTTTCCCCCTTCAGCCTGTTCCGGTCCGAGGTGAGAATATTATATATATATTCCCCGCCCTTGAAAATAGCCTCTCTGATGGTACTGAGGTTGAGGCTGACTTCATGGTCAATTTAAGTTTCAATTTCAACAGGGGCTCAACACAACACAAAAACGCGGATACTTTTTAGCCAACAACAGCACGGAAACGGAATGATGCCCACAAGAAGAACTTCGCGGTTCGCCAGTGAAAGATAACAGTGAATCACAGTTTGTAATATCGACCCGATATCGGTTGTCAGAATATCGATATATCGATATTATCGCCAGTGCTGATATCGATATCAGAATATCGGATATCGGACGCTAGATATCGATATTTCGATACTATCGGATATCGATATCCCATCCCTACCGCTGACAACCGCAAGAGCCTCGCTTCTCATACCTATTCTGTACATGACACCGTATCAATAATGATTCATATGAACAGTGACATTTAATGCTTTTAGTGAATTTCCGAAGAAAAGGAAGCTATTGTTCTCTTATCTAAAGTTTCAAAACTCGAATTTTTGATGAAATTTTATACCAAAATCCTTACCATACCATCCTTACATCATTGCCAAAAGATCCTAGGCTACTCTAGCCTACACGGGTGTTTTTTGCACCATGTGATTCACAACACCCCAGTACTCGGTTCTCCTCATGACATGACGGGTCAAACAAAAAAAGAATGAACGATTTCTCGATTTATTGCAACATTTTGAAACACCTAACTTGGACTGAAAAAAAAATCATTATTTCCTGTTTATCAAAATTAGTCATAATTCCCGTTAGAAAATTGTATGGGAGAAAAATCTTCTAAAACACCAACTTGACATTAGGTACTAACCTTAGAAAAAGAGAGAACATCGAAAAGTTGTCTTCTCTCTAGTCTCTGTTTCAACCACATCTCCGTATCCACCACTTTCCAACTCCAGCAACACTTGTCCGATCACGTCTGGGGTAAAAAATCTTTTCTCAGCCGCCATAACGACAAAAAGTCACTGGGCACTCACAAAAGTGGCAAAGAAAACGTATACACAGAAACACGCGTGGGAGGGGTTGGGAAGTACCCATAAATTCCAAAAATCAAACAGACTGACAAGTGCCGTCTCATTAAAGGTTGTTTTCGCGCTGAACAAGATGGTGAAGTCAAAAAGGCGATATCTCATTTCGTTCTCAAAAAGATGTTTTTACTTTTCATCTGGTCTAATCTGATAACTAGTTATCTCTTCGAAAATTCGCTCTTAGAATATGGATTTTTCAAAATATTCTCTGTTACGATAAACGCTCAATTTATTCATGAGATCCGTAGCAATTTCGGTTCGTATAATTATTCGATTTCATAGTTTGACCTTAGTAACGTTGAGTGACCGGTGCGAACCTAATCGGATTGCGTTTATCTAGCAACCTCTAACGAGCTCTACCGAGACCCGACCACGTTAATTTATTATTCCATGATTGAGCCTAGCGTGGCTAATTGGCCAGTCAATATTGTAATCAAGTTTGATTGACTTGAAATGATTAATGTTGGCGGTCAGGGTTTAAGCAACCGCTTCAGGGGGTTCCGTTGACACTTCTAACCTGGTCAAGAACATTTCGGACCGCCTATGCTGCATAACTAATGAGATCCTCCCCAACCGGAAATAAACCGGGGTCTTACGTGATTGCTAATTAATCCATGTAACCACGGACGAAACACAAAATTTGTTATTTAATAATAACGTTTGAAGGGTCCACGGGAAAAACAATGACAGTCCAGAAAAGCTGATTTTCCAGAAATCGAAAAACAAACTTTCAAGACTGATAGTATCATTATGTGTACCACTAATTTAATTCCAACCACTATAATGTCGCGTAAAAATCATTCCTTATCAAATAGTTATTCATAATAATACATTGTAAATTCAGTGAACAAGAAATGTTCTGTTCTTCAGTAAAAACATTGTATTTAGTGTAAGCGTAACAGGATATTTTCTGTATCGGCATGAGAAGTTTGTTGGAACAGTTTGTGGTTTTAATGAATGCCAAAAAATTAAGAATTATTCACAATAAGAATACGGTTAAGTTGGGGGAAGAATCACGATGCTGATTTTTGAAAAGAGTCTGTCGAAGTCTTCCGAATAATCAAGAAAATGAACAAAATCGTCTTCTTGGTGACAATCTTGAACAGCTTGGTGTGTGACCGCGCAATCGTAAATTGTTTGAGGTGCTGCAAGTCGTTATATTTAGGTTGAGAAATAGGTTGTGGTTCTGCGTAGGAAACTTCAAGTTGCTTCCTAGGTGGGGCTTGAATTCGTTCGTTGTTCTTTGTAGGTTGCCACATAACATCACTAGTACCCTCGACAGTATATGGCGCGATGGCGATTGCTCATGTTCGTAAGGAGCACTTGTATAGAGATGTCAGATATTGTGTCCATGATTAGATAAGATCAATATTACAAGTAATGAACAACAAAGTGCAGTAAAAACTTCAACATCGACCAAAAGTGAATTCCCATCGGTTTTCCACTGGACCCTTCATTTATTAACGTTTAATAACATTCGACTCGGCATCATCGCTAAGTAAAAGGTCAGAAAACTGCCAATATCATCCAAAGCCCAATTTTTCAAGCAAAAAGCTTCTTTCACTTCTTCCAACTTTTACTCTCGTCGGTCCTCAGATTGGGAAGATAAATGGCGGTAGAGCAAATACCCCCTAAAAAGACGCCGGATAATCCGTAGAACCCCTTCGCATCTGCTCCCCGGAGCTTTGCCCCGTTTTTCCCACTTTGGTTGTTAAGAAACATTAAATTTTTCTTCTAGTCACATCCTCTTCGCGATTTCACAGTTGCAGAATTGCGCTTCCCAAATATGGCACAGAGCAGCAACCCCATCAGTACACAAGTTACAAACTACACAAAATAAATGCATTCGGCTCGCAACCCACACACCACGCCGCACAAACATCAACACATTACACAAGAAATTTGGAATAGATACACTTGACGCTTTCGTCACCAAAGCGAAACATAAATTCACAGACAAACTACGAACACATCCCAACACCCTCCTCCACCACATTAACATAAAACACAAACCCCGATGGGGACAACACACGGGTGCGATTTTGAGTTATCCCACGCCAGTCTACCCCTAAGCCAACTCTGTATACATTTTGTAAACTCTGTAAATATGTCAATAGCCCTTAGATTCTGTAAATTTGTAAATAGCCTTTAAATTCGGTACATATGTAAATAGCTTTAGTTTTAAAACCCCACCACCACCCTAAGAGTTTTAAATTGTTTTTCCCTTTTCTCTTGCGATAATTCACGCTCCCTACCACCTAAACCTAAGACACAAAATACAATACTATTTAAGACTACAAGACATTCAAGGCCGTCAGGCCGATATTGTTCATATGTATCGTAAGACACTTAAATTTAAACTGTTGTATGTACCTCTATGCCAATAAAATATTATCAATCAATGAATCAGTTGCAGAGCGGTCAAAGGCGCAAGTCAGAAATGTGAAGATTTGAGGGTTCGACAGCCAGTTAGGATTGAGATTATCCCGGAGACTGTCGGTTATAATGCTACGTTGTTTCCATAATAAAAACAAATCCAATCTTGCAGCATGGCTAAAAGAGCAAATTTTCGAAGAAATAACTGGTTTAAAAAAATGTTGCCTTTAATGCATTGAAGAACATGATGTCCATGAAGAACATCTCATGTAACAACCACGTTTCTTCATCTTCAAAGTACTCCAGTTTGCGAACGTAATAAGATATCACAATTCTGACTTCACCATCGTGTTCAGCGCAAGTAAAACCTTCAAAATGAACTTCAAGGTTCACTTGTCAGACTCTTCCATTTTCGGAATTCATGGGTAATTTTCCCACCCTTCAAACCCCCCAAAACCCCCCGATTCTGCCCATCTATGAACTTAGCCTTTCGATTGCCAAAAGAGATTTTTTGTGCACATTTTTTATCACAATTCTATCGAGAGTTACCGTCTGAAACGGATTTGTCCATGAGATCAGGAAGGCACAACGTTGCACAAAAAAATACTTTCATGGATTTCACCCAAACGAAGTATATTTCAGGGGAGTTGTAAGTCATTTTGAGAAATGCATTGATACGACAGCCTAATGTTTATCTGCTCCTTCAACACGCGAAGTCTCAAACAAAGCAACGGTGCGAACTTCGGCGTCAGTTAGTAGAGCAAAGAACTTTTGGAAAGGACATAATTCACTCTCCGACAAACTTGTGAGGTCCACCTGCTTCCACCTACGGGGGTTAACCGCGGGAATTTACCGCCGCCTCTGGTTCCTTCGTGGCCGCAGCCAGTTGGTTAATCAAACTTCGATGATAATGATCTCCACTTTATGTGAGCCTGCTCGCAGCGACACGGCCGACTTACATGGCAGTTGGGGGAACTTTCCAATTTGTCAGACGGCGCGAAACCCCGTAAACCAAATTGCCGGATATGGAAATCTGATTTCGATTAGAGGAAATTAACTCCGCAATACCGCGTTCATGTTAAAATGTAGAGGTTCTCTACAGTTCTGGGGCTCCGATCAACAGAATACCTACCGACTTGTTTCTCAAAATGAGGTGTTCAAAAATGAAACGTGGCGTGATAATCCACGAGGAAGACATGTAATGCCAATATATTGATTGAAAATACCTTGATGGACCGCTGACTTGCAGAGAATGGGGTGTCTTGTAATACGAGAATGATTCCGCTCTGGTATTTTGGAGGACGACAACAAAATTTGCTAATATTTAATATTGTCATACAATCTAAAATTTGGAGCTATTTTACTCACAATGACGCCTCACTTTTCCATTCGTCAAAATTAGTTTACCCTCATTTTTAATGGGTAGAGAAATGTAATCATGTTCATAAAAAGCGCGCAGTGACGTCAGAACCGCTGAAGCATCTGATTGGTCGGAGGGCAATGAAATCAATGGTACCATTGAATAAATAAGGGCATGGGATCTTGTTCCACCAATTTTGGTTTGCGGCAGCCCTGCTCTTTCTCCAGTGTTGACCAATCTTTGCTACAGATCTCTAGCAAGTGGCGTCTTTCCCATGGAATGGAAATGTTCTTACGTTACACCGATTCACAATATGACCACTATCGTCCTGTCTGTACCATCTCCACCATACCAAAAATACTGGCGAAACTGGTCCTTGCTCAAGTTTCTCCATTCTTTCGTCCTTTCATCACTTTGGAGCAGCATGGCTTTCTGCCTGGTAGATCTACTACAACTAACCTACTGTGTTTCCAGCGCTGTGTATTGCTTGTCTTTGAGCAAGGCTTTCAAGTGGATTCAGTATCTACCGATTTTTCCAAAGCTTTTGATAAGTATTCAAGTCACTACTGCGTGGTATTCTCATCAGTGTTCCATAAGTCCCTACATCAATGGTTTTCAGTTTACACTAAGTGTAATAGTAGAAAGTCTTTTTTACTACCATTTTATTTTCTCTTTAATTTCCTTGTGTATTTTTGTTCTTTGTTTTTTTTCTCTGTATTTTTCCCCAGCTTCGTCAACTAATTTTTTAATTTCATACTTTTGTTCACTGGGCATTGCCCGTTTTGTAAAATAGATAAATAAATACCCCAGTACTGATAAAAAAAACGGTAGCCATGATCGAAGGGGGCCGACGGTGGGTGACGTCACAACCACGCGCCATTTCACGTCCAAGTTTCAATTCAATCAGATTTCAGTTGTGATATCAATCTCGAAGTTTTTTTTTTCTTGGAAACTAGTGTTTACGTGCAATAGCAACTCAAATGACATAACGAATCGGTTTTTTGCTATTTTCATATCTCATGTAGGAGTTCCTGAAACCGGAGATGATGACTCTCTCAATAAAAAGTTCAACCGTAGTCGGGGAAACCTCTTAAATTATCAACAATACGGCTAACAGAGAAATCGAGGTATAAGCAACAAACCCGTAGCGAGAAAACTGTATCCCGTTCACCAACATTTGCGACCGGAGCGGCTTCAGGATTTTCCCACCATTTGCCGAAACCCGGTGGGCGAGCCGACCAGGTGCACCAAATGGGGCATAAAAGCTTCAAGTTTTACACCGAACGGGCTCCATATCTTAGGAGTAGGTTCTGTGCCGTTGCGGAAGGCGGTGGAAAGGGTAACTGTTTAACTTTTCAAACCTCGGTTAGGTATTTCGATGGGGGTTTATAGGGAAAACGCTTAGCTATATTGCGACGTTCGTTTTTTTTCTCTCTCTTCTCCATGCTTCGATAAAGTTCGAAGATCATCTTGGATACTTGCCCGTAAATATAAGAGAAACGTTTTCAGGTGTACCTACTCAACTTCCACGGGAATCCTCTTGGAACAGAACTGGGTTCTCTTTAAGAGGGAAAAAAGAAAACTTTTTATCCTAAAGCTTCTACCGTCTGAATATTTACCGACCTTCCATCTTAAAGACCACAATGCTGTTCCAGAAGAACGTAAACGAGCCTTGAGTCGAGTTCAGTTCTTCAACGTTTCAGCATAAATGTAATCCCAGCTCTGTTTTTGTTTTGGCGAATTTTCGATGTCCAAAATTCTTAAAACTAGAATTTCCGAAACATTTTTATACCGAAATCTTTTTCAGACCATCCTGAATCCACTGCCAGAACACACCAAAAATTATGTATATGCATTTATATTTAAGTATAAGCCACGGAGCGGCTATGAAAGTTGAACATACAAAAGGAAAAAACTCTCAATTTGATATGTACTAATATTTCGGCAAACGCGATTTAATATTATGTTTATATTTACTTATTACGCTGAACACGATGGTGAAGTCAGAATTGCGATATCTTAATCCGTTCTCAAACTGGAGCACTTTGAAGGCAAAGAAACGTGAATGTTCTTCACGTTTCATTTGCTCTAATCTGATAGCGGAATGAAATATCGGAATTCGGACTTCAACATCGTGTTCAGAGTTGAAAACTGAGGTGGTACCTACTCTGAGGTGGTCTGAAAACTGAGGTGGTACTCGGCGAAAAGGGAGACAAAATTGGTTATAAAACCAGTAAAATAGAGAAATTTGACTTGTAACCAGTTATTTCGTCGAAAATTTGCTCTTATAGGCATGATGCTTGACTGTGGATTTTTCATTATGACATGGGTTTCCACGATTTCGTCGCTAGTAATTTAGTTCGGACGAGAACTATTCAAAAGTCATTTTATTGTGACATCCTGTACCCAAACCTCAATTCTAACCACGTGTGAATGCCAAAATTAATGCAATTTCAGTGCAGAATAGCTGTTCTGGCAACTCAATTCTGATTATGCTTGAAACAAATTAACACAAACTAACTAGTTCAAGAAAAATGCAACCAGGAAGGAGGTACTTATAACCTAAGTTTCAAAGTCGTTCAAAGCATAAATTATAAAACACCCAACTTTAAGCCCCCATCTGAGAACTTGAATTAGTCTAACTCTGACTCTACTAAAATTATAAACAGCCTAATAACTTTCAAACTACAAAGCTGTGGCTACTTTACTCCTCACGTTTGAACTTCTATCTAATTATTCGTACTCAAAAAGTCGTCTGGTGGATTCAAGTTGGTTTCGTTCGTAGTTTTAGAGCCACTTGGACTAATGTTTTTATCACGGCAATTCGGGATCTAAAGATCGTTACAACAGCGGAGGAGATGTAAATAACCCACTCGATGATGTATAAAGAAAAGCCTGCGTCAAGAACTAAAACCGACGATGGTTCTGGCTTCAATCAAAACACTGACATGTTACAGTTGACATTCAATCGTGGCTGTTATTAGAAAATGAGTAATGTAAAATATGCTACTCCCTTACTGAGACCACGATCATAATCCCCCTTTTGATCATTTTAATCTTCATGTAAACGAAATGTTCCGCTTTTCCAGTTGATGAAAGGGTTAAACTGGTTGGAAAAAATTGATTAGACTGGAAGAAAAATATCCGGATCAAGCGACAGGATTTTATTTCAGTTCAAATCCGTTGTACAACATTAATGTTTTCCATATTGATTACAGCTGCGTAGACTTGAATACTCATCAAATGTTTAAAATATAATATTAAATATTTTAAAATGTTGTGTATTTTGGTAATATTATTTTTATGGATGTCTTCGCAACCTGTCAGTGTATGGTTGTATAATAATTATTATAATAAAAATTATAATAATATGAATTATTAATATCGAAGAGCTGTGGTTTTCATGTCGGCTGAGTCAGTCAAGTTGTACCGATCGACTTAGGTAGTCAAAAGTCTACACGTATTTATCATTCACGCTCTCATCATTCACTGTTCTTCCATACAAAACCTTTCCATGTCTTCGTCTCGCTATGGTTAATCTAAACTGAAATTTTCGACATATTTTGTAGTTGACCTTTTAATGAAGAGTTAACTCAGATTGTCAAGGTTACACCATCTTCCACGAAAATGTACAAAGTGTATGGCGGGAGCATTTGAAGGAGAGAAAATCTACAGTCATGCAGAATGGCTATAAGAGCTAATTTTCGAAAAACCTTTTTATGTGAAATGTCTCCATTTTACTGGTTTTTAACGCCGAGAACATGATTATGGTTACTTTATAAATATATATGATTTCTTGTGTCTTTCGGCAATGAATTCAGGATGGTCTAAAACCGATTTTGGTTTATGGTTAAAATATGAGTACACTGTCAGACCGATTTCGGTGAGACCATCGTCTGAAACAAAACAATACTCTGCGTTTTATTACTGACTATGGTTTAATCACCAAAACCTTTCTATTCTAGCAGTGTAATTACTTTTATTTCCGTGGAAATAAACTTTTTTTTTCTTCAAATAGTCTCGCTTTTCTTTAGTTCTCGTCTTTGGTAATATCGGGGATTCTTGTTTCACAATGATCGATTTACCAGAGTCATGATCACAAGAGCAGGATCTGAGCTGGGCCCTAACCAGTGTCTTGTCCATATCCAAGTCCAGCTATGTCAACAAAGTGATGTACGTCTGGAACTTGTTTTGCGTTGAATGCAATTTATCGCAGCGATAGTCAACTCCTGGTTTCCATATTCACACATTTGTCATGATTGATGGCCTTTTCAATCATCATGGCTGTGGGATTTACTGAGTGAGAAACAAACACAGCCAGAGCTTCATGGGGATGTAGCGTATTGTAGACATTTAACCCTTTGATGTCTGTATATAGATATAATGGACTGAGCCGCGTGATTGTGTTTCTAATATCACCCTCGAAGAGGGTGATCGATCAGCGAGACGAAATCAGTACCCTACTCACTCCGTAATCTCACTGGCCCAGAGTCAAACCCTGTTTAGAATCACCAGTAATTCAAATACAGAACCGCAAGCTGAGTTGTGGGAAATCATGTCCGTCGTAGATCCACATGGGACGTTTCAGGGTTATTCGACGAATGAATGAACCCTCGTCCCTCCGACGTTGGAGATTTCGATTAGCAGCTGTGGAGACTGCTGTAGAGCGGGGGCAGTAAAGGGTCTTGAAGGCTCTCGTTGATATAGCAGCGGGTATTTATGGGTTTAGGCCCCTCCAAATCGCGTCACCATTCGCCTACCCAACCCTCGGTAATATCCGCCTTGGAAGGACGGACCCCGCTCTGGACCCTTTCTATCACAAGCTGAGATTATTAAAGTCAAGGCGACGTAATTGTATTACATCACTCTTTTCTTTGGTGCTCGTACCCAATCCTAATTCACGCAGACCGGTCATTCCACATCAAGGGATACTCATTCCATCAATCAACCCTTCGTTCCACTAAATAAAACGCCCAAAACATTGTTTTTGATGTCCATTAACAAAATGACATGAGATAAGAATTTAAGAATTTACAATAGGATACAAAAGAAAGATACATAAGAGAAAATTACAGCTTCTCAGAGCGAAGACATATCCATGGCAAAATCCCCAGAAAGGAACCAGACAAATTTAAATTTTTCCCTTCATGGGAAAACAATAGATCATGGATATGTCTAGTACCTACTTACAGCTTACAAATACCTACTAATTCTAAGTGCCTACCATCTATAGCCTTCTTTTCACATTATTAGTTCATTATGGTTACTTCATTCTATGGTTACTTCATTACAGTCACTTATTTTTCTTCATGCGACATGGAAAATGCACCAGGCTGAGACTGAATGAACCAACTTTACTTTCTGGTCCAATTGACGTTTACGATATTCTCGTGAGAGCTCAGTAGACGTTTGTACTTCAGTACACCTTTTTCCAGTTTTCGAGTCGTTTTCAAGTAGAGTTTCGGAAATTCCGAGGAGTTGATCTAACTCAATTTTCTTCCTTAATCAGAATCGATTATAACAATTTTTCGACGTTATTGATTCGTTTTAGGTCTTCAGAAGGTCGATTCCAATCCAAATGAACCCCCTCAATTCGATTAGATTCAACCTTTTTCGAGTATTTGAGTCGAATTTCGGAAATTCCGATGGGTCAATCTAACTCAATTTTGTTCCTTAATCAGAACCGATTATAACAACTTTTCGACGTTCTTGAGTCGTTTCAGGACTTCAGAAGGTCGATTTCATTCCAAATGAAAACCTCAATTCGATTCTATTCAACCTATTCCGAGTTTTTGAGTCGTTTTCGAGTCGAATTTTGGAAAATTCCAATGAGTCAATCTAACTCAATTTTCTTCCTTAATCAGAATCGATTATAACAATATTTCGACGTTTTTGTGTGCTTTAGGACTTCTGATGGTCGATTTCATCCCAAATGAACCCCTCAATTCGATTCAATTCAACCTTTTTCGCGTTTTTGAGACGTTTTCAAGTCGAATTTCGGAAAATCCGATGAGTCAATCTAACTCAATTTTCTTCCTTTATCTGAATCGATTATAACAATTTTTCGACTTTCTTGAGTCGTTTTAGGTCTTCAGAAGGTCGATTTCATCCCAAATGAACCCCCTCAATTCGATTCAATTCAACCTTTTTCGAGTTTTTGAGAGGTTTTCGATTCGAATTTTGGAAAATCCGATGAGGCAATCTAACTCAATTTCTTTCCTTGAGCAGAATATGCCCAAGTTCAGTTGAGTGTCTCCTGAAGCTAATTTCTATGCTATTCACTGTATGAAGCTGTAATTCAATTACAGTGAATACAGTGAATAGCAAATTTTGTTATGTACATAAAAAATTTTGTTATGTAGCTCAGGATCAGCTGAGTGGCTCCTAAAGCTTATTGCTGTGCTATTCACTCTATGAAGCTGTAATTCGGTTCATCTGTTGACAAGGTCATTTATTAATACGCAGAGTTATTTACGCACCCCGGCCGGTGATCTGGTTCGTTCATTCATAGAATTCTGTACTTAAAAAAAGTAAAATTCTGAAATTCCATAGTTTAATGGACATAAGGGGTTTTGTTTTTGCTGCCTGGTTGTTGTTGTTGTACATATTAAAACCACCAAAATCTCGTCGTAAACTTTCCTCCAGGTCATATTAGAGGGAAACCGAAAAAAAGAAAACAAGAAAAAAGCCTTTTGATGAATGGGACCTTCCTATTGTAGGGAATGAAAAGAAGGGAAGGTGAAAAGGAGGGTCGTTTGGTGTGGCAGGACCTCGGGATAAATTTATAGCTTGGAGCCTCGGGGGCGGCACTTCCCCGCTGGGAGGACCTCTTCGCAAGGGGTTTTGGGCTGCCATCGTGAGGGACGTCTGTGATAAGCCGTGATAGAGGTGGAATAATGGATAGGCTGGCGCCGCCGCTGTGAGATGAGCTAAATGATGCTATCCCAACGCATTTCTAGAGAAATTTCGAAGAAAACAAATCTATTGTTTTCGGTCCAAAATTTTGAAAACTCGAGTTTTCGAAAAATTGCACACCAAAATCAGTTCCAGACCAGCCTGAATTCACTGCCAAAAGACAAAATGTTTGGGAAGCCTTGATGTAGGTAAACCCATTTCGAGCTACGAAGTTTTTGTTCACTACACAGAGTGTAAGCGTTGAGGTCGTACCACCGGCCAGGGATCGATTTTACAACTAATTTCTGATGAAAAGTGTCCTTATAACTTTTTTTTATACCGGTTGAAATCCAACTTTTTTGACTTTTAGATTTTTTTCGTGTGTTCGACCTTATGTCACTAAAATGGCCATAAGTCCCTCATTTTTCAGTCAACATTCAAATGTGATTAGGTATTGGAAAGAGCGTTAAATACTCCATCCCCCCAGACTAGGGAGATAGGGACCCTAGTCTTTAATGAACCCTTTTAAAAGAGAATGAGACCGAATAGAGAAGTCTCAAAAATGTCGGGAATGTGCAGATTTTTCACACGTTTGTAAGCCTAGATGAATCTGCTGGCCCAAAAGCTCAGCTTTCCAACGGTATGATCAAAAACTAGTCCTCGTTTCCGTGCCAAAATCCGTAAAAATCTATAAGTAAGTATAATTTTTCGCGAATATCGAACTTTTTACCGTAAAATGAGTTAGGCAGCAATCTTGTTCGCAATCTTCGTCTCGCTGAGTCAAATGATGACACAAGACTTCTTGAATAAGCAGTCACTGATATCTTGTCCAATTTACTTTTCAAAAATTGTCCTAATTTCTGTTGGTTTGTATGGTAATTTTGGTAGACTAGGTAGTTCAAGCTATACATTTCTACAGTTGGCAATTAAGGCAATGATTGTGTCTTCCATCTACTTGAAAAGCTTATCCCAATCTCAGCTAATGAGATAGCTTAACGTTTGTTGTTTAGGAAGAAATTGTGACTAGTTGGAAATATTGGAATACATTATAAATATTGAAAGTATATAAAATAAAAGGATTCATGGCTACGGCTCACGCTAATGCCAAGTGAATTGGGGAAAAAAAAAAAAAAAAAAAAAAAAAACCGTTTGTTATTGATATCTTCCAGTTTTATGAACTGTCATTTTCTATTACATCGACTGAAAAATGAGAGACTTATGGCCATTTTAGTGACTTGAGATCGAAAACACGAAGAAAATCTTAAAGTGAACACAGCTTACTCTTCTAATCCAACTCATCATATTGATCAAGTTGCCCCAGATGGACTCCAATCTCGATGGAATTTCAAGATATGTGTTTTGATATACTTAGTTACAAACGTTTTTCATAGCTAACTTTGATGTTTTTACTTTGCTTGTGGAAATTCGGGGTTTGATTGAGTGTTTTAAGTTTCATTGAATTCCAACTTTAGATGCTCGTTTAGCAAATGCTCAAGGTGAAATGGTTGATCATTTGAAGGATGGTATTGAGTTCTCTAATTCCAGCTTTTGGCTCGAGCTACGTGAAGTTTATAGGGTCACGTTCATTCTCAAGGAAAGGCGGTGAGAATTGTTTGACTTATCTCCCGAAATTAGAAGCCCAACCCTCTACCTTCCCTATCTGGAGAAACGCAACTTTTCAAGAGGAAGAAAACCTCTTTGTTTCTGAGTAAAGTTTGAGCGGGGCTCGAAGGACTTAGCCCCAGACTCCTTCGGAGAGTTCTCTCAAAACCAACTCCTCTCTCAAGTTTCGGTTGCCAAGCTATCTCCTTCTCACCCGTCCCCGCTATTTGAAAGGGGAAGGCGGGATCTGATAAGGTCGAATCTCCTTCATAGCCCATCGATCAGGGGCGGCTGTGGACTGGTAAAGACGAATAAGCGACTTGAGTTCGGTTGGAGGTTGCCTGGAGTTTGACACTTCATCGATGTCACAGATGTTCAGTCTAATAATCCTCACCTCATTCCTTTCCTGCGGATTCAACCTTCCCAAGATTCTTTTTTCTGCTTTGCCCGAATCGAAGACCTACTACCCTTTTTTGAGGTTTTTCCATCCAATTCCCCTATTCTGTCACTTGTCTCCAAAGAGATCATCGAAGTTCTTTCATATTATTTCCTGTTACATTCAACTGAACCATGCCCTGTTATTGCACTTACGACTTTTGCAGTATTTGGTCTGTCACAGCTATTATCAATATTCTCAGTACTGCCGTTTTAAATAAATACCACACATCTCCAAATTCGTCAAAATTTGTGAAAAATCGTATTGACCACTTATTTCATGGGTTTTCCATCTATTTTGGAGGCAGAACAACTCATCAGTGGCAGTTTGCAAGCAAAACCACTTGTGTCAATTTCAGCCACTTATCGACATTTTACGTCATCCAATTTGCAGGCAAAACCACTTATCAACCGAAATCTGGCGACGCATAAGCGTTTTTCCATAGCAAGGATTTTTCGCTTCACACCCATTTGGTTTTTCTTGCAAATTACTTAACTCGAAACTCAGGACCAGCGGTTTTGAAAACAGATTTTGACTCAATGATATCCAGCTGTGATATCCAGTTTGGCTCAAGGGGTTTTTCCAGAAAACGATGCGTCATAAATGGCAAGTGTTTGCAGGCAAAACATCTAAAGTGGTTTTGTCTCCAAATTGTGTGCTTGATTTTACATTATCGAAACGGTAGAACAACTTAACTACGATTAATCGAAGCGAATCGATATTTAATTGATATCAACATGATCGATAGGACCCAACGTTAACATCAAGCTGCGATACGGGTTCGTAACTCTAAACTGGAGTCGAGCTGAAAAGGGGCTAGCTAAAAAACCTAGAGGCATTTTTCGGACGTCGAAATTTTTGCACATAAGTGGTTTTTCCTTGAAACGGCAAAGTAGTCCAGTGCAGGAGGAGATGTTTATAGAATGATAAATTGATACATGTTAGAACCCCATATTCTTAGCATGATACATTAATCACTCCACCCAGTGAATGATTCAAATAGTATCGTCAGAAAGCGACCAAGAGCGACACATTATTTGCAGTAAAATGAATTTTTGAGTAAAGGGGTCGGTGGACTACAGTTTGGGATAGCCTAACCTTCATTATGATTTGAAATGGATTATGTGCTGAGGTGGTTCTGAAAATAATGGCGTAAACATTTCGTCGTATGGGTTACCATCAAACGCCAAATTTTTTCATCCAATTGTCTACTATTCATATTTTTTTAAAATGACATCCCACTTTGTCTCCTATTCGCAACGTACAGGTGACCTCTTCAGGGTCTTGGTGTTCGTCCAAATTCGGTCAGTAAACCCAGCCCTTGGGAATTAGCAGGATCGTTGATACCGTTACCGCTCTTACGTTCTTGCCAGGCCCTGACCCCCTTCACGCCGTTAATTCCCTTAACCGTTAAAGCCGAGGGCCTTTGCAAGATAACAATACTCTCTAAAACCCATTCGGTTCCCCGGGGTTCCTTCGAACATCCTTTACGCGGATGAACGGTACCTACACAGACTGAACCCGAAGCTTCTCATTTTCTCTAAACATTGCTGATCATTATTTGGTTTACTTCATATTTTGGAAATTTTAGATAGCAAATTCTTCAAGACCACCCTGTACGACGAGCCGCTTCCGCACAATGACGACATGAACGTAAAATCGCGAAAAAAACGTTAGGTCTGTAAAGTTGACGTACCCAAATCAGCTTACCCACATTTTTTAACAAGTTACACCCACATTTTTTAGTTCAACGTTAGTTCACAGCACGAATAATATGCTCTGCTTCATGAAACTCATCCACATCAGAATAATCATAAATATTAAATGGGGCATCGTCAGCAACGCGGTCTTCATCAAATAAATTTTCGTAATCATATTCACTGCAGGAATCATCGACACCACCCAAATCATCGTCTAGCATATATTGTTTAGAGTGACCAGCCTATTACCAGCATCTTTTCAAGAACGCAGAAAGGAACTGATAAGATGCTAGTATAAAAGTTATGTTCCTGAACTTTATTGTGTAACTACCTGGTATATTGTAACGTTTTCGTCACAGTCTGGCGTGGAGCTCATTAAATGTATTTATACTTACTCATTCTAAAATACCTATTTGAAAAATTTCGTTTCGTCGCTACCTAATTCATGAAGAAGTACTGCAAAACCTTCCAACTCGTTCTGCCTTGCTATAAGAGGATGAATCCACCGTTTGCGAACCCTTTTCTGCTTCCTTCTCCGGATGTAAAGGAGTTAACCATAATAAGAAACTACATTATAATAACCTAACGGCCAGTTTTGTTTAACAAACAATGGTCAGAGCAATCTGCTACTGTTTGTAGCTACGCCCCTGCTTCTCCTTTCTCATCCTTATAATTCGGATTATCTTAAAAAATCTCATCTATGATTATTCTGTTTATTTTTGGTATAATATAAACAATAAGTAATAATTTAAATTATATAAATGATTGTTTTATTAATATTAATAATATCAATACTAGATAGTAATATTAATAATAAATAATAATATCTTCTAGACGGGAGGAAACGGCGTTGAAATTATACAGTAACCGCACGGCCTAACAGTCATGCACAAAAATGAGAGCGCCGTGCTACAGCTCTACTCACTGGTTTATTCGCCATAAGGTATCATTTATTCGCTTGGTATCGTTTACACAGTACAATTTCATGTGCGAACAAATTTAAACTTATTAGGAAAATTGAACTACTACGATGAGAAGAGTGCGGCAATCAATTCCCGTTCAATTCAAACACAAACAACTTCTAGTAAACCAGAAATTAATGATGTTTCCTACTTCCACACTGAATTCCACCGAGTTGAATTAGCCATCAAATGATTCTCACCTCTCTGCCTATAAAAAAGTTGAGCTGCAAAAACTTCAAATTGATTCCGAATGGTTCGATTTTATGAAAACCAGATTCAGGGCACTTGAGGAGAATCTTTGTGGAGGAATGTGTCGTGAAGAAGTTCCCACATCCGAGTTAGGATGAACCACAATACAATCCAAAGCAGCAACTGTAGGGTGTCCATGAATCACAAGATTGTGGAGTTCAATATCGCTGTTATTGTGGATCTCGAGATGGTGATAGTTTCTAATGTATATATTTGGTTACTTCAAATCAATATCAGATATTGATTCCGAAGAACAGATTCTGTTCTTTACATATTACAAAACTGGAGTGAGTATTTGGTTAAAAAAAAAAAAAAAAAATCAAGTGAAAGCTTTGAAAATTTCCTATTCCTTCTTCCACAGCAGTAGAGAAAGATTCATGGAAGAAGCGTGAAGTAATTTCATGATCGTGGCTCATTTTTGAGAACTCGATATTGCATCTGTCGCCGCACATTACTATCCTCCCTGATGACTTTAGATAGATTTCCTTTAACCTTCCGTTGTCGCGCCCGGTTCCCTCTTATCGATAGTCACACTGCACCTGTGAGGTGCTTTCTTAATCAACACCAGGAAAAAAAACTCTGCCAATTCTTGACACAACGGTTCATTATCTTCTTTGTACAGATCACCCTTCTGTCTAGATCACTAGGTCTAAATGTCTAGATCCTAAATGTTAGATTAATTATTATTATCAATTATCACTAATTATTAACAATTTTATCAAGTACCTAGTGAAAATTATCATAATTTATTGTTAGGTATTAATAATTCGTATTTATTATTAATAATAATAATTATTAATTATGATTAATTAATACGATATAATTCTGGGGTTTTTAATACTACGTCGGTAATAATTTTTCTATAAAAGAAGTACCTACCAACAAACATTCGAAATTACCTTCATTTCCATAGCACGAAACGCACTTCAGAACAACAAACTCGACGTCACTTAAGCCATATGATGTTCCAAAGAGCTTGTTAGTATGAAAATGGACCTGTATTTCAACAGTTTGATTCACGATCGTGTTATGAGGCACAATCTTTGAGCCGTCATTGTAAACGAACGGCTGGTCGTACAAAGCTGCGGATGGTATGAAAAGTTTCGAGGACCATTGTGGGGTTGGTCGAAACCCATAAAAAAAATTTCGTAATTTTAACACAACGCTAACTGGGCAAAGTGCCGCGGACGGCGTACGGCGGACGGACGGATTTTTTTTTTTGGTTTATTATCTTCGATAATGAACCATTGGAATCGCCCAAAGAAAAAAAAATTTTAACCCCCCCTCAAAATTTGTTGGTTTACGTTTCAAGATACGTAGATTCAGAAAATCGAATAAAAAAAAATCCGTCCGTCCGCCGTACGCCGTCCGCGCCACTTTGCCCAGTTAGCGTTGAGTTAAAATTACAAAATTTTTTTTATGGGTTTCGACCAACCCCACAATGGTCCTCGAAACTTTTCATAACCCTAGGTCAAGGGGAAGGGGTTCAAAACGAATTTTGAAATTTTGAAAATCTCATATCTCGAAAAATTCATATAGAACGGTATGTTTTTTATTTCATATTTAGATAGAGTTTGTTCCGTAGAATTTTTTAGGACCATCCGCAGCTTTGTACGACCAGCCGTTCGTTCACAATGACGGCTCAAAGATTGTGCCTCACAACACGATCGTGACTCAAACTGTTGAAATACAGGTCCATTTTCATACTAACATGCTCTTTTGAACATCATATGGCTTAAGTGATGTCGAGTTTGTTGTTCTGAGGTGCGTTTCGTGCTACGGAAATGAAGGTAATTTCGAATGTTTGTTGGTAGGTACTCGTATTATAGAAAAATTATTACCGACGTAGTATTAAAAACCCCAGAATTATATCGTATTAATTAATCATAATTGATAATAATTATTATTAATAATAAATACGAATTATTAATACCTAAGAATAAATTATAATAATTTTCACTAGGTACTTGATAAAATTGTTAATAATTAGTGATAATTGATAATAATAATTAATCTAACATTTAGGATCTAGACATTTAGACCTAGTGATCTAGACAGAAGGGTGATCTGTACAAAGAAGATAATGAACCGTTGTGTCAAGAATTTGCAGAGTTTTTTAATTAGATTTTCTGAATCTACGTATCTTGAAACGTATACCAACAAATTTTGAGGGGGGGTTAAAATTTTTTTTTCTTTGGGCGATTCCAATGGTTCATTATTGAAGATAATAAACCAAAATGAAGTACGAGGTACGCGGTGTGGGTGTGGGAGGGGGCGCAGAGACATAAAAGGTCTCGTCGTATGACGCACTAGTTGGCCTCCTGCCAGCCGTATTACGTCATACGCTCGTGCGTCATAGGCTCTGACGCACTGTTAGCCTCCTGCGAGCCGTCTGACGTCATAGGCTCGTGCGTCATAGGCTCTGACGTACTTGTTGGCCTCCTGCCAGCCGTCTTACGTCATACGCTCGTGCGTCATAGGCTCTGACGCACTAACTAGCCTCCTGCCAGCCGTCTTACGTCATACGCTCGTGCGTCATAGGCTTTGACGTACTTGTTGGCATCCTGCCAGCCGTTTTACGTCATACGCTCGTGCGTCATAGGCTCCGGCGTTCTTGTTGGCCTCCTGCCAGCCGTCTCACGTCATACGCTCGTGCGTCATAGGCTCTGACGTACTAGTTGGCCTCCTGCCAGCCGTCTTACGTCATACGCTCGTGCGTCATAGGCTCTGACGTAATGGCCCGCCGGTCGCTTGTGTTCTGACGTGATCTGAGGGAAAGGGTGAATCAAGGGAACAAATTTTTCCCGTTTCAGTTTATGTGCCAAAGCAAAGACATGAAAATGTCAAAAAAATATGTAAATAGGTACCTAAGCCCAACTGTAATGTCAATTTTCTGACAATGAGTTTTCGACTATAGTTTTCATACCTTTTGGTTTATTATCTTCGACAATGAATCATTGGAATCGCCCAAAGAAAAAAAATTTTAACCCCCCCTCAAAATGTTTTGCTTTACGCTTCAAGATACGTAGATTCAGAAAATCGAATAAAAAAATTCTTGACACAACGGTTTATTATCTTCCTTGTGCAGATCACCCTTCTGTCTATACCAGACTGTGTTGCAAATCGGCACCATACCATATTCTCACCGTACTCATACCATACCATACGAATTTCTTTCCTATCATACCATATTGTACTATACCAAATCATACATACAATAATATACCATACCATATTCATACCATGTCATACAAACCGAGTGAATATTGAAATGTCATCCATTTCTGACCTATATTTAAAATTTCAAGTATCTAATTCATCATCAAAATTTAATTTGTTTAAACAAATAGCTATTATTTAAACAATTTTACAGACAAGAAACCGAGTGAATATTGCATTGTGATCCAGTTCTGAACTATTTTTAAAATTTCAAGTCAATAGCTCATCATCAAAATTTAATTTGTATAATTACAAAAAGGTATTAATTTAAACAATTTTACAGATGAGAAACCGAGTGAATATTGCAATGTGGTCTATCCCCGACTCACGGTTAAAATTTCTAGACTGTAGTTTACCGGGAAGATGAAAAAAGGTAGTTTTATTCTGGGCGTCTGGGGGTTGGGTCACATGACGACCGTTTTCGACGCGAAAGATTAGTGTTTTTCCTAAACCTTTGCGCGCTAACTGTGAACGAACGGCTGGTCGCACAAAAATCCAATTGGTCTTAAAAGATTCGTAATTTTTCAGGTCATTCAAAAGTGAACTAACAATTATACGGTTCAGTTGAATATTTTGAGATATGACATCGTCGAAATTTTAAATTTCGTTTTGAACCTCTTCCCCTTGACCTAGGGTTATGAAAAGTTTCGAGGACCATTGTGGGGCTGGTCCAAGCCCAGAAACCAAATTTCGTAATTTTAGCTCAACGCTAACTGGGCAAAGTGCCACGGACGGCGTACGGCGTACGGCGGACGGACGGATTTTTTTTTATTCGATTTTCTGAATCTACGTATCTTGAAACGTAAACCAACAAATTTTGAGGGGGGGTTAAAAAATTTTTTTCTTTGGGCGATTCCAATGGTTCATTATCGAAGATACCTAATAAACCAAAATCCTAAGCATCTGGGTGCATTAAGAGATCATGTCACAATCAAATGATGGTTCACCCGACTCCTGTACGTCTTGTTCACCTGCGATTTGCCAGAACGAGGGGAGAATAGAGTAGCAACGTTTGCAGATGACAGACTACCCTTGCAGTTGGTGATACAAATCATGTAACGATGCCCAAGCTGAGAAGATCTATTGAGAAACTCCAAGACTGGTCATCAAAATGGAGGATCAAGACGAATGAAGCGAAATCAGTTCATGTCGAGTTTACCAATCGTATTTTCCACTTCATCTCAACCGAAAGACGTGAAGAAAGGACGCCAAACCACTGCGCATGACTGTGTTGCCAAAAACAAGAAAATCACACTCCTGCGAGGTGGGCGCGACTAAAAGTGATTAAACCAGTTTAACACGAATGGTGTGAATATATAATTTTCTCACCTGAGTCAGATGCCATCTCTTCGAGGCCTTCGCGATGGGATCAGTCACCTGCGTACACGCCGCGCCAAACAGCATCACTTTCTGTGGACTTTCGTGCATCATATCGAAAAACGCTTTCACCCCCACCGCCGCATTGCACTGAAACAAAACAAAAAACAAAAATTAGTCATACTGTACAATGATCAAGTCTTTATGTATGTATGTCTGTCGGCCCTCTATATGTATACGCCCAAACTGTTGAACCGATTTCGATAAGATTTCTCCATTGTGATGAGCAAGATCTAGGGATGGTTATAGGCTATGATAGAATCACCGAAACGTCCTATGTCGACGAGAACGGGCATTCACTTTGCGACGCCACCCGGGTAAAACATTTGAAAGCTAGAAAAGGGCGTTTTGGTGTGATACAAAAATGTAATGTTTTTTTGCGCTATTTTCGTGGTGGTAGAGACATGAAATTTAGCATGTAGCCTTAGGACTTGCACTTGCAACATAGGGCGGAGATCAGCTGAGTTCTATGCTATTTACACTGTGAAGCTGTAATTCGGTATGTAGCTTCCTCAGGCCTTAAAGTTGGCGTTGCCCATGTCCCGGATCAGCTGAGTAGCTCCTGAAGCTAATTTCGTGGGTAAGCAATTTCGTAAGTAGGAAAGAGCGTATTATTTTGTTTTCAGTTGTCAAGGTTAATTGCAGTTATTTACGCACTCCGACCGGGGCAACGCCCGGATGATCTGGCTATTTATACATGTATTATGAAATTGTTCATAAAAATTCCAGCTCGCTGCTAAATGGAATAGATTATACTAATTTCATAAGAACAGTATAATTTGTGTTGATGAAATGAAAGCTCCAGATAAAATATGAAGGAGAGAAACCCGTTCATACAGCGCTATTCCATTAGCAATCGACCACAAGTTTAAATTGAAATATTTCGAGTTGATTTGAATGATCGTCATTTATACCCAAAGTATTTTGGCCTGAAGAGAGATTTGCGGGAGAGTCGTCATCAAATGGGCTTTTCAATATCCACAACTTCTGGTTCTCAGACGAAGTTTTGATAAGTTCATTGAGAGGGGCCGGTTTAGGAAAGGGGTTTACGAAGCATTCATCCGGCGTGAGTGTATTATAATAAAAGATCGACCTACTTTTAATGCAATATAGAATTTAAATGGCGAATTCAGGGTATCCGCTGAGACGAAATATCCTTAAGGAGTTCTGACAGGCTACGGGCAATAAATTAAGCGATGAAATATCACTTGGTTTGATAAGACAATAATTTTACTTAGCGTGAAACGATAACTCACTTCGAGTTGACAGTCAAATAATAACGCGCTCATCACGATTTATGTATCATATTTTCCATATATTTTCATCCTTGGCAAACTACCAATCTGGTATGAAATCAGGGCGCTTTTGTGGAAATAGGTAAACTTAATTTAAAGAGAATAACGTTTTTAGCAAGTACAATTTGAAAGTAAAATATTAACCAGAAACAATTTTTCGAAACAAGGATGGGTCCGTATGCGTGTGAATGAAATTTATTTATTTATTCATACATACGGGCATTGATGCCCTTTCACATAAAGAAAAGAAAACAAGGCAGCAATCGACACCAAGCCCTCGATCAATCAAACCAATTGCGACAAGCTGTGTCAGATGTAGAAATGGTTGATTGGAGTTGGCAGTTGAAATTTGAGTTGGGCATTTGGCCTGGAGTACCCAGTGGTACCACCATGAGAGATCCATCTTTGAACTCCCTCATATTTTGTTCGAGCAAATATCATCCGGTTTAGCTGTTCCAGGTGGGATTCGTATTAGGAGAAAATAGCCACTTTTGGTAGTTATTTATATTATGTACATGGCACCAGTGAATAGCCACGTACAAAAGATCCTATAGGATCTTCCCCCGCTTTCTTTCTCGGTAATTTATATTCTTTCTTTCCCCGTCTACCGAGAAAATAATTTTCTTTGCAATTAAGGAGAATTGGGGCGATATTAATTTTCTCCCTTAAGATTCCTCTAGGTGAAACTAATGAAGACAAAACTTCGAATAAACTGCTATGGAAATTCGGGTAGGTTCCTCATAACTCCGAACCGTGGCGGTGGGGAGCATTCGCATTCTTCAGAAACGTTATCTCGACCGTGAGCATCGGGATATTAAGTTGGGAAAGCGGAAAATTACGTTATTTCGAGGCAGCTGCCGTCTTCTATCAAATCCGGTTCGTATTATTGCGTCGAAACAATGGGAGGGATCCCTCTTCACGATTACGGCAGGAAAACGTTTGGGAGATTATCAAAATAGCAATACCATTTCTCGCGGAGTCGACTGAATGTATTTCGTTGTGCGTTAATTATTCAGTTCATTGATTTTCATGTTTCACTAGTCGATTACAAGTACGAATGGTCTGGTTTACACTCAAATAACACCCACACTCCTGAATATTTCCTAAATTCCCGAATTACTACAGCCAGTTGTTGGAGTCTCTGGTAGCCCGTTCAACTATCCGTTTATTATTACTGCAGTAATAAAAAAAATCCACAGTCATGCAGCATGGCTGTAAGAGCGAATTTTCAAAGAAATTACTGGTTTCGTGGGAAATGTTTTCCACTTTACTGGTTTTATAACAAATTTTGTCTAAATCTTTTGACGAAAAACCCCACAGTGTATATATATTTTCACGCTGAACACTATGGTGAAGTTAGAATTGCGTTATCTCATTCCGTTATCAGATTAGAGCAGATGAACCGTGAAGAACATCTCAAGTAACAACCACGTTTCTTCATCTTCAAAGTGTTCCAGTTTGAGAACAGAATAAGATATCGCAATTCTGACTTCCCCATCGTGTTCAGTGTACAAATCTCGTTAAAATGAGGTGTCAGTTGTCAGACTGTTTCATTTTTGGAATTTATGGGTAATTTTTCCCCCTTGGAGTGGTCCGAATCTGCCCATTTACGAATATAGCGTTTTGATTGCCAAGACAGATTTTTGTGCAAATCTGAACTTCTTATGTCAATTCTATCGTCATTATATGTACCTAATATGTGTGTGTCATGGACGATGGAATTGAGATAAGAAGTAGTTATATTATTATGATTTTCGGTATCTCTTAGCGGTGAATGCAGGATGGTGTGGAACGGATTGTGGTAGACATTTGTTATTGGAAATTAGAGTTTTAAAAACTTTGGACCGAGAACAATAGCATCCTCTCCTTCGAAATTTCACTAAACGATGAGAACAGTTTGCATAAGAATAGTGCAATAACACTATCGACGTACTACTCGTAATAAACCAAATATACATTGAAAAACTGATCTCTCCAACATTCACGAGTTAGGATGAGTCTACCATTTGTCTGCCTAAGGGAATTTCTCACCTCCCGCAGTGCTTCGGAGGCAATCGATTAATTACAAATCATGTTAAAGGTTAACCGCGTTCCTCCAACGAAACGGCACCCCGTAAACCGGGATCCCGTATCTCCTGCCATTTATCTCGGGAGGCTGCACAACCGCCTACAAAGCTTCGCATCAAGTTCACTCGGTATCTTGATCAAAGTTAATTAAACTTTAGTTGAGAAGCGGCCAAGCCAACGATACTTTGGCCTCTGAGGGATGGCAACTCCGCAGTTACACCCTCTCTCTATGGTTCACAGGAATAATTGGATACTTCCTACCGGTGGAGCTACTACGGCTAATGTGTTTAGGGAACTGACACGTAACTGGGGACTAACATACGCAAAAACGTTTGATATGTTCCAAAGACTGGAAGTGGAACAACTTGTTACGGGCGTAACGACACTAAATCGACTGCTAAAAGAAGGGGTCAGTCTACTCTCCTGAATGTCCACTACTTCAACCACGCAGTACTATGAATCCTTATGGTGGTTCAAAAAACCACATTCACTGGAGTTGGAGGGAAAACTGTGAAGAACGTGACTGTCAGTTGTACGATTGTTGTTCATACACTGGAGATTGCAGAATACAACGATGTTTAATCAAAGAAATGTATACTCGCTCTGGAAACTTGCTTACCCCCGAGGGCCCAAGACTTCCCGAAGTAGGAGCCGTTCATATAGGAGTAGTCCACCGTTTGCCGTACAATTATTCTAGGATTCTTCACCCTGGTGGTATGTCTGGCCATTGCCAGTGCTCTTGACTTGCTCCTAATAAGCATTCGCACTCCAAAATAAATGTTCTCCTCAGTAATTTAGAACCGGTCTTAAAAGGCCAGTTCACGCTTGTCGGGCAACGCAAGGAGTGGGCAAGGCTCGGTTTTGATCGGTCCAATGTAAAAGTAATGCACCCGTTCACAATCAACGGGCAAAGTCCGTTCAAGGACAGTCCCTGCCGATTCCCCTACCCTTTCTCATGCTCCCCCCACCCGCTCTTTTTCCACCACTTTCTCTTCTCGCCAGTCGTCCTGTCGATTCCGCATCGGTTTTTGCTATCTGTTTTAGAAATTGAAGAGATTGTAATATAGAGCAATAAAGGGATATAATAAAGAGATAGCAACACTACTGGAAGCCTAGCATTTTCGTGAAGTCGTAGGTTTTCATGCGGAAATATTGGTGAAACTTTGTTTCATCCTCCATTAATCCTCTGAATGAAGTATGAAATTCTCCTTCCTGTTTCCCTTTCTTCCGAATATATTCGGACCCATAGGCGTTTTCGGCGTACTCTTGTCTCTTCCTCCTTGTCATCGAGTATCAAAGCAATTTTAATTAGCTTCTTTTACCTATTGAACGACTGCCCTGCCCACCAAGTGATCGGGAAATGTGAACACTGGGGATCAGTCATGACACGAACAAGGCATTGCATGGTCCCTGCCCTGCCCGTCAAGTGTGAATTGGCCTAGAGTCTATAGGAATTTTTTGGTTTCCTGATTGACGAAGGCATTTCCTTCGATGCATCTCTGCTATTGACAAGAGATGCCAGGAACTCCATCCTATTATCCTGATGCTGTCTGATTATAATTCACTTTGTTATTGAACGGCTCAGTTCCAAGCATTGGTCATGGAACGAAACATTTTTGCCAGCGATTTCAATATCGTCGGCGTAATTGAGAAGTTAAGCTATGAGATTGACTTTTTTTACACCTTCCGGTACTCCAATTGAATTGCTAATTAAAATCGAAGAACTATTCGCTCTGAGATCCGCTGTGAATTTAACTAAGCATCCAAGTCAATGTTCATGTAATTTGAGGTGAGAGTTTACACTCAGCTTGGAGCACTTATCTAGCTCTGCGTATTGTGTCAAACAAGACACGTTGTTTGAGTGATGTACTCAAGTGATGATCGGATCGGAGTCGGTAATTTCTCTACCTCTCAACTTCAACTATTATATCCTTCAATTACTCGGGTGTCACTCCCTTCATCCCTTCGTGAAACCCAGTCGCTGGGGCTTTCCTTAGCCATCGAGATCCTTATTGAATATCGGGAGATCCCGCCCAGTCTCCCAACCGTTGGACCAGGGCTCTCCATCATTCTTCATCACTTTCCCCTTAGCGTCTCGACTCGCTCTTTTGGCGAAACCGATATTACTTATCAATAATGGGATCTGCGCCAGGGACTCGCCTTTAGAAGATTGGAGAGAATTTCGGAGCTGGAGGATTGAAGGAGGATGTAGTTCGAACCGCTCTTATCAGCGCCTATCCGTTATCAGAGTCTGCCCGTTATTGGCAGCATATGGGGAGGATATTCGTACATTACAGGGAACGAGGGATTTAGAGCGCCTTGCAACAAACGATTTTTGTCTCATAAATAGGAGCGTATTTCAACTACTCTATTACCTCCCATGCAGCACTTCCCGACCTGGTTCCCCAGACGGCTATTATCAGCTTGGAATTCAATTATAGAACTGAAAAACTATCGAGAACTACATTTCATGTTGTTACATTATACTACCAAGGCAAGAATGGAAAATGTCGGGGTGGTCGATTGTCGATTATAACAATCGGTCCCAATCGATTGCTTAAGTATATGCTTTTGCTAGAGAGAAAAAGGCTCGTCCTAAATCTGCAGATACTCGTCCATTTTTACGAATGCCTCCTGAACAACGTTGCTAGAAAATTCCTAGTAGGGATTCATTGGTAGACGAGGCCTTCCTTGCAGTGATTCTAGGAGTACATTACCACAAGCAAGCAGAGACCCCTTCTGTTCCTTGCTCCAGGAACATGTGATCTCTGGCCCTGCTCTGCTTCCACTCCTCATCATACCACCTTCCTCGAATTAAAAATAAATACATTTCCTGTTCCTTCAACTGTCTTGAGGAGTGTGTCTTGAGCTTATCGTCATGAGTGTTTCTAAAAAGTCTGACGCGTGGGAGTTTTTTAACCGCAAGTACCACATGAGTGATGCAAAACGAATCCAACACAAGCAACTACTTGATAGGAAAGCATAAGGACATTAGGAGGCTTCCAACTCTGTTAGGAATGAAATACCATCTGAAAACCATACTTCATGTTCCCTATAGATAAGGAAAATGATAGATAGATAGATCTATCTTATTTTTTATCATCTGTCCAAACCATGGTAGAATAAAACTTTCTTGTAATACAAATCTAATTATAAATCAAAATCCACAGTCATGCAGCATGGCTATAAGAGCAAATTTTCGAAGAAATAACTGGTTTTTTGTAAAATGTGTCTGTTTTGCTGGTTTTATAACAAATTATGTCTCCATTTTTTAACGTTGAACACGATGGTGAATTCAGAATGACGACATCTCATCCGGTCATCAGATTAGAGCAGATGAACCGTGAATAACATCTAAAGTAACAACCAAGTTTCTCAATCTTCAAAGGGCTCCAATTTGAGAAAGAAATAAGATAAAACTCCCTTAGAGTGGCCCAATTCCGCCCATCTGAGAACTTAGCCTTTCAATTGCCAGGACGGATTTGTTGTGCAAAGTTGAAGTTATTATCTCACTTCTATCGAGAGTTGTCGTCTGGGTATGATCATACATGTATGATTTTGTTGTCTTTTGGCAGTGAATTCAGGATGGTCTTAATAAGATTTTGTTATTGTAAAATTTTTCAGAAAATTCGGGTTTCAAAAATTTGGACCGAGAACAATAGCTTCCTTTTCTTAGAAAATTCGCTTGAAAAGGTAGTTATACTAAAATTTTTCGATTGTTTCCAGTCGATCGTATCGATCAATCGATTGTCGGCTACTATCGACAATCGACTAATCTTGGAAAAACTTGAAGACAGATGTGCAGTATTGATATGATAATGCTGGGATTTTTATCAACTACTGTAGCAACAATGATTTAGCTAGGTTGAAGCTTTAAGTAGTTAGCTCGTGACAACCCTTGCCGTGGTAAACAGATAATCTCATTTAATGAAATTTCAAAGTTTGAAATTTCATTCCACCCAGTTATTACATACTAACCAACTACTTATTTGGGTGGGGTTGTAGGAATGAACACAAACCAGCCCAAATAAGTAATTGGTTATAGCACATATTATGTGCTATATTGTAGCACACTACGACACAAGATTTGATGGAAACTAATTTGGCCAACAAGAACTTGAGCGGACAACTGTAATGAACTTGGAAAAATGGAGCGTACATTAGCAAAAATCCACGATCCTTTTCAGTCCTCAACATCGAACCCTTTTATTTCGTGTTCCGTTTCACGTTTCATGACTGTAGAAAAAAGCAATTCGGCAATGTTTCGACTCTCTGACGAAGGGAGAAACGGAATGTAGAATGGCTTTGAAAGAGCGTATTTTTCCTTCGGATTAGCTCTAGATGGGAGATGAGAGTGGAGAACGGTGATTGGCCGTTCCGTCGAAGAGTGAGGGTTGTATTGAGAGAAGTTTCGGTGAAAGGTAGGAAAGAGGACTGGTCTCAAAAGCTTCGTCAGATGGATGTACCTACTCGTACAAAGGTACATTGGGCGAGTTATAATTTTCTCCCTCGTCAGGTATCCGTCGTATCATGGGTTAACTTCGGTCGGTATCCTCTTGGAAGGAATTTCTGTAATTTCGTTCAACACCTCCATTGAGATATCCTGGTGGCATATTTTAATCTGCGTCCGATCGCGTTCTTTGAGTAACACTTGCGCTCGCAGTGCGGCAAATTGCCGCAGATCCCTAAATGATTATTTTATTGGTTATCTTCAATCCACTAGCACGGTAGTAACGAACATAGGCGGTTGGACTATCTATACATATAAAACCAAGAATTTTGGGCAACAAAAACTTTAATATAAACATAAAATAGGTAAAGTTCAATACAAATAGATAGGCAAGTTCCTATTCATAGAGAACAAAACAGTTTATGTGGTAATTTTCAGTAATTTTATCTCCGTTTTGACTAGAATTATACTTGGGATTTTGATCAATAAATTAGAAGAAGGTAAACTACAGAAACTGCCCCTTCAAACGTATCAAAACTTTTTGGTAGACATATAACACTAATATCTACTGAATATCACGATACACATAGGTAAAAGTCTGAAGAATAATGATACATCTGCTCGCGTGCGGCAATTGGCCGCAGTTTTGTGACTTGATGACGTTTGGAGGGCTACTGTGGACCCCACGTGTGAGCGACGTGATAACTAACACAGTCATATTGTGCAGCAGACCCCAACTAGAGAATTTCTAGCGGTTCATTGCGCTCAGGAGATAATTTCAGCTGAGCTTGTTATGGGCATCTGGTCAGAGCCAGGGTCGATTGCAGGTCGTGCTAAGGTTTTTGAGGCAATATTGAGGTCTTGTCCTGAGTTGCACTGTCGAGGGTGCAGGTCAGCTTCTACAAGCGCTTTGCTGATCCCTCGGGGCATTCCTAACACCACGGTGCGTGTGGAGAAAGAGTGCTCCCAATGAGTTCCTCGTGCTTAAGGGCTCCATGAAATGGCTGCTTAAGGTCATGAGTATGTGTCCTGACCGACTGCCTGTTTTGTGTCTGAGCCGCCTCTGCAACCTTTCTAGGTTGCCATCATGGAATCCCAGTACCTGTACATCTGGTATAGACAGCTTGAAGATGCCTTGGAATCCTTTGTAATGAGCCTGCCGGCTGATGGTGGACTATTGCCGGATTCTCGAAAAATACATGGCCTTTTGACTTCCCTACCTTCATCTCCCGTAACATCGACCTGCAGCTGGCAACAAACTCAAGGGCCTGCCCTGGCAATGGACTAATGGCCTTCCTAATAAATTGAGTTCGGTTGTGTTTTTGCTGAGACAACTATGACATAAGCTGAGTAATGCTGGGCTAAAGATGGCTTTTCATGGCTGTTTCCAGAGTGTCATGTCGTATGGCATAGTGCTTTGGGGCCATGCAGCAGCAGCATCTGGTGTTTTTGGTTTACAGCGCAGGGCTGTTCGTGTTATAGCCGGTCTAAAGTACCGGGCGGAGTGTCGTGGTGCATTTGTGAATCTGAATATTATGACCTTGCCATGTTTATATAATATGTAAACAATGTTATTATCCTACAATGTAGGTATCTGTAATGTGCATAGTAATCAAGTAAATTATGTCAACCGATGCCACGATCACAAGTATGAGCTGAGAAATGAAAATGAACTCGATATAAGGTTTCTGAGGCTTGAAAAGTCCCGCAATTCTTCAAATTATTGGGGCCCCAAATTTCATAACGCGCTACCTGTAGAATTGCAGTCACTATCTCCATCTACCTTAAAGAATAGAGTAAAGAGATTTTTGTTGATAAATGCCTTTTTCTCTTTTGACGAGTTTATTTTGGCCGATAAGAAATCTATGATTGCCAAATAAACAAGGAACTAGTCAACAATGTATGTCTCGTAAGTTATAAATCATGTTATGACTATTGTGATGTACCGTGTTGTATTTTCACAAATAAAAACTATCTATCTATCTATCTATTCCAGGAATCCTCACTCCAGCTCCATAAGCATCTGACTCAGGATTGGCCAATGTTCATCCTCCACACACTGGTTCAGCTACGGGTTTTTGCCCCCCCCCCCCCCACCAGGATCCTGGTTGCTGGCGTCAAGAGAGATTTTATTCTGTCTGCAAGCCCCATCTGCACCTGTGGAGAACAGGTACAGTCCTGCATTTTACTCTTCAATGCCATATGCTGTATAATCCCCAAATTGTAGAAATTAACAGCCATGTTGTTCAGCCCCATTTGATGTAGGCCTTGTTGCCACTTCACCCTCGAAATATGCGGCAATCTGCCAATAGCGCGAGCGGATGAAGGTTAAAATTGATTGGTACAAAACATAATTCTTATGAAAGAACAAGACTTATTATATATCAATATTATGTAATATTGTAAATTACACAAAGTCTTGTTCTTTCATAAGAATTATGTTTTGTACCAATCAATTTTAACCGATATTATATATCAATATTATGTAATATTGTAAATTACACAATCATCAATATTATGTAATATTTTGCATAATATGATATTATCATGAGTGTGATCAGAAAATCGTAATCAGACTCGTGACTGTGATCAGCTCTCACAATCTAATGGAAGCTGTTCAGTTGTGGTCTCATTTGTTTATTTCATATAGGCCTAAGTAATCAACGAGACATTTGCACCGTAAAAAATCACAGGAAACCGTTTATAAGAAAAATATCTAAGCGAAAATGAACAGTTAAAATTAATGGATCGAGCCCCAAGATCAACAGTTGTGGTACTCCACCCTAATTCAACTACTTAATAAATTACGTCATGAATGAGTTCACGGTTCAAGAAATAATGCAGACGGAATGTTCATCAATTGATTTTTCCGCTTCAAAGCCCGCAGAGAAAAAGATAGAGCGGAGCGTTCGATATTAATGGTCGGAGGGCCTGATTATTATCGTTATACAGTTCTTACTTGTAATTCCGTTAGCGAAGCAAGGCAGAAGATGGAATCAATAGCTTCCCCGCTTCTGTCCCGTGTTCCCATCTAATGAACGACTTTATCAAAAGAGACCCCGCACTGAATCCTAAAAGCAGCTCTTGATCCTACTCCCCCAGCCCGGTCAAAAACCGTTTCCATTAAGGGGGAAGTGGACGGGCCCTTAGTATGATTCTGGGATAAGAGATGGCGTTACTGACGCATCAAAAGTTTTTGCAATCTCATTTTGGAACCATCCAATTTATAACAGTTTGGGAAACGCAGTTTGCCTTCATACGCCCCTACAAGTTGCTGCATCAATTCATTTAATTTTTATACAAATTTAAAATTGGAAAATTTGAAAATTTTGAGGTTTAGAGGTTGAAATTTGGAAAAAGCCGGTGCAAGCCCCCTTCCCAATATGGCTGGATGGGTTTTGAGAGCATCATTTCAATGATTGCGTAAATATACAAGACGTAAAACGAAAAATGGTAATGTTGGTTTTGAAGGAAAAAAGAATGGCTGCAGACCCCAATTCGGCGCTCAAGGTCACCACGCTCGCTTTCCTCGGTAGCCATTGTGTCAATCCGTTCTCTTGAACCACTCCTCTCTCCATCCGTCTCTCTTCGTGGAAACGATAACCCTACAATAGCATCAAATGGGCAAAGTCCTCGCGTATGTACATTAAGTCGCCCCCCACCCTTCGCGGTCTCGAACCTCTTATCTCCGATCTTCGGTAGGCTTGCTCATACATTCATTTCAGCTTGCATCGCTCGTACTAGCGCCTCATTTTTGGTTTATTATCTTCGATAATGAACCATTGGAATCGCCCAAAGAAAAAAATTTTTATTTCTACATTCGTTTATTATTATTATTATTCGCTTTCTACATTCTATTTTTGGTTTATTATCTTCGATAATGAACCATTGGAATCGCCCAAAGAAAAAAATTTTTTAACCCCCCCCTCAAAATTTGTTGGTTTACGTTTCAAGATACGTAGATTCAGAAAATCGAATAAAAAAAAATCCGTCCGTCAGCCGTCCGTGCCACATTGCCCAGTTAGCGTTGAGTTAAAATTACGAAATTTGGTTTCTGGGTTTGGACCAGCCCCACAATGATCCTCGAAACTTTTCATAACCCTAGGTCAAGGGGAAGGGGTTCAAAACGAAATTTAAAATTTCGACGATGTCATATCTCAAAATATTCAACTGAACCGTGTAATTTTTAGTTCACTTTTAAATGACCTGAAAAATTACGAATCTTTTAAGACCAATTGGATTTTTGTGCGACCAGCCGTTCGTTCACAGTCAGCGCGCAAAGGTCTAGGAAAAACACTAAACTTTCGCGTCGAAAACGGTCGTCATGTGGGTCAACCGCCAGACGCCCAGAATAAAACTACCTTTTTTCATCTTCCCGGTAAACTACAGTCTAGAAATTTTAACCGTGAGTCGGGGATAGACCACATTGCAATATTCACTCGGTTTCTCATCTGTAAAATTGTTTAAATAATACCTTTTTGTAATAATACAAATTAAATTTTGATGATGAGCTATTGACTTGAAATTTTAAAAATAGTTCAGAACTGGATCACAATGCAATATTCACTCGGTTTCTTGTCTGTAAAATTGTTTAAATAATACCTATTTGTTTAAACAAATTAAATTTTGATGATGAGCTAGATACTTGAAATTTTAAATATAGGTCAGAAATGGATGACATTTCAATATTCACTCGGTTTGTATGACATGGTATGAATATGGTATGGTATATTATTGTATGTATGATTTGGTATAGTACAATATGGTATGATAGGAAAGAAATTCGTATGATATGGTATGAGTACGGTGAGAATATGGTATGGTGCCTCTTTTGTGTAAGATTTGACTGTTCTAATAACAGTCTCCTCTACCTCAAAGGTTCCATTGGAAATGTCTGCAATGTTGGACGAATGGGAATAGATTCAGCTCACTCACCTTCATTACAGTCAGAAGTGCTACCTGTCAAATCTCGGACTCATCACCTTTCCTATGAATGATTGACGCAGCAGATTCACAGTCTAAAAGGGGAGATGAAAGCTGCTATCACTGACTCTTATTTTTCGTTTTACGATCGTGCTATTCATCGCAGAATTTTGGTTCTTGGCAATTTGAAATCAGGAAATTCTCAAAAATGGGGCTGGAACCAAGTTTTTTTTTTAAATTTAAAATTGTCCAAAATTCGTTTTCTAAAATTTGAATTTGAAATTTTTTTCAAATTTTTTTTTGATGCAGCATTTTGTTTAGGAAAACTATGAACATAACTTTTTTCAGATTGAAAATCGCTCAACCGGCTGTTGAAATATTTTGCATAAACTTTTGGTGTCTTCTCTCTCTCTCGCACACTTGTCGTCCACTTTCCCCTTAATAAGTCTGGAATCGATCGCAGCTCTTCCTCTTTTCCGCTTCGAATACAGACGATTATATTGTTGTTTAGTTCGCTCTCGTAATTCCCTTTGTTGCTCCGTAAACCCGTATCATTTCGTGAATAACGTCAGTCACATCCTTGATGTTTGAATGATGTATTACAATACTCTCCGAAGATTCCCAGAAAATCCATTCGTCGACAGCTTTATGAAACGCGATCATCGTTATATTTATTTTGCGTAATTCGCTAAATTGATTCCAGCTCAACAAATTACCAAATCCGTTACCTGAAATATATTTCAGCTATTGAACCTTTTCATTGAACTTCCAGTCATCGCTTATTCAACCATGAAAATTATTCACGCAAAAAATTTCAATCTACGTGGTACTCTTCAGACCAATCCTCAATTTCATAGCAGTGATGATAACAATTTCATGTATTTACGGAAGATGTCTCATTCCGGTCATTTAATATGTTATTACACTATAGGCCCAACAGCCTTATCGGGTGAAATATGTAAAATCAAGGGGCGAGGCAGTGAGAAACCCAAAGGGAAATGATCGTTAGAGGGCAGCTGATATCACAACGACGCGACTCTTGCGAGGCTGTCAGGCATGGTGAAATGGCTGAAATGACTTCTACTTAACTATAGTTTATTGTTTGACGTGTATTCACTGTCACAAACTACATGTTCGAATTTTACCCTGAACTATACTATTAATTAGCATATTAACGCCTCAACGGCACTCTTCTGGAGTACTTCTGGAGTGGTAATTGAATTCCCCAATCAGGTCTTTCAGCGACATAAATATGTAAAATCATCAGGTTCCTTCCTTCGGCGTCGCAATGTGCGTTTCTTTGGCGTAAATGGTCCAGCAGAACCACTCGAACCTTATTTCCAGCAATATTGAACATGATGACTTGAAACTACTCAAACAAAGTTCCAGTCATGCAGCATGAGCGAATTTTCGTATTACCCCCATAACCGTCTTGACAACATATTCTGGAGTGTGAAAAAATTCTATCGAGAGTTATCGTCTGGAATGAGCTTCCTTTTCTTCGCAAATTCGTTGAAAACATTTTGTCTCCATTTTTTGCCGAGTAACATGAGTCTATAGATTTTTAAACGTGAACACGACGGTGAAGCCAAAATTGCGATACCTCATTCCGTTATCACATTAGAGCAGTTGAACTGTGGATACACCTTAAGTAACAATCAAGTTTCTTCTCCTTCAAAGTGCTCCAGTTTGAGAACAAAATAAGATATCGCCATTCTGACTTCACCATCGTGTTCAGCATTAAATAATCTTTAAAATGTGGTGCCACTTTTCATACTTGTTCATTTTTGAAATTTATGGGTAGGTACCTCGTCCCCTCCCCCCTCTAACTCTCCAAAACTCCCCTTAGAGTAGCCCGATTCTGCCCTTCTACGAACTTAGCTTTCCGATTGGCAACTGAGATGTTTCGTGCTTATTTGAAAATTTTATCTCAATTTTCAATATCTATAGATATGATTTTGGGTTTCTTTTGGCAGTGATTTCAGGATGGCCTGAAATTGATTTTGGTTTAAAAATGTTTCGGAAATTCGAGTTTAAAAATAGCTTCTTTTTCTTCGAATGTTCTCTAAAAGTATGATGAAACGCCTCGCCATTGGAATACAGATATACATAATTATACGTTGTGGAAGACATGAAGAAATTTCTATGAAGACATTCCGTAGTTGAAGAAGACTGCACCGCGGATCCACCAACTTCATTCCGATTCGACTCCCACTAAGCACGAAGCCGTGTAACCGAAAGACCGTCCACAAGTGCTCCGTCTTTGAAAAGGACGAGCCCGTGGCCTTTGGAGTGCTCTCTTCAAAACCCGTCTATTATATGCGCGCATTTCCTTCCTAAGAGTGATTAATGCGGGGTGGGGAAGCATCTTTTCACACAGCTAGGAACCGCCGTCTGACTGCAAAGAAGTCCCTTTTTTTTCTTCGACGACAGACAGCTTCCTCCTGTAATAAAGATAGTAGGCTTTGGAGCCGTGAAGTCATTAAATATTTAATTTATTCGCTCTTTGCCGAGCCCTTTCTTCTCTTTTAGTGGTCGACTGCATTTCTTTTATACGTTAGACCTCATTGCTGTAATCTAGACAGTTACAGCGCAGATGGTATTATCATCAATGAGTAAAAACGTGCAACCTTGGACTGAAAAATAATGTCCTTCTTCAGAATACACTTCCTCTCCAAGTGCAGGATGAACGATGCTTTCAACATCAGGTCTGGTTCACTAATGATAGTGGTACCTATATTTACCAATGTTATAAATATCTTCATTTACAAGGACAAAAGTTGAAATTTGACGAAGTGTACACGGAACCACACTCGTCGATCACATGATTCACTTCTGGACTCCCAAGATTATTCATGGAGATTCTCTTGTGTCTCGATAGTTCGAGGGGATTGAAGAGAAAATCATAGCAGGTTATAGAAGTTGTGGAGAGAAAGAAAGCAGTAAGCAATGACATGTCGGTGTGGTGTTCATACTGCTGAGTTCAGCTAGAGAGATTACTGCTTGTAATATACTTATCATTATTATTAGGTGTAGGTAGTTGAATTGACATTCTAGATCTGGAATCAACATGTTGAAAATAGCACACATTACTTATACGAAGAGATTATTATATGCCCTTGTCATCACTACGAATTATTTCTTGTGTTGTTGCGTGTTTGGAACAGTAAAATAAGGTGTTGGAAGTTTGCAATATTCTTTTCTCCATAATTATGGAAGGTTTGCCGTTCTTGCCAGGGTATACTTTCAACGATGTCACGCGTCAGCAGCACAACGTATCCCATAATTTCGTGTACAAGAACGGTTACCCGATAGTCAAAGAGCCATCTACAGGAGTAGGAGGTGAGCCTTTGGATATTGAAGGAGTTCTGCACTGCCTTAATCCGGACCCTGTGTCGTACGACCCGTCATTGACGTACGGCAGAACTCAGCAGCACGTTCCATCATCGTATAAACCTCACTTCGTCCTCTACGACAAGAAATGTCTCGCTTTCAAAGCCTTCTTCAAGCAGGGGGTGCCCAATTCGCCTAACGAACATTATCGAGTGCACCACGTTAACATTGTGTATTTTCTGGAGGACGACACGATGAAGATCTCAGAGCCAACTACACCGAATGCTGGTTATCCTCAAGGGACGATCGTACGCCGGGGTAAACTTCCCAAAAACACTCTCGGTGAAACGTTCCATTGGAAAGACCTGAACAACGGGGTGGACCTCACAGTCAACGGTATCGTATACCACATCTGCTCTTGCGACAAATGGACTAAAGAATACCTTATGAGCCAAGGGGTTGAGGTCAATGAGAACGAACCCCTCCCAAAAGACCCCTACACTGATAGGAGACTCATGGAAAACCGCATTAAATCATATAAAACCCCACCATACGCCGACAGGTTCTACAAGTTTCTCGTCTACGACAAAAAAGTACTCAGATTCACTGGTGTCTGGGATGACCGTGATAGCGAGTACGGTGCTATTGACAAGTACAGCATTCTATATTATTTGGCAGATGACACCTTTGAAATCCAAAAACTGCCACAAGGCCGCGAGAAAGAACAACACCCTCTGCTCCTATCCAAAACCAAAATTCCGAAAAACTGGAAACATACCGGAAGAGATTTTCCGTCAATTTATTTAGAAAAATGTGACGAAGACCTTGGAGGTTTCTATTCTCCAGATGACCTTGTTATTGGCAACACAATTTTCGTGTTTGGGAGAAGATTTATGATAATAGACTGCGATAAAGCAACGAGAGATTTCTACAGTAATGTGCTCCACGTAGAACAACCCGATCCGATATTTATCAGAAACGAAGCGTCCAGAGAAATCCCTGTACGCCCGTTACCGAAATACACTGGAATCGGCACTCACGAAGACAGCATTCAGTCGTTCTACACGTTCAATCCTCAACCCCCAAAGTTGGATTTGGTTCGGTACTTGCTGAACATGAGCAAAATCCTCCGTTACACGGCCGTCATGGACGTGGTGCATCCGGATGACGCGTTGAGGAGTTTCATCATCCAGTACAGACTCAGCGATGGGTATTTGTCTATAAATGAGGAGAAAATAAGGAACACTGGATTCTTAGGTGGTACGTTCCTGAAGTACACACTGATCCCGAAACATGGTTCTGATCCTGACAACCCGGAATACCTAACTCCTGCTGATTTTTATTTGGGTAATCTCTTATTTTTTATATGGTTACCAATTTATTGTTGAAGAATATGCTTGCGCATAAGGTCGTATTTGGGGGAATCCTTAGCATGTTGAGTACGCTTCGGTTAGGGTGGGATCCAAAGCTTTTCAACAGTCCATACAGAAAATTATGACAAGAGGTTGAAAGCCATTAGAAATAAGTACCAAATCGTTGATATTTCATCATTTGAGCTTTGTTATTCAATGTCATTACCATAAGCAATTAACATATTTTAATCATTCATTTAGGAGCACCAGTGACCATTTTCAGTCACCGCTTCATTATCACTGGTGTGGACCTGGCGGTGTACCGGTACATGGAGGCCAATCCCGAGAAATTTAGAAAAGAAGTGATCGATGAAATTAGAAAAGATCTCATAAGGAAGAACCTTCTGACTGAAGACGTCAAAGAAGTGGCCGACTTTAGGAAACGCGAAGAAATTGCGGAGCCAATGTTTGAAGAGCCGCCGGACGTACAGCTAATCCACATCGGTGGAGCTAACCAACCCCTTCCAAAGCCAGAATGTACGAAATCCACTAATTCGTACAAGTAGTCCGTGGATTTGACGAACCAAAAACCAGTGGTACCTCAAATCCACCAGCTGTTGAAATAAAATCGGATAGATCAGATAAAATCAGATAGATTAAAAAGAGTAGTCTATATGGCCATTGTGCAATCTATACTGCAATTCAACATTATTGCTTGGGCAGGTACATACAGATCTGTGATAAATCCACTTTATACCATACTAAAAAGAATACTTAAAATCGCTCATAAGTTACCACCTAGTTACCCTACGAAAGTCTTATTTAATAGATGCCAGGTTTTAGCATTTATCAATAATTGATAAATGCTAAAACCTGGCATCTATTAAATAAATGGTGCTGACATGGTGGACGACTACATGATGGGGATATGTATCCTATGGGGGTGTCCCCTTGTGTATCTTATGTTTTGTTCTATTAATTTTCTCTTTTTATACGCAAACATGATTAGGCTTATTAAATATAATAATTATATTTAATAAGCCTAATCATGTTTGCGTATAAAAAGAGAAAATTAATAGAACAAAACATAAGATACACAAGGGGACACCCCCATAGGATACATATCCCCATCATGTAGTCGTCCACCATGTCAGCACCATTTTACAAAACTCTCATTGTGGTTAACTTCAACTTATTGTGGTGGTCTTCAACTTCTACCACAACCAACTTAAATTCGAATTAACTCGTAAAATAACCTCTAGAAATATTGATGCACACTTCTCACATATGAATGAAGACCTATTCCACTCAATGCTAATCAAGTCATACAATACAATATAATAGAAAGTAAAATATAAAAAAAAAAATGAAAGATAAATAAATAAAATAAAATAAATAAATAATGATAATAATCAAAATGACAATATTAGTAAAAATAAACTTACACTTACAAAATTAAGACCACTTACATACATAGAACAAAACATACATAAGACCACTTACATACATTCACTAACATACATTCACTAACGATTTAAAAATACAGTACGGCTAACCAAGAACGGACCGCACACTAGCCGAGCTACGCGGTTTTGTCCACTAGATGTTCCTATATTGTTATAAATATTCCATTAATTTATTATGTTTGTGTACTGTAGATCTATGTTTGTTATTGAACGTCTGTTAAATTATATAATATAAGGTAATTATTTTATAACATACTGTAAAAATTGGCAATAAATATATTCATTCATTCATTCATTCAACAAACGGATTCTAGAACTGAGGTGACAAGGATAAGCAATAACGCACGCGTAGAAAAGCTCGTGTATTCGAATAAGATGTACTGAAAACTGGACATGTGAGATAACTGCTAATGGAGGAGCTATGAAAAAGGGGGGAGGGGGCGAACTGTTACAAGAACTGCTACATTATTATAACGCAGCAGTTCTAATTCCACCTTTAAAATTCGTTAGTGAGGTATTGAAGTTAGGAGAGGAAAATAGTGAGGTGGTTTCGGAATAATCTATAGAGCCGTAAAATCGTGAATACTGCTTTCTCAGCCATCCCACAAACTTCAAAGCTGTCTTCGGAGATGACAGACTTTTTTTTTTTTTTGAAATCTTCTTTCGACTGAGAAAAACGTGGGTTCTTCCCCTTGTGAACTAACAAGAAGGAGGTCTAACAAAGGTGGTGAATAGAAGCTCGAGCCACGATCCAGCCCAGAAACTGAGAGGAAACCGGGACGTTTCTAAACCACGGGAAGAAGTTTTGTTGTGGTTACGTAGCAGAGAGGCGGCTTCTGGTTTTAGTATCGCCGGTAAGGGAAAAATAAAGGTGGGCGAGTTTGTGGCTTATTTTCTTCGGGATACGCTTGGAAAGTTATGAACAAGAACACGGTTTCCTCTGTAGGTGAGTGTTCTGCGGAGGGAAAAAACCAACTCCGAGAATGGTTTAGTGTCGATTTTTAGAGCAGCGTCGGCTCCCAAGTAATGAACAATGCACAACTGTGCATTCTTGCTCAAAATAGAACTCGTACACCAGACAACATAGCAGTACTTCTACCTGTCTAATGTATTTAGGCAGAAGATTACACCAGAGATGTGTACAGGAAAATAGAACTAGTCTTTGAAGCCTGATTAGTATGAGTACGTTCTGTACCGATACAAACCTCATATTTTAGAACACTGTATTTTCGTTGTATAAATATAATATATTATATAATCTATATTGCATAAATTGATATTAAACTTGGTATTATACTATAATAGGTATTGTTCCAATGAAAATGATAATGAACCAACAGCCCATACGTGAAGTGCGTTACATACATCTCAATCAAACGTTGTTAACAACAACGATGATGTTGAACGATAGGTGAGCAGTCATCAAAGATGACTCTAATTTAAACATAAATTGGTTACAAAACCAGTAAAATGGAGGTATTTTACATAAAACCAGTTATTTCTTCGTAAATTCGCTCTTATAGCCATGCTGTGGAATTTTCTTCGCTGTAGCAATTTTCGAACTGGGAGTATTCACAGTCATGCAGCACGACTAAAAGAGCAAATTTTTTAAGAAATAGCTGGTTGTATGTAAAATGTCTTCATTTTACAGGTTTCATAACAAATTCCGCCTTGATTTTTTTACGGGTAACACCTCAGTTTATAGATTTTTCAACGCTGAACACGATGGAATTCACAATAACAACACAAGTCAGAATTGCGATATCTCATTCCGTTATCAGATTGTGGAAGATGAAATGCGAAGAACATCTCAAGTAACAACCACGTTTTTTCATCTTCAAAGTGCTTCAGTTTCAAAACGGGGTAACATATCGCAATTATGACTTCACCATCGTGTTCGGTGTAAAACAACTTTTAAAATGAGGTGTCACTTGTCAGACTGTTCCATTGGGAATCTATGGGTAAATTTCCGCCCTAAAACTCCCCAAAACCCCCAAGAGTGGCCCAATTTCGTCCATTTACCAACACAACCTTTCGATTGCCAAAAAAGTATTTTTGTGCAAGTTCAAACTTTTTATCTCAATTCTGTCGAGAGTTATCGTCTTGAATCATACCTACTCACATTTGTGTGCATATGATTTTTGTCGTATTTCGGCAGTGAATTCGTACTGGTCTAAAAAAGGATTTTGCTATAGGTACTTGAAACTCTTCGGAAATTCGAGTTTCAAAATTTTCGAACCGAGAACAATACTTGGACCCCTTTGTAAATTCGCTTAAACACGTTTATTAGTTAATTTTTACGAAATAATGACAATTGTCCCAACAAACAACAATACAAACGATTCAACTTGGATCCATTTAACCGTCTTTGGGAATTGACGGCCTGTAAATAAAGTTTTTAATATTATGGAGTAACATGAACAACTGAGGGCCGCAAAGAATGGGAAATGGTGGACACAAGTTGTTGAGAAGACGATAAAGTCGAAAAACACAGGAACTACTCAAAACTTTAATTGAAAACCCAGCATACACCTTCACATGCAGCAGAACAACTCTTGTAGCAAACACATATAGCACCCGGCCTTACGGTTTCATTACATGATAGAACCAAGCGCTACCAACCTGAATACCTACATCCTAAACCGGGTATGTGCATAACGGGTGGGGAACATCTTTTCTCTCAAGATTCCCGTGTTAGTACCAATGCGTTTCTAATAATTAGACCAAGAATTTTCATTGGGCCATGGGATGTCAACGATAATGTTCAGCTGGTCCCATTTACAGATTTTAAATACCCTGGTGAGTTGATTGTGGTTATGGAAAGTTCTTTGGATTATTGTAATTTTCTAAACGTTAAAACGTTGAAAATATCGAATTCAGTGTTGGATGGTACCCCGAGGTATGTACATAGTTATTTTTAAAATAACACGTTGTTTATAATGGAGAAACCCGTTTAAAAAAAGGATCCTCGCAACTTCGGAATTACACCGCAAACGTGCTTTGAGAATCATCGAGGCGAATTTAAATCGATTGGTCGGAAATTCGCACGATGTAAAAATGGGGGAAAAAAGTCGCCGCCGTACAAAAATGAAACCCAATAACTTGGGATGAAATACGGATGGAATTCAGGTCAATACATTGTTCTTTCTCTTCAGTTCCTTTCATAAACCAGATAGATATTCACCCTCAACTCAATTCACACGGGAAAGCGTGGTCACGTCATCCCTTTGTCCGCAGCTAAGCCCATAAATCTGGTGGAAGCTTGAAAACTGTATCTTTTCAGAATTGGAAAAGAACGACGAGGGGTTTCCCCTCTGGTAACAACCGTTTTCAGTAAATCTGTAGGTGAAGCGAGGTTACTTCAACTCCCTCGGGCTTTCTATCCCGGGGAAACGCACAAATCTCTCTTGACAAGACCATTGTGCCGGTGGAACTGTTTCCCGCGATGGTCCGGTTTTGATGGTTTTTCTGTGATAAGTGTGCCGATGCCATTCTGCAACATGTGATTCTCTGCTGATAATTTCGAAAGAGGATATATTGAAAAAAAAAAAAAAAAAAATCCTTCTTTGAAACGGACCAACTTCCCGAGGAAGACTGCAATATTTAACCAGAGTAATATTTTCCTTGTTGAGGCCTTGGAGCGGTTTAAGCTCTCACAAACGCCGCTCAGCACTATCAATTAGCGAATTTTCGAAGAATATAGAAGGAGAACAGTTCTCCTTCTATATTGTACATAGGTAGCAGATTTTAGATTTTAAAAAATTATGTACAGCTGCGGAAAAATACTTTTGGTGCGTCGTCAGTGTCGTTTATAACTCGTATCTCATGTATACTTTACATTCGCCGCCCAATTTCATGTATAACTACCACTAATTATTATTGTAATTGTGTATTCGATAAAAGGAGCACGAATGTTCAGTAGATTGCATAGTCAGGGAGAGAGCTCAAAGTCGGTTAAAGTCGGCGGTCAGTTTGTAAAAAATAATCGTAACGAGAGGAAGCATAAAGTGCAGTCTCGATGAGTTTAGAATTACAAACTTGTCTCAATGTCAGATTTTTATCGCGATACTCGAGCTCGAGCAGAATCCACTTTCTCGGGCCAAGGGTGAGGGCGGCCGCAGTTTCAGACAGGTCTGATCGTCTTGAGCACGCAACCTGAAGGGAAATGGAACGAAATTACTCGGATCGCCGTTTTCACGTTAATTTGTAACTTGGGGGTTACTGGGCCGAATTATAAATTCGCAGATAATGACGAAAAGCCGCATCAATACATATTACACAACAACTGGCGTTTGATGAATTGGCGCAGTCGGGCTCCAACAATGATTACACTCATTATTATTACCTATCTCGTTAGCGCTCAGCCTTTTTCCATGATGCAGCAACTTGAAAATTTAGATTGACTATTTCAATCGTCGGCGACACATTGACTGACTATTTCAGTGTTGCGACACATTCAATAAATTATTCAAACGTTGTGGACTTCGAGGATTTCAGTCCCAAGTTAGTTTAAGACAATTTACAGCCCCTTCAAAATCCTTTCATTTTTTTATTGGGCGAAAAATGGGTTTAAAAGAGGGGATTTAAAAAAAATGTTAAAAATCCACAGTCATGCTGTCAGGCTATAAGAGCGAATTTTCGAAGAAATAACGGTTTCTATGTAAAACGACTCTATTTTACATAGACACCGTTATTTTGATAGTTCTGTAAAACGAACTAAAACGAACTATTTTACTGGTTTTATAACAATGTTTGTTTCCTTTTTTGACCGAGTAACACCTCAAAGTATGGACATTTCAACGCTGAACACGATGGTGAGTCAGACGAGCCATGTTTCATTCAATTACACAGATCTGCAAGGATTTGTTGTTGAACAGCTGGAGGTAATTTCCGAAGTAATTTTCCGCGTAGAATCTGAATCCAAGCTCAGAACAATTATTGTCCTATAACGTCAGAATTTTGAGATGTTTGAGGTTATGTACACGAAAAATGGCTAATTTGGCTAATCTAATTCGATTAGATACAGGGTGCATAACATTTTTCTTTTTTTCTACATATTGCATCATCTAGTACTACTATTTCCCTTTCTTTAAATGAGACTTGGATTGATACTGTAGGTTGTTTCATTGAGAAGTTATGGCGATTTTAAGGTGAGGAGATGACACAAAAAGCTTCTGCTGGGTTAAACAAACCCTTTTTCATCATACAATTTTTAAACCACGTAAATCTACCTATTCCTCAAAAAGCATTTAAACGCTAAACCCATGCCGAAAATTCCCTTAGTCTAGAAATAAAACCCCTCATAGAGAACAGGCTTTTGTCGCCTATTTGAACCACGATTTTTCAAAAATAGTTTCGCACCACATTGTAGCCACCATCTTAAATTTTTGTAATCTGGCCTCAAATTCGTAATTAACGTCTTCGGAAACCCAAGTTATACGTTTGATATGGTTTAAACATTGTATGACAGAAAAGGGTTTGTTTAGCCCAGCAGAAGTTTTTCATGTCATCCCTCACCTAAAAATCACCATAATTTTCGAAAGAAGCTTTTACAGTATCATTCAAAGTATCATTTCAAAAGGAACGAGTAGTACTAGATGATGTATCGTGTAGATAAAATTAGAAACATTTTGTCCAGTCTGTATCCAACCTCAAAAATAGCCAAATTAGCCATTTTTCGTGTACATAACCTCTCAAATATCTCCAATTTTAGACGTTATAGGACAATTCTGAGCTCGGATTCAGATTCTACGCAGAAAATTACTTCGGAAATGACCTCCAGCTGCTCAACAACAACTAGAACCCAATAATTTGGAGATCTGTGAAATCAATGACGGTAATTAATTAATACAGTAGCCTATTCATAGGCCGAAACAAACACTTTACAGCGGTTTTACCGAAAGGCTGTGAGTAGCTATTTGTCTACTCAAGTTTCAAGTTGCATGCTCTGTTTCGATCCTTTACAGCAAATTTGAACCACCTTGCTCCCCCGCTTGGCAATATTCCTTTTCGACAGGATCGCTTCTGCCTTTTGATCTTACCACTAACCCTTTGCCTCTAACCTGCAAGTAATGCGGGTATAGGATGACCCGGGCGGTCGCGTATCGGCTTTCAAAAGACGTTAACCGCGACCGCCACCCAATGATACCCCCTTAAACCGTTAAGGGCCTCTGTACAAAGCTATTGATGGTTGAGAGCTGAAAATTAGTTTTCACTCGTATAAAGTGTTTTCAACTCACGATATAACGTTCTCAACGTCACAACTTGATACCGACGCCGTTATTGATAACTTCCTTTTTCTCTCAGTCTCCATCTCCTCCCCATAATTTTCCAAGAAGCTCAACCATTATTTGATAAGCCCGCTGGAGCCTCCTTGACGTTGCATTATTCAGGGCTCCGTCTGTAGATGTTTAGTTATACTCATTAATTCAATATTTATAGCAATATTTATATCGGTATAGGATACCGTTTTATACAATACCCCCCAATTTAATAGTTATGTGCTCGAAGAACTTGGTTATCAAAACTAATATTTATTAACCCGGGAATACTAACCTTTCTGTATACCCCTTCGTTACTAACCACGCGTCATTTTGACGCATATTCAGGAATTTATGAAATAAATAGACCGTTTCCTTTTTTTTTAACTTCATTTTATTGTTACATCATTAATAGGCAATAACGAAATACAGGAACTGTAAGTACAAACTAAATTACGTAGGTATTGGTCTGAATTGACCTGATCACAATTGAGGTAGGTACTATCTATGTCTAGCAGTATGATACATGCTACTACCTAGTCAGACTTTCTATTCATTTCAGTTATTTCTATTCATTTCATAAAAGGCATTCTCGCTTTGGGACGCTATTCTAACTTCATCTAGTGAAAATGTTTTACATTAAACTAACGAACTTCATAGTTCGTTAGTTTAATGTAAAACATTTTCACTTCTACATGTAATCTCACATGAATAGGGCTTTGTTCCATTGCCGAAACGTCGTGAGAAAATAAACACGGAAAAAAAGACTAGCTTGGTCATTTGAATACAACCTGCTTCTTCACACTAGTCAATCCCATCAACACTAAATTTAGTTACATAGATATAATATTGTTTTATAATATCATTTTCTTTTAATATCTTATAATTTATTATAATTGGTTATATTATTATATAGGAACCAATCTCTTGGTTTTCATTTTCTGAAAGTTGGGAAATTTTGCTGGTGGAGTTGGGAAAATTTGGATTCCCTCCCTCCCCTGGTTTTTCTTCTCGCTACGGCTCTGGGTGGACGTCGGTCCATTCGTGTCGATCACATAAGTAGAACAAATATTGTTTTATGAGACTAGAATAATTATTCAAGTCAAATAACACACTTTATTAGTGTATTAGTGTTGATAGAGCGGCTTCCTGTTGTGTAGAATTACCGTCAGCGCCAGTCAGGGTGTGTCAAACGAGACCAACCGCTCCCAAAACAGAGTTCTGAACGAGGGGAAAAAGGTTTGTTGAACTCGAAACTCATCGAGGATAGAACGTCCAGTATATTAAATTTCTACCCAGCTCAAACTCTTCCTCGCCCTGAGGCGAGGGCTGGTCAAACACGAAAATATCACCGAGGAAATATGCATTTCCACAGAAAGCCACACCCCACGGCCGTCTCCCAACAACGAGGGACGATGTACTGGTCCATTTCCACGGGTGAAGCAGGAAATTAAACTGTGGCGAGGGAAGGGCTCAGTGGTATAACTCAGCTGTAGAAGGCATTGCGCTCACTACCGAGCTTGGAACTAACTCTCTAGCGGTGTCTTTGTTCCAACTTGGTTTTTAGCTTCGTTGTTTAGGAGCTCACGCCGGAATGAATGAAAAGACCGTTTTCCGTTGTATCCCTCAGTCGAAACCCCTTTTCGCGTTTTCTATCCGTATTTCTCGCGAGGAGGAGCAGAGAAATATCTGAACAATAGAACGGTAGGTAAATAATTAGCTTTTAGCGGAATATGTTGTCACGAGTATTTCACAGTCGAACCACCCTGTTAAGCCCTGAGTCTATCCTATGTCCTGCTACGGAAGTTCAATTGTTGTATTGTAAACACTGGAAACCATGACAGGCCAGGTGATCTGGTGGACTTTTACTATTTTTCATTGAATGAAAAATGGTACAACGCCACTCAATCACCAGGGATCCACATGGCTTTTTCGAATATTTCGAAATTATTTGAAATTTCAAATTATTGCGTGCTCTAGTTTGAGAACGCAATAAAATATCGCAATTCTGATTTCACCATCGTGTTCAGAATTAAAAAAAACCTTAAAAATGAAGCGTCACTTGTCCGACCTTTTCGTTTTGGGAATGTATGGATGATCACCCTCCTAAAAATCCCCATAACCCCCTTCAGCTCACAGATTTTTCAACGCTGAACACGATGGTGAAGTTGAAATTACGATATCTCATCCCGTCATCAGATTAGAGCAGATTACCCACGAAGAACATCTCAAATACCAACCAAGTTTCTTAATCGTCAAAGTGCTCCTTATCAGACTTCTTCATTATTGGAATTTATAGGTAATTTTTCCACCCTTAGAGGACGCAAAGGTAGAGCTGATCAAAAATCAGCTGACATCAAGGTAGCCACAGCACGGAACGTATTATAACGCTCATGTAAAGTACCTAACTATTTATTACATTCCAGTTGACCGTTAGCGTTGAAAATCTCCGGGGCCCGCACTTGAGTGTGGCGTTCACCCGCAATTTATATTCTCAAGAAACCGTTTCCGCAAGGGATGAACTCTCCCTTATTTTGTCGTTTTAAAAAAACAATAGGACTCTAACTCATCGTTAAATGGGTTTTGCATAATTTAGGAGGCGTACGTAACGGGAGCGAGGAGGTGAGGTTATAACGAGATTGTTAAACAGGCCGTGAACGGTGGCACTAGGTTTTTAGAAGGGGACATCTCTCTTCCCTTCCCCGCTATTTCTTCTATTTTTATATTCTTCATCCTTACGGCTACTCTTTTTCGCAGAATATGCCGATTTATAATGCGATAAATACGTGAGGAAACTCGCGTTATGTCGCCATTCTTGTTAATCGATGGAGGTACGTTAAAAGGCAAATTTTCAATGGCTTCCAACAAATTAACCTTCCCAACCATTCCCTTTCGGAACCATATTCCAACAGCTGATTTCCGCGTACAAGACGAAACAAGTTATTTAATGAGCGAATTTTTGAAGAAGAGGAAACTAAGAAGAGGATTATCACTGGATTATCAAAATCAGTAAATTAATTGAAATAATACATAGAATGGTAAGTTATGACAATCCCTTTGTCACAATTCTGAAAACAAAGAAACGCCTATTACAATTTAGAAAATACTATATTTACGTTCATCTCACTGGATCACGCATTTTAGGGATTTCCGGAGAAAAGGAAGCTTTTGTTCTCGGACAAAAATTTTTAAAACTCGAATTTCCGAAAAAGATGTACTTATACCCCAATTTCAGGGTGTCTAGTTTAACTATGTAACAAATTCAGGGAATCGATTTTGCAGGTAATTTGCAACAAAAAATGCCTTCAGGAGTTTTTTTCTTACTCAACTAAAAATCTGACTTTTTTAACTTTTAAGATATTTGTTCGTCTCCTCGAACTTGTCTCTGTAAAACGGACCTAACTCCCTCAAATTATTGTGTAAAATAGAAGTTGAGGATAACGTTGGAAAGAGCGTTAAATTTGCTATCACCCTGGTATACAATCCGATTCCAAAATGTGATGATTTTCTCAAAATAGCGTTTTTTTCTTTAGTTGTTCGCTTTGATATTACGGAGATCATTCGGCTGGCACTCCTAGAGGAAAAACTTGCTCAGAATCTCGCCTTTCCAACGGTATAATTAGTTTTTACTTTTTAGGGGGTACTTTTTTGAGAAAATGGAGTCAGATCCCCGAGAAAGAAAATTAGGATAATTAAAACTAAGGGCGTTTAGGAGGGATGCAAGGGGGGGGGATTACCCATCAAATTCCAAAAATTAAACAGTCTGACAAATGACAGCCAACTTCAAACGTTTTTTTCACCCGTAACAAGATGGTGAAGTCAGAATCGCTGTGTCTTATTCCGTTCGCAAACTGGAGCACTTTGAAGATGAAGAAACGTGGTTATTACTTGAGATGTTCTTAATTTACGGTTAATGTGCGCTAATCTGATAACTGGATGAGATCTCGCGATTTTGACTTGACCGTTTGAATGTTATGTTATGTTTTTTGCAATTAAACGGTTGAAGATTGATTGGATTTCTTTCTGTTTCTCCTCTGCGTCTCACGTTTTTGTTTCAATTTGCAGGATGTTGCATGTTTCTATACAAACGACGGCTTGTAGTCCACTCAATGGGAATCCAAGTTGATACGCGCAGTCATTTATCTACGGACGATTAACTCGAAATCTTTTGACCTCAAAATCGGGAGAGAATTCCTGAATCGTGAATAGGAGTTCGGTTGAATGTAGAGACGGTCGAGAGGAAGAGCTAGCGTCGCCCCAAAGGTGGCACCCTTCTGAATATCTGAATACCCGTAGAATTTACCTTACCTTACTTCACACCGTCTCATTTCCTGCTCTCTCCCCTTTTCGCACCTTCTGCCCTCTGAACGAGATTCTTCTAATCTACTACCTTCCCCTTTCTGGGTTAACCCTTCAATCCTCCCTCTAAAGCAACGATCCACAAGACCGGCACTAACCTTTCATTGCTCTCGTTTTTTATTAAAGTTTTTTTTTTTCGGTGCTCTACCCATTCGACGAATAAGGCCTGAGGAATTGGCAGGATACGAAAAGCAGGGTTTGATTACCCTAACGTTTTTATTCCTTCCGTGCTTCTTGTATCAATTACTTTCGTCTCCTTCGGTTTATCAAGAACCCGTTTTTCACTTTCACAGAACATAAACATTCTGTTCAGAATTTCAATCGAACGGCTCTTACTAGACTTGGCTTTCAAATTGACTTAATCAACATGGGAACCGTCGGAAACCGGGTTTGTTCAATCTATTGGGGACATATTCAAATCGAAACCCACTGCCACGAGTTCCATTATTTGAGTTTTACTGTGTTCCAATAGTAGAAATAAATAAGAAAACAGTCATGCAGGATGATCGTATGAGCTAATTTTCGAAGCAGTAGATATTCGTACGAATAAGTAAAACATGAGTAGTTTTACGCAAAGTAAAATTTGGGATGGAAGGGGGGGAATCAATTTTTTGAATGCCAGAAGTGTATTAGATACGTAAAAAATTTTGTCTCCATTTTTTGTTTCATTTTTGGAATTTATGGGTAATTTAGCGGCCTCAAAACTCCCCTAAACCCCCCTTAGAGTGGTCGGAAACAAATTTTGAAATGTTGACAAATGCATATCTCGAAAAATTCAAATGGAACGGTATAGTTTTTAGTTCACCTTTAATTAGAGTTTATTTTTTTTTTAGAATTTTATGAGACCATCCGGAGCTCTTATATAGATTTATAGACTTAAGAATTATACCGGTACATTTTATTTTTAATCAATTCATCATCTCTATCATTTGGTTTCTGCACAAAGAAGGCAATAAACCGGTGTGTCAAGAATTCGCAGAGTTTTTTTTGTGTCTCGTGGCAGTGAATTCAGGGTGGTCTTGAACGGATTTTGGTATAAAAATCTTTTCGGAAATTCGAGTTTTAAAAATTTTGGGCCGAGAATAATAGCGTCTTTTCCTTCGAAAATTCGCTAAAAGAGCAACGGAGGGATTTGGGAAGTATTGGTAGTTATTTCGTGGGGAATAGAAAATCTGGTAGAATATTTTTAAACTGAAACAAATTATGCAAATAGGTCTGCATAAAAGCCAATGCCATGGGATACAACGAGTTCGTAAAATGAGAGAATGACCAGGGTTTCACTGAGGGTTTGAATAGATCACCTTCTTATTGTTTTTAGTCAATTTTATTCTCTCTTACTTGAAACTTATTTCATAATTACTGATAAAATTCGAGATGAGGAAATAAAACCTGCTAGGTAACATTAATTGTTCGATTGAACCGATTGGTATAAATAGATTTGCAAAAGCTGTGTTAGTATTTACCAGTACAATTTACAAAGCCTCGCGGAGGAGGATTTGTGATATGTATGACGAGGGGAGCATTGGCTATTGGTAGATATGGTAGGAGCTTATGTCGAGTTGACAAGGTGAGCTGCTGAGCTCAGCTGTCAGGGGAAGCTCAGGCTTTTCTTTTGAAATAAACCACATTAACTTCACCAGGCGAGAGCTGTTCTATTGATTTCCGACAACGTCGCTTTCCCGGGCGGGTCTCAGTTATTTTCCAATGGATGTCATTCAGGTATTTAGTCGTTATCTCCAGGTAAACAGCTGCCGCATCGCTTCAAATGGAAGCTTCCTCAGGACTTGATATATTACAACTATAGTCACACCGAATATTTGGGAATTTAGGTTAACTACAGTTAGACCCGGTTTAGTGCTACTGTATTAGTTTTATTTCTTCAGCATTGTTGTCAACGCGTTCTTTAGTCGAGTCAAGGAAATTAAATTATTTTATATTGACATGGATATGTCTAACCGCTGGGCCCAGGCCTGGGATTATCTGAGTGGCTCCTACAGCAAATTTCGACGCTATTCACTCTACGAAGCTGTAATTGGGAGTGTAACTTCCTTAGGACTTACACTATAAGCAGAAAAGGCCCGGGATCAGCTGAGTGGCTCCTAAAGCTAATTTCGATGCTATTCACTCCACGAAGCTGTAATTCGGTATTTGGCCTCCTTAGCGCTTACACTTGCATTCGGTGTGCTAAGCTGTATCACTACCTCAGTCGACAACGATTACCAGAAATTCCATAATGACTCACATGGAATGTAAGAAAAATGATAGTGTCAAATCCTTTATCTGTCCATAGAGACGAAACAAAATTTAATTGTACAAGCCCTTACCCACAATAAGTTTAGGCAATTAGTTTTATTGGCTTGACTATTGGGAATTGAACTGAAAGCTTTGTACACCTGTTGGCAAATAAGCAGGTTTAAATCGCCGCGAGCTTACTTCCGTCCTCCAATCCACAGTTAATTGTTTTATATTAAAATGAGCTTGAAAGAAAAGAGAAAAATCTTCTATCACAATAAACGGCTTCCTTCTCAAATGCGAGGGGGATAAAAATGAAAAGTATTTTAACCTCGAAGCGTTAACGCAAAAACGAGCTAACGCGTTAGTCTTTTTTTCCGCCCATTTTTAAAGAATACCTCAACGAATAAGAGAAAAAACGTCCATCCTTGAAATAAGATTTGTTGGATGATATCTCTTAATTAACAGGAAAGATGACGATGGGGGGTGGGGAGGGGTCATTAGGGAAGTAGGGAGTCGTGAAAAAACTAAAAGGTTGGAAAAACGATTTAGTTGACATTATCTATAGGAGCTTTGTCTCGGGAAAGAGAGAATTTTAATGGCATTAGAGAGAGGGGGTTTCATTTAACAGGGTTCGTGCCGGTCAGGGAAGTCAGGGAAGTCATGGAAAAGTCAGGGAAATATAAATGGGCACTGGAAGTCATGGAAAAGTCAGGGATATTGGATTTTGGTCAGGGAAAAATCTCAAATCGGGTGCAGAATTGCGAAAAATCCATGATACGCGTCGAAAACCCCTTTACCTTTGTAAGGTATGGTTTATGTAAACCACGTACTCAAAACTTTTATGTGTTTTATCTTGTGATTCTATCTCTTACTTTGTTTTAAGTAAACTTCGTTTTTGGTTTATTATCTTCGATAATGAACCATTGGAATCGCCCAAAGAAAAATTTTTTTTAACCCCCCCTCAAAATTTGTTGGTTTACGTTTCAAGATACGTAGATTCCGAAAATCGAATAAAAAAAAATCCGTCCGTCCGCCGTACGCCGTCCGCTTCACTTTGCCCAGTTAGCGTTGAGTTAAAATTACGAAATTTTTTTTATGGGTTTCGACCAACCCCACAATGGTCCTCGAAACTTTTCATAACCCTAGGTCAAGGGGAAGGGGTTCAAAACGAATTTTGAAATTTTGAAAATTTCATATCTCGAAAAATTCATATAGACCGGTATGTTTTTTATTTCATATTTAGATAGAGTTTGTTCCGTAGAATTTTTTAAGACCATCCGCAGCTTTGTACGACCAGCCGTTCGTTCACAATGACGGCTCAAAGATTGTGCCTCACTACAGGATCGTGAATCAAACTGTTGAAATACAGGTCCATTTTCATACTAACAAGCTATTTGGAACATCATATGGCTTAAGTGATGTCGAGTTTGTTGTTCTGAGGTGCGTTTCGTGCTACGGAAATGAAGGTAATTTCGAATGTTTGTTGGTAGGTACTTCTTTTATAGAAAAATTATTACCGACGTAGTATTAAAAACCCCAGAATTATATCGTATTAATTAATCATAATTAATAATAATTATTATTAATAATAAATACAAAATATTAATACCTAACAATAAATTATAATAATTTTCACTAGATACTTGATAACAATTTTAATAATTAGTGATAATTGATAATAATAATTAATCTAACATTAAGGGATCTAGACATTTAGACCTAGTGATCTAGACAGAAGGGTGATCTGTACAAAGAAGATAATGAACCGTTGTGTCAAGAATTTGCAGAGTTTTTTATGAATAAAAAACTTGTTCCTTATATTGTTTTTCTTCATTTGCGCATCTAAAATTTTCGATTCATGCAAAACGTTACTGTTTAAAAGATCCTGAAGCGTTGTGAAAAGTCAGGGAAAAATCGAAATTTTTGGTCTGGAAATCAGGGAAAAGTCAGGGAAATTGAAAATTGAAAATCGGCACGAACCCTGTTTAAGGAAACGAATGTCTTTCGAAGGACTTGTCTTCACTTGATTGACAGGGTAAGATCGGAGTGAGGTAACCTCGAATGTAATTAAACTTTGTTGGCGTTTGTGTTACTCCTCTCCTCGAGATGTCAGTCAGTCTGCATATTCTGATAAGCAGTAGGCGAGAAATTCCTGAATCCATAGAGACGTCCTACAATATTAGGGATATTTTCGATCAAGAGATACGTCACCTTGATTTGAGATGTACTCAACAGAATGGACAGTCTGATGAAGTCAAGTAATAGAGGAGCTCAAAACATCATAATATGATATTTATTAATTATATTTATTACATTATAAACCTATAAACGGTGAATATTGTTCCTTGACTACATGAGGAAACATCAGGGGCGCCACCCTGACGGAGGAGGAAAATAAAAAATAGTTGGGAACTCTGTGTTAAGCAGTTGAGAAAATTTTGGTTTCTCTCTCTCTCTCTCTCTCTCTCTCCCCCCCCCCCCCCCTTCCTTGAATTTTACTAAGCAACGCCACTGGGAAACAATAATACTATGTTTTTCATATTGTGTTTAAACATTGAATATTATTCTATAGATTAAATGTGTTGAATAAAAAAATAAAAAATCGTGTCTTGTACTAAAACTTTGAAAATTCTGGAAAACTTTTCCAATTATCAATTCTACGTGACTTATTCAACAATTCTACTCCTGAATCGAACTATATGACATATAGTTCGATTCAGGAGTAGAATTGTTGAATAAGTCACATTGTATTTGAATGGCTAAAATGGTAGTTTGTGATCAATCGAGTTATGTGATCAAATCCAAATTCAGGTTTTAACTCAAAATTGACCAAAACTGAGTCGTACCAAAATCAATAGTTTTTCCACGAAATCGCTTTTTTAGAAAGTTTTTATTAGTTCGGTTTCTGTCTCTTTCTGTTAAAAACAGCTAATTTCAGTGAATTGGAAATGGGATAGGTACTGGACAGGCATTGGCTATACGTTCACTTTTTTCTTTTCAAGTATTCCAAGTTTATCCATAGCCACTAACGATCCTCCCTCAAAATTGTAGAAGGACCATGAAAAAATACATTATACTTTTTAGTCCGTTTTGAAAACGTGGTATATTAAAACCCATTTTTTAAAATTCAATTTGTTTGAAATTCATTTTCAGGGCGGGTGGTTTTCTAGGGAATTTTCGAGGAAAATGCAGCTACTGTACTCGGTCCAAAATTGTCAAAACTCGAATTTCAGACCATCCTGAATCCACTGCCAAAAGATACCAAACATTATACTATGTATATATTTATTTAGGTATGTATGTGTCACTCCAGACGATAACGTTCAATAGAATTGGGATAAAAAGTTCAAATTTGGCTCAAAAAATCCGACTTGGCAATCGAAAGGCTAATTTCGTACATCGGAAGAATCGGGCCATTCTAGGGGCTGGGGGGGGGGGGGGTCACACATAAATTCCCAAAATGAAAAAGTCTGACGAGTGACACCTCATTTTAATGGTCGTTTTTACACTGAACACGATGGTGAAGTCAGAATTGCGATTCCTATTCCGTTCTCAAACTGGAGCACTTTGAAGGTGAAGAAACGAGGTTGATACTTGAGATGTTCTTCAATAGAGACATTTCACTTGAAACATAATTTCTTCGAAAATTCGCTCTTATAGCCATGCTGCATGACCACGGGATTTTTATCCATTTTGGTATTTGGTTAAAACGGATGTGATGGAAGTGAAATTGTTTTGACATCAGAAGGAGCTGTACAATCACGATATGTGTTTTAAAACGGATTACAACTAATCCAACTGTACTGGTCCTCCTTGCCGTGTACGGTTTTCAATAATTCATGTTCTTTGACAAGTTATTCAAGGCGCAATCATGTACGCCGTGTTCGCGGTACAGAAACATGGTGGCGAGTTGTGATCTGCTTGCAGATTACATCTTGAGGACCGATCTGACGTGTAAGTGATGCCGATGGTTACGGTCCGGAACCTCATTACGATGCATAATCGCCGCCAGGGGAGAAACAGCCGCGACAGGGGGCGTCCCTGGGATGTTGTTGACAGTTGTCTCTAATCAGTTTATAATTAATTCTCCAAGCCCCCTCCAGGGGCGTTTGCAAGGCTTGAAGGTGGCTTTCAGACGCGATTAAATCCGCTTCCTAATCGAACAATTGCCGAGCGGAACGTCTGAGGTGGGGCAGAGGGCGACAGGGGGATTGTTTCATTTGTGCTCTCGCCGTTGTAGCCCTTCAGCGCCTCTAGCGAACAGCTCCGACAGCAATAAGTGCGCTTCCACTGTAAGTTCCTTCCTTCATCAAATTCCTCCACAAACCTGACACCTTGATGTCTAGCGAGGAATTTGATTTTGCTTTGCTTCTAAGGGTTGAGTTAAGGATCAACTCATTACTCGAGGTCCCAATAGTTAATAGCTCCTAATAGCTCCTACAACTACGACTACAACTCGGGAACTTAAACGGAAAAGACCAAACTGTACCATTTTAAATGCACTGATAAACGTTGCAAGCTCAGATTTCTTTTACTCCTGCAGATTTCATCATACTCTCCAAACAGTTCTCTAAGTAGCTGATAGTGGGGTACTGCCGCTACCATAAGGAAATTTATTTTTTGCGGCCCAGTTTGATTGGCCAGCTCCTAACACAGCTATTAGTTGATTAAGATTTCATTATGGTGTCACAATGTCCATTAGGTATATAGAACCACCCGTGGTTCCACAATAACATCAAGGAAGCCAAACTTATGAACAAGTTTGTCAACGAAAACATCTGTTATAACGAATAAACTCGTGATCTGGGAGTGTACTTCGATAGAGATCTGTCTTTCGCTTATTACAACCTGGATCGAACCTCCAGCGACGCGTTGAAGGTACCTATGTCAAGCGGACCGCGCGAGAGTTCTCAGACGACAGTACCCTACTGGTATTTTATAAGGCAGCTGGAATGCTGTTCGTCGATATGGTCCTCTTACTACGCCAACGAGAAGAAAGCTGTTGAGAGGATTCATTTCGTCCCTTGAGATCCCTCAAGGTTTAACTCAGTTTTTTGGCAAAATGAGTTAGGAACGGATACTTATGCGAAATCTCTCGGTTCGTCTATCTAGCTGATCGGTTTGGCCTTTATTACAATTCAAGAAAAGGCTTCTTCGACGTAGAAAAACCGCGATAACCATGGAAATTACTACAGTACGTTGGAAAATCCTTTAGTCTTTCCCGAAAAGTTGGGAAAACTCGTGGGACCTTAAGGGACGATTTTTTCGCCTACAAATCTGGTGTATTCTGGTCTGACTTCGACGCGGAGGAAGCGTTGAGGGATAGTAGTGGGATGATGACGCTTGACAGCAGAAGAATATTTGCGCAGTTTTCATTTTCAAGTTGACCACCAACCTCATTGATGTACCTCGTCTGCTTCAGGGACTTGACTTGTACGTCCCCTCATACCCAATCTGACGTACGTCCAATTTTTATTAAATTTCCTACTAAGGATGGAGAACAAGTTATGAGGAGACGTTTGCCAAGGAACTGGACTCAAGTAGAGGTAATACAGGAGTAGTAACCTTGATCCAACTCATACAATATTCGCACACCAGGTGGGGTTACGTATAGCCAGAACCCTCTGTATCTACGCCTCAGAAGGCCTCCTCAGACAGGCCCACTCGATAGAGGAAACCAGACCACTCAATCTCTAGCTGAGGGAGCCTTTGAAGTCTGGATCTACTCCTCGACTAAATACAGTAGCTCAATCGTACTGATGCCATAGAAAGGTTGGGTTGCACAACCCCGTCGCCCATCCCCAGGCCGCCAAAAGTCCTCAGTGTCACCAAAGCCGACCTTGGACGAATCTTCCCAACCTGCACTAAGAACTACCAGAAATGGTAGAATCATATACAAGCCGCAAAGACTGAATCTAAGAACAAAACAGGGGGATGCCATGACATACTCGAATCGCAACTAACCTGGTTACATCACTGCAACGTCACGTCACATCCACTAATCCTACCTGCGAGAAGGACTGACTGAACTAACCCACCAACGTTTTGGTTGGAACTGTTCAAATTATTCAAATTCGGTGCGAAAGGATTAGGTTCACTTTTCTCACCACTTGACGCACGAAGTTCTGAATATTTATCGTTTCCCGCCTCCATAAGGTTTTGCTTTCCTGACGAGAAAGGCCGGAATGAAAACAGAACTCTCCACGCCAGAATTTACGAGTTTCACGGCAATGGGGAAAAAAGAGGCCACCGTTTTAATTCGTTATTTAGGGCACTTGAAAAAAAGAAGAAAAAATAGTGGGCGGATGTGTTGTATTTCGGGGTTCTGAGCGTTGTCATTGAATTTATTGTTTGAATTGGAAGAACAGGAAGAGGCGGAGGAAGGCGGGAGCAATCACTTAGGGAGTGTTTTTGTCAGAGGCACGCGAGGGGACGATGTGTGCTTTTTTCCAAACATCCTTTTTGTTTTCAAATCGAACATGCGGAGGGAGGTCCGAGTTGATGTATGTGGCCCTTCCACGGACTACTCGTAGTTTCGCCGACCGCCTTTCAACGGTTTAATCAGCGGCGTAATTTTGTTCATCAGGAAAATTGAAGTGGGGCGAGACAAGCTGTGGTACGAGGCGTACTGATCGTACATCACGAATTGTAAACGGTCGAGAGCCTTTGTAAACACTTGAGAGCTCGAGATGGATTGCTCCCTAAACAATGAAACTACCAGAAAATCGGAGCAGTAGGTACGTGAAACTACTCAGCAACACTAGTTAAAGCTGCGTTTGTTGTGTTGAAACCGTTGAAGAACTAAATCTTGCCAAATTCGCTTTCCTAAAATGATGGTTATTCAACTTGGCATGGATATGTCTTATGGCTGGGGTAGGTACACCCCAAAATTTGCGTGATACAAAAAAAGTGATGGTTTTTGGCGCAATTCCCGTGATGGTAGAGACTTTGGCATGTAGTCTGCTTAAGACTTACATTTTAAGGAGCATAGGACGGATCTGCTGAGTGGCTCCTAAAGCTAAAACCTATGCTATTCACACTGTGAAGCTGTAATTTGGCATGTAGCTTTATTAGGACCTACACTTCAAGTAGCATAGGGCCGGGATTGGCTGGGTGGCTCCTGAACCAAATTTCTATGCTATTCACACTATGAATCTGTAATTTGGTATGTAGCCTCCTTAGAACTTCAACTTGACGCTGCCGAGGCCCAATATCAGGTGTGTGGCTCCTAAAGCTATTTTGTATCAAAGTTTACTTTTTTCTCGACTCGAATTACTCGTTGCACATTACATAATTTCTACCTCACTGCAAAAAAACAGTCATTCCTCTGATCAGAGGTTTTTCTCATCAAGGGAAAAATTAATTTGTACTTTTTTCATTTCCCTCAAATTCGGGCCAGGAATGACCAAATCCCCTTCAATCAATTTACTGTTTGCCGACTGATATCTGGGCAGTCATCTTGGCCATCAGTGTTTCCTCTTGGCCATTATTAGCGTGATACAGGTTGTTTTTAGGAGTGTCAGGAGTCAGCTCTTTGCGGACGACAAGGAGCTTTACTGCAGGGTTGCCTCCATTGATGACTGTGTCGCATTACAGAGAACCATTGAGCTTTTGGAGGACTGATACACCAGACATAACTTATTCCTGAACCTCGCGAAATGCTCAGTCATAAGTTTCCATAGGATGACAGTCTTGTGGTTAACGCTCTGTAGCGCCTCTCTGACGAGAGTTTGTGAGGTAAAGTATCTTGGAATTGTGTGTGACCAGCAGCTTAAGTTCAGTAAACATATCGATGTTGTGTCGATATGTCGCGAGTGCGATGAGCACTCTGGGTTTCATCAAACTCAGCATTGGAGAGTTCACTAAAACCGACCAAATTGTTCTCCTCTACAAGGCCCTAGTGCTTCCGAAGTTGGAATATGGCTCACAGCGTGGTCCGCTCTTTATGTCGCCCAAAAGTACACTTTCGAGAGAGTGCAGAGAAGATTTTTGCGTTACATGGCCTTCCAGCTCGAGATATCCTCCGTTGTTAAGTAGGAACACCTACTGGACAGGTGTCACCTTTGATGTTTCGAAAACCTCCGAATGATAGCTGAAACGTATTTCCTGTACAAGCTTCTAAACAACCGAATATCCCCAACGAAATTGCTTAGCAAGATAAATTTCAGGGTTCCCTCAAGCTTCCTGTCTCACCCACTAGTCCCTTTTCCTCAACTATCACGGATTTCCCGTTATGTGAACGTTCTCATAAGCATTTTTCAGGACGTGGATTTGTTCTCGTGTTCTTTTAGTAAATTTTAAGCTTGCATCGTTGCTTCTTCACTCACTTGAGTCTTCTCCTTCATTTCAAACGCTCTTTTGCCACACCCTGTTATTTGCCCACTTCTTCAAACCTACTATAGGTACTTATATTTTCCTCGCGGTATCGTGGTATCGTATATCCGTCTTGTATCTTTTGTATAAACTTTGGGCTCACCGTTTGTTGCAAATAAATAAATAAATATGCATAACGGCGGTAAATTTCTCTGGAGCCTACTCCCAGTATATCGCAGATTCAATTACCGGGTGGATCTGCAATAATGGACTGACTAGTGAATTTCTGGACATTCTACCCAATCCATTCGAGTAGATTCGAGCTCCCAGAACGCATTTGAGGTAACACCCAATCATACTCTCAGAGTGCGTGACTGAGGTCTATAGAGATGAATGCAAATGATACGCCGGTTAAAGGTGGAAGTTCCTTTCGCCAATGGCTTGTTGTCATTAAGAGGATGGAACCGACGTATGTGGACTGAATAGCTTTTCGGAGCTTTTAAAAAAAAAAAAGAAAAACTACGAACTGCCTTTCACGACCCCGAGAAAAAGAGAGTGGCACGCACAATGGAACGCGGCAATGACTGTCGGAAGCAATTCGTAAGTGGAGACTCGGAGACCGAACTGTTGCTCTGGCGAAGGGCCCTTCGGACAAGGCCTGTATCTAGGGTTACCGGGCAATATTTATCATGGTAGACCCTGGAGATGGGGGTGGCTTGTATTGTGAAGATGAAGCCAACAACTCCCGAAGGGGGAGAATGGAAATTACCCAGTCGTTCTGTAAACAGTTTGCCTTGTCGAGAATTCCCACTAAACCCAAAGCATCCGCCATTCAGCCATTGTGGGATATTCAAGCGCGTTCGGAGTTCGGCTTAGCTCGTAATGGCCACTGTTTCTTGGGACGGAGCAACTCACGTAGCTCCGATTCCGAAACCTCAGTCTCTCCTCGAAGCTCTACGAAGATTTGGAAAGCCCAACTCGTAGAGTTTCAGTTTGCCACTGGAATACCAACACCGAATCAATCGGATTCACCATCAAAACAGCCAAGATGCCACAAGATTGCAAAACCTGAGAATTAGTAAAATTGAGAATTAGTAAAACCTGAGAATTAGTAAAATTGAGAATTAGTAAAACCTGAGAATTAGTAAAATTGAGTTTGTTGCACTCAGGCTACAAAACCACCAACATTTTCCGTAAGCTTTCCTTTCATGCAGTAGGTGACAAATTATATTATAATATATAATATGATAATATAATATAATTATATTATTCAAATACAGGGTGTTCGCCACTCGGTGTAAATGAAAAAAATGGGTAAAACTAGAAAATAGAAATCACACTACTTCGGTGATCCTCATAACTTTGTCGCTAACTACCCCTTTCTTAAAATGTTCATTCCTTGTTCTGCTATCACGGTTTGAAAAGGCACTTGAGAACTTAGAAAGTGCATTAGACTTGATTTTTGATCTAGTTTCTCCATCTTGCGTATTGTCATCTACTTGCTATACACCCTGTATACGAACGTATGTACCTATGTCTGTCCTCTATAGACTGGCAATCCGCTGAACCGATTTTGGCGTGAATTGTTCCATTGTGACGAGCAAGTTCCAGGGATGGTTATAGGGTATGGTAGAATCTCCAAACCGTCCTATTTCAACCGAAAATCCGTGGCTTTCAGGAGGAATACAGTTAAGAAGAATGCATAATCATAAATGTGAAAAGAAGATAAAATTAACAGTTTTCGGTTGTCTATTAGGTGCTACGGGTTACAGCAGCTTTTTTTTTTTTGAACGTCTAAAATTATGATAAAAGTCTACTGCATGTATAAACAGATTTGGCTCTCTAAATTATCTTTAATCGTTTTAATTTGCATATTTGGCTCTTTGACAAGTAAGTTTGCCGACCGTTGTACTAACCGAACAATCCTGATGAAGTTAGAGCTATAAAGACAATCAGCGCAACATACAAAACATGCAATTCCAACATTGAGACATTCAGGTTTTTATTTCTAAAATATTCACAATGTAGCTTCCTGTTGTAGGATATTGAACGCTTCAAAGATTACATATGAGGCCCATGTATTCTGCTGAGCTCATATATTCTCACGTGTATCTGTATTATTTATTTTTTGTTATTTATTTATGTATCGGTATTATATAGGTATATATAATTAGCGACAGAGTCAGATAAATGAAATTTTCATAAATTGACCTTCCTTTTGTTACCTACTTCCTCTGCTCGGGAGCTCGTTAGCCCATTTCAAGCCGAAACGAGCGAGGGAAGGCTTGCAAAAACTATAAGTTTATTTAAGGGTGGATCCAAGTGTAGTCTGTATACGCAGCTGGTAACCTCATCAGTCCAAGGTTTCTTGAACCTCTTCTAACCCGCATTTCAAATGAATTATAGCCACCTTTTTTTCCGTGTTACCGACCGTACTTCACATACTTTAGGAGAAAAAGCAAGTTTTCTCTCGACTGGGAGACGCGCGGTGAAAACGGGCTATAAAGTGTTCCCTTGGCCGTTTTATTTATGCTCGGGACTCCTCCAGGTCTGGCAACCGTGTTCGTTCATTTAAAACTTCCGCGTGAGTTCTTCAGTACACGCTCTGCGGGCATCTCTCCAACCTTTCCGCTACCGCTGTTTTTAATTAGTTTGAATTGCTTTTTATTCAACGGGCCTCATCCCCACTGCTCCATCCCTCATCACCTGATCGCTTCTCAAGATAAGTGAAGTATGAGTCAAATTTGGGAGGAAATGTGTAGCATCTGCACAAGATTGCTCGTTTCCTAAGCGACCAGGAGCTTGATCTTAATCTGACGTAGGCGGTAACGCAGTACAAACTGACAACGTAGTGTTATGGTGCATTCGATGGTCGACGAAACATGACAACCCAAATCGAAATAGACCGATATTTTAAAAGTTCCTCTATCAAACAGGTGACATATCAATATTCGTTGATCTTACCAAACCATTTGACTCAATAGAAACATTGAGATTGGCTCTAACCATCTAAAGAATTGTACTTCGCAAAACTGCAGTTGGATGGTTTAAATCGTACCTCACAGACAGACAGCAATAATTGCTGTCTATATAATAATTGTTATAATATTGCTATGAAAATTCGCTCTTATACCCATGCTGCATGACTGAAACGTTTTGTTTGTTAGTGTCGCGTGACGCGTGTCGCATGTTGCGAATTTCAGACTGTCGCCCAACCCAAAAACATAAGGACGTTAAAGAAACAGATTTCTCTGCGGTTTTCACTAATAGAATGTAATTCAAGGTGTAATACAAGTTAATATTTATTATTATGAACGTTTACAATAAATTGATTTACATTAAATTGATTGGAACCTCCAGATCGGGCATATTATTGTATGATGTACCATAAAATGTAGACCAGCATTCGATTCACTTCGAACCGCTGCTATTTACCAGAATTGCGATATCTCATTCCGTTATCAGATTAGAACAGACTAACTTCGAATAACATCTCAAGTATCGACCACGTTTCTTCATTTTCAATGTGTTCCAATTTGAGAACGGAATAACATATCGCAATTCTGATTTCATCATCATGTTCATCATTAAAGAAAAACTTCAAAATGACGGGTCACTTGTCAGATTGTCTCATTTTGGGAATCTATGGGTAATTTTCTCCTTAAAACTCCCCAAAACCCCCCTTAGATTGACCCGATTCAGCTCATCAACGAACTTAGCCTTTGTATTGCTAAGACGGATTATTCGTGCAAATTTGAACTTTTATCTGAATTCTATCGAGATTTATCGTCTCGATTATTATATTAATCATTATGTAGGTATATACATATAATGTTTTGTGACTTTTGGCAGTGGATTCAGGATGGTCTGAAACGGATTTTGGTATGAAAATTTTCAGGAAATTCGAGTTTTAAACATTTTGGACCGTAAACAATAGCTACATCTTCTTCAAAAATTCGCTGAAACATCAAAACCAGTAGGAAAAGCTTATTACTATGAAAATCGTCGAGGTTTTAGGCATTTCAAAAAATCGGGAAGGTCATGACACTTGTGGACACCCTCTTTACTTTTATTACTTATTTTTGAACACTGAAAATTATGAACCGAACTGGGTAGAGTGGATCAGCGGCAACTGACGATATGCGGTTGGTTTGTATTGTGAATTTCCCATAGGAAACTGGAAAGGAACTTTTCCCATAGGAAGCGCGGAATGAAGTGAGAAAGGACGCCACAACCTCTAAAAGCAAGCAACGACCTACTTTTTGCGATATTTCAAACTCCAGAACTCTTATCCTGTTGTATGAACCGTCTTTTCTTGCAAAGCTCTTCTTCGAAGGAAGAAGCACCCCCAGGAAACTTTAAGGGACACCCCTCGTTCTATTGCCTCGTTCCTCCGTTGGTTTTACTATCCGAACTTTTTTTACGGCCTCGTAGCTTTTGTATACCGTGCAGCTGACACAATGAGCTTTAAACTAACCTGATCAGCCTCGTAAATAACTTTCGTTTTGGTCAAATGAGCCTGACTTGGGAGATTGTGTTTTATAGGTTTGTAATCGATATGAAGTAAAATTCAGAAAGAAATCTTCTATCTACAGGCATTCGACAAGATTTTCCTCAATATTAATAAGTGCTCTGCTACCTCTTTCACTCGGTCTACAGCGGTAGTTGATTGGTAATCTATTCACCATGCAAATATTATTTCAATGCTTGATCAAAATAAATGAGGCTATATCCGAGTTATTATTCAAATAAATCAATCTACGTCTACCTTTCTCGCTAATCTTATCGTCGATCCAATTGTGAAGATTTGCTAAAGCAGATACCGTTCAAAGAAGGCTCCAGCGGTAGCTATAACAGCTCCTTGCAATAAGTCATACTTCCAAGGTACTAGTAACACAGAAAAAAGGCAGTAGAGCTGCAAGGGATGAAAAACAGTTCATTAAAACGACATGTTTACCACTTCGCCGGTGACGTTTCTAATTATAAAAATAACAAGAAAATAGTGAATGAATTCGGTGCGGGCAGTGTTTCAGCAGGTGCCTGCTTGTCGGCTTGGACTTAATTAGAATTTATTACTCAAAGCCGCCACCTGAGGGCTCGAAATTTACTAAGGGTCATCATCTATAAGTGGCGAGGAGGGTTTTAGCAGGATTTCCTATTATTTATGTATGTCTTGTTTGTATAATATTTCGTGGGGTTCGCCGGAGTTTAAGTTGAGGTCTGAGGAATAAGAGGTTCTCTACTGGTGATAAACAAAGATCAAAATAATTGTAGGCACCTGAAGCATTTATCATTGAACGGTGGCGGTTGAGGTCCTCACAGGGAGTGAAAAATACTAAACCACGTTGTGGGTTGAAAACCTTCAGCAACCAATTTATGGTTTCCATGATTTAATGTTGTGAATTATTGCAGAATATGTTTGGCATTAGACTAGTTTGCTCATTGTACAAATATATCAGTTGATTATTTCAATACTAAACCTTTGTGATACCTCAAAAACCATTTTTTTTTCTTTGGTTCTTCCCAACAGTTTTGGTCCAAGTTTCAAGGAACGTAAAATTGGTTTCTAAGTGGCAAGGTTCAAGTTGTTGAAGGATATCTCGGGCTGTGATTGATTTAGAGTTTTGAAATATATATCTAAATTCATTGGATTAGTATTAATTACTTAAGAATTTGCCCCTACGAAACCGAAGGAGGTTACTTCGTATATGGAGAATGAAACGGGCACATCTCAAAATTGCTACTTCTGGGAAATCGACTTTGAAGTTTTAATTTTTCTTTAAATCGAATAAAAGTTATTATAATAATTATTAGAGCCAGGGCTAGGATTTAAAAAAAAACTCTGCAAATTCTTGACACAACGGTTCATTATCTTCTTTGTACAGATCACCCTTCTGTCTAGATCACTAGGTCTAAATGTCTAGATCCTAAATGTTCGATTAATTATTATTGTCAATTATCACTAATTATTAATAATTTTATCAAGTACCTACCTAGTGAAAATTATTATAATTTATTGTTAGGTATTAATCATTCGTATTTATTATTAATAATAATTATTATTAATTATGATTAATTAATACGATATAATTCTGGGGTTTTTAATACTACGTCGGTAATAATTTTTCTATAAAAGAAGTACCTACCAACAAACATTCGAAATTACCTTCATTTCCGTAGCACGAAACGCACCTCAGAACAACAAACTCGACATCACTTATGCCATATGATGTTCCAAAGAGCTTGTTAGTATGAAAATGGACCTGTATTTCAACAGTTTGATTTACGATCGTGTTGTGAGGCACAATTTCTGAGCCGTCATTGTGAACGAACGGCTGGTCGTACAAAGCTGCGGATGGTCTTAAAAAATTCTACGGAACAAACTCTATCTAAATATTTAATAAAAAACATACCGTTCTATATGAATTTTTCGAGTTTTGGAATTTTCAAAATTTCAAAATTCGTTTTGAACCCCTTCCCCTTGACCTAGGGTTATGAAAAGTTTCGTGGATCATTGTGGGGCTGGTCCAAACCCAGAAACCAAATTTCGTAATTTTAACTCAACGCTAACTGGGCAAAGTGCCTCGGACGGCGGACGGCGGACGGCGGACGGCGTACGGCGGACGGACGGATTTTTTTTTATTCGATTTTCTGAATCTACGTATCTTGAAACGTAAACCAACAAATTTTGAGGGGGGGTTAAAAAAATTTTTTCTTTGGGCGATTCCAATGGTTCATTATCGAAGATAATAAACCAAAAATTATTGAATCAAGGAAATTTGTTTTTGGTCAGGTTGTTATATGGCTCCAGTTGTTAACTATAGCGTTTGATAAGGGCGTATCAAAATGCGATTGTTGAGATGTGTCCCTTTCATTCCACGTCTAGCTACGACTTAATCCGAAGGTCTTTTCAGATATCACCCACGTCTTGTAAATTCGGGTTATCAACTGATTAAGAAACCCCCTTACAAAGTACGTGCATGTGCTCCGCCATTTATGACGCTTTCCTCTCTTCTCGTACTACCTATCGTTTGTCAGCAATGACCGAACTCTCCCGAGGAAAACGTCGGCCTCTGTAGTCATCCATCACTCACTTCCTACCCCGAACTTTTTATCTTTCACGACTTATACTTCCCCGCTCCCGGTGGATGGCAGTACTAAATCGGGCAACGATGAAGTTTGATCATGTCGTGGGAAGGATTCCACCGATCAATATCCATAACCTTTTCATAGGTTGTTGTTCGAAACACTGCAGGATAAATTGTTTTTTGAAAAGTGACATTTTCACCGTTTATCAATCTCGACTACGGAATTCATCGCAAATCCGTAAAACGGGAGCGCCGATACACGTACTAACCGGTTACTCCAACTGTAAATTGCCTAATAGAGGAAATACAAATATTCATAGTGCTCCACTGCCGTCCTAAGCAAGAAAGGCGTATCTCAAATAATGGAAATTTTGGGTAGAAGCATTTTTCAGTTATTAAACTTTCGCACATAAGTAGTTAAATAACTTTTTTCTCCGATGCCGAGACATTAACCAGTAGTTATACTTGCCCCCAAATGCATGTGTTTTCGAATGAACATTCGGAAAATCAACCGGAAAAATTGAGATAGTCCCTTTTTGCTCAGGAAACCACAAGCTCTTCAAAGGCGGATCTCAAAGAAATTCACAGGTTTTCCTCCCACTTCAAATATATTCTTAGTAGGTGTAATATACAACTTTAGTTGATTCATCTAATATATAATTGTGCTTATTTGACCCTAGGAATGCATACATATTTATTTGCTACGTGGACGTCACCCTGGGGTCAATAGTGACCTCACGACTTGAAATATCCACGATTCCTTACAAATCCAAAAGTATATCATTTTTACACTCTTAAAAAATTCTTTGATAGTTCAATAGTTGATTAATTACACATACAAGGTCATCTGAGACCCAAAGTTATTTTTCATTCATTTTTTCAACATCAGCGAATTAAATTTTTGTAAATCTAGAAAATTCTTAAATTGGAAAAGTAAATTGTTTCAAGAAGTTTAATTTGGAGTTTTGGATCTTAATCCAATCTTGACATACGAGCAGGATAATGGAGCATCTCAAACATGGTCATTTGTTATGTATCACAGGGCCAGGGATTTTCTCCTATGCCTTGCATTTCTATAGATAATTCTTCGTTTCTATTTTTTGTTTTCTCATTAATGTGTCCCAACAGATTTTTTTTTTTTTTTTATGCAATAAAGAATGAAAAAAAGTGCAAAATTACTGCTCCGACTTTCGCGAGGAAGGTAGTAAACTGTGTTTGTTATCAAAAAACTCTCAAAAATCTCACACGAGGGAAGAAAACATTTGTTGCACACCATGGATGTTTTTTTGTCCACTGATCTTGGGGAAAAGTGGCAACGTGCTCTTCCAATGGAGTCTCTCGACCAACCAACATACTCCATCTACTTTGAACTCCTTTCTGTATAATATAAACGTGCTATTGTTAGTTGTATATTGCACTAATAGGAAAATTAGGCACCAACAACTACCTCAGTTTGCCCTCGTGAGACGCTAACGTTAGCAATTATTACCGAGCATACTAGTTCAAACAAGACCTTCAGGGAAGGCTACTTAGCGGTGAGAAAACAAAATAATTCACGAGGTACTCAAAAATAAATGTCCCAAGTAATGCCGTTGACTTGACGCTTTCTAGATCCTGAAATGGAGTTATTGGAACTGAAAACTAATTTACTTAATTCGTTGCCAGGGAGGTGCCTGAAATATGCCGGGAAATGTGCATGAAAATACACGTTTTTTCGCATACAAACTCAAGTTTCGCAAAAAAGTTACCTCTAAAAAATAAAAACTAGGTAATTATACCGTTGGAAAGCTGGGATTCTGGGCCAGTTTCTTCCTAAGGATTGCCTGCAAAATGACCTCCGTAATAACGAAATTTGAAGATTTAAAGAAAATTTCAAATATTAAAATTTCGCCATTTGTTACCAGTTGGGCCAGTCAAAAAAAGTCGGATTTTGTATCAAAGAGATGGAAATTTAACGCTCTTTCCAACGGTATCCTCAGATTTTACTTCACATAGTAATTACGGGAGTTGGGTCCGTTTTAGAAGACGAAAAAAATGTTAAAAGTTAAAAAATTCGGATTTTCAGTTGAGTAACACATAAACTACCTGTAAAATCGATTCCCTGAGTTTGTTACATAGTTACACTAGACAATATTACATTATTACATAACAATTATAACACATGTCATTTGAGACTGATGTCGTACGCATGGGTGAAAATTGTTGACGATGAGCGGTGAATTTGCGACGGTATTTCTGTGGAGAACGCAGATGGCGTCAGAACGGCGGTCTCATACATCGCTGTTATCAATCAACGTATGAAGCGTGTATTTCATGTACGTTATGAACATTCACAAACAGCCTCGTAGAACTAACATGGACTTTCGTACATCCTGCCAGCTGTCGGGGATCGTAGTTTCTAATTAGTGGGACGCGGAAACTAAACCCCGCAGGAGCTTGAAACTTCCTGGAACAACCTCATCCGCCCATCGTTGATTAGGACGTTAATACTGAATCATACAGCCCAACTGAAACGTTAATCCTGCGAAGGACAATGGCGGGAGGTAACCTTCCTAACCTTCCCTGGGTACGTCGGTGATAAATCTGCCGGAGAAGTGGGAAAGTATCAAACTAACTTCAATTGTTGTAAGAGCGGAGAGCTCTGCAATTACCGAACCAGAGATTCCTCCGGCTGAGTTATTCCACAGGTCGACGAGGGTCGATCGTTGTACCAGTATTTCCCATTCAACCGAACCAAATCGCTAATTACTCACCTTCTAATCCTTCCGTTTTGAAGGGCCGACAATTAATTCGACGGCTGATCTTGAAGCCTCTCCGAGACAGAAGTGCACTTTGAGGGCGAACAGTCTCCCGTGATTCGCTACTGGGAGGGAATCGGTTGGGAATCACGAATCAATTCACCCGTTCAGTTTGAAACGCTCAGAAACATTCTGAGAACATTCAGGAACATTATATCAAATCTCACGACAGCTAGGTATAAGCTGACATAATCATAGTCATCCTTATGACTTTTCGTTCTTCGTCGAAGGATAGTGTGAAGGAAAACTGGGCAGTAGTGTATTGTTTTGTACTGACAATGGTTAATTCACCGAAACCGATCTAACAGTTTACTCATATTTCAGTGGAAATAGACGCCTTTTTCAAATACATGTTTTCCTCAACATGGGTATCCACGATTTTGTCGTAAGTGATTAAGTTCGGATAGTGTGGAGATTCTTCACAAAAATCAGTTGAGATGAAAAACTCCACAGGCATGCAGCATGGCTATAAGAGCGAATTTTCGAAGAAACAACTGGTTTTACCAATATAAAATGGTAGTGGATTCAGGGTGGTACCACCTGAAACGGATTTTGGTATATAAATGTTTCGGAAATTCGAGCTACCCTTTCTTCGAAAATTCTCTAAAACGCATCCAGCCGATTTGAACATTTTCCCCCACTCTGGTGATCTGTAAAAAGTTCTCAGTTGAATGTAGACGTCAAATTAAGGGATTTTGAGGAGAGCGAATGGAGTTACAGTGGGCATGAGCAATAGACAAATCTTACACAAGTTGCTCTGGTTTGGTTCAATTTTGCACAAATTTGGCTTTTAGTTTGGGAAGCTTTGTGAATCTAGACTTTTATAAGAAAAATTTTATGTAATCAATGTTGTTAAGGAATTTTTCATAGTGAATAATGGAAAATCTTCTACTGAAGGATTAGTTTTGTTTTGTTTGACTCCATACGAAAAAGAAAAATTACAATTATTAACTCGTTCTACTTACCACAAGTAAGCTCCGTCCGGAATAATTATAGAATTCTCGAAGAGAAATAAAATTAGTACAGAATTTGTAAAAATCGAAAAACCGTAAATTTTTTATACCATCATCCGTTTCAGACCATTTCACTGCCAAAGAACACCCAAAATCGTATGTGCATAATATACACATACCTATATTATACTATATTCCTTTATACACATATTTATATTGCGGGTGAGGACTGACCTAGTTGTTGTTATGATTGCGTTAATGCGATGTTTCGATCCTGGATCAGGATCCAAATCATGCATGTGGATCATAATGGCACAATTCGTGTTTACATAATGAACAAAACTCTGCAAATTCTTGACACAACGGTTTATTATCTTCCTTGTCCAGATCACCCTTCTGTCTATACCAGACTGTATTGCAAATCGGCACCATACCATATTCTCACCATTCTTGAACGTCCATTCGAACTCAAATAAACACGTCGAGTCGATATGAAGTCAACTTTTTTTCGTTTTCACGAAGTGTTTGAGTCGACAATTCCTCTTCTTGAAGGTCCATTCGAACTCAAATAAACACCTCGAGTCGATATGAAGTCAACTTTTTTTCGTTTTCACGAAGCATTTGCGTCGACAATTGCTCTTCTTGAAGGTCCATTCGAACTCAAATAAACACCTCGAGTCGATATGAAGTCAACTTTTTTTCGTTTTCACGAAGTGTTTGAGTCGACAATTGCTCTTCATGAAGGTCCATTCGAACTCAAATAAACACCTCGAGTCGATATGCAGTCAACTTTTTTTCGTTTTCACGAAGTGTTTGAGTCGACAATTGCTCTTCTTGAAGGTCCATTCGAACTCAAATAAACACGTCGGGTCGATATGAAGTCTACTTTCTTTCGTTTTCACGAAGTATTTGAGTCGACAATTGCTCTTCTTTAAGGTCCATTCGAACTCAAATAAACACGTCGAGTCGATATGAAGTCAACTTTTTTTCGTTTTCACGAAGTATTTGAGTCGACAATTGCTCTTCTTGAAGGTCCATTCGAACTCAAATAAACACCTCGAGTCGATATGAAGTCAACTTTTTTTCGTTTTCACGAAGTATTTGAGTCGACAATTGCTCTTCTTGAAGGTCCATTCGAACTCAAATAAACACCTCGAGTCGATATGAGGTCAACTTTTTTTCGTTTTCACGAAGTATTTGAGTCGACAATTGCTCTTCTTGAAGGTCCATTCGAACTCAAACAAACACGTCGAGTCGATATGAAGTCAACTTTTTTTCGTTTTCACGAAGTATTTGAGTCGACAATTGCTCTTCTTGAAAGTCCATTCGAACTCAAATAAACACCTCGAGTCGATATGAAGTCAACTTTCTTTCGTTTTCACGAAGTGTTTGAGTCGACAATTGCTCTTCTTGAAGGTCCATTCGAACTCAAATAAACACCTCGAGTCGATATGAAGTCAACTTTTTTTCGTTTTCACGAAGTGTTTGAGTCGACAATTGCTCTTCTTGAAGGTCCATTCGAACTCAAATAAACACCTCGAGTCGATATGAAGTCAACTTTTTTTCGTTTTCACGAAGCATTTGCGTCGACAATTGCTCTTCTTGAAGGTCCATTCGAACTCAAATAAACACCTCGAGTCGATATGAAGTCAACTTTTTTTCGTTTTCACGAAGTGTTTGAGTCGACAATTGCTCTTCATGAAGGTCCATTCGAACTCAAATAAACACCTCGAGTCGATATGCAGTCAACTTTTTTTCGTTTTCACGAAGTGTTTGAGTCGACAATTGCTCTTCTTGAAGGTCCATTCGAACTCAAATAAACACGTCGGGTCGATATGAAGTCTACTTTCTTTCGTTTTCACGAAGTATTTGAGTCGACAATTGCTCTTCTTGAAGGTCCATTCGAACTCAAATAAACACCTCGAGTCGATATGAAGTCAACTTTTTTTCGTTTTCACGAAGTGTTTGAGTCGACAATTGCTCTTCATGAAGGTCCATTCGAACTCAAATAAACACCTCGAGTCGATATGAAGTCAACTTTTTTTCGTTTTCACGAAGTATTTGAGTCGACAATTGCTCTTCTTGCAGGTCCAATCGAACTCAAATAAACACCTCGAGTCGATATGAAGTCAGTTTTTTTTCGTTTTCTCGAAGTGTTTGAGTCGACAATTGCTCTTCTTGAAGGTCCATTCGAACTCAAATAAACACCTCGAGTCGATATGAAGTCAACTTTCTTTCGTTTTCACGAAGTATTTGAGTCGACAATTGCTCTTCTTGAAGGTCCATTCGAACTCAAATAAACACCTCGAGTCGATATGAAGTCAACTTTTTTTCGTTTTCACGAAGTATTTGAGTCGACAATTGCTCTTCTTGCAGGTCCAATCGAACTCAAATAAACACCTCGAGTCGATATGAAGTCAACTTTTTTTCGTTTTCACGAAGTGTTTGAGTCGACAATTGCTCTTCTTGAAGGTCCATTCGAACTCAAATAAACACCTCGAGTCGATATGAAGTCAACTTTCTTTCGTTTTCACGAAGTATTTGAGTCGACAATTGCTCTTCTTGAAGGTCCATTCGAACTCAAATAAACACCTCGAGTCGATATGAAGTCAACTTTTTTTTCGTTTTCACGAAGTGTTTGAGTCGACAATTGCTCTTCTTGAAGGTCCATTCGAACTCAAATAAACACCTCGAGTCGATATGAAGTCAACTTTCTTTCGTTTTCACGAAGTATTTGAGTCGACAATTGCTCTTCTTGAAGGTCCATTCGAACTCAAATAAACACCTCGAGTCGATATGAAGTCAACTTTTTTTCGTTTTCACGAAGTGTTTCAGTCGACAATTGCTCTTCTTGAAGGTCCATTCGAACTCAAATAAACACCTCGAGTCGATATGAAGTCAACTTTTTTTCGTTTTCACGAAGTATTTGAGTCGACAATTGCTCTTCTTGAAGGTCCATTCGAACTCAAACAAACACGTCGAGTCGATATGAAGTCAACTTTTTTTCGTTTTCACGAAGTATTTGAGTCGACAATTGCTCTTCTTGAAAGTCCATTCGAACTCAAATAAACACCTCGAGTCGATATGAAGTCAACTTTCTTTCGTTTTCACGAAGTGTTTGAGTCGACAATTGCTCTTCTTGAAGGTCCATTCGAACTCAAATAAACACCTCGAGTCGATATGAAGTCAACTTTTTTTCGTTTTCACGAAGTGTTTGAGTCGACAATTGCTCTTCTTGAAGGTCCATTCGAACTCAAATAAACACCTCGAGTCGATATGAAGTCAACTTTTTTTCGTTTTCACGAAGCATTTGCGTCGACAATTGCTCTTCTTGAAGGTCCATTCGAACTCAAATAAACACCTCGAGTCGATATGAAGTCAACTTTTTTTCGTTTTCACGAAGTGTTTGAGTCGACAATTGCTCTTCATGAAGGTCCATTCGAACTCAAATAAACACCTCGAGTCGATATGCAGTCAACTTTTTTTCGTTTTCACGAAGTGTTTGAGTCGACAATTGCTCTTCTTGAAGGTCCATTCGAACTCAAATAAACACGTCGGGTCGATATGAAGTCTACTTTCTTTCGTTTTCACGAAGTATTTGAGTCGACAATTGCTCTTCTTGAAGGTCCATTCGAACTCAAATAAACACCTCGAGTCGATATGAAGTCAACTTTTTTTCGTTTTCACGAAGTGTTTGAGTCGACAATTGCTCTTCATGAAGGTCCATTCGAACTCAAATAAACACCTCGAGTCGATATGAAGTCAACTTTTTTTCGTTTTCACGAAGTATTTGAGTCGACAATTGCTCTTCATGAAGGTCCATTCGAACTCAAATAAACACCTCGAGTCGATATGAAGTCAACTTTTTTTCGTTTTCACGAAGTATTTGAGTCGACAATTGCTCTTCTTGCAGGTCCAATCGAACTCAAATAAACACCTCGAGTCGATATGAAGTCAACTTTTTTTCGTTTTCACGAAGTGTTTGAGTCGACAATTGCTCTTCTTGAAGGTCCATTCGAACTCAAATAAACACCTCGAGTCGATATGAAGTCAACTTTCTTTCGTTTTCACGAAGTATTTGAGTCGACAATTGCTCTTCTTGAAGGTCCATTCGAACTCAAATAAACACCTCGAGTCGATATGAAGTCAACTTTTTTTTCGTTTTCACGAAGTGTTTGAGTCGACAATTGCTCTTCTTGAAGGTCCATTCGAACTCAAATAAACACCTCGAGTCGATATGAAGTCAACTTTCTTTCGTTTTCACGAAGTATTTGAGTCGACAATTGCTCTTCTTGAAGGTCCATTCGAACTCAAATAAACACCTCGAGTCGATATGAAGTCAACTTTTTTTCGTTTTCACGAAGTGTTTGAGTCGACAATTGCTCTTCTTGAAGGTCCATTCGAACTCAAATAAACACCTCGAGTCGATATGAAGTCAACTTTTTTTCGTTTTCACGAAGTATTTGAGTCGACAATTGCTCTTCTTGAAGGTCCATTCGAACTCAAATAAACACCTCGAGTCGATATGAAGTCAACTTTTTTTCGTTTCCACGAAGTGTTTGAGTCGACAATTGCTCTTCTTGAAGGTCCATTCGAACTCAAATAAACACGTCGGGTCGATATGAAGTCAACTTTTTTTCGTTTTCACGAAGTGTTTGAGTCGACAATTGCTCTTCTTGAAGGTCCATTCGAACTCAAATAAACACGTCGAGTCGATATGAAGTCAACTTTTTTTCGTTTTCACGAAGTGTTTGAGTCGACAATTGCTCTTCTTGAAGGTCCATTCGAACTCAAATAAACACCTCGAGTCGATATGAAGTCAACTTTTTTTCGTTTTCACGAAGCATTTGCGTCGACAATTGCTCTTCTTGAAGGTCCATTCGAACTCAAATAAACACCTCGAGTCGATATGAAGTCAACTTTTTTTCGTTTTCACGAAGTGTTTGAGTCGACAATTGCTCTTCATGAAGGTCCATTCGAACTCAAATAAACACCTCGAGTCGATATGCAGTCAACTTTTTTTCGTTTTCACGAAGTGTTTGAGTCGACAATTGCTCTTCTTGAAGGTCCATTCGAACTCAAATAAACACGTCGGGTCGATATGAAGTCTACTTTCTTTCGTTTTCACGAAGTATTTGAGTCGACAATTGCTCTTCTTTAAGGTCCATTCGAACTCAAATAAACACGTCGAGTCGATATGAAGTCAACTTTTTTTCGTTTTCACGAAGTATTTGAGTCGACAATTGCTCTTCTTGAAGGTCCATTCGAACTCAAATAAACACCTCGAGTCGATATGAAGTCAACTTTTTTTCGTTTTCACGAAGTATTTGAGTCGACAATTGCTCTTCTTGAAGGTCCATTCGAACTCAAATAAACACCTCGAGTCGATATGAGGTCAACTTTTTTTCGTTTTCACGAAGTATTTGAGTCGACAATTGCTCTTCTTGAAGGTCCATTCGAACTCAAATAAACACCTCGAGTCGATATGAGGTTAACTTTTTTTCGTTTTCACGAAGTGTTTGAGTCGACAATTGCTCTTCTTGAAGGTCCATTCGAACTCAAATAAACACGTCGAGTCGATATGAAGTCAACTTTTTTTCGTTTTCACGAAGTATTTGAGTCGACAATTGCTCTTCTTGAAGGTCCATTCGAACTCAAATAAACACCTCGAGTCGATATGAAGTCAACTTTTTTTCGTTTTCACGAAGTGTTTGAGTCGACAATTGCTCTTCTTGAAGGTCCATTCGAACTCAAATAAACACCTCGAGTCGATATGAAGTCAACTTTTTTTCGTTTTCACGAAGTATTTGAGTCGACAATTGCTCTTCTTGAAGGTCCATTCGAACTCAAATAAACACCTCGAGTCGATATGAAGTCAACTTTTTTTCGTTTCCACGAAGTGTTTGAGTCGACAATTGCTCTTCTTGAAGGTCCATTCGAACTCAAATAAACACGTCGGGTCGATATGAAGTCAACTTTTTTTCGTTTTCACGAAGTGTTTGAGTCGACAATTGCTCTTCTTGAAGGTCCATTCGAACTCAAATAAACACGTCGAGTCGATATGAAGTCAACTTTTTTTCGTTTTCACGAAGTGTTTGAGTCGACAATTGCTCTTCTTGAAGGTCCATTCGAACTCAAATAAACACCTCGAGTCGATATGAAGTCAACTTTTTTTCGTTTTCACGAAGCATTTGCGTCGACAATTGCTCTTCTTGAAGGTCCATTCGAACTCAAATAAACACCTCGAGTCGATATGAAGTCAACTTTTTTTCGTTTTCACGAAGTGTTTGAGTCGACAATTGCTCTTCATGAAGGTCCATTCGAACTCAAATAAACACCTCGAGTCGATATGCAGTCAACTTTTTTTCGTTTTCACGAAGTGTTTGAGTCGACAATTGCTCTTCTTGAAGGTCCATTCGAACTCAAATAAACACGTCGGGTCGATATGAAGTCTACTTTCTTTCGTTTTCACGAAGTATTTGAGTCGACAATTGCTCTTCTTTAAGGTCCATTCGAACTCAAATAAACACGTCGAGTCGATATGAAGTCAACTTTTTTTCGTTTTCACGAAGTATTTGAGTCGACAATTGCTCTTCTTGAAGGTCCATTCGAACTCAAATAAACACCTCGAGTCGATATGAGGTTAACTTTTTTTCGTTTTCACGAAGTGTTTGAGTCGACAATTGCTCTTCTTGAAGGTCCATTCGAACTCAAATAAACACGTCGAGTCGATATGAAGTCAACTTTTTTTCGTTTTCACGAAGTATTTGAGTCGACAATTGCTCTTCTTGAAGGTCCATTCGAACTCAAATAAACACCTCGAGTCGATATGAGGTCAACTTTTTTTCGTTTTCACGAAGTATTTGAGTCGACAATTGCTCTTCTTGAAGGTCCATTCGAACTCAAATAAACACCTCGAGTCGATATGAGGTTAACTTTTTTTCGTTTTCACGAAGTGTTTGAGTCGACAATTGCTCTTCTTGAAGGTCCATTCGAACTCAAATAAACACGTCGAGTCGATATGAAGTCAACTTTTTTTCGTTTTCACGAAGTATTTCAGTCGACAATTGCTCTTCTTGAAGGTCCATTCGAACTCAAATAAACACCTCGAGTCGATATGAAGTCAACTTTTTTTCGTTTTCACGAAGTGTTTGAGTCGACAATTGCTCTTCATGAAGGTCCATTCGAACTCAAATAAACACCTCGAGTCGATATGCAGTCAACTTTTTTTCGTTTTCACGAAGTGTTTGAGTCGACAATTGCTCTTCTTGAAGGTCCATTCGAACTCAAATAAACACGTCGGGTCGATATGAAGTCTACTTTCTTTCGTTTTCACGAAGTATTTGAGTCGACAATTGCTCTTCTTGAAGGTCCATTCGAACTCAAATAAACACCTCGAGTCGATATGAAGTCAACTTTTTTTCGTTTTCACGAAGTGTTTGAGTCGACAATTGCTCTTCATGAAGGTCCATTCGAACTCAAATAAACACCTCGAGTCGATATGAAGTCAACTTTTTTTCGTTTTCACGAAGTATTTGAGTCGACAATTGCTCTTCATGAAGGTCCATTCGAACTCAAATAAACACCTCGAGTCGATATGAAGTCAACTTTTTTTCGTTTTCACGAAGTATTTGAGTCGACAATTGCTCTTCTTGCAGGTCCAATCGAACTCAAATAAACACCTCGAGTCGATATGAAGTCAACTTTTTTTCGTTTTCACGAAGTGTTTGAGTCGACAATTGCTCTTCTTGAAGGTCCATTCGAACTCAAATAAACACCTCGAGTCGATATGAAGTCAACTTTCTTTCGTTTTCACGAAGTATTTGAGTCGACAATTGCTCTTCTTGAAGGTCCATTCGAACTCAAATAAACACCTCGAGTCGATATGAAGTCAACTTTTTTTTCGTTTTCACGAAGTGTTTGAGTCGACAATTGCTCTTCTTGAAGGTCCATTCGAACTCAAATAAACACCTCGAGTCGATATGAAGTCAACTTTCTTTCGTTTTCACGAAGTATTTGAGTCGACAATTGCTCTTCTTGAAGGTCCATTCGAACTCAAATAAACACCTCGAGTCGATATGAAGTCAACTTTTTTTCGTTTTCACGAAGTGTTTGAGTCGACAATTGCTCTTCTTGAAGGTCCATTCGAACTCAAATAAACACCTCGAGTCGATATGAAGTCAACTTTTTTTCGTTTTCACGAAGTATTTGAGTCGACAATTGCTCTTCTTGAAGGTCCATTCGAACTCAAATAAACACCTCGAGTCGATATGAAGTCAACTTTTTTTCGTTTCCACGAAGTGTTTGAGTCGACAATTGCTCTTCTTGAAGGTCCATTCGAACTCAAATAAACACGTCGGGTCGATATGAAGTCAACTTTTTTTCGTTTTCACGAAGTGTTTGAGTCGACAATTGCTCTTCTTGAAGGTCCATTCGAACTCAAATAAACACGTCGAGTCGATATGAAGTCAACTTTTTTTCGTTTTCACGAAGTGTTTGAGTCGACAATTGCTCTTCTTGAAGGTCCATTCGAACTCAAATAAACACCTCGAGTCGATATGAAGTCAACTTTTTTTCGTTTTCACGAAGTGTTTGAGTCGACAATTGCTCTTCATGAAGGTCCATTCGAACTCAAATAAACACCTCGAGTCGATATGCAGTCAACTTTTTTTCGTTTTCACGAAGTGTTTGAGTCGACAATTGCTCTTCTTGAAGGTCCATTCGAACTCAAATAAACACGTCGGGTCGATATGAAGTCTACTTTCTTTCGTTTTCACGAAGTATTTGAGTCGACAATTGCTCTTCTTTAAGGTCCATTCGAACTCAAATAAACACCTCGAGTCGATATGAGGTCAACTTTTTTTCGTTTTCACGAAGTATTTGAGTCGACAATTGCTCTTCTTGAAGGTCCATTCGAACTCAAATAAACACCTCGAGTCGATATGAGGTTAACTTTTTTTCGTTTTCACGAAGTGTTTGAGTCGACAATTGCTCTTCTTGAAGGTCCATTCGAACTCAAATAAACACGTCGAGTCGATATGAAGTCAACTTTTTTTCGTTTTCACGAAGTATTTGAGTCGACAATTGCTCTTCTTGAAGGTCCATTCGAACTCAAATAAACACCTCGAGTCGATATGAAGTCAACTTTTTTTCGTTTTCACGAAGTGTTTGAGTCGACAATTGCTCTCCTTCAAGGTCCATTCGAACTCAAATAAACACGTCGGGTCGATATGAAGTCAACTTTTTTTCGTTTTCACGAAGTGTTTGAGTCGACAATTGCTCTTCTTGAAGGTCCATTCGAACTCAAATAAACACGTCGAGTCGATATGAAGTCAACTTTTTTTCGTTTTCACGAAGTGTTTGAGTCGACAATTGCTCTTCTTGAAGGTCCATTCGAACTCAAATAAACACCTCGAGTCGATATGAAGTCAACTTTTTTTCGTTTTCACGAAGTGTTTGAGTCGACAATTGCTCTTCATGAAGGTCCATTCGAACTCAAATAAACACCTCGAGTCGATATGCAGTCAACTTTTTTTCGTTTTCACGAAGTGTTTGAGTCGACAATTGCTCTTCTTGAAGGTCCATTCGAACTCAAATAAACACGTCGGGTCGATATGAAGTCTACTTTCTTTCGTTTTCACGAAGTATTTGAGTCGACAATTGCTCTTCTTTAAGGTCCATTCGAACTCAAATAAACACCTCGAGTCGATATGAGGTCAACTTTTTTTCGTTTTCACGAAGTATTTGAGTCGACAATTGCTCTTCTTGAAGGTCCATTCGAACTCAAATAAACACCTCGAGTCGATATGAGGTTAACTTTTTTTCGTTTTCACGAAGTGTTTGAGTCGACAATTGCTCTTCTTGAAGGTCCATTCGAACTCAAATAAACACGTCGAGTCGATATGAAGTCAACTTTTTTTCGTTTTCACGAAGTATTTGAGTCGACAATTGCTCTTCTTGAAGGTCCATTCGAACTCAAATAAACACCTCGAGTCGATATGAAGTCAACTTTTTTTCGTTTTCACGAAGTGTTTGAGTCGACAATTGCTCTCCTTCAAGGTCCATTCGAACTCAAATAAACACCTCGAGTCGATATGAAGTCAACTTTTTTTCGTTTTCACGAAGTATTTGAGTCGACAATTGCTCTTCTTGAAGGTCCATTCGAACTCAAATAAACACCTCGAGTCGATATGAAGTCAAATTTTTTTCGTTTTCACGAAGTATTTGAGTCGACAATTGCTCTTCTTGAAGGTCCATTCGAACTCAAATAAACACCTCGAGTCGATATGAGGTTAACTTTTTTTCGTTTTCACGAAGTGTTTGAGTCGACAATTGCTCTTCTTGAAGGTCCATTCGAACTCAAATAAACACGTCGAGTCGATATGAAGTCAACTTTTTTTCGTTTTCACGAAGTGTTTGAGTCGACAATTGCTCTTCTTGAAGGTCCATTCGAACTCAAATAAACACGTCGGGTCGATATGAAGTCAACTTTTTTTCGTTTTCACGAAGTGTTTGAGTCGACAATTGCTCTTCTTGAAGGTCCACTCGAACTCCAATAAACACGTCGGGTCGATATGAAATCAACTTTTTGGTTTATTATCTTCGATAATGAACCATTGGAATCGCCCAAAGAAAAAAATTTTCAACCCCCCCTCAAAATTTGTTGGTTTACGTTTCAAGATACGTAGATTCAGAAAATCGAATAAAAAAAATCCGTCCGTCCGCCGTACGCCGTCCGCGCCACTTTGCCCAGTTAGCGTTGAGTTAAAATTACGATATTTGGTTCAAATCATGCATGTGGATCATAATAATTATCCCATTGGCACAATTCGTGTTTGCATAATGAACAATAGTAAGTTTGAACAAAGGAATGTTCAATGTTATTCACATAATATCCAGTAGCATCCATCTGTCAACATTCCTTCATTCCGTCATAAATTCCCAAAATGAAAGTCTGACAAGTGATACCTCATTTAAGTGGTTTTTTTCACAGTGAACATGATGGTGAAGTCAGAACTGCGATATCTTACTATATTCTCAAACTGGAGCACATTGAAGATGAAGAAACGTGGTTGTTACTTGAGATGCTCTTCACGGTGCATCTCCGCTAATCTGATAACGGGATGAGATATCGCAATTCTGACTTCAACATCGTGTTCACCGTTGGAAAGTCTTTGAAATCAGGTGTTACTCAACAAAAAAAGGAAACAATATTTGTTATAAAAGCAGTAAATTGGAGGCATTGTACATAAAATCAGTTATTCCTTCGGCAATTAGCTCTTATGGCCATGCTGTATGACTGTGGATTTTCATTGCAGATTGTAGTCGAGAAATAACTTCCCACGAGGTTATGAGATGAAAATCTATAAATTACGTTGTTGCAGTAACATTATTGAAGGAAGTTTGGGGTGAAGTCCTCAGGGGCTTTAACAACATAACAGCTCTATTCGTATTGTTCCTCGCCCTGGACCACTCTCCGTCTCCTCGCTTACGATCATAGCTGTGTGGAGCTTTTACGTTAATTAATAGCGAGTTAAGTGGGTAGTGGGCATGCCAATGAGACACCGAGAGTTCAATAATTATTGCTACACAAACTTCGAATTCGTGCATAGTAACCAATTCAGTTAGCATATTCATTAGCTGAATATAAACGCTTGGGTCAGCATGCAGTCTGGGTAGACACTCAACCACAAATTTGAGTGTACAGTGACGTAGGTACATGTGCATTAATTATTATTTGTTACCCAAAGCAAAATAGATACGCACATGTTGGGTTTCAGTGAGACTGAAATTGAGACCATCGGGTGAATTTAGGACAGTTATAGTTATTTTCCAAGTGTTATTCTCTAGAGACAAAACACCTCCCTCCTAAAGTATGCAAATTCTTACCAAACGGATTGTGAGATTTCCATCGAATTGTTTCCGGAAACAGGGAAACGAAGTGACGGGTTGATGTAAATTTTGAATGCCAACGAAAACAGAGAGCATGGAAATGTTTTCTCCTTCTTCCCCTTCTTCTTCGTATTCCCTTGTTTCCCCCTTTTCTTCTTCAACCTCAGCAGTTGTTATTCTACTTATTCCACCTTATTTGCTGGAAGTGTTGGAGGAGACGAGAACTCACTCTTAGGGAGTCCCTCACGCTCTGCTTCTTCCTGCTTTAACTGTACTTTAAAATTTTCAATCGTCATGGTCATAGGGACCTAGAAAGCTAAAATTAAGAATTTTCGAGAGAATTTTCAAAGACGTTTTATATCAAAAATTTCAAAAAGTCATTTGTTCCTGTAGCCATGCTGCAAGACTGGGTATTTTTTTTCTTCGTGACTCCCGTCGGGTCCTTTTTGTCTGGACCAATTCAAATTCACATTTCACAGGCGTAACTGATCTAAATTTGAAAAGTGACTTATATGGTGAAAGGGAATGTAAAAAATCTTGATAAAAGACTGATGTTTTCATGTTCATGTTTCATGACTCATATTGATGTTTTAATTCGTTGTCAAAAATAACATGTCAGTAACCTCAAAAATCACAGAAGAGCACACTTTGAAATAATTCCTTTAGTCGTTTATCACATTTTTTATCGTCATCTTGTTGGTTGAAAAATCACAAAATCAAAGGAATCTCAGATCTAATAAGCGGTGTACAAAATATCCTCATCGCAGAATCGACATTTTGGAGTTATTTCAGTCTTTCAGATTGTATCACAGGAGTGACATTTTTATTTGGATCCTCGTATTTTCTCCCCATTTCACGTTCCGAATTCAAGTGACTGCAACTGCCCCAGCGCTCTCTGTTGGAGAAATTCTGCCCGTTCCAGCCAACTAGTGACAAAACTGAAAAGTTACTTCACTCATCCCCCACCACTTGAGCTATTTTAAATTAACTGGTTAAAGAACTTTTTGGTGGCTGGAACATGCCTAATTTATAAAACATGTTGAACAATATAGGTATCTGCAGTTTGGACGCGACCAGTTATAGTTGTTATACAACATTTCTTACAAAACATCGTTATTTGTTACTAGTGTGGACGCGCGAGAAAGTAAAGGCAAATACCTCAAGCCTGAAGTGAGGTTATGTATCAGGTTAAACTCCATCCTCCCCACTCACCTTTGAACACAACTCAAGATGATTTATATCACAATCTCGTTCACTAAGAAAACCCCCAAGTCCTCGTGAACTCGGTGCATTTGTATTAATTTTCTATTCATCATCAAACTTGGTTAGCCGTTGGAAATACCGTACCTCCCAGTTAATCCCGTGTAACGCCTCATCCCGCTCAGGGAGATTTACTTTGAGAAAGTCTCAACAAAGCTGGTGTTCTTTCTGCAGGAATCGGGAAACTTTATCTGTTTTATTGTTCCGAAGGGAAAGAAATCTCGTAAAAAAAAAATTGGGCGATTTCTAAAGGAAATGGAAATGAAACGTTCACTTCTATTTCATTTGTAGAAACAAACCAAATTCAATTTGTCGATCCAATCATGCGTATCTACTTGTTCGTGTGCTTGATACCACCGAGATCTCAAGCGTATACCAGAAGCTACGTTCGTAGTGCGCAGTGCGCAGTTCCGGAATTCATCAGAACTGGGACGGAAAAGTCCCGGGGAATTCCAAAACTCTTTCATTTAACTGAGTTGAAAATGATATTTCTCGTGAGTTCAAACAGCGTGAAGCCCGTAGCTGTTTGGAGATTTGGAGCTCCGTGGCGATCGGCTGTGGGGGAGAAAGAGGAGAGCGGGTAGTGAGAGTATGAGTGAGCGGAGTATGAGTTAGAGAGGAGTATGAGTTAGAGAGGGGTATGAATTAGAGAGGGGGAGCGGGAGAGAGAGTTGGTGGTGACGGTCATTGGCGGGGGGGATTCTTGGCCTTCGTGAAGATGGCGGGGCTGTCCGTGACTCTATGACTGCTGTGACTCTATGACTGCCACTACGAACATCTAACTAGGAATTCTTGTTGTTCCCGAACTGTCAGAACGCCCACTGCGAACGAAGGTAAGATCTCAAGCGGATAACGTGATCTAAAACGTATCTGGATTATTCTGATGGGCTGTGGGGGAGAAAGAGGAGAGAGGGTTATGAGGGTATGAGCGAGCGGAGTATAGAGAGTATAGAGAGGGGGAGTGGGAGAGAGAGTTGATGGTGACGGGTGTGAATGGGTGGAGGGGGGGGGGGGAGTTCTTGTTGGCCGTTGTGAAGGGGGCGAGGGTTGTCCGTGACTCTATGACTGCTGTGACTCAATGACTGCCACTCATAGATCTATATTCCTGGATGTCTGACTGCCTATTACAATCCTTTGTAGAAAGCGTGACAGGTAACACGGGATTCCCCAGCTTGCCCGAATGACTTCGGCTAACGTCATGCGGCTCCTTGGCCCTCCCTCACCGGTCTCAAGACCAGTGGTAGGCAAGAAGCGTCAGTCAAAGCTAACCTTCTGTAATAGTGCATCAACAACATTGTTGTTATTCAAATAATAATTGTCGCGTCAAATAATAATTATTATTGTCAAATTCAATAATAATTATCGCGTTGCTATGGTAGCATCGTGTGCTTCATACAGTATCTAAATCAAATTCAGAAGACGGAAGGTTTGACGTTAGCGAACAAGACTTGTTAGTTATCAGACAAGCATGTTCTTTATCATAATTTAGCAGCACAGACAATTAGTTCAAGCGTTGCTGATGGAATAGAGTTTATGCGTCGACAGAAGCATCCTTTATTTGAGGGAAGCGAGCCTACCGTTGAATTTCTTAGAAAAATAGACGTTTTATTCGACTACCTCAATAGCCGAGATCCATACGGAAAGGGTTCAAAAAGTCCTGTTAGAATAATTAATAAAGATTCCGATGATTTCATGTTGCTCGACGCTCTTCAGTACTTATCTAAGTTGAAAATTTCAGGGATATCTATACTGCAGCACCCCAGGAAAACCTTTACATTGAGTTTTATCACTTGTATAAATGGTATTCGATTGCTTATAGATCTATGCTGCCACTACGAACATCTAACTCGGAGTTCGCGTAGTTCCGGAACTGTCAGAACGCGCACTGCAAACGAAGCTAAGATCTCAAGCGTATCTCGGTGGCGATCGGCTGTGGGCGAGAAAGAGGAGGGCGGGTAGTGAGGGTATGAGTTAGAGAGGGGTATGAGTTAGTGAGGGGGAGCGGGATTGATTGATAACGTTTTGATTATTGATCTCGCAAATTTTGGCCCGCAAGGCCATTCTTACAATTAACGAGAATATTTTAGTACAAAAAAATTCATTCTACGTCATGCAAAAAACAAATAAATGCAATTCATAATATGTAACATTGATCGAAAAATTGATACACAGAAGACTAATACCAATTATTGAAGAACGAAAGCTGATCCCACGACATCAGTTTGGATTTAGGCAGAAACACTCAACAATCGACCAAGTCCATCGGATAACACACATCATCGAAGAAGCATTTGAGAAAAATAGAGTATGTTCTGCCATTTTCCTTGACGTCACTCAGGCGTTTGACAAGGTCTCTGGCATGAAGGACTCAACTACAAGCTGCGTAAGGCCCTGCCAATAAAGTATGCTGAGTTGCTTCAATCGTACCTCACTAATCGTTACTTCAGGATAAAGCAAGATGATGCATTTTCAGAACCAAAACCGATATGTGCAGGAGTCCCGCAAGGGAGTGTACTTGGCCCACTCCTGTACGTCCTGTATACCAGCGATCTCCCAGAAATTGAAATGAACACCACAGCCACTTTCGCAGACGATACAGCGATATTGGCAGTTGGAGACAGCAACATTGAGTCAATGACCAAGTTAAAGCGGTCAATATCTAGCATACAACAATGGACAGCGAAATGGAGAATCAAAATGAATGAAACTAAGTCGGTACATGTCGATTTCACCAATAAAAGGATCGACTATATACCGGCTTATCTCAATGGCAAAGTGATTCCTCATGCCAATGAAGCCAAATACCTCGGTATGACGCTTGATGCCAGGCTTCGGTGGAAAGCCCACGTCAAGAAAAAGAAGGAGGAACTTCTTCTCAAATTCAGAAAAATGTACTGGCTAATGGGGAGGCGGTCAAAACTGTCAATCCAGAACAAGCTTACGCTGTATAACCAAGTCCTTAAACCAGTCTGGACTTACGGAGCTCAGCTGTGGGGCTGCACGGCTCAATCAAACCGGGAAATAATCCAAAGATTCCAGAACAATGTGCTAAGAAATGTTGTCAATGCACCATGGTACTTTCGAAATGAACGACTCCACCATGAACTTCAAATCGAAACCATAAACGAAGCCATCAAGCGGCAAGCCGTACGTCATTTTCAACGGCTAAGGTCTCACGTCAACGAGGAAGCTGTCCGACTCCTTGACACGAGTGATATCACCAGACGATTGAAGCGTACCAAACCGCTCGAGCTTGCTCACGGGTGAAGCAGTATAGTGAATGCAATATCATCATAAAAATGAACAAAACTCAGTGATGTATCTAAGCTTTGAATAGTATGTGCCCTAGTTTCAAAATAATATTGTTAATAAGTTACTACTTGGAGCAATAAAATCTTTCAAAAAAAAAAATAATAATAATAATATGTAACATGTACTTAGTATGTAATATACCATTGTCATTCATCATAGATATCGAGAAAAACTTCAGTCAAATTGGCCTTGATGGACGAAAAAATCGTTTTTTTCTCACTCCTGGATAGTTGTGAAAAATGCGCGTGGTGGGGTTGCTGATTCCTCGACGATATAATATATCGTCGAGGAATCAGCAAGATATATTATCTTCAAATCTTATTGTGGAGTGGCGGTCAGTGGATCGTCTGAAGGCGTCCTGAGGGTATGAGTGAGCGGGGTATGAGAGAGCGGGTATGAGGTTATGAGTGAGCGGAGTATGAGAGAGCGGGTATGAGTGAGCGGAGTATGAGAGAGCGGAGTATGAGTTAGAGAGGGGGTGCGGGTGAGGGAGTTGGCGATGACGGGCATGGAGGGGGGGGGGGTGAGATTTCTAGTTGTCGTCGTGAAGGGGCCGGGGGTTGTCCGTCACTCTATGACTGACGATCATTCCAAATGGAAAAGAGTCATTGACCGCCACTCCACTTGTACCAGTCCAGTTCCATTCTCCGAAGATGGGAAAAAGCGGGAAAAATGTGTTCCCTTGATTCACTCTTTCCCTCAGATCACGTCAGAACACAAGCGACCGGCGGGCCACTACGTAAGAGCCTATGACGCACGTGCGTATGACGTCAGACGGCTGGCAGGAGGCACTCTACTACGTCAGAGCCTATGACGCACGAGCGTATGACGTCAGACGGCTGGCAGGAGGCTAACTAGTACGTCAGAGCCTATGACGCACGAGCGTATGACGTCAGACGGCTGGCAGGAGGCACTCTACTACGTCAGAGCCTATGACGCACGAGCGTATGACGTCAGACGGCTTGCAGGAGGCTAACTAGTACGTCAGAGCCTATGACGCACGAGCGTATGACGTCAGACGGCTGGGTTCACATCCATCCGTTGTACGTTCAAGGTCATGCGTTGGAGCATCTGATTGGCTCATACCATGAAGTGGTGGGGGGCGATCTTTGACGGATACACACTTTTGGCAAAGACTGTCCACATTAGAAAAATTAAATATTTCAACGGATGAACGGATGAACGAGCTGTTTGGAACATTATATGTTTTAGTGAAGTCGAGTTTTTTGTTCTGAGGTACGTATCATGATACGGAAATGAAGGTAATTTCGAATGTTTGTTGGTAGGTACTTCTTTTATAGAAACATTATTACCGACGTAGTATTAAAAACCTCAGAATTATATCGTATTAATTAATCATAATTAATAATAATTATTAATAATAATAAATACATTCGTTCATTGAAAATAATATTTCCATAGAGAAACCAAGTGTCCGGCATGGCAGAATTGACGCATTACATTAAGTGACACCTCATTCTGAAGGGTTTTGTATGCTGAACACAATGGTGAAATCAGAATTGGTATATCTCATTCCGTTCTCAAACTGGAGCACTTTGAAGATGAAGAAACGTGGTTGTTGCTTCGTATGATCTTCATCTCTGCTCTAATCTGATAACGGAATGAGATAGCAATTCTGACTTCACCGTCGTGAATAGAGTTTAAAATTCGCTCTTATAGCCATGCTGCATGACTGGATTTTTTTTATTCATATTTTTAATAAATTGTGTTTTTTTAATTATATTTATTTATTTATTTTTCACGTTATTTATTATTTAGAACCGTTTTGAAATTGGAGGAAACTTGTCGGAAGCAATTAAGGAGAGCAAATCGGATATCGGATTTTCTATCGATGAGATGATCTTCAATTGGTTAGTCATCGGTCTTAACTAATTGGGCAGTCATTGTACATTGTAAATATTTGTTGTACAATAATTGTACAATTATTGCACAATTGAAACGATTCAAAACAGTAATATTACATTATTCATACAGCTTATATTTCTCGTTTTTTTCCGCAAGAATTTGTTTGCTCGGCACCCGTCGAGATTTCGCAATCCGAGCCACTTTGCGTAATTGGACGTAGACTTCAATTTGGAACTTATTAAAGGTCAAGTGTCTCCTTTAGGTCCGTCATTGTTAGAATTCGCTGTTTTTTTCGTGCTTGTTCTCCATCTGGAAAGAACGCCATCTTATGCATTATTTTTAACGAAACCTTTTCAAACGAACGAAAGTATTAAAAATTCATGTCGTGAATTTACTCGTATTGTACACTAGGGATGCAACATCGGAATCAAATAATCGATTATAACATCAAACGATTAATCGTAAGCTAATAATCGATTTAACCGATTAATCGGTATTGAATAATCGATCAATCGATAGCAAATTTTTCAAGTAGGTACTTCTTTCAAACGCATAATTATGTGCTTTCCGATGGTTTTCTTCGTTTATAGATTACGACTCATTGTTAAATTAAAAGGCTAATGAAGATAAAGGAATGCGAAAACGATTAAAATTGCATAAAATTGAACCGATAAAAAGATTGTCAAAAACTTTCATTTGAAATGGTAGGCTATAATCGTAAAATCTGGGACCCTTCCCCCCTCACTGCTAGCCGCTGGGATATGGGTGAACCCCGGGGTTGAAGACAAATCGTCGTTGTTATTGTCTCTACCTCCATGGATAAAGGATACCTCTTTTCTTCATCCATCGCGGTAATAACAATAACAACGACGGTTTGTTCAATTTGTATCTAATAATCGATCATTATTACCTACTTATTAATCGGTTTTCGAACACATCTGCATTTTGAAAGCATTTTTTAAGCATATTAGATCCACCACGACGTTTTTGTAGAACCGGTATTTTGGACGGTACAGACTGGAAAAATGACCGTAGGATGCATAAAATTTGAATTTTTTTGAAAACAATAGTCTGTTTTTGAAGAGTTCTATTTCCGGTTCTACCCGGTCTCCGGAGTTCTACTACCTTTTAAATTGTATGGAATTTCATATTCTTCAAAAAAGAATCGAATAACCTTTTTCGCCAAGAGTACTTAACTGCTTTTTTGGCCAAAACTAAAGGTAGTGTGAAAAGGTCTCACGTTTCTCCAGGATATCTTCGCTATCCCAACAGGGGGCGAGTGGGACTTTTTGTCTCGTTATCCTGAATGGTATCCGAACATATTATCAATATCTTGGTTAGGCCATTATTTGGCCAAGTTTTCCTGGACAAACGACTTAGATTGGACTAGATCCATTGTAATTCCCCTCAGCACCAAGTAGTTTTCTCTTCAAAAATTTAGGCATTAAAGCTGATTACGGAATTGACAATTATTTTACTCTGATCAACCTGAGTTGATGGAGTAAATACGAAAATGTTTCTTTGACAACCTGTCCCGTCCAGATTGCATCTTATGTTACCGGATGAACCAAAAATGTCTAGGGAATAGAGTGGCTGTTATTTCTTTCGGACGTTGAAAATATTCTGGTTGAGAAAAAGTGACGAAGGTCTCAGGAAGGGTCTTCGAGACAGTCCACAGGGGAGTATAGGGTTAAGGTACCTATCTCAAGAACGTACATGTATTGGCATCTTCTTGACGTTTGTGAACCTTTTGGAATGGGGTCAATATTGAAGGAACGGAGATGCCACACCATTTGTCGCAATTAAGGGAAGTACATTGTAAATCAGGTGAAATTGTAATAAATCCCATTTTCTTTTGGCCATAGGCCTCAATCAGTCATATATGGAATATGACTGATTAAAAAGTTTTTTCCGTAGTTTTGGTGGTATTTTAGAATAAGTTTCAAGGAGTTCAGCATTCTTTAAGTACTTACACTTTTTAGTTTTCTTGCAAACGGGTACACTTTTGGTTTATCATCTTCGATATTGAACCATTGGAATCGACCAATGAAAAAATGTATTAGTACACTTTTGAGTACACTTTTTAATTTTCTTATATTCATTTTCTACACTTTTTGTCTCAAACGGGCTTATATCCATTTTTTACGCTTATTGTTTTTCTTAAGGATTCTGAATGTTTGGGATAAGGCCTATAACCTCACGAGTCGCGTTCCTTCCGAAATCTTTCGCATCCTCCTCTCTAAAGCTAGAAAATCGGTTTACCACCAAAATGGTTTATATCCATCCCATTATATTCAAAAATCTCGTTTTCATCAAAGTAGTTCTGATCCATCAGTTACTGGTAATTCGTGGTTAGTATCACATCGAAAGGGTTTATATCCAAACTATGTCCCAAACTACTGTTTCCGTTCATTATTATTCTTGTATTGACATTTTTGTCGTTTATTTTTACATCGATGGAGGAAGATGCCGTGGGGGCTTTGAACAAGGGACACAGAAAGATGAGATCGACGCATGAAAATAACCAGAAACATGATAGGAACTATTTGGAAAATTGGGGAACCCTGGAAGTGTTCGTACGTGTCATAAAAATGTTTTTCTCATTTTCCCCAAAAAATGTCCTGAGTGGATATAAGCCCGTTTGAACGAAAACTCTTCATTATAAATCGGTTGCAATTGGTTGGATTTGTAATAAAATCCCCTGTTCTTTTGAACCTATGGAATATGACTGATTAAAAAGTGTTGTCGATACCAGCAGAACCAGTTTCAAGGAATTCAGCATTCTTGAAGTAGACTTTTTAGTGCAAACTCCAGTTTTGATGCTGTTGTAGTCGTGTTATTATTGAATAAATGCATTATTGCGTAGGTACGTTGGGTTTTGAGGGGGTTTCTTGGGTTCTGGCATTTCAATGAGATAGTTTCGTTTCATTATCACAGTTGGGTAAGCTTCAGTTGTACTCAGCTTAATATTGAGCGAGATAAATGAATTAGTTTGTAATACAAGTCCTCCAACTTCGGTGGCCATCAAGACAGACAGGGGATGGGCACAGCTTTCGAAGTCCGGTCGATACTAAAAGATCGTACCAACAACGGTGAAGTTTTTGCTTTCTACAGGTCTGGGAGAAGCTGCTAGACCTTGTTATTGGTTTGGAAGCCATTACCAGTCTTAGTGTTCTGTTGAGAGAAGTTCCACGGGGGGGGGGGGGGGAGCTTTCTAACTACTACCTACTTGACTACTTGGGGGACTTCCACTCTTTCGGCTGTAGATTTCATCCCCGTCTCGTGCAAATTCGATTTTTTTTAATCAGCCGTGTCTGGCATTATCCAACTTTCTACCTTCGGATCTGGTATCTGCGGTTGAGAGTAATTACTCAATATCTAGTTTTGGCATTCAACTCGCTCTTTGAACTTTCTTGATCCTCCATAACGTGAGTTGCTCCAGAAGCTCACTAAGTACTGCAAAATCTAGGAGTCTTATGCTAAACATCTTAAGAATACCAGCAGCTTCCATATCATTCGAACATTTAGCTGATTTTTCGAATTTGTTCGATAGCTCGACCAATTTGAAGATGTTCTGTTTCATTTTTACATTTTTAAATAAAATTAATACTTATTACTGACACATTTTGAAACTATAGCTTACGAAAGTACAGCCAAACTCAATCTTAAAATTCAACCCTAACATTAAAGGTTATCAGATGTTACAATTTTTCAAATCAGAAGAATTGATTCAATCTGATTAACGTTATTATGCACTTTAGTAGCAACTTCGCCCTACAGTCTTCATGAGCTTGTACTTTCTTCTCGATAGGCCGGTATTACATTCTATTATTACTATTAGATTTAAAAGGATGGAGACTTACTCAGTTACTGTTTCGGCATTTGATTTTATCTGTGTGAAGTTACCTGAAACAAGTAAAACCATAACCCATCACATATCTTCTTAGTGGTAAAAATTGGAAATGTTATCATAATGAAAGATAACATACTTATGTACCTACTTTATTTATTTAGATCAATACGGGACGAGCCCAATTCAACAATAAAATCAGTGACACTTGTAAAATAAATGGAAAATGAAGGAATTCATATACGTACAACAGCAAGGTGAGAAACTACCTGTACAATTTGGATACCATCATAAATTCATTTATATACATGTATGAATTACCTATCACATATTCAAATTATTGATCATGTAGGTGTCCAGCGAGAGGAAAACACCAGTCATGCAGTATGGCTATAACAGCGAATTTCCGAAAAAATAACTGGTTTTATGTAAAATGTGATATTTTGAACATTTCATTCAACCAATTTTTGCCGAGTAACACACAGTTTGTAGGTTTTTGAACGCTGTACACGATGGTAGGACAGTTGGGGTACTGAGTGCCGTGCGCGTGTGCTGACGTTACATTCCGTGACCGTGTAGGGTTAAAGGCGTTCGAGAACTATTTATTCATGGCGTATGATCAATGGTGTCGCATATGATGAGCTCTAAAGGCAAACGGGCTGACGCAAAAACTCCGTTCAGCTTTTTCAACCGTATCTACCCCCAACAGAGATAACGGGCTTACACGTGTTCCACCTCTTTAGAACATATCATTATAGTATAAGGGGTGAAACTTAACCAGAGGGCGGATTTGGCGTATTCATCAAGCGACGAGTCGTTCTCATCACCACAAAAACTCGTATTATATTCACCGCGCATAAGATAACATGGTAGCGCAAATGGTGATTATACAAACCTTGTGGATTATCAATTTTTTTAACGAAATCCTCAATTTTTCAGGTCGGCTTTTTGTAATCTTCTCCCGGACCGCTGTACAACCAAGAAACGCATTCAAGTTCAGCAACTGTACTTTACTGGCTGTATGGTAGGTTTTTTTTACTATTCCTGAAACCATTGAATGAGCCCGTAAAGGTGAATTTATTAGGGTGAGCGAGCATATTCCAGTTTTATCGCTACTCTAGCATCGGTGAAGCATCCATAAAATCCCCCTCCGAGGGGTTCTTCAATGCAAAAGTTTTCTTTTCTTTACATTTGTGGGCATGAAATCGAAATGGGTAATTTATACGGGGAGTATGGCATATTTGTACGGGTGAATCACTGTCGTTGTTGGCTATATAAGGATATTGAAAGACGATACTACTGGTAGTATGAAACATATTTAGTCATGTCAGACCTACAGAGTTTATGTCGCGAGAGTATCGGCGGGCGATATCATTTATAGCTGGCTCTAGAAGGGTGTAATACTTTTTTGTAGGTTTGACCTTTCTGTTATAGAAAATTGGGGAGATCGAAACGTTCTCTATTCCCGTGGAATTGAAAAGTTACGCCTTACGTTTAGTTTTAGCGGATATTCGTGGGGTTGTAGGGGCTTTAGTGATGTACAAAATTTGAAAAAACTTTCGTTCCGAACGTTCGGATTTATTAGGCCATCATCAGGGCTTTAGCAGAAACAGAACCTGCTGTGAGGCTTGATGGACATCATGTTCTTTAATAGAGACTATTTACATAAAACCAATTATTTCTTCGAAAATTCGCTCTTATACGAGTCGTAGTCATGCTGCATGACTGGGGATTTTTATGTCATCGATTTATAGAGTCCACAACGATTGGGCGAAGCGGTCGATCTGACTATTTCATGTCGTAGACATACAAAATGTTTCAATATATTTTCAAGTCAGTTGGTCTTTGAGCTTGCTCATTCGACGATCTATCAACAAATGGGTTTCCTACGTACGACGCGTAGAGATTTATAGGGATATCTACTATGAACACGGCTTGGCTGAGCCGATGCGAATGTTAAGATTAACTGGGGCTAGTTATCCCTCGCGCATCAGCTGAAAACATGGACCGTCCGACGGGGATTGGGGTAGGCAATTATTTATTTTAATCGGTCCAATTAGCCTTTGTACCCGCCCTTACTGTGCTAAATCATTGGACTACATCCCCCGGGGAAAACGGTTCACTCCTTGATATTGATATGAGCGTGTAGAATGTTCAAATTTGCTCGAAACAACTGAAAGTAATTTGTCTATCTGTCTCACTTACTGAAGTAGATTTACTAGGAGAAAACGGTGGAGGGGGGGATTCAGCGAAGAAAGGTATAAAAGAGAGTATACATAATTTAAACTCAATGCAAATGACATAATTTCTCCTTTACTGGGGAAAACATCTGATCATGGATCTGTCTGTTAGGAGCCACTCAGCTGAACCTGGGCCTGGGCAGCGTCAAGTTAAAGTCCTGAGGAGGCTTCATAGCAAACTACAGCTCCATCGAGTGAATGGCATAGAAATTAGCTTTAGGAGCCACTCGGGAGTATCACGTAAATTTGAACCACGTAAATTTTGGAATCACCCCCAGCCATAACACATATCTATATCAAAAAAATTATAAGCAGTGGATTACCTATGGTCGTATTGATCACGTCAATTTAGAAGATATAGCAAATGAACACGTATACAGAGGTCCAAAGGCGTTCTTGAGCTTAATTCCATCAAACGCCTCATTCGGCCGCAATTCTTTGAGGTACTGACGGCAAGTCAAGCCTTCACTAGTGTTAAGCATGTCTTCATCCACTATCAAACAGAGGTAAAAAAGTCTTTGTACAGTAGTTCGGTTGGACTTCAATTTACGATGGTACAGCTGACGGAAATGCTGTTTCCATACGCCAAACTCCTGCTCAACCACAACAACAACATCGTCTGAGAAATCGAAATTATGCTAAGAATCGACATTTTGATGTGATGGAACAGCAGTTACAGCATGTGCATATGCGCCGATTGACTTCCATCGACAGGGGGCTCGTGATCGAACAGAGCTCTTATCAGATTCCTTCATAGAAAACTGAACAAAGAACTGGATAAACATCGACCTAAAAACGGAGTTTGGTTTTTTTTTTTTCTTCTGAACTATCCTTTGGGAATCACTAATTAATTTTGATTCAAAATGCTCATCACTTGAATTCTATAGCGTGAGAACTAGAGCTCTGATATAAGATAATAATATCGTTGAAGTATTATATAACCCATTTATCAAGGATGACATGCCACAAAGGACATTGTTCATTTGGTTTTATTCCCAAATTGCTTTTAGTGATTAGATGCCATTTTCCGCATTATTATCGCGATAAACAGCTTCTCATTAAACTCTTAATTGGTATTTTCAATTTTCCATCAACCGACCCATTCATTCGGGATTAATCCATCAATCTTTATTACATTGTTGGGCCGTTCTCGGACTACGAAAATGGGTGGCAGGCTTCATAGTAAACTCAAGTTGGATTGGGGTAAGGGGTACCATTTAATTACGTTCAATTCATAGTCGTGGTTATTGCAGTGGGAGAAATGTGTTAATGGCGAATGTATAATATACATTCGACGAGATTGGGATCATTGTTTAAGATATTATCTTAAACAATGATCCCAATCTCGTCGTTTTACATATTGCACTCCTACATGATCTTAAGGGATCTGATGGATCTATCCAGGATCCACTTGGACTTATTAATTAAATTATAGCTCTTTTGGGTGGGGTCTTGGTGGTTTTCGGAGGGCTTCCAACTCAAACAGCGACCCGAAAACCTGAACTCTGCAAACATGTACATTGACAAATCGAATCGTTAAATTAACAGTCCCAAGTCTTCTAACTACTGGGAGGAAGTGAAGCGAACAACTTTCTGTAGTTCCAACAAAGTATTTGCCTTCCACTGCTGCAACTCGGGTATTTCTAATGCGATTTCAGATACAGTCCCCGACGATTACTCAAATGGTGTCTGAGATAACTTTAATTCGTTTGCAAGGGGGATATATCGGTTTTGAGTTGAAATGTAGTTTTACAAATACTTTGCGATCTTGGTATAAGTAGTTGGGTAGATAGAAAGTTTGATGCTATCCAAGCCATCACATCATCACATTGTGAGATGCATCTCTAATTACTGGTGATCTAATTACTGGTGATATTGCAGTGATTGAAGCTGCGTGCTTATCCGTGGCGTAATCCCAACTATAATGCCATCACATCAAGGGTACTTGCAGCACATTCCGCGAGTCATATTTAACTAACGATTAGTTCGGCTTGGTTGAACGGAGGCAATTGCATTGTACGTCTATTCCTATTTGCGCCACCAACTAAGTTGCTAATCCTTTGTCGACATAAGTCTTCGGGGGATAGCTCTGCGAAATCGTCGTTTCCCGAAGAGCCTGCTGATGATGATGCCGTTGTTATAGGCCCGGTAAGATGATAGCGGGGTGCTCCGGATTAGAGTGATCGATTTCCTGGGATAACATCGTCATTAATAATTGCCCGTAAGTGGGAAGGAAGCCTGAGAGGGGAGACGTCCCCCGTGCAAGCTCCTACAGAGTTAACCTTCGGAGCACTCCTGACCTTCCAGGAGTGCTTCGCCATTTACATGGCCCGCACCCTCAACCAGCGCAGTCTCGAGTGGCTCTTCATCTTAAAGTCAATTTATAGTGCCCTCCAACTTCCTCTTAAACAGTGTTAAATCTTGATGAATGGGAAGCCGCACTTCCTCACTCCCTTGTCCTAATGAAAAGCTTCATCGTCCACCTACAATAATTCTATATCCAAGTATGTACTTCCCTTCTGTTGAGCAATAGCGCAACCATAATACTTCCCATTAAAATTTATCTAGAAGCAAAGCAACTCCTAATTCCCACGATTTATACGCCCCGGAAGCACCTGACTATCAGCAAAATGGAGGAAGAACGTTCGAGACCACCTGAGGAGCGTCCAAGCAAAATAAAACTAACCACTCAGTTTTCGGTAAACCGGAGAAACATTAAGATTGTTATATTATTCAACAGACCTCTTTATTTTGGTATTAACCCTTTGCATGACACGTGAAATTTTCTAGTGTCCGGTGATACGTGGGCTTTTTTGGCCTACCACCCTAATTGGTGCAAATTATGCTGTTCTGCATCCAAATGTAAGTTTTTAAATGTAACTATAACTGTAAATGTGAGGGTAGTAAAATCTCAAGATCTGTTCTATCATCTCAGTATCAATGAATTGTTTCAACATTTCCAACTCAGAAGGTTCATCACCCAAGTATTCCAATGAGTAGCTGATAAGACCTGGTCCATCTCAAAATATTATGCGCAGGAAGCCCCCCCCCCCCCTCCATTGTGGTTCTGTGGCGAACCATATTACTATCGGCAACTGACTCGTCGTCTGATTGCTCATCTGATTCATCGGTCTCAGCATCACTACAATCTTGAGACAAATCTGGGTCCTCTTCTGTATTGCCAAAGTCCGAATCGGATATTGCGGCAGGAGTGGATGGTCTCTCCTGATTCTCCTCAGTTTCTTCATCATCATCGCAATCATCCACGGGCTCAGAGAGTATTCTGGATCATCAATTCTGATCGTGTCATGCAAAGGGTTAAATACACGTTTATGTGAATCATTCATGGTTCTGATCAGTGAGTATAGAGTTAGTTCTATACTCAAAGGTTCTGATCAGACCTTCGCTTTTCAAACTCGAAAACAGTGGGATTGTAATATTTTTGGTCGGTTCTCTGTTGAAAAGTTGATGTTGACCGCCGTGTTTTACAATAATCAACACAACTCATTTTTTTGTGTGACATATTTGGTTTTGCTTGGGTGCTCCTCACCTGGCGTCTTTGGTTGGAGCTCCTGACAAAATTTACTTGCCGTACAAGGGCATCAGAACTTGCTCACAATCGATCAGCGTCAAAAACTTTGAGTACTTAACCAACACGATAACCAAACACTTTCAATAGGGAGTGGTGAAATTGATTTCTTCTTCGTCGGTTCCAACGATTCATTAATGAAAATAATTACCTAGAAGATTTATTCGATTTTATTCTGTATTTATGCGAGCAACGCATTGTCGTAATTACACAACTGAAATACCACTTATACCCTTCGATTTATTTACCTCTAAATTACGTTCCGCCATCCTGCCCTCCCCGGTGGAGACAGGTCAGCAGATATCCATTATAAAATTTATGAGCGTTTGCCACTCCAGTTGTAAGCTCTAGAGTACATTTAATTAATTCAGTGAAAATAATCCCTTCGCTCCCATTTTATATCAAATTTATACAAGTGGGATGAGGAATATTTTGAAAAGTCACTATAACATTGTATTCGATGGTTTAACAATTCTAACGAAATTATTAATCCCTCAATGCAGTAATAGGAAAATACACGATCGGAGGTACCTATTAATAATAATTATTACTTCTTCATCGTTGATAAATTTTCTGTATTTATCCGAACACTGCAATCAATTCGTGCGCACCAACTTCGTTATTCATGACTTCTTAGCCATTAGTACTGAAATGTACTTATATTCAGTATTTGCTTGATATATCGACGAAAACAGGCATCAATTATTCGAAACAAAATTCGTTCGACAAAGTGGTTGAAAATATGATTGTTTCGTAGCCAGATTTGAAAATATCAGCCATATTAGTATTAGTATTGCAATAACTAATTCAATTTTTTTTTTTTAATTTCATAATTTGTTTAACGTACCTATTTATTTAAATTTTATTTTAGCGGATTTTCGAAGAAAAGGAAGCTATTGTTCTCGGTCCAAAAGGTTTGAAACTCGAATTTCCGGTTTTAAGTTTTAATACCAAACTCCGTTTCAGTCCATCCTAAATTCACTCTCAAAAGACACAAAAAATCATATACCTATATTTATATAATGATAAATAACAAATTTGACTCTGCAGTCGAAAGGCCAAGTTCTTAGATAGGCCGAATTGAGCCACTTTAGGGGGTATTTAGGGAATTTCAAGGGAAGGGGAGGGGATTACCCATAAAAATGAAACAGTCAGATAAGTGACAGCTCATTTTAAATGTTGTTTCACGCTGAACACGATGGTCAAGTCAGAGTAGCAATATCTTATTCCGTTCTCAAACTAGAGCACTTTGAACATGAAGAAACGTGGTTGCTACTTGCAATGTTCTTCATGGTTCATCTGCTCTAATCTGATAACGGAATGGGATATTGCCATTGTGACTTCACCATCGTGTTTATCGTTGAAAAATCTATAAACTGAGGTGTTACTCGGCAAAAAAATGATACCAAATTTGTTTTAAAACCAGTAAACTGGAGAAATTTTACGTATAATCAGTTATTTTTTCGAAAACTCGCTCATTATAGGCATGACTGCGGATTTTTAATGTTTAAATGTGGTTTGAGGAAAACTTACAAATTAGTAATTTGAGAGTGACGTGCTGGAAAGTTTTGATGCACTGCAAATCTGATTTTAAAATCGTGCATCACAGGTAAAATACAACACAGTTTGAATTAATTGACTTGAGAGGAGTGCAAGAGTGCAAGCAATCAAGTTACAGATGCTCAAAAATCGGTTCAATAATATTGTATGTAATATGCTAACTAGAATACGAGCAAGTATAACAAATGTTGTAAAACTCTTATGCAGGAACGGATATACTCTACCATATCGCTGAGAATCAGGGGCCATGTTCTCCATAATAGTCGTGGGACGGAACCAGTGAGCGTACTCATACTGAATAATTGGCTAATTGGTAATTTTGTACTAACTGGAGGCAACTGGTGGGGTTAGGTTTCAGACGTTAACAACGTAAGTTATGGTACTACATACCTTGAAAAAATAGCTACGAATAGTAGTCCTAGAATTTTGGTGACACTCTTACATAGAGATGGGTTTAATTACCTATAAATTCGAATAATATGGGATGAGGTAGAGAAGCGCTATTACACAGCGCAATGATGTTCATGGGGACCTTCGAAGAGTCTAATTCTATAACCACTGTCTATTTCGACGGCATCGATTGAATAAGTGATCAAATCACTTCTTCATTAGCTTAATGTCTCTCAGACGAAGTGAATGTATTAATTGCCGGATCTATTTGTAATAATGACGTCTCAATCATTTTAATGGGTCTGTGCAGTAGGTACGAGTATATATGGAATATAAAAACCGATAGTGGCACGAGTGGAAAACACGAGTCTGAAAGGTTTCCCATAATTGGTTTCTTTTGGTTTGTATCGAGTAAAGTGTATTGGATACCTAAAACGAAGTAGCCGAATTGACACGGTTAGGATCCTCCTCTATGCGAGCGGGAGGTTTGGGCCAATTCCAAGGGTTCCGAGCGTGAATGTTTCTTCGGAAGACAAAACCTGCAGTTATCGTGGATCTCAGTTCACCAAACACTGGAGGAGTCAGTTATCATCGAGTTAATTAATCGATGGTTTCCCACGGACAGAGAGGCAATCTCAGGGGGCGAAGTAGGTTAAAAGTGGGACGGGAGCGTGAGGAAAACTATATACATACCATGTACTCGTACTTACTTAAACCTACGTCAAATGTAAATGAATGAGTAACGAGATGAGTACGAGATTATAAAAAAAAATAATTATACCAGTATAATTCTGTCTGAACAAAGATTGCATAATATTCTAGCATCTTCTCATTATACTATCCAAGCGTCATTTTGAGCCCTACATTGGATAATCAGGTGGTATTGTAAATTATATGTTAAGATAAATGAATTACTATAGAAAAATATAATATATGGGTATATTATAATCACTAGCGAATACCCAATAACGCCTTACAGAGAAAGAGTGTGTAAGAAACGGGAGAAAGTTTGAAGGAGAAAATAAGGAGCTGGGTAGCTGGTTGTCAATTTCACATGCCGAACAGGTGCACGAAATTAGAGTCACTAAGTTCACCAAACCGGCGGAAGTCTTCGGTAAACTAAATTGACAACATGAACAATGCGTATGTGATATCAATTTTGTTTGAAAATCTACAGGTGATCTGTAGGTTACTATATTGGTCATATTTCGTTATAACTCCGAAAATATTTGTCCGATTCGAAATCCCCCTCCCCCCCACACCACCGCCCTAAAACTCCCCAATACCTCCCTTAGAGTAGCCTGATTCTGCCCATCTGCGATCTTAGCCTTTCGATTGCTAAGAAAGATTTTTTGTGCAAATTTGAACTATATAATAATATAATACACATAATGTTATGATTTTATCATTATTTATCATTATTTGTGATTTTTGGTGTCTGTTGGCAGAGAATATAGGATGGTCTGGAACGGATTTTGTTGTATAATTTTTTCGGGAATTCGAGTTTAAAACATCTCGGACCAAGAACAATAGCTTCTTTTTCTTCGAAAATTAGCTAATAGCTGAGTTCTCTCTGCCATTTTCTGAAAAATTACAAATAATTCGTTTACTCGATCACTAGCTGAATGTCCTCTTTACTGATTGACCGAAACTATAAATCTGCTGCTCTCGTACGAAGTTGAGTGAAATGAACTCGATAAGAACTGCTATTTCGTATATTTCTCGCCCAGAGCAACGTAGGGAGATAAGGAAAGACCGGATTTCTATGCAATTGCATAATATGATATTATCTATTATCTATTTGCTTCACGTAACTGGAGCGCAAATTCTTCCTTTATCCGAATTGCCTTCTGTAGATGCTCAGGTTTGAATTTTATTCTGCCTCTCATCTTATACCTATGTAGATGATCAATAACGTTTGATGATTTTTGGTGACGGGATTTGAATTAAATAAAGTTCCGAAGTACCAAAATCAGACGGAGAGATTGATTTTGATCACTTGAGTAGGATCACAAAGTGGTAAAAATGTCTTGGATTTGGTCGGAAATCCCCGCGTTTACCGCCAACTTAGCCTTCACCATAGCCCACTTGTCGTTCATACCATTGATAGGTACTAACTAGTTTAAGGATGGTGGTATTGAGTTGAGACAAAGTTTGGTTGGAGTTGATCGAGGAATGCTCCGCAAAAATGCAGGCGATTCCGATGGTACAAATGGGATACAATTACAAGAGAAGTTCTAGAAAAATAATGGTCTAGAAACATTAAAGAACTTTAACAAGATTTTAATGGGAGAGGATGTACCAGAGGACTGACGGGGCATTCTTGCCCGGCTATTTTAAGCAATTTTCCGTCTACAAACACACTTCTCTCGGACTGTCGTCACAACTTCATTCAAGAACACCTTGAAATGTTTTTGTAAACATAAATTACGAAATATTGTCAAATCCGAAAGAAAATGAAAAAAATAGAAAATTATTTTAAAACTGTTGTGTTCCATTTGTAAGTTGTACTTTTAGTTCTATGCCACGAAAATAGTAGAATTTGAGCCGGGAAAGTTTGATTATAATAATTATAATTATAATTTCAACTCTTATTTCAACAATTATAATTATAATTTCAACTCTTCTCTACATACTTCTTCCAATTATTGGAAGAAGTATGTAGAGAAGAGTTGAAAGATACTCATTTCCAACGGTGGATATTCCTACTCGTGTTACCTCAAAATGATGATATGGTGAAAGTAACATGAGTAGTCATTGTCACCGATTGTGAGATTTTGCTACGAACGAATAGTGTGAACGTTGCAAAAAATTGTAAATAGTAAAACAAATAATGTTCTGTAAAAGCAGTAATAATGAAATTCTCATTCCGTAAAAATATTTTCTAATTATTACAAAATATATTTACGATATGAGAATTTCATTCAGATCATTCCTTATTGAAACTTAGTGGTAGAGTGGTTTTTTCCAAGTAGGTACCTACTGAAACTTGATTTTTCGAATTTTACAATATTTATTTTAATGCATATTTGTCGCATATTTCATTAGTTTTGACTGCATATTCGAGGCATCTCGTCAATCCCAATTCGATAGAGCGTATCGGTACCGTCATTTTTTCAATCAACGTATCCCTGGCGAGCCGCGGAGAACCTGGACGACTCTGCCAACCGCGCGAAACCTACGTATCTCTCGCGGGGCTATAGGAAGCTACGCATCGGCTTATGATATATCACGGCCGATGCGTAGCTTCCTATAGCCCCGCGAGAGATACGTAGGTTTCGCGCGGTTGGCAGAGTCGTCCAGGTTCTCCGCGGCTCGCCAGGGATACGTTGATTGAAAAAATGACGGTACCGATACGCTCTATCGAATTGGGATTGACGATCTATGCTGCATAGAAATCCAGTCTTTAGAGATAAGCAGCCCCAGAGGTTGTCACTTGCCCTCGATATGACGGAGGGCAAGTGGTTGGGTGGAGGAGTTGGTGGTGGGGGAGACGTTCTATCGAGTTCATAACTCACGTCAAGCATTGCCATAAGTCAGTTCGCTGCGTCGCGTAGCCTGCAAATGAGGACAGTTTCACGTCGCACGTACCTTCAAGGTCACGTACGACGCGTCCTCGTGACGTCACGAGAGGGGTCTGCGTAGCACGCTAGTGGTCTGCAAAAACTCTCGACTGTTGCAACTATGGACGTCCCCCTCAACCGCCATCCTTTGGTACAACAACAACCAATGTACAAAATGGCTGGTTTGAGGAATCTGACTTCGAAGTTTCGAGCTCAACTTTCTATTCACTTCATTAAAGGTGATTAATAGTGTTCCAGCCCCAGAATAGTGTTCCCAGGGTTTTTTGCCGTTTTAAATAGATTTTTATGGTTTTAAAATCGATAATGTACCAAGTCATTAGCCTTTCAAAAAATGACATTGGTTCCGCTCCCAGATCCGCCCGTGACATTGGTGCAGAAGATTTGAAAATCGAGGCTTTCTGACAGTCGACGGATATTGGCTGTTGTTCCAATCCATTTTACAGGGTCAAAAACATCAGGAAATACCGTTAAAAAAAAAAAAAATCGGAAAAATTGACATTGGTTGTTGATGTACCAAGGTACAGCTTTTTACCTAACGGCTCCAGGTGTAGCTACGAAACTAGTCAGCTGTATTAGCGATAGGGTTTCCACTGATTTCCTCTGATTTCCATTTTGGGCTGACGTCTCTCTCTCTCTGAGGTTTCAGAGTCGATACTTAATTATGACTGTGGAAGCGGTCATGCACGGTGGAGCTTGTCAAACGGAAAACACCATCGGTGCATGATATCGCGTCATTCGCCCGACGCTATCAGACCCAACACTGATACGCTGATCAGCAAGACGACCTAAACAGTTCAACCATTCAAATCCAACAGCTGCTCCGATTCGGCAACTATGTTATTCCAGAACTAGGTATCGGTTTGAGAATATCGCAATAACTATCTATTGACATAAGAATTGTCGCAAATCGAAAATCATCCAAACATTCTGTCTCCAAAATCCTATCTCCGAGCTCAAATTCGTGCTGCCCTGTCTTATAGCGACTCTTTTGGGGTTGCGAGGGCGAGACTTTAAAATAAACTTCTCACTCTACCCATTGGCTTTGGTGTTTCAGGAGTGCGGTACGCAGGATTTTCCAAATTTTAATCACAATCCTTGACATAATTCTCTTCTCATAATATTATCCCTTTCTCGTCCTACCTTATTCAATATGGTAGGTATTTACTTCCGAACTTTCTTCTTTTAGTGACTTTGCGAAAATATTGTTCTCGGTCCAAAATTTTTAAAACTCGAAATTCCGAACAATTTTCAAACCAAAATCTGTATCAGACCATTTTAAATCCACTGCCAAAAGACAACAACAATTAAATGTACATAATATGTACATATTATATATTATATAATCATAGATTTGTATTAATGTTTATGTATGCGTCATTCCAGACGATAAATTTCGATAATATTGAGATGGAAAGTTTCACGAAAATCCGTACCTACTGGCAATCTAAAGGCTAAGTTCGTAGATGGGCAGAATCAGGCCACTCTTAAGGGGTGTTTAGGGGAGTTTTAAGGGGGAGAAATTACCCATAAATTCCATACATGAAACGCCGAACACGATGGTGAAAGCAGAATTGCGACATCTTATTCCGATCTTAAACTGGATCTCTTTGAAGATGAAGAAACGTGGTTGATACTTGAGTTGTTCTTCATGGTTCATCTGCTCTAATCTGATAACGGAATGGGATATCGCCATTGTGACTTCACTATCGTTTTTAGCGTTAGTGAAAAAAATACCAGTAAAATAGAGACTTCTGGCTAAAATTTTGTCTAATTTTCAATAATGTTTGTCTAATTTCGATAATTTTTGTCTAATTTTGCAAATTCTCAAAGAAATAACTGTTATTTCTTTAAACATTCGCTCTTTTGGGCATGCTGCATAACTGTGGACTTTTATTGTTATTGTATGTTTATTATTCCCTCAATCATCAGTCATTTGGCGTAAGCCATAAGGGAATTCGTCCTATGTATAATAAACACTTTTTCAAGTTCATACCATGACGCTAGAGAAATTATAGGCTGTAAACCAGTGGCAAAAATGTGGTGGAGATTCAGTAGGCACCAATTTTCCAAGTTATCAAGAGTTTTTATAGCGTATTCGTGTAGCCCGAGTTATGTCAGAAATATTAAGAGGTTTTAGGGCACCACACGAGCAAACTAATGACTAATAACAGGGTGGCAGTAACTTCGAATTCAGAGCCTATAGTTTGAACGATACTGCTGTAAGTACCTACTGAAATGCGAATCGTCGCAACTTATAAGCTAAATTGGAGATGATAAACGGAAAAATACCCTGGAGATAGGAAAGGGTATAGACTGTTACCCTGTTATCAGTCATCTGTTTGCTTTTGTCCTGTCGAGGCAGTAGCTTGTAATAGACTGGAAAATTGGTGCCTTGGGATGACAATTTCTGAATGATTATAGACTCACCGTGTAGCAGTATAGAACTGGGTCATGCATTATTGTTACAACTACAATTCAATCTGCCAATTAACTTCATTTGGCATTTCGGTGTAGCATACTCCCGTTTCATCATTACTCGTACCTAAAGTTTGTACCTCTGGTGCACTAATTGATTCAAAGTTACCAAGAGCGAACCCTACAACTACCAACTTGTGAATGAATTCCCAGGTGCATGCTCGCAGTATTTCCGAAATCTTAGGGTGAATCAGTTCCAAACTACCAGCTGCTACGTGGTAGCTGACATGCCAAACACTATGGAAAGAGATACTAAGTATCTAAGTAAGTAAGTATAGTTATAGATACTAAGATAGTATAGATACTATGTATCTAAGGATAGAAAGAGATACTAAGTATCTAAGTATACTAAAAAGTCTTCTGCGAGTTACAAATATTATTTTTGGCATGTTCTGTTAGTTCGTGCCAATTTCACATCCGGTGATTCGAATACTTCAACCCAAAAACCGCAGTTGCTCTTTTATAAATGCGTGAACGCCTCAAATAGTTTTTTTGAATCATCTTCATTGTTACAACTGTATATTATACATCTAGTAACTTCACTCTGTTAGTTGCCGCCTCAAATAGTGCGTTATAGTGATAATAAACTGGTAATATATTGCGGTTCATAAAAAGTACAAAACATTTCCGGGAGCGACTGGTCCAATTTTTTTACTGTCTGGAGGCAGTCTTTTACAGATGAGCCTTTAAGCTTTCTCTGCACTGCACCTTCTTACCAGTCACGATGAAATTAAAGTTTCACGAACGTCATCAATCATCTTGAGCTAATAACGTTGGACAGTGAAACTTACAAAACGTGATGAACAGTCGCTTAAGTGGTAAAGAATAATATTCAAATGTGCTCTCCCAGAAAATGAATGGACATGCCAGAAGGTGAGGCTTTTCTTGTTTCTCTTGACTCTCTCACGAACTTTCCCATTGAGGATATTTAAAATGTTAAACACTTGACTTGTTGCGATTGAACTCTCTTCACAAAAGTTGAGTTTTCTATCCAGAAATGATCTCTCATTGCACATAATAGTGTTTTCGTTCCCAGTTTCAGGTTGTTTTGTTGAAATAATATTCAATGAGCATAAACTTTGGGATGTAATACGGACTCAATCCTACTCTTTCCTTCAATCCTAATTGGACCAATCCTACTACTTCTTGTTAGTTCATTTCGTATCAAAGTTTTGCCATAAATAGAATTATATTGGATTCACTTACAGCCTCATCTATGTTGGTTTTTAGCTTTTTCGAGAGGAAGTTTTAATGAATAGATATGGGTGAAATAACCGTGAAATGTGATAACCCGTATATTCCCAAAGTTAAACAGTCTAACAAGTTACAACTCATTTTAAAGTTTTCTTTACCCTGAGCCCGACGGTAAAATCAGAATTGCTATAATATAGCATTATTATATAGGTATATTATCTCATTCCGTTCTTAAACTGAAGCAGTTTGAAGATGAAGAAACTGGGTTGTCACTTGAGATGTTCTTCATGGTTCATCTGCTCTAATCTGATAACGGAATGAGATATCGCAATTCTGACTTCACCATCGTGTTCAGCGTTGAATAATCTATAAACTGAAGTGTTACATAAGATGTGATTTTTACATTTCTTGTAAATAATATTATTATTATTATTTATTATTAAATAATATAGATAATAATATTATCTATATTACCTATCAATAACATTTCTATTTCGAAAAATTCCGGTTTATATTTGAATTGCCCTCGTATGTATTTTGGTTTTGGCTGCCAAATCCCATTCTCCTCTATATTTCTACCCGCAAACAACATCTGCCCCAAACTCTCGTAGAACCTGGCAAACTGATTAAACCCGAGCAAGTAGCGCTCGGAATTAATAACAGGCCATGAACGGACATGCCCCGACCAGCGCACGAGATTCGGAAGGCAATCGAAGCTGATCTCGCTGCTTGCGGGGGAACTAGTGCTCGTTATACCAGTTACCTCGAACCAAGTTTTCCTCCACCTGCTCCTATCATTAACAACTTGGAAGCTGCGTGCTCCGGTCGCCCTTCGCCTTTATAAAACACCCTTAACCGCCCGTGAGGGTCAACCAAGTTTCGGCGTGAGCAACTTTCAATGGTGATCTCACTCTACCTTGAAAATGACCATTTGGAACGGCCACTCGGTTTGAACGAGGGATTAGTCCAGCGTGAAAGAGGATTCCGTCTGCACGATATCTCCCAGTCTCGTGTCAGGATCGTTTAGGTTTCCCACATAGGAATTATTCATTTATTTATTTCAAATGACACGAGACAAGCCAAATTACGAACAAGAAAAAAGAAAAAAAGAACACATTGTTATTAAGTTGAATAAAATATAATGCATGAGGAATTGGAGTAAGAAAATAAGGGTACGAACACGTCTAGGTGTCAATTAGTCTTTTAGCTTTTGTTTTTCGAACCCCGACTATCTTCATATAAAACAACTGTGCGGTCGACTAACTCTACCTCGTACGGCAGTAAGTAAGTACTACATAGATAAGGAGATATGGACTGTCACTGGAAAACCTATTTGGAATTGCATAAGGTGGAGTGAGGTTTAACTCCAACTCGCTCCTGCCAATCCACCCAATCCTGCCAATTAGTTTCATTGGTTTTATTCAGAACCTGATCCCTGTTGTGAAGGATGTCAAATACCTGCCGGGCAACATGCAGAGGGCTTGGTTGTGACGTCACGTGCAAACCAGCAATAAGAGTGAATTTTTGAAGAAAACTCTGCAAATTCTTGACACAACGATTTATCATCTTCTTTGAGCAAGTCACCCTAATCCATATCATGGAGTGCCCTGCACTGGAGGATATAGGCGGGACTACGCCAGAAGAAACGGCGTGTGAGAGTAACTCTTATTGGGCAGCGAGAATAACTGTTATTGGGCAGCGAGAATAACTGTTATTGGGCAGCGAGAATAACTGTTATTGGGCAGCGAGACGTCAAATGAATGCGACGGGCGTAGGATTAAAAAAAAAAAAAACACTCAAAGGAAGCCTGTGGGTGGAGGTCGGAGGGCGGAATGTGGAGGGAGGCGGGAGGAGGCCGAAATGAGGTTTGTTGAGGGGGGTGGGTGGTGGGAGGAGGGTGGAGTGAGTAGGGAGGAGGGCGGAGGGTGGAGTGAGTAGGGTGGCGGGAGGAGGGTGGATGACGGATCAACGGAATGACGAGATTTCATGGTGTCAAGCTCATTCCGACCTCCAGGAAACCTAGTGAATACTGCATTGTCGTCCATCTGAGACCCATGTTTAAAAAAAATCTGCAAATTCTTGACACAATGGTTCATTATCTTCTTTATCCAGATCACCCTTCTGTCTAGATCACTAGATGATAGATTAATTATTATTACGAATTATCATCAATTATTAATAATTTCATCAAGTAGTAAAAATTATTATTAATTATTGTTAGTTATTAATAATTTTCACAAAGTTTCAGTTGAACAATTATAATTTGACGACCATATTAATATTAGTATGAAAATCATAATATTATTATGATCTTTGGTGTATTTTGTCAGTGTATTCGGAATGGTCTGGAACGGATTTAATAGTAAAACACATTTTCCATTTCAGGACGAATTCGTATACCAACAAATTCAAGATTTATATTGGAAGAAGAGAGCATAGTCAGCAATCGTTTTAAGACGCAGTACTGAGGTAAATGCACTGAAATTCAGCAAACGTTGGGTTTCACTCATAATTAACCATATGATGCACCTCATTATGTATGTAGTTTTATTTAAATAATTTGTACAGCTGATTGCAATGCCAGGTGTTTAGTATTGAAGCGCAGTAACTGTTAGACATACTTCTTTGTCAGTAGTTGGTTGAAAACGGTTAAACAATCATAATTTGACGACCATATTAATATTAATATTAATATGAAAATCATAATATAATTATGATTTTTGGTGTATTTTGTCAGTGTATTCGGAATGGTCTGGAACGGATTTTGGTATGAAAACTTGCCGAAAATTCGAGTTTTAAAAATTTTGGACCGAGGACTATTATAGGAAACTATAATAGTTTCCTTTACTTCGAAAATTCGCTAAAACCAGATCTTGAGTGTCATGTCCTTTTCAACTCGAGTTTTCTGGGAGAACAGGTGATTTCTCCATAAATTATAGGATAACTCAACCATATTTCCTGAACTGAGACCTCTAAAACTGCTAGTTTATGAACTTAATATAATAGTAAAACACATTTTCCATTTCAGGACGAATTCGTATACCAACAAATTCAAGATTTATATTGGAAGAAGAGAGCATAGTCAGCAATCGTTTTAAGACGCAGTACTGAGGTAAATGCACTGAAATTCAGCAAATGTTGGGTTTCACTCATAATTAACCATTTGATGCACCTCATTATGTATGTCGTTTTATTTAAATAATTTGTACAGCTGATTGCAATGCCAGTATTGAAGCGCAGCTCGACGTACTTCTTTGTCAGTAGTTCGTTGAAGAAGGTTAGACAATCATAATATGATGATCATATTAATATTAGTATGAAAATCATAATATTATCATGATTTTTGATGTAGTTTGTCAGTGTATTCGGAATGGTCTCGAACGGATTTGTTATGAAACGTTTTAGGAAATTTAAGTTTTAAACATTTTGGACCGAGAACTATAGTTTCCTTTACTTCGAATATTCGTTAAACGTCATACCTTGAGTGTCATGTCCTTTTCAACTCGAATTTTCCAGGAGAACAGGTGATTTCTCTATAAATGACCTATATGATACCTCAGCTATATTTCCTGAACTCATACCTCTGAAATTGGTAGTTTATGAACTTAACTATAACAGTAACATGAATTTTCCATTTCAGGACGATTTCGTATACCCATTCAGGATTTATATTGGAAGAAGCGATCGTGTGGAAGACGCATTACTGAAAAAAAGCACTGAAATTCAGCAAATGATGGGTTTCACTAAAAATCAACCATGGGATAAATCTCAGTATGTATGTAGCTACTTTTATTTAAATAATTTGTACAGCTGTGATTGCCAGGTGTTATGTATTGAAGTATGTTAAGTATGGTATGTTATGTATTGCCAGGTTCTTTTTGATTGATGGATTGAATACGTTTATTTACCTGCATAAAATAGGACCTTGCAGTCCTCTCTGCCTTTTTCACAGGGTATAAATCAAACAAATCAACTTCAAGAATATATCAGTCATTTTAAAAATACTTCTTCAACATATAAATAAAGCTTGTTTCGTAAAACACTAACAAAATAAATTAAAATTAAGCGGCTTCTCCTTGCTTATGGATATTCATACCAATATTTAAATAGATACATTTTTCAATCAAGGATAGATACGATTATGCAGTAGGTAATAATTATTAATACACTGAAACAATACCATATTGTAAACATATTACAAACATTTCTGCAATATTAGCTAGATAGTATCTACAGATATCTAGTAGATACGTCATATTTTCGCAGTAGCACATCTTTAAATTTCTTGTTGAATATTTCGATATTCTTTTCGTTGAATAATTCACGATACTCATTGTGGATTTGTATCGCACTAATCCTGAAAGACTGCTCGTAAATGGCTGTTCTGTGCAATGGCAATAAATTTCATTACGTGTCTGATCTAGTGCTTCTACTATGTAGATCAGACACATAATAAAATTTATTGTTCAGGTAGTCGGCAGCTTTATTTCTGAGAATCTTGACATCAATTCTCCACCACGGAAGGTTGTCCATTATTTTATTTTCAACAAGCCCAACTTTTTATAGTTCGGCGTAACGTGCCCAAACAATCTTATTTTTTGTTGCATATCTCAGGCAGGCATTAGGTATGTGCAACTTGTAATTTATTAAATTGTCAGTAAATTTTCTTTGTCAGTAGTTCGGTGAAAACGGTTAAACAATCATATTATGATTTTTGGTGTATTTTGTCAGTGTATTCGGAATGGTCTGGAACGGATTTTGGTATAAAAAGTTTCCGAAAATTCGAGTTTAAAATTTTTTTACCGAGAACTAGTTTCCTTCACTTCGAAAATTCACTAAAACTAGACCTTGAGTGTCATGTCCTTTTCTGAATTTATCTATAAATTATAGGATACCTCAACCATATTTTCAAACTTAGACCTCTAAAAAAGATATTTTATGATTTTAAATATGACAGTAACATAAATTTTCCATTTCAGGACGATTTCGTATACCAACAAATTCAGGATTTATATTAAAAGCAGGGAGCTGAGTGGAAGACGCTGGACTGAGGTAAATGCACTGAAATTAGGCAAATGTTGGATTTCACTCGAAATCAACCATCGGATGAATCTCAATATGTAGGGATGAATTTCTATGTAGTTTTATTAAAATATTTTGTAGGTACAGCTGATTGTGCAATGCCTGGTGTTTAGTATTGCAGTGCAGTTATACGTATTTCTTTGTTAGTCTTTTGTTGCAAACGGTTAAACAATTTATATTTGTGCACAAATTGTATGCATTTACACCTAATAGGCGCCTTTAACGGCAATGAATGGTGGAAGGAGCGGCACTCACAGATAACCGATACAGTCCTTATTAGTGCTTGTTACCACTCACCCAATCCTTAATAATTTTGTGACAATCAAGGCACCTGATCATTGAGTACATGAATTATTCGATTTGCACGATGATGCTTTTTGAATTTTTGGTTTTCTTCTTATAAGTGAGAAATTCAATTCAACGGAGGAAGGGTATCACACCAAAATACTAATCAAGTTAGAGGACTCGAATCCCACACAGAGGCTCACACCGAAATGCTAACGAACTCCACAAAACAAGAGTATTGCAAATATTGACGCTCCCTGTATTTTCCGTAGAGTAAATTCCCGCTAAACTCTCTTTTCCACCGACTCGCTTAATTACCACGCGGTCGGATATTTAAATAATCCTCACAGTTGAACGGAATTTCGGAGTGGAATCGTCCGTCCTCGGAAACGGGATGAGGGCTGAGTTGAGCTTCGGCGAGAAAACCCAGAATTAAAGGTGAATTAGGAGAGAGGGAAAGGGAGTTACCTGGGAACCGCATCATCTGCGCAAACCCGAAAGATCCGCTTGGAAGTTTAAAGCGTTAGTTCTCCGAATTGAGCGTTGAACAAGTCTTGGGATGTTAATGGGCTTACAGATCTATTAAGGTATTACGTTCATAGTTTTATAGATCGAAACTCCTTTGAGCAGCCGCTCCTCAAGATTTAAACACTTTTTTTTTTAAATTGGCTAAATTTTTTGATAAGCTTAATGTTAGGAGGGCTTAATGAAAAAGTCTGGGACGTAATAGCACACTCGATTGCCTTAGATAAAAATTACACTTGGGATAAGAGTTTGGTACCATAATACCCGAGTAAAGCCGAGTGATACCATGTAATCGAGGGATTCTAGAAAGTTGATACCTACTCATAATAATATAGTATTGGAGTAGACGAAGAAGAAGAAATAACTGGGCAAAGTGGCGCGGACGGCGTACGGCGGACGGACGGATTTTTTTTAATTCGATTTTCTGAATCTACGTGTCTTGAAACGTAAACCAACAAATTTTGAGGGGGGGTTAAAATTTTTTTTTCTTTGGGCGATTCCAATGGTTCATTATCGAAGATAATAAACCAAAATGTTTATTGAAAGAAACATTCTTTTACAATTACACCAATAAAATAAATAAACTGTTGCCGACATGGTTTTTTAAACCGTCCGCCGGGGGGGGGGGGGGGGGGGGTACTCAAAATCGATATCGATGGTGAAGACGAGAAACCTCGTATCTCCGATTTTTCCGAAATTGAGTTTTTTATTGCTACCTACCTATTACAAACTACTCTACCGATATTAGCGCTCACAGCGCTGACAAAGTGAGTTTTTAGCCTTAGAATCGATTGTAGAGGTTCCTCGTAACGAGGTAAATAGGGTGTCATAGGCACCAAAAAACCGCTTTTTTGCTCTCCTGAAAAGTTGGGATTTTGGAGTTACGAGGTTTCTCGTCTTCACCGTCGATATAATATAATCTACATCAGTTCAGTTAATGATAATGCTAAATCATAAAAACTGTTTCACCACGTGATTAAGATTCAGCATCGAAAAATAATCAAATTTCATATCCCACACGATGTTTGCGCACGGTTGAGCAATTGCTGGTAGGGTTGCGCACCGTGAAAAAAATCGATTGAAATGTCAAATTTTCATGAAATTTTTCGTCGAATCCAAATCTGCAATAAAAATGAAGTTAGTGTCAATTGCCCTCACTGAGGCGCAAGTGACTGGCGCAAGAGTATTTATCCTAAATTCTACACAAAGAATTATGAAGAATGTCGTTGGTCCCGTTTTTTAAGGGTGATCCACCACTTGACAGACACCCTGTATACTTTCTTAGTTCCGGTAAAGTACGAGTCAAGTGAATTTTTGTCAATAGGAAGGGGTTCAAAACGAATGTTGAAATTTTGAAAAATGTTTATCTCGAAAAATTCAAATAGATCGGTATGGTTTTTAGTTCACATTTAAATAGAGTATAATTTTTAGAATTTTCAAGACCATCCGCAGCTTTGTACTTCCAGCCGTCCGTTCACAATGAGGGCTCAAAGTTGGAGCAGATCTAAAGTCATCAACATGTTATTATTAATATTAATATTAATATTTCTGAAATAATTTAATTATTAAATTCTCTTATCAACATGCAGTGATAACGCCATGCCATCCGACCGTAACACACCAGCAGCGACCATCCTTCGCCGTCCAGCAGCCGCACCGCCTCGTCTCAGGAGAGCACAGACCTACCAAACGCCTGCACTCTGAACTCCACCAGAACTGGACGCTAGTATTGGAGTAAATTTGGCGCATAATTAAGTCGAGGGGTAAGAATTACAAATTTTAAAAACAAAGGTTTGCTAGGGCTTCGATATCCACATCTAAAATTTAGTTGAACAAGAACTAGACGCTCCTCTGCCAATGGCCCTTCCCCCCACCCCAGTAAGTCCAGAGGAACTCAGCTGTGCCATCAAGACGATGAAGAATAAAAAAGCCCCTGGCTATGACCTAATCAAGCTAAACGTGGTGAAGAGGCTACCTAGAAAGGGAAAAGCATTCCTCCTTAGCCTCTACAATGCCTTATTAAGGTTGGGTTACTACCCAAAGGTCTGGAAACATGCTGTTGTTATAGTTGTAGCCAAACCAGGAAAACCGCAGCAGAACCCAGCATCATACAGACCCATCAGCTTGCTTTCAGTCTAGGGAAAAATATTTGAAAAAATCATCCTATGCAGAATGATGAAAGTTTTATCCGTCTCACCCAAAATTCCCAACTTCCAATTTGGGTTTCGTCCCCACCACTCCACAACCCAACAAGTCCATAGGGTGGTTGACTTCATAGCCAGAGGGTATGAACAAAAGAAATTCACAGGCGCAGTATTTTTGGATGTACAGTCAGCTTTTGACAAAGTTTGGCATGATGGGCTGCTGTACAAGCTAAAATCATTTCTGCCTAATTCAATTTACCTGTTCATGAAATCATTTCTCAGTGAACGAACATTTCGCGTCAAAGTGGGTGAAGCACTTTCCTGCTTCAGAGGAGTGAGTGCTGGTGATATTTAATATCAGTAGCATACTGACTTTATTGCCACCTCAAAATCTAAAAGTAGCTCAGAATAGAGTGGGTACACGAATGCATGAAAAGTAATTTTTAGGGCAGATAAGGGAAGAAATTTATTTCAAATTTTAAATTTAAGGATGATGGATTTTGCATTTATTTGATTCATCAGGTGTTGAAATGTTCGCTCTTTGAATACAGATACAGAATTAGTTGTTTTAATTGCTAGGCAACTGCCTATCGTAGTCTCTCGTAAAGGTGCACTATTCGGGTGCGACTGTGTGACTCGTGGCTATACGTAAGACAGTATTCACAACCAAATTTAGGTCTATGAGTTTGTCTCATTTGAGCTTGTTGTCTATTATTATTCCTAGGTATTCAATTTGTTGAGTGTCTTCTACTGTTGGACACTGACAAGGATCTTGACTGCAATCATGATATCTGAGACATAGTTCATATTGCATCGCCACTTTGTCTCCTCTCCTAGAAATGGGCATGTGGAGTGACTTGCTGGCGTTGACAGAGTGTTGTTAGGTCCAGTGCGATTGATTGTGCGTAGGTCCAGTTCTGCGTTTTTGTAGGCTTCCTTCCAACTACCCGAACGGAGAACAACGGAGAAATCCTGGTAAGTCACATAACTGCGAGGAATAATTGGAGTAATGAGGTGGAGTATTGTGTGTTCTTTCGAGTAGGGGTCTCACTCAATGTGAAGTACTCGGTAACTAGATTAGTGACGCTCTCGCCCATTTTCTGATATTCAGCAGCTTTCAGGGTTCACCTTGGTAACAATTACCGTACATCCTCAGACGGTGTGAATTAATCTTTTGGAAAGCTAGCAGGTGGTTAGTGGTTTATCCCTGTGTTTTTCTTGGTGTTTGTCTTCCAAAGGAACCCCCTTCTTCACTGTTCCGACGTAAACACTATTGTTATATATCGTACCCCTACTTCGGTCGAAAACAAGGGCATTAGGTGGAAAACTGGTAGAGGGAAGTCCAATCGAACGTCAAGTCTTTCTAACAAACCTCGTTATCAACAAACCAACCCCAAGCCTCCGACCCTATTTTTTTCCTCTTCTCATTCCTTCAACCCTGATAACTCTTATTTTTCAAAGTGCAAGGCTTTCCGGAGTGTAGGAACATTTACAGCTTTATTTTTGTTCAACCAGTTTGAGTTGGAGCCTCCAGCCAGTAAATCACATCTAAAAACTTGATTTACGAGAGGTGCTTATTCAAAGGAGATATAAAAACTAAGTTACGTATCGAATTCCTACTACATCCAGACCTTTGAGGTTCACTGGCACACATACCATGAGTACACATGCTCGGGGGGTCTTGAGGTTCATAAACTAACTCAATTTTTTTTGCAATACAATTCATTCAATTTCATAGTTACAGAGCATTTAGGGAATCACTGACAATAACCTGGTTTGTACTCAACTCCTGCTTGTACGTCAGAAAGGAAGGTCTGGGGTGGTCCAAAAACATGGGAGTTTCGGGGGTACCATCCCGAGAAAATATTTGAAAAATAGGGTTCTAAATAGAGTTTTAATCTAATTTTAAAAGTGTTAAAATTACTTCAAACCCCTCTACTAACTCATAATCAAAGAAACTTAATTTTTCAAAGAAATCTTTTCTAAATTTATGATTTTTCAATACTCTTTCATATGTCCTAATCCCCCCCCCCACCCCCGGGCTACGTCAATTATTGTTTTTGAGCAATCGTGCTTTACCCTCAGACCTATTGAACAACCCCTCAAAATTCGGGAGGTGTCATTATCTTGATAATCGTTCATGTCTCCCCCCTGATTCTGCCTAAAATGTTCACTATGTCCACAGCAGATTTTGGTGTTCGTTCACGTTCTGTTTAATTGTAGTAGTCAAATACCTCAACCACTTTCTTGAACCTTTTCTCGTAATGGCACATTGAATATAAACTTGTCAAATAAATCTTCTTTTTTATCACTTCCACGGTTTTCCTTCCATTTCCGCAGATTCAACCCCAAAATCCTTTTCTTTCTAGAGGCCAAATCCTCCTCATTTTTCTTACCGCAGTGCTCCGAATATCAATTGTTTTCTCGTTTCTTCTTATATTTACCAATGTTTATAACCCACTTTTCCGTTTCCTTCATTTTTCTCACTCCTGTCCAAAAAGGTTTTCTCTTCCCTTTATTTTCTCCCGACCTCTTTTTTTTTCTCCCCTTTTTTTCTCCCTATTTGAAGCCCCCTTTCATAACTGGGGCCACTCTCCGCTCGCTCGATACCGTCTCTTCAGCATCCACACACCAGCGGCAAACCGCGTTTGTGACGTCGTCTCCCTTTTCCAACGGTCCATTCATAGAACATTCATTCATGAATAGTTCATACTGCTCGCCGGCTCGGGGAGAATCTGCATCGGACTACAGCCGTTGTCGACCGTTGAGTTTAGTGGACGGTGATTCCATCAATATTCATCATGTTTAACTGATATGTCAACGTGTGAATACCGCCGTAACTTTCCTTGATATTATTCAATAAACATTTATATTCCATAGGCGAGCTACCAATCAATAACAACTTTACGTACCCATCGGGACAACAGAACAAAACCACCAAGCAACAAGTGAATCTGCATGATTTACCATGTTTGCTCGGGTTACGTTATGTGATACGAGATAATCTGACCCAATAGCTAAAGATATTCCCCGATTTTTGATTTAAAAAAATGTTCCACGATCTAGCGGTGCATTCAGAATGCTCTACAATGTATTCGATATTGCATCATCTGCTTGTATGGGACACACTTGTATGGACATCATCAAATTTAGACCATGCGCACAAAATCGAGTGTTAAATTCACGTAAGGTGCCCAAATATCGTCCCTGCAATTGCAAACTATTGAATGTGAAAATCACTACTTTTCAGGAGAGCAAAAAAACCCTTTGACAGTAACTCCAAAATCAGCGCCATAACGAAAGCTCAAGTTTTTATATGTTCCATGTACATTTTTCAAAGCTTGTTAGAGTGATATTAAGATTCACCTGTTTACTGTTTTTGACATACCGAAAAATCACATACGTCACTTTATACCTTCGGTAGTGCAAATCAGCGATTTTCCTTTTTTTCGCCAATTCAAAACTGCGAATATGGCACTTTCGATAGTTTCACTTGCCATAATTTTAAGTATTTTATATTCTTCACTGAAAAGATCAAAGAATAAAATGATGTTAGCCACAAAAAACAATTTAATAATTAATAAAAATAAAAGGTTACAACAAAAGTTGAGAAATGAATAATTTCGAGGAAAAAGTTCATTAAAAAATATTACAAACAAATAGGGAAACTTACTAAAAATTATCTTAATAAATATTGAAAACGGCAAAATTATTATTTGGAAAGATCCTATAAAAATACATAAAAAATATTTGATTTACCTAACTGGAAAAGAAAAGAAAATTCGTGCAAATCACCCTCTTGTCTAGATCACTAAATGGTAGATTATGAATTATCATTATTTGTTATTAATTATTATGAAGTAGTGTGAATTATTATTAATAACTATTAGAAATTAGCGTTTGATAAGATGAATTTATATCAAATTCATTTTGAATTAACGTTTGAGGTCTGAATTGAAGACGTTTTTCTTTCAAATACCTCCAAAGTAACGTATGAGCCTAGCACATGTAGACTCTCCTCCCCACGGACCACTGCCAACATCCCCCCCCCCCCACGAACCAACGCCACCATGCCCCCCCCCCCCCCAAACCACGGACCAGCGCCAACATCCCCCCCCCACCGTCACTCACCACGGACCACTAACAAAACCCCCCAACCCCTTCCACCCTACCGCCGGTCACCACTGGCTTCCCCGCTCTCATCTCTACACCCCAGTGGTGACCCCACGTCCATTTAGCGCCCACAATTTCAATTTATGTAGTAGAAGTCAGATCATGAAAGAAGGACATGTTGTGATGCATTAATACTTCCGCCCCCTTTCCACATGCATGTTGTGATGCATTAATAGGTACTCCCACCCCCTTTCCACGTGCATGTTGTGATGCATTAATACTCCCGCCCCCTTTCCACATGCATGTTGCGGTGCATTAATACTCCCGCCCCCTTTCCACATGCATGTTGTGATGCATTAATACTCCCGCCCCCTTTCCACTTTTCACCACCTACCGCCCACTCTTTCACCCCCTCCCCCCCAATCTCTCACCGGCCTCCCCTGCTCTCATCTCTACACCCCACACAGAGTAGGACGTTAATCGATTATATTTGCGATTACAAAAGTAATCGTCAAAAACCTTCGCGCCACATGATAACTTTTTGTAATTGATTACTTTTATAATCGATTACTTTCGTAATCTACTTTTTTAAACGATTACAAATTCGAATATACAGGGTGTTTCAGTTCGTGACGGTCACAGGCTGGGAATCGATTCTACAGCTAATTTCAGGTCGACAATGTTAATTCCATTCAGGTTCTGCACAAAGGAACCCAGTCGATTCCAACAGCCGGATATCGTATGAATTAATCATAATTAATAATAATTATTATTAATAATAAATATAAATTATTAATATCTAACAATAAGTTATAATAATTTTCACTAGGTACTTGATAAAATTATCAATAATTAGTGATAATTTATAATAATAATTAATCTAACATTTAGGATCTAGACATTTAGACCTAGTGATCTAGACAGAAGGGTGATCTGTACAAAGAAGATAATGAACGTTGTGTCAAGAATTTGCAGAGTTTTTTTTATTCGATTTTCTGAATCTACGTATCTTGAAGCGTAAACCAACAAATTTTGACAAGGGGTTAATAAATTTTTTTCTTTGGGCGATTCCAATGGTTCATTATCGAAGATAATAAACCAAAATAGTAGAAACTCAAAGAAACAATTCTACAGCTAGTTGGCAACAAAAAGTCAATCAAAAAACCGACTTAATTCAATTTTAAGATTTTTTTTCGCGTTTTTGACCTTGTTCCAGTAATTTTTGTTGAAATGTCCTAAAGCTGAGGGGATTTTTGGGTGGGGGAGGGGTTCACCCATAAATTCCAAAAATGAAACGGTCTGTCAAGTGACACCTCATCGGTTCAGTGGTTTGGCCGTCGGTAGAGATGAACAGGCAAACTTTAAATTATGGTTTCTCTGTTGAGCTTTACCGTTCTTCAGTTTGGCCGATAAACATTCCGAGGAAGGACCAATCTTGATCAGCGACTCGGACTCCAGTGCAGGATCCGAATGGAAATGAGGGGTTGGGCGAAGAAAAACAGCACTCCCATCTATGGAAAGCCGGAACACACTATCGGAGCAAGGTCCCGGAGTATTCGCATGATTTATGATGATTGGTGGGAACGTGACGAGAATTCAAATTTCTTCAGTAAATCACTTCCACGGGAGAGGGTTTCACCAGGTTCGGAAAGCCGTGCGGTCCCCTTTCCTGGGCCGTCTTGCCTGTTCATTGTGTTGGGCTCCATTGAATTATCCTTCCACGCCTCCTTCGAAAACGACAAAGGCCGAGTATAATAGATGTTCCCTTCCCTTTGGAGTTCGCCTTCGCCTTTTGAGTCCAGGAGTCAAATCCTCTCTTGAGTCTTCTTGAAAAAGAGGGAAAAATAAGAAGCGGTGAAACTCGGATTGCGACGACTTCTTCCATTGGCGACGAATGCGGCGTTCTTCGTAACCTGAAGTATTTTGAAGCCCCGAGATAGAATCATCAAACACGAATACGACATCGATTCTTCTTCCGATATCCTGAGCCACGTCATGGCGTCAGGAATAAAGACGAGTCAAATCGAATTCCCTCATTGTCTAAGGTTGGTGAAATAACGGGCAGCAATACAGGAAACGACAAGGACTCAGTTCAACTGCGTAATGGATGGGTTCAAGGAGGTTAGGCAATATGCCCACCCAGAGGAATATCCGGTCTGTGCTTCCACAGAACCTTCTATCCCCAGAGCGGTGAACGAAAAGATCGAGAACAGGGGCACCGCAAATCATCACACTCCCACCGTCAAACAACACCTGCTACGCCAGGCTGTTGTTGATAGTAAAAAGGAGGCTGAAAGTAGTATGGAGTTCCGATCCTGGAAGAACAACTGGAAAATTCCAAGCCATGGTTAACCTCCATCTTAATTGTACTACTGCAAATTACTACTTTTGGAGAACAATGCTCCTACAAGCATGGATATTGGCAGGGGGTGTTATATAAATAAGAAATAGACATTTGAATAGGTATAGAAGTTTACCCACGAAATGTAGAATATAGAAAATATTACAATAGAATACAGAAGATTCTATAGAATACAGAAGATTGGAAGAGTGAAAGAAATTGAACAATGCCAAGAATTTGAATTACCAATATAAATGCTTATATGCAAAATGGGTTTGATCCCTACTTTAGGAGTCCCTTCTGGGAAAGCTCCTCAAAATTCGAAAAATAGTGGAGGAGGTACCGGGGCAAAGCCAGCACGTACCTACCAACCACGCCTTGCTACCATGTAATGTATGGCTGCTGTCTCTCCTCTGTTCAAGGAGGTTAGGCAATATGCCCACCCCGAGGGATATCCGGGCTCTGCTTCCACAGAACCGTCTATCCCTAGAGCGGTCAAACAAAAAGATTGAGAACATGGGCACACAAACCATCGCAACTGGTCGGTCTGAATGCAGGTGTGCAAATCTATGTAATGTCTAGGTATACATAACATAGAGAAGAGATCCGAAACATATATGAGGTTTAGTCCAACGAAATATCTCGCAATGACGTTACGATGCAGGACCAGCGGTTGCCCTTTCATGTTCTAAGCTTGTTGAAGGGCTCAGAAATCGAACAAAACTGGTCGGAGCCTCGCTCAACAACCCGCACTTCCAATATGAGGAGCGTGTTCTCCATCCCAAACTCGTCGTTTCGAACACCAACAGGACCTGACTATTCAAATAGACATCTCCCACGCCCGTTCTTCGGTCGGGAATACGATACCATACGATGATTTCAAGTTATAATCACCAACTGAATATCGAGGCTCCTCAATATCTGCAGCCACTCGACCAAAACCGACTGAAGTTTCCTGTTTCCTCAAGGTCTCCAACCATGCGGTGTCAATCGTCGAAAACGCGCCATTTCTGCCCATCTTATCTGACCAAAACTGAGTTTCGTGACATTTTTAGCCAATTTTAGAAGACATGGAAGCTATTGTTCTCAGTCCAAAATTTCAGCAAATTTTTGATAAGACCATCGACAATTCACCTTGTCGAATAAGTAAACTTAGTAGTTGGGCCAAGCTCAGTCGAAGGGTACAGGGGAAGAAGGCGCAATGTCAGTCAGAGGAAAGTTTTGGGAAATCAGCTTTTTCGTTCAATGTTGTCAATAAAATACATTCATCAGTTGATTAATTAATAATTAAGGATAAAATAACACTGATAATTGTATTTAATCGACAACATTGAACGAAAAAGCTGCGATATCTTACTCCGTTCTCAAACTAGAGCACTTTGAAGTTGAAGATATTGTTACTTTCGTAAGATGCTCTTAACGGTTCATCAGCTGTAATATGATAACGGAATGAGATATCGTAAGTCTGACTTCAGCTTCATAAAATCTATAAACTGAGGTGTAAGCTAGTGAAATGGAGACATTTTCTACAAAACCGTTAGAAGAAGTGAAAATATGTTCACAAAACTGCAGAGGGACCTTCCGACTCAATTCTTCCAAATTCTCAAGTCATACCTGGCAGATAGATTATTCAGAGTAAAATACGACGACGAGTATTCTCAACTGAGGAAATTGAATGCAGGTGTTCCACAAGGCAGTGTCCTTGGCCCCATACTGTTTCTACTGTACACATGAGATCTACCGCAACCAGTGGATTCACTTACTGCAACTTTTGCTGATGACACTGCTATTCTTGCAGTTGGAAACTCAGCTGTAGAAGCCACCAGTAAACTACAATCTGCTAAACTGGACCAAGCGATGAAGGATGAAGTTGAACGAAAGGAAATCTATCCATATAAACCTCACGAATCTAATCCTATATAATATATCCTAATAATATCATATTATGACACTCGAAGTGGACATGGATGGGCATGTCTCAAATACTAACCCGATTTCTGAACAACCGCTCAATGTTACGTCTCAATAATAAACCTGTGAATTGAAGCCGAAATTTCGTTGTAGATATAGGTACAGTCGAGAGCACCAACGCTTTATTACAGTGACTTAATTATTTATTTATTTTTTTTTTCTATCTGACAAAGCTTTCTTTTGAGGTTTTACCGTTTCTGCTTCGGCTGCGTTTTCCCATCCGTCAGCCCTCGATGGTCCTGAAGATGTGGTCAAAACCCCTCGCCGCGGCGGAGGGGAATGAGTGCCTTCGCAATTTTACGCTGGGAAGAGCAGACATCCAATTACGCCTTTCGATAAGCATGGGTAGTTGAACGAGACGGCTTTTGGAATCCGAACACCGCGAGTGTCAAGTGAAATTTACTGCGATGATCCGCCTGACAAAAAAAGAACATTCTCCGACTACCCCTCGTATCGATTGTCAATTTTTGATAACAACGGCCTCATCACAGTTTCATCATTCATCTCCAATAAATTGGATACGCCCATGAAATCGAAACGTGTTATTGCGAGAATTATCGCCAATTTACGAGAACTCCCAAAACGACCCACCGGGATTGGTTTTTCTCCGAACTATCTTCTTCTGTCAAAAATAATATTTACGTTCCAGTCCCTCCAGAAAAACCATTTTTGGTTCATAATTTTCAATAATGAGCTGATAGAATCAACCGAGAAAATTGCCCCAGGAAAAACTCGTCAGTTTTTATATTAGGTCCTACATAATTATTGATTACTCGAGCTGCACGACGAGCTGTAATATTTTAAGTCATCCTAAAAAAGCTATTACTTACAGATCGTATTCGGTGACCAAGAATAGAGCATTAAAGTTGTTTACCTGAAACAGAAATATTGATAGAAGTACGGGTAATTTCACCAATATTCTGTTATATAATAAAGATTCTGCTATATAGGTACCTAATAGAAGATATGTAAATAGAAATATAGAATAAGCAACTCCCCCCAACCGCACAGGGCATGCCCTATGGTTGCGGGGTATATTCCATTTATTGCACATTAATGTACATTATTATCCTTTTATGGAATAAATTTCTTTCTCTCTTCTCTTCTATGTTTCTTAAGAAAACACGCCTTAAACAGTTTTGCATGCAAAGTATGAATATGTGTCCGTTTTTTCGAGTAGCATTCGAGAGCTTACATTGCATAAACTCATTTTTCAGATGTGAATCTTGCCCCGTTTGGTGCCTGTCGGATTTGAAAGTTGAAGATACACAAGGCGACTTAAAACGGCCCAACTCCAACTTGAAACAGCGCTTACAACGAGTAACTATAATTACATCAAGAATTTAAACACAACTGTAGAATTTAAACACAACTGTAGAATTTAAACACTACTTTTTTTTTTTAAATATTTCATTGCACCAAGTTGACAACTTATTAACAATATTATTTTGAAATTATTGGGTTGATAGCTCAAAACTTAGATAGATCACTGAGTTTCGTTCACTATGATAACTGCTTTCACTCGACACTGCTTCACAAGTAAGCAAGACCGTGTGGTTTGATCCGCTTAAGTCGTCCCGTAATTTCACTTGTATCGAAGAGACTGACAACTTCCTTGTTGACGTCAGATGTTAGCGGATGATGATGACGCACAGCTTGCCGCTTGATAGCCTCATCGATTGTCTCGATATGAAGCTCATGGTGAAGTCGTTCATTCCGATAATACCACAGTATGTTGTCATTGCATCGTGGTAATTTCGTAGCTCGTTGTTCTGAAATATTTGGATGATTTCTCGGTTTGACTGAGCAGCCCCACAGCTGCGCTCCATAAGTTCAGACTGACTTGAGGACTTTGTTGTACAAAGTAAGCTTGTTCTGGACAGACAATTTTGAGTGCCTAATCAACCTGTACATTTTTCAGAACTAGAGGACGAGTTTTTTCTTCTTTTCTTCCCGTCGGCTTTCCTTCGAAGCCTTACATCAAGCGTGATACCGAGATAGGTGAATAGCCTTAAGGGTTCACGAGGAAGAAAACTTCCCCAATTCTAAAACAACTTCTACAGGATGAGGATACACAATTTTAGCAAATTTGGGCCAGTGGAGTCATATTGCCAGGCATCCTCCATCATGGGCCCACCGGTGAGTTTATTTCTTAGTTCCATAATATGGATTTGATACAATTCGTATCACTTATTTGATACAATCCAAAATAAGTGTTCTAGTTTGGTAAGATGATAATAATAATAATAAGAGCTTTTTTGTTTAGTGTGACGATTGGTGCATGGAAATAGAACTGAGGAAGAAATCTTCCTCCTGAACGGTTAGGTTCTAGTTCTCATTCTCTCCAACCAAATCTGTTTGGAGTAGAAATTTGACCGAAGAAATGTTTTACTTGCTCTCTGCCTACAGATAATAAAATTCAGGGCGGCCAAAATGATGGCCCTTCTGCCGAAGGTGGATTAAGAGTCCGAAGCTGAAGGAGAGGATGATGATGGCCAGCTTCTCTGCAATCCAGAGTCAGTCACAGCTGAAATTTTGATCATCCTAGACGACTTCGACGTTTTCAACCTGAACAACGATCTGTCAATGGTCTTTGATGAAATCATGAGATGATTTTGGTGAAGTTTTGGTTTCATCTCGTGATCGTTATCTTTTTTGTATCCAATCATGTCTCAATCGCCTAGGAAGGACAGAAATAGAAACAATCATGGGCGCAAATACATGAGACCGAAACGCTCCAGAAAAAGACAGTTCCACAACGTCAACTATTGAAGTATTGAAGTAAGTGCATTCATTTTACTACGAAACATCCCAATCTACTTAGAGCAATTTTAGAATGGAACACGCTTTAGAAAAAATCCAAACCGATAAGTTCACATCTGTATGAATGTAGAGATTAGGCATTGGGTAGTTGTGTTAACTACGAATGTGCAGAACTAGGAACCTACGTCAGCCGATTTTAGGAAGCAGGTACCAACCTAGTTTTTAGCATGGAACATGCTTTATAGCCTTGAGCTAACTGGCAAAAAGAGTCACGTTTTCGGGAGACTAATGAAGCTTTCATCCTAATGAAGCTGTAATTTAAAGGAAATTATCAAAACTGAATTGTGTTCAACAGGTTGCTAAAAGGCATATGCCACATTACCTTGAAATCCCCCAGTTCTGGTTGGGAAAGAAATATTAAAATAATTCATTCTGTCATCGAATCTTCGATATTTTCTCCAATTGAATCAATTGGTTAGTTTTCGTTCAATATTCACTTGAACCTTTTGCGTTCACGTGTCTTGAAATCCAGGAGGAATACATAACGAGTGGAAGCACTTCCTAACGTGTTTACCAATTTGCTCAAAGGAGTCCTCACTCCTTGTTTACCTCCAACCCCGTCCGCCCTTCTTTGATTAATTGTCTTTCAAGCGAAAACCCTTATCTCCCGTTTGAAGGGCTTAGTTTTAACCCGTTTTACCGGTTTAGAGGGCGCACTGCGCGGCAAATGGGTTCAACTTCCCTTCTCGCCGCCTACCTTTCTAGTTTAAGTTTACCGTGAGGAACGGGGGTCACGGGAGGGTGTAATGGCTGGGACAATTCATACATAATGCATTTAGAACTTCGCCATTCCCGTTCCTAAGTTAATACGGTAATTTTGATAGGGCCCTACGGTAACTTGGGTACGTCCTCAGTTTCCCTCCCTGTTTGGTCTACCGGGGTTGATAAACTAGGACACCAGGTGATGCTGAGACTACTTAAGAATTACGGCAATACTAACTGGTATTTTGGTAGACCACAAAATTTAGACGTGGTTGAATGAAGTTATCTTTCAAACTATACACGTTAACCAGAGGCGTGGCGTCAAAGCAAGCGCAGGAAGCGGCGCTTCCCCTCAAGAAATGAAGAATGTAGGTAGAAGTTGAACGATGACAAAATTTATTGAGAATAACAAAATATGTAAGCTGATTTAAGCTGGTAGGTTTCAGTTGTTCGTTTGGTTTATCTTCTTAAAATGAACGTTTCGCGAAGTTTTAAAAATTCGACAGGTGTCAGATCTCAAGGGTGAGTACACTGGACATTTTAATGTTGAGAACTACAATAGATACCAACCAATGGTTTTCAGGGTGTACCCTAGTTCAAAAAACCTCTCATTTTGCTATGAAAAAAAAAGAAAAAAAAATCTTGGTGTAGTGGCTCTGTATAGGATTTTCAAAGAAAAGGAAGCTATTGTTCTCGGTCCAAAATGTTTTAACTCGAATTTCCGAAACATTAAAATGTTGATTACCAAAAACCGTTTCAGAACAAGAGACTGCCAAGAGACACCAAAAATTATATGTATCCCCAAAATGATCTTATAAGTCCTATACTAGATTCATTATAGATGACATTAAAATTTTATGTGGTCTCTTTTTCATCATTTTTATCAGGGTAAGATAGTTAGGAGGTGTTTGTGTGTGTGGATTGGGAGGGGGGGGGTTGAATTGGGTGCGGTACCCTCATGTCCAGAGCCACGCTCCGCTCCAGACGTTAACTTAATATGTGATGTACAAACTTGGTGGGTAGTTAATATTAAATTATCGAACGTAGAGCTTTTCGGAGATCAAATTCAATTGTATGGATGTATATTTGTTGGTTTCCAACATGAAGCCGTTTCTTTGTGTGGTAGTATATCACTTTGTAGGGTAACAATCTATCGGGATCCCATCTCCATATTGAAGAGGCGGGGCCACTCAACCAGAAACGAATCGGGCTCTCGGTAGGGCGGTATAATTAGGTTGGCGTTGTAGTGAAGCGTTGCCTCCGAAGTCTATATCTCAAACCGTGTAGTGGCCCCCGCTCTACAAGACTTGGAGCCTTGTAAACCGCATCGAACATCGCCATCATGCTATACATCGGGGATGTGTATCACTCGATACCCAGCGACAGAGTTCAGTGATATCGAAGTTCGCCAAGGGGAATTAAACGTGGGAGGGGAAGAGCGTGTATTATGTCAACACCTCAACTTTCAATTGGTCGCACCGCATCACGATTCTCAGCAAAGGAATCCGAAACTGAGGTTAGAGTTTCCCAACGTCAACTAGAGCTTTACATAACAAACTCATTTACTCTGCAAAGGGAGCCGGCAAAGGGCATGCTAAATGTCGAGGGAATTGAAATTCCTCGAGGATTGAATATTAAAGTCGCCCCACTCGCCCGAAAGACGATGCTATTTGATTGTGGGGTTGTAAATCTTCATTACTATTGCATGATCAAGTGGAATCTACGAGTGATGAGACCCAAAGGCTGTTGGGAAATTTATAGTAACAAAGATGAATTTTCTCTTGAGGCAGACTCTGCAATGGAGTGTACTCGAGCCTATCATATCCCAAATTTTTTGAAAATGGTGATGCCGCTTAAAGGACTTGCGCTTGTGCACACTTTTACTCTTTTCGTTATCTCTTGGCCAGTTTTACCAAATTTATCAAGAAATTATTAAAAATAAAATAATAAAAATTATTCATCATCACATAAGTTGTGTGTGTAATGTATTGGCACCCGGAAGTGTCTATAGTTGCAAACATTCACGTATATAATATATATTATATCGTCGTTTAAGATGCAACACCGCCTAACCCACTTTTTCCAGTTTTTCAGGAGAGACAAAAAACTGCTTATTCCCTGTGTTTAGTGCCCTGCTTTTCCAACTGAAGAATGGTGTTTTTTGTATATGATAGAATATTAAGACATATTATGATAGATTATAATAAAATCATTAAAATTCGAGAAAAAGAGAGGGTTAGGTGGCGTTATCATTTCGGCTAATAACTCACTCCCATTGATTGCTAGGCCCTGTCAACTGTTTCTAACCTCTTTGGCGCGGTATTTTGAATCAGAATCATATAAAAACTCATTTTCGCCAAAAAGTGGCTTTGGCGGTGTTGCATCTTAAACGACGATATAATATATATTATATAGCTTATAGCTGAATGACTATGTAATTTAAGTTATGTTAAATCTGAGAGTACCATAATTTATAAATTAGGTAAGGAAGAAGACTATTTCAAAGTCACACTTACCATACTAACCCAAATTTTTTTTAATTGTGAACGACTATGATGGGCTATAATTTTGAAATTTTTTTTATATAATGGTTCTCATATCAGAATATGGAATGAAGTGGAAGTTGTTTCTCAGAGAGTACGGTATGAATCCTCTCGTAGCCTCCAGTGCCCTCTTAACTCCACACTCAGCTGAAAGTTCCACGTTTACAGATTCAAGCTGGAAGTTAATGTATGGTGAATATTTGTATCAACCACCCCCAGCTGCCTTGCATGGTTCAAACCCAGCATCGTAAAATTATTATTTCGTGAGCGTTGTTGTGAAATGAGTAGAAGGGCCCAAGCGCTCAAGCGGTAATTACGAGTGAATTCCAGCTAATCCTTCCTCAGCTCCCAAATCATAATAATATTTATATTTATAAGCAGTTTCCCGTGCATGAAGGAGGTCACATAAATATCTCTAAGATATTATGCCCCTGCTCCTTCAAGCAATATAGGAGGCACTTTGAAAGATCCTTATAACCTTCATGCCATCATAAACTGTGTTCTTCCTCCGTGGAATGAAGGGGTAGGGCGTGGAATCCTCCTGCAGTTTGTAGATCCAAGAAACGTTTACGGCGCTAGAACCTCTTCGATATTAACTTTCGCTTCCCAAGGATATATAGATCATTCCCCCTTTTTGCGCTGTTTCTTCTTTCGTTATTACGGGGGAGGAGAATTTTCGAGTATCTGTGGCGTCATATTTCCGCTAACATCCGATCTTCTGAAAAGGGCGTTGCGCAGTAGATTGAGCGATAAGGAATGCTGCAGCCGAATAAACTTTGAGATTGTATACATTTTTAATAGCCAACTCGAAGCAGAATCTGGCTAGAGGTTACCCCCACTGCTTCGGTTATCACTTGTTGAGTATTTGGTCATAATATAAAATGTTCACAGTATAACTGAAATGTATTTCACGAGAGTGCCATTTCCTAATAAACACTTGCTCATGCACACATATTTTAGAATGCAGAAGATCGCAGTTTTCCAGAGTTGCTGAAATTGTTTGATTACTGGTATCAACTGCAGCATTAAAGGTCCAACTCAATCTTCCACCACTACACAGATATGTACAGAGTACAGCTAGGCAGACCATCTGCCGACTCATGCAAGGACAATCACCAATAATATCTGGTCTGTGTCAATGGAGCGGGATTTCCTCTGAGGGAGGAAATCCAAGCATACCCTATACTGGGAATGCCTAGGGATGAAATGTTACCACACTACCGCTTTGGAAGAAGATTCCACATCCACTTCTTCCCCACCCCCCACCAAAATATTCCAGTGCCATCTCTCTCAATGTGTTCACAGACGGCTCCAAAATGCCTTGCGGCACTGGAGCGGGTGTGTACGAACAATCTAAACAACATAAAGATGGCGATTATTCTGGCCGACAAGTCACGGTGTTTCAGGCCGAGGCGATTAACACCAAACACTGTGCCATGGAGATCAGTAAGCTAAACCTAGTAGGTAAGAAAGTGGCAAGCCGCAAGCCAAGCCTCTCGGGTAATAACATCACGGAATTTGATGGACTGCAAGAATGCCCTGGGCCACATACCAGACATGAATAATGTCACCTTGATATAGTTGCCGGGGCATTCAGTACTGAAATAGAAGGAAGAGGCGGATACAGTGGCCAAAAAAGGTCAGAGACCGTCATCATTGGACCTGAACCCTACTGTGGGGAATCCAAAGACCTCAGGAGAAGCATCATAAGCATCATGGCTGCTGTCAAAAGCTAAAGCCTCGAGGATCATGGAATCAATCCACAGGCCAGAGGGATTTTTTTAAATGCATTATTTATTCACGTTACAACTGTGCTACAACATCTAGTTGTTTTTATTCTAGTACTCGTACATTAGAGCGTTTATTGCGGTCTATAGATTACTACCCGTATCCACTACACATCACTCCACACTTAGTGAATCCTGAAGACTTCCATTAGTTTGGCCCTCTTCAGGCTCCGTGTATCTCCACTGATGTCCAGTAGGCTCAATACTTGAACGTTTGGAAGTTTTTGGAGCCGAAGTTCGTGCTCCTTCATAACTGTCTCTATCTGTAGGTCAACCGTTCTGTACCAAGGTGCCTTGACAACACATCGCAGAATAATCTAAGGCCAGAAACATGCAAAACAAATTCATAAGAGAACCCTTGCATGCAGCTACGTTCAACCTAGTCCACCTCATCCGCACCAAGCTCAGAAACGGTTGGCCTACTGACTGGACACTGCTGACTCCAAAAGCATCCCTGCAGCGTCGGGATGGCCAAGGACAGAGGGTGGCGGTTCTGCCACGAAGAGGAGGAAACGGCAGAGCACGTCCTATGCCACTGCGAGGGACTGGCTAGGTCCCAGTTCCTGTGTCTAGGTAATGAAAAACCTGTACCAGAACACTACATGAGGAATCTTAATAGCCTCTGAAAGTTGGTAAAACAAATGGAGCTCACAGAGGTGTTCTAATTACAGGGAGAGCATAATTATTAAATTTATGAGGTAGGGGTGCTTCACTTGGCCTCCCATTATCTTATCTTATCAACCAAACAATTAAGTAGAACCTACAGTGATTATTTCAAGTGAATACGTAACTGCAACGCAGTCATGCTCGTTGTCACCAATACTCGCAAATTAAGCCCTTGATTTTCTGAATTTTAGTTTGTTAGCCTTATGACCATCGCGTTATCTAGATTGTGTAGCTCATCCTTAATCCTAGTGACATTTTTTCTGGTTCTTGTCTAGTTGTCTGAAGATGGATAGAGCAATTCAAGAATTGGCAATACCCAACCCGTTGGAACCTGCGGAACTCAACAAGCTCCTCGGCAATTTGATGATCTCCCATAGAGTTGGCATGAGTTACGAGGATACTCGACATAAGTTGAGCAGGAAGTACGATGTAGAAAGATCTCCGAGCGTCTTCACTAATATTCAGCACAGCTTTTGGGAAGTGCTTGAGTAAGTGATTCAATCGTAGAAAATATTAATAATACTGACCTTATTTCATATGAGTTAGAGATATAACGTTCATGTTGTAGTGAAGAACTTCATCAAGTACCGTCGAATATGTCACTAGCAGCTAATCTTTTGTCAGACATCAAAATGAGATTGTTTTCACTCCTCACGCCCACAACCTTGGGCTTGCGAGAGGAACTGAATAAACTGTTGGATGAAGAAACGATATCATCAACGGCAATCAAAGGAAAACTGAAACTGAAGCCTTACGCCATGGGAGTATTACACATTTTGGAAAGAATCTGTACGCCAAGACGTGAACCTGAAATTAAGAAGTTGCTGCGCGAAAATGATGTGTTGGCGATGTACAAGGGAATCATCGACTTGACTGATAAAATGAAGGTACGAGCAATGTCAAGCAGTTTGTTTTTCATGACTCTGAAAGCAAACGAAACTCGTGAATATGTCTTCAATAATATTATGCACCTTACAGGTGGACATGAAGAAATATGCAGTCGCGATTGGGTCAGCCCCAGTACATGACGACGATGAGGACGAAACTGTGGATAAAGTGGCAGACTACATGTACCATCTTGGAGGCGAATTACCGAACACGGAAGCCTGGTTGAGGAAGCATTTCGACAGGTCGTTGCATCCCAAAGACATCGTCCACCGAGCTTTTGTGGGTCTCCTCGCATCAGGGCTGGACCCCTATCCGGAATCACTGATGATGCACATTCCGCGGCTGGAGGCGTTGAAGAGGGAGTATTTCCAGGTGAAGGAGTACTTCCGAATTTGTGTTCTTTGCTCCCCTGCTCGTTCGTTATCCCTTTGATAACTGAGGTGTTCTCAAATTTGTCTCCCAAATGAGAGGAAATTCTGCGCCAGGTTCTGATGGGATCTCTTTCAAATTCGTTAAAACATTTTCCGAACTTCTAGCAGCCTCCATAGTGAACACGTGTACCTAATTTGTCAATAGCCAGAGCTAAGATCCCAATAATAATATATTCCTTTAATATTATTAGAGGTAGCGAAGGTGACACCTCTCTATGAAGAAGTCGATAAGCTGGAGCCAGGCAACTACAGACTCATATCGATGTTAGTGGTTGTTGGTACGATCCTTGAAAGGTGGGTTAAGATTGGTTTGGTTCATTATCTGGAATCTAATAATCTACTGAGTTTTCTCCAGTTCAGTTTTAGGGAGTACTGGGGAGTCGACGATGCCCTGTTTGGCCTCACCCAGAGGGTGTACAGTTACAGAAATGTCAAATTGAAGTCTTCACTCGTATTTCTTGGTTTGAAGAAGGCTTTCGATTCAATTGATAGTACCTCACTCCTCTGGGGCCTAGAGGAGATGGAAGTGGGGGCCCGAGTCCGGGGTGCTTTGCCACTTAATTATTTGAGCGATCTCAGTATGTTGCAATGGGGGATACAGCCAGCTTGGCGAAGCTAATGGACTGTGATGTGATTCCTTGGGCCAGCACTTTTTCCTATGATTCTTTTTTGCCGACTTAAGTAGTGCTTCAGGAGATGCAGAGGCTACTGGATAGGATGAATGGTTGGTTGCTCGGGAGTCATCTCACAACAAACGAAAACGAAGTCTATGTTAATCGGTGGAGGTAGTGTCCCTATTAGCGGCAACCTAACTATTCATTCCTGCTCTCTAGAGATGCCATGTGGCTGTGAACAACTTGAATAGGTTTCAAAGTGTAGATACCTTGGGGTTGTGGTGGATTCGGCACTGTTGTGCGACCAGCATATTTCTTACCTCCACTCTAGACTCTGTAAATTCATACACCTGCTCTGCCATGTTAAATCTTTTCTATATGTACTTGAAACGCTTGAAATTGGTGTACTTGTCACTCGCGCAGTCGCCTCTCCAGCATTGTGCATTAGTGTGGGGAGGAGCATTTCCGAGCCTTAACACGTAAATTAGTGGTGCAATCCTAAAGGCCATGCATGGAACGCCCAAACGATATCCTAGCGAGCTCCTCTTCCAGGAACCAGAGGTATTTACCTTGCGACAGCTATTCTTAAAATAGTTAGTCCTCGTTTACTATTGTAATCTATAGGTATTAACTATAGGTATAGGCTATGGATATCTCTAGCCCTAATATTCATGTTGACGTCACCCGTTTGTACTTAGTTCATAATTCCTTACCATCTGAACTTAAGGACCCCAGTAATAATATGATGTAGCAGCTCTAACCCGTCAATCAACAGCCGGGTTATTTATTTATTCAACTATATTTAGTTCGTTTTTTATTATTTTTTTGATTTTCGAATAACATTTAAATTAAGAATTCTTCTCTCTCCCACTATAATTCATCAGTCGCCTTTCATCAAATGAATTGTATATTGTCACTCCTCTGGAGGAAGCCTTTGCCGTTTACCGATTGAGTGTCATGCTCGAAACCCGATGCTGTTGTTGTTGAATATATTAGAAATTAAAGTTTTGCTGAAAGTCACAGAGAATTGTATTTTTTCTAGCTCGTCGTCGCCGTGTCTATGGTTTTGACGTCACTAACGTACCTACCTCCGGCAATGTGTGCAGCTGAATCTAGAGAAACCTCATTTGCGACGATCAAGAATCTCCTCAAAGGAACCAAATCTGATGGTGATCTCGCACGCGTTCTTCCAATCATAGTCGACAAACTCCGAATATACGCTACGAGGTATTCAGTGTATCAGTTATCATGTTCACAAGTCTACTGTAGGATTCCTTAGAAAAATAGCTCTTGACAAGTCCACTAGTCGAATGGCTCTGTGTAATGGTTTGCTGAGTTTGCCTCCTTCCCGAAGTTTTGGTTCGACCACTCTGGAGATAGCTAGGTCTGTGGACGCAGACCAGGATATTCCTCTGGGTGGGTGCGATTGCCTAGCCTCCCCGGTAACAGGGGCAACTCAGCAAACCATTCATTACATGGTAGCCGAGCGTGGTTGGTACTTACGTGGTGGCTTTGCCTCGGTATCTTGTGATGAATCTTCTACATTCTAATTTTCTATGCCTCTATAATTCATTGGGCAATCTTCTATTTTCAATTTTCTTTATTTCTGTCTCCTGCCAATATCCATGCTTGTAGGAGCATTGTTCTCCACAAGTAATAAATTTGCAGTAGTACCATTACGATGGAGGTCATCCATACCTTGGAGTTTTCCAGTTGTTCTTCGTGGATTGGAACTCCATACTACTTTCAGTCCCCATTTTGTCTATCAACAACAACCTGGCATACCGAAGTGGTGCCTAAGTTTTGGTTCGACCACTCCGGAGATAGCTAGGTCTGTGAAAGCAGACCAGGATATCTTTCAGTGTGGGCGTAACTGCTTAACATCCCCGGTTTACAGGGGAAACTCAGCGAACCATTCATTACATCTGTTCCTATTAATTGTACAGTAATGGAGTACAAAGAGGTTTAGTTGGTTTTTTCTTGTTTAGGAAGTTGAGAGAATTGAACAATACGAGCCTGACAGAATCTTTGATGAAAGCCATATCACATCAGGTAACACAAAGTTTTGTGGATCTAAAATGAATGGGAATCATAGTGGAAATTTGTGAATTGATAATTATCAGATTGCATGTCACGTTATTGTTACAGTTACATCAAATCCCTGACCCTAACGACAAAGTGAGACGGTCGGTCACTCGCAGAGTCAAAGATTATTTGTGGCAATCACTCGCAACTGAAGGGGCAGCTCCCGTTCCAGAAAACTTGCATTTCATCTCTCACGAACTGACGGAAATGTCAACTCGTCTGAACGCCGTCGTGATGCCCAATATTGAAAAGTGTATGACGTTCTACGAGAAAATCATCGGCGATTTGAGGCGCAAAGATGCCAAAATGAAGGACGAAGAGGATCTGCGACAACTGCGATTCAAATCTGTCCGCACGAAGCGAACTGCTGGAGGAATGAAATGAAATGAGGGGAATTTCACAGGAGTTCAGAATTTGCAGAGACGCCAAAGTCCAAACATTTCGTCATGTGAAATCTATAGTTTTTACTGATGATGAACAGAAAGGTAAATTGAATACAAGCAGTCGGTATTATTATTCGATTGTCTTTTATATTTTTCATGATTATACGAATACGAGTACATACAGTTCAACACTACAAGTAACTGTGCTACTTGATGTGGAAACTCATAATAATGAATTTTCAGTTCAGTACTACAAATTAATTTGCCAAGCAACATCCTCCGCATTTCGTCTCGTCTAAATCCGTGTAATGCTCTGCAGAGAAATCGGAGTTAACAAATCCACGTAGGAGAACAGTTGGAATGAGTTACTCATTCCAAGTGACATTTACTCAGCGTAGTTATTCCAAAATAATATTAGGTATTATTATTTTATTAATATTTGCATAATTCATGTCCCTTCATTTTGACAAAAAATTGAACTCGCTGGAATGAGACTAGGGAAAGTGGGATTATGGAAAGGGTATCAAAAAAGTTTGGTAATTAGGAAAGTTTTATGAACGTCGTGATGGGGAAAAAGAGTGCCAGAGTTATATTCGTGGATAATTACGGAGTTCGTGGATAATGAAGAGTTTCTACAATGGGAACACCACATTCCAATTATACTAGAGCTGTATGTTTTTGTACGAACGAGTTTAACAATGGGGTTGTACCTCTCGCCTCGTCAAAATTGGATTGCGTGGGTTGTTCTCATCAGGAGCAGGCTCTAATTTCTATGTATTAGAGAGAGGAGAATTGTTTGTGAGGAGAAGATTGAAAGATTCATTAGAATAGTTTATGGAGTTTTCAACCAGGGGTGGATCCAGATCTTCTCGAAGGTCCATCGACCTCAATCAAACATCTCGATTCGATATCAAGTCGACTTCTTTAGTTTATTTTGATGTATTTGAGTTGATAATTGCTCTTCTTAAAGGTCCATTCGACCTCAATCAAACACCTCGATTCGATATCAAGTCGACTTCTATCGTTTATTTCAATGTATTTGAGTTGACAATAGCTCTTCTTGAAGGTGCATTCGATCTCAATCAAACACCTCGATTCGATATCTAGTCGACTTCTTTCGTTTATTTTGATGTATTCGAGTTGAAAATTGCTCTTCTTGAAGGTCCATTCGACCTCAATCAAACACCTCGATTCGATATCAAGTCGACTTCTTTCGTTTATATTGATGTATTCGAGTTGACAATTGCTCTTCTTGAAGGTCAATTCGACCTCGATTCGCTATCACGTCGACTTCTATCGTTTATTTCAATGTATTTGAGTTGATAATAGCTCTTCTTGAAGGTCCATCCGACCTCAAACACCTCGATTCGATATCAAGTCGACTTCTTTCGTTTATTATGATGTATTCGAGTTGACAATTGCTCTTCTTGCTCGTCCATTCGATCTCATCACCTCGATTCGATATCAAGTCGACTTCTTTCGTTTTTCTAGATGAATTCGAATTGACAAATGCTCGTCTTGCTCGTCCATTCGATCTCAATCAAACACCTTGATTCGATATGAAGTCGACATCTTTTGTTTATTTCGATGAATTTGAATTGACAATTGCTCTTCTTGAAGGTCCATTCGATCTCAATCAAACACCTTGATTCAATATGAATTCGACTTCTTTCGTTTTTCGATGTATTTGAGTTGACAATAATTGGTTTTCTCGAACGTTTATTCGATTCCTAATTTCTCCCCATACTGAAAATCTATAAGCTGACAGGGGTTTGAAGATTTTTATGGGGGGGGGGGGTGGAAATACCCATAAATGTAACGGTTCTACGATTAGACTACGAGCTTCAAGTGGAATCGGTCATTGAGGTCATGAGCAACCAAGACATCAACCACTTAATGAGGGTACAAGATCACGTCAACGAGGAGGATGTTGTCCGACTCCTAGACACAGATGATCTACTCCAAAGATTGAAACGTCTGAACAACGATATTGTACTAAAGTACATCACTTAGTCATATATTATAAGACTAAGTGATGTACTTTAGTTTTCTATTTAATTTAAAATTCAACATACGAATATTGCTTATAAGTTTACTTATAAGTATATATTTTGCGCAATAAAAATATATTTTTTAAAAATCCCTGAGATCGAACGTATTTAAATGATTCCTTTAGAAATTGCCCGTGCGTTCCGAAACGGGCCCCTGCATTAGGCACCGCTCCGAAGTGCTCGTTCAGTAATATTGCAGGACCGATAAATCTTCCTTCGGGCCTCCAGCCGCCGCTCAATACGCCAACGGGCGGGATTGGGTTTCCCTCAGGAGGTTATCCCCAACCCCGTCTCATTGGGGTATTAGAGTAGTATTTCCTTCTTTGTGCGTTCAGTAGACGAAGAGTCACTACTGAATGAGTAGTATTTCACAGGATGAGCTAATGGGATGACGTCTAAAGCGCCGATTTGATTTCAACGAGTAGGTACTCCATGAAAATACTACTAAAGTTCCACGTGAAGATTTGGATAGCTTAGAAGGCAATTATTGTTAATTGCATTAATTAATGGAGGAATTAAATTTTTAATCTCCAGGATCGTTCACATTGTGAACTACTACGACATTTCGTCCACTACTCTGAGACGTTCTAGGCTTCAAAATATCATTAAAAAAAATAAACAAATAAGTTGGTAAGTTTTTACAAAATGGTATTTCAACATGGAACCTTTTTTCAAGGGCGTAAATTAGTTTGATGAGCGTAATCGTTATCGTGACTGTGCTCTATTTGAAAACGTTCGGCCATAGTCCCCACACAATTCCCCTGGTCCTCAACAATACGCTTTCAAGAAATATAATAAATATAGTAAATTAGGTATAATAAATATCATACATATTAGTTTAAAATATGTATTATATCCTCCCATTCTTTCGCCTCATTCATTCAGTCCATTACCTCGTGTGGTATGACGATGTGTATGTACCTGTGTGGTATACCTATGTGCAGAGCTTGATTTATGAGGGTACGGACCGGTTTTTCGGTACTTTGATTAAGGGAAAAGTCGAATAAATATATACAATAATATAATAACCAACCTTAACTCTCCCGCCAAACGTCTCGAAATAATGTACATTGTTTTACTGACTGATAGCCTAGTTGGCCTACATTAAAATGTAATATAGGCCAACTGCTATGGCAAACAATTTTTAAATTGCAATCATACTCGATTTTTCACGTGTTTCTGAACAGCTTTATATATAATTTATATCAATGTTGAAGCGAAATTTGCTGCTGTTTTTATCGAGGTTCGGTCAGGTTTAAATGAAATTCATTTTTCCAACGTTTCGACGATTTATTTCGTCCTTTTCAAGGAATCTACAACCAAAAAATAAATTGAAAATAATAGTATAAATCTAATGAAAACCCTCTATCCAACATGAACATCATCTGCAACTTACATATAATATGTAAGATGATGTTGATGTTCATGGTACATGTTGATGTTCATGATACATGTAATATGTAAGATGATGTTGATGTACATGGTACATGTTCATGTAAGATGCAGATGACGTTCATGTTGGATAGAGGGTTTTCATTAGATTTATACTTTTATTTTCAATTTATTTTTTGGTTGTAGATTCCTCGAAAAGGACGAATTAAATCTTCGAAACGTTGGAAAAATGAATTTCATTTAAACCTGACCGAACCTCGATAAAAACAGCAGCAAATTTCGCTTCAACATATAATACCTACGGTCGATATCAAGAACTCCATTATAATTTATATCGTTCTATCTATATTCAAATGAAATACTCTCCCTAACCCATTTTGTTCAAAACAAGCATTGTGTATGCGTCAAAACTGAATGAATGCATCATGTTTCTTTGCTTTGATCTAAACTGTGATAACCCGGGGGTTTGGGGGTCACCAGTCGTCAAAGTACTATACACGTACCAAGATGGCTTCTGGAAATTATCGAGAGACCCAAAAATCGGCAACAGTGTAGCAGTTGTCTGGGGAAATTACCGAGAGGCCCAAAGGCCCAGCCTCATTGCCCAATGACCACTAACTTTTCGGCAGGATATCTCGATTTTCGCGCCTTCTAAAAGTTAACCCAAGGTTAGGTTACTAAGGCTGTGTTCGAGCATGGACATCTTTGGCGTGCGTTAAGTGTTTTGTATAAATAAAAAAAATAAAAATGCAAAATACTTCACAAACATTGATTTGGTTATGTTCAACAGTGACGTAACCAGTGGAGAGGGGGGGGGATCAGGACCCCTCCCGTAAATATTAAGACATTAAAAGATACTGCAAAATCACAAATTTATGAAAGTTTTTTTTTTAAATGAAGTTTTTTTTCGATAGTGAAACTTGTTAAAATTAGTTTACATTCCTATCAGTACTCTGTTTTTTTTCTGGATTATAACACTACTCGTTGACACTACCTATAGGCACATGTCCAGAAGTATGTATGCACATGCTTGTCGTTATTATGAATGCGTACAATTCAAATTAAAATCTCAAGGGGGCCGAAAAATTGTCAATAACAAGTGGAGTACTTAGGGTGATTTAGTTTAGTGCTCTACTTCGGAAATTCGCTCATCAGGTCACTGCATAATTTCGTGTTATCGAAGCTCCCACCATATCGGTGTCTGTGGAGTCTGTGGATGAAGACTATTGATCGATTCTTGATAAATTATTTGAATCCGGCATTCCAATTATTCAGGAGAAAAATCATCATCATTGACGTTGTTGATGTTGATCGAAAATAGTAGTCACGATATGAACTGATGCTGGGAGTGATGTTTGTCTAATAAGAGCTTTTCGGCAATACTGTGTGAGTAAAAGGTTCGACTATTTCGGATGAAATACCTTGGATTTTCAGGTTGTTTATGAGCCGTGTTAGCAAAGCTTTTCCCCGTTTACCGGTCTTCTTTTGCGGCCTGTTTGCCCAACTGAGACATCAGTGGGCACAGAAAGAAAAATGTTTCTACGTTCAAATGTTTATCCAAAGAGAAGCTGAAAAAGGGTTTCCCCTCACCTTTCCTCGACTGTAATAGGCAAAAGACGCGAGAGGCGGTCGAGGTTATACCCGTGAACGGACCCCTATCAAATTCTTTTGCCTCGTTGATCCTGACGACCCCTCTTTTTGCCCCATGTCTGACTCAGCTTCACACGCTAACCGTCGGCCTGGAAGGGATTTCTCTGCAACACAAATGATATCAGGATGCGACCGGATCCGTTAGGATTTCCTCGTTTAAAAAACCGAGAGCGTTTGCCGTTTGGCGAGAGGTGGAATGGGGACGGACGCGATACGCGTTATATGCAATGTCTGTAGGGTTAAACGACACCAGTGCCAAGCTGCCGATGGGACCGATTAGCTGGCAGAAAAGCCTTCACCCGTATTCAAGCTCACTATAAAATCAGCTATAGGTTATTACCCGTATAATATGTGTTTGATTCCTTCTCAGGACTCGGGGTCATGGCTCCCAAGAGTCTCTGTGAAGATTGCCTCTCCGGTGTTGAACCAATTGATTCGCGGATTTGGTGTCAGGTTTTAGTTGGTAGTTAACTAATTGGCGTTTGATTGGGCGTGGGAGCCAACCTGAATTCGCAACGAGCTATTTCTGGATCATATCACAACATGAGATAGTCCTGAGGAGTTCATGTAGGGAATCCGGTAGTGACGATTTATAATGAACATACTAGATCAATTGAGCGTTTTTGTGTACAAAGGGCGTAAGTGCCAAAATGTAGAAAAAAAGTTATAATTGTTTGAATGTTTGATTTGTTGACTATTACGTAACTAAGCATTCAAGCAGGTTGGTAGCATGGCAATTTGGCGGTCAATTCAAACTTGTTTGGCATTTAGCACCTTTCTACACGTTATGGCATATAAGGACCCCACAACACATTTACCTCCGATTTTTCGAAAATGGCATTTACGCCCATTGTACACATAAGCGCTCAATTGTCGTAACCCTTGCATGGGACGAATCCTTTTTACCGCGTTTTTATTAGGTAGGTACTTCGGTTCTTGTCTGTCCTTCCGGGTTGCAATCGAGTTTCAACCAACTTCCCGATGAGATAGAGACTTGAAATTTTAAACAAATGTCAGAACTGGATGGCAATGCAATATTAACTTGGTTTTTGTCTGCAAGCTTGTTTGAACAATATTTTTTTGAACAAATTAAAGTCTACCCATAAGAGAGACTTGAAATTTTAAAATGAGTCGAAGAAAACTAACAATGGAACATTCACTCGGTTTCTTGTTTGTAAAATTGTTTAAACAATATTTGTCTAAACAAATTAAATTTGTCTGATGAGCTGGCGACTTGAAATTCTACGAGTCACTTACAGGTAACTCGTAAACTCGTACTTACAGGTAAACTCGTACTTACAGGTCAGAACTGGATGAGAATCTGTCTAAAATTCTGGTCTGTAAACAATATTTTTTAAACAAATTGGATGATGAGCAAGAAATTCGGAATTGCAACCAACTTCATCGTCATACTCTGAGGAGGTCTTGCGGCACGTGAGTATGACCTGTCACTTTGCATTCCCTCGCAAGTGATGCCAAAAAAACTCGTACTGCTCCGCCAAGTTCAGATGACATTTTGCACATTAGAACGAACAACTGATGAAAAATGGGTCCATCATAATTATTATAATCAATAATAATTGATATTAATGATTATAATCAACAAATTCTCGAATTCTGCAATGGCAATATGGACAAACAACAAAGTGGATCAATTGAATCTATTATCCACCACATTGCCAAGTACGGAACCAGCAGATGTGAGTGAAAATGTTGCTCAAGCCATTCCAATTCTACATCGTTTGTGATATTGTTTCAATTTACTGAAATCACAGTGAATTGGAAATTGAATAGAAAATATGGTAGGTATGGAATTAAGTTACATTGAATTGGAAATAGGATAGGCAATTTATGGTAGTTGAGGAATTAAACTCCAGTAAATTAGATAATATCCATATTATGGGATCGGAATTCTATGGTAGTTAAAGAATGAAGTTACAGTAAATGTCAATTAGCTGTGAATTCATCCTGATGGTCTATTAGTATTAAATAATAGTAAATTTGACTGGCTGCGCCCCACGGTTTCTCTCTAAGTAGTATTCCAAACATATCCACAGCCACGAACGATTCTCCATCGAAATCGTAGAAGGGCCATGAAAAATTATTTTATACTATTAAGTCTGCTTTACAAACGTGGTAAGATATTTAAAAAAAGTTATATGCCAACCTTCAAGTTCATACTTGAGACACCAGGCAGGCAACCTTTACATGTGAGTCCTTACATAATTGGCTTGGGTTAGATATGCTTGGTAGACAACTAAAATATTCATCCCACAAGAGAGAGATTGTGTTCAAAAGAAGTTTTTCGGAAGAGGCAACGCGTTTTTTTCGCGTCATACAACTCTCTGTCTTTATATCTTGAAACAAGGGCCCCTTAGTTGCAAAACAAGAAATGCCTGAGGTGGACAAGATAAAGAATTTTCAGGTTTCGTGCTCGTGCAGCAACATTGGCGAAGAGTGCGCGTTTTTCAATGAGAGTTGGTTTGAAAGGGTGTTGTCCATAGACCAATTGACTGATCAGTACTACAAGAGGAGCTTGATAAAATCCTGACAGAGTCTTGAGCATCTGTATGTTTCTTTGTTCTTTTTTTTAAATTTAATTTACCATTCATTGTAACAAAGAAAGTGCACATTCATTAATACATTAAAAAACGAAGAAAACTCGGCGCTTCGCGCCTCGCCAGGGGGGCAAGCCCCCCTGGACCCCCCGGATGCTTACCGTTTGGAGCCTGCGGCTAAAAATCGAGAAACATGGAACATGCTTCTAATTAGCTTCCCTGGTAATGAAGCTTCGACCCTCGCACATAAGATTGTTTACTAAACATTTATATCATCGCATTGTTGAATTAATATCTCGTAGATAAATATAAAACTGCGACATAAATGCGTGATAAATCGAGAGCTTTCCAACGAGTGGTGAACGATTTCCGTCCGATGAAAACTAAATAAGTTTCATTTCCCCAGCAACGGCTCCGTTGTAAGCGGAAATCATTAGAAAATTTCGTCACCCATCCCGCGTCACCCATTCCGCGTAACGTTTTTCGGTTAGTTAGTCCAAGGCTAAAGCATGTTCCATGCTAAAATGAACTGGTACAAAATTTCAACTTAGTTTAACTTTTTACCTAAAGAACAAGATTACAATTGACAATTTTTGATATCCATATAATTCAAGAAATTATCCGAAGATCAGGACTTGCAACTGAAAGAAAGGCGAAACAATCTTATTGTGACAAAAGAAATGGAATTACTTACAACACAGACCAGATACAACTAAGAGAACCACGAGTACACATTTCATTACTGCAGCAATTTATGCATCGACATGCCGAGATATGAATCGTTTGAATATTCATTCAACGCTTCATATTTACAGGCAAGTCCAAACAACCTAAGACCCAAAAAATAAAACTGCCTCTTGAATAATTGTGTTGTCGAATTTCAATATTAATGCAATTGAGGGGTCTCTGGCAAAAAACTGATTTTTCAGGAAATGAAAAAAACTGTTTGAAAAAAACGGTCAGGGAAGTCATGGAAAAGTCAGGGAAATATAAATGGGCACTGGAAGTCATGGAAAAGTCAGGGATATTGGATTTTGGTCAGGGAAAAATCTCAAATCGGGTGCAGAATTGCGAAAAATCCATGATACACGTCGAAAACCCCTTTACCTTTGTAAGGTATGGTTTATGTAAACCACGTACTCAAAACTTTTATGTGTTTCATCTTGTGATTCTATCTCTTACTTTGTTTTAAGTAAACTTCGTTTTTTTATGAATAAAAAAACTTGTTCCTTATATTGTTTTTCTTCATTTGCGCATCTAAAATTTTCGATTCATGCAAAACGTTACTGTTTAAAGGATCCTGAAACGTTGTGAAAAGTCAGGGAAAAATCGAAATTTTTGGTCTGGAAATCAGGGAAAAGTCAGGGAAATTGAAAATTGAAAATCGGCACGAACCCTGTACTAGAAATTTGAATCTCATTCTCTACTTGATGTTTACAGTCAGGATGAATGCCACATAAGTTAGGATGAGCTTTATGCAATAATCTCGATGGAATTGGTGAAAAACGATTTGACTTGTTATGTCTTTGAAGAATTCCACTAAGATGAAGACAATTCAAACATTGCTCCATTCATGGAATGCTGGTAATTGTACAAAAATAATGATTTTTCTAATTTTATTGTTTGTTCAACATAGGTAATGGCTCGAAGAATGCATAAGAAACAAGAAGCAGATTTAAAAAAAAGATTATGGGTCAATCATCAGCACATCCATCACTATTGTCATCATTGTCGATATCGAAGTTGTTGCATTCTTCTTCTGGATCATCAATATGAGTAAGATCATTCAGAAGGTTGTCATAGAACTATGTATTTACTTACTCCTTAAGATTTTGGATATGGGATTTATTTTTTCTTTTGATATTTCTTTATTTGCACCAAGTAATAATATGTACACAATGTGAATACACAATCTACTTATAAACAATAGTCATTTATAAATTTTGGGGGGTTAATGGAGACCTAGAGTACTTTTCTTAGTTATCATTGTTCTCATTGGCTCTCATAATAGTGGTCACACCAACTGGATCAGCTCGTGTGGTTTGGTCCTCTTGAGTATTCTGAGTAGATCATCCGTGTCAAAGAGTTGGACTACCTCCTCGTTGATGTGATCTTGAAGCCTCACGATGTGATTGATGGCTTGTTTCCCAATTACTTCCTGGACAGGGTCAATTTTTAGTTCAATGTGAAGTCTGTCGTTGCAGAAAATATCTGCATACATGCGTCTATGCAGGTACGCAACACAATAATGTCATTATTCTGAAAGCGTTGAATAATGTCGCGATTTGACTGAGCGGTGCATCCTCACAGTTGCGCACCATAAGTCCAAACTGGTTTCAGGACTTGGTTGTACAGGATGAGTTTCTTGTGGATGGACATTTTTGAAGGCCTTCTCAACAACCAGTACATCTTTCGAAATATCAGGAAATGGGATGATGTTGTTTCTCAGATCCTCGATTATAGCAGGATTCAGCCCAGGAGGTGATGTGTGAAGTGGAGACAGATTCAAGACACACAATTTGTGTGTCTCACTTTAGTCGGGCTCACAATTTGTCAGGCCCATGCTCCATAATATGAGTTTTTCAGCTGGACTGACTTGTCCTCATAAGATATCTGAAGCATGCGACCTTTTTGAAGTTTGTTCGTGTTCTAGCCTAAACACTCATGACTTGTCTTGTTTGAAGAAACGCCAGTCTTTCGGAGGTCCCCACTGGCTTACGAGTTATGTTTTTGGTGTAACCTTCAGTGGCCACAAGATGACACCAAAAACTCAAAACTCGATTTTCTTGACTAATCGTGTTTTTGCCAGAAACCCCTCAATTGATGAGACGAACGCAGTTTTTTGACACGGGTCAAAATGCATTCATTGGATCGACAGCCTCTTCGGTTAATCAAAATTTTAGAATCTTACTGATATTGGTGAACGCACAAAATTCAATGAAATTTAATTTTTTGAACGGTCTCAAATCATTGAATCGATTCGCCATGAAGATTGTTGAAGGTACAAGGAGAAGCAACAAATATAATAACTCCAACCATCGAGAAGACCAGTTGTAACAGTTACCATTAATCCCAAATGAAGGTGACGTCGACAGTGACAAGTCAAAATACGGAATGGAAACTAAACGAGTGCATCGCATGCCGGAGTCCAAGTGATCCATCTCAATTCTACGCCCTATCAAAGGGTGTTTGTTGAAGGCTGGCGTTACGGAGTCACAACATTTTATTACTACGAGACTCACCGGTTCTCCGGCCTTTGAATAACATCTGATGTAACGTGGGCTTCTGTCACGCTACGAGCTCGAAACGGCACTTTCCATTCACTACTCTGAACGCTAAATAATAACACTTACTTCTTATTAGCTACGTTGCAGAAGCAATTTGTGCTCGAGTAGTTCGTATACGGCAGATACCATCGTTGGATACGGCAGACAAATTTCTCTGTGAGACTTGTACCATTTATTCCACTATTACCTACTAGACTACCACTACTCCACTATTGACCATTCGAAAATTGCACAAAACGCCTCGAATCCTCTCCAAACTGCCTCAGGAGCTCGGTCATTTTTGCCTCGTTTCACCAAACTGCCTCCCACAAATTTATTATTTTATCAAGTAGCCGTATTTCCCTGTCGCAGTTGCACGGTAATAAATTCCTCGTTTTACCCAAGCGTCTCGCCTAAACGTAATGCTATAGTGTTTTACGGCTTCACGGATAAGCATTAAATAATTGGTGTCCAAATCCATATAGGTGTAGAGCACTATATTGGACGTCATCGTCTGCAAGCCTCGTGTATATTATGCCTTTTATGCTTTACATTGTTGAAACCGTACAAAAAAACAGCTATTTTATTACCTTCATTACCAGGTAAGTTAGTTCACTGCACACTACATTACGGTAGATTAATTTATATAAATTAATCGGTTATTACGAATAAAGAAAACTACTTGCTGCTATTCTCAATCATGTTTTCACGGGTCTGAATAACTAGTAGAATTATTATTTCTGCCTTCAGCACCGAGGTTTTAGTCATAGTTGAGTCTCTCAAGCTCTTCCCCTTACAGAAAATCTTCATCTGTTCCAAGTCCCAAATTTTTCTTCTAGGAGAAGAGAAAGTAGAGAAACAGCCATACTAAGTGCTCCAGTACCGGAAATCCCGTTGAAACGACTCCTTCATACCAACGTCGACATTGAGATCTCTCTGGTCGCTCTTTGGAATTTGCCTAAAGTTAGTCAGAATGTAAGTAAACGAGTTATATTTCGTTCATAACGGGTTGATTGGGCTTCATCATTTACGTTAATCTCGTTCAATGTACTGTGGTGTGTTAGAGACTCCCAAGACTCGAAACATATATTATGCGAAGACGGGGGTGAATACAAGCACAATGCCGTCTTCTCATCCGTGAAGAGAGATAATTCACTTCAACCAACTTAATGCCCATCCGAAGCAATCCCGGTCGCTGAAAGCGGCTTTTACATCTGTCAAGAACAAGATTCATGGTTATGCTCGGAGAAGACGATTTGAGCCATTAAAAAACTTTCTTAATGCAAAGTTACGTATGAACTTCGATCTAAACGGCCAACTTGGTGTGGAGGAGCTAACGGTAAATGGGGGAACTTAGGCAGTTCTGGGCGTTTAACCGCGAGAAAATGGCGGCACTGATTAAAAAATTCTCAGGTTCCCAATGGGCTATTGGCCTAATTTGATTCGCGGGAGAAGTAACTTTGTTTGTTACAGAGGGAAGGATGAGGAACAACGCAAAAACTGTGCTCCTCTGATGTATTTTCTTACTACATTACTATTACTCGGCCAAAAAGGAGACAAAATTTGCTATAGAACCAGTAAAATAGAGAAATTGTACATAAAGTTATTTTTTCGAAAAATCCCTCTTAAAGCCATGCTGCATTACTGGAGTTTTTTAAAGACCAATTCACTTATGATCTGACATAAGCACGTAAGTCCTTCCAATCCAGGTTTACAGTACGCTTTAAAAGGTGTAGGCATGGCGCAGGTAACATGATATCCAATATTCCATTGTAAATTTTACATTTATGTACTCGTATGATAAGGAACCAGCAAGCACTATCTAAATTGAATATGTTGGACCATAGAGACTTCCTTGTGAATTCCTAAGAGCGCCAGTCCACCTGTGGTCAGGGCAAAACAGCGAAAGTCCAGCCACGATCAGAGCAAAACAGCGAAAGTCCACAGCTGAGCAGACCAAACAACGTAAGTCCACCAATGCCAGAGACTTACGTTGTTTGGTCGGCTCAGCTGAGGACTTTCGCTGTTTTGCTCTGATCGTGGCTGGACTTTCGCTGTTTTGCCCTGACCACAGGTGGACTGGCGTTGTCTTGACTGCTCAAGGATGGACTTACGATCTTTAGCCTGCACTCATATCTCAGTCAATTTTTAATATTTTGAGGTCGGACTTTTATAATATTATGGTGCTCTTGAATTCTGAAAATACCCAAACAATGGACTGCTTATATCAGATCGTCAGTGAATTTGTATGTGATTTTCTTGTAACGTTTATCATAGTCAAAGTGTAGTTCAGAGTAAAAGACGATCGATCATCGCGCTTATTTTGACTAAAGTGCGGCCCTCATTTTCCGAAATCATTATACCGTCGGTTCGGAGGAAAGTGTTGGCCTCAGTTTGGGAACCAGCCCTGATTTAATTCGGATTGAAGAAGAAAACTTGGTGAGTGAAAAGACGGCCCCAGGGAGCCACCCTTGATGCCCGCCAGATGCCGCGACAGCTGCTGCTCGGCCCGAATTGTAAATGATCTCATCAAATCTCATTCTTCCCTCCCGTCTCGAGAGTTGGATCTTCGAGACGAGAAATGAGAAGAGCGAGAGAAAGAGGCGTTCAGAGGGAATTTGCAACGTGGTGGCTCTTGAAAAGATTAGATCTCATATGAAAAAGATGATGTATGGAAGTCAAATGGTGAATTATCTGCAAGTTTCTGCCGTATAATATCTTCATGTGTCGTTCTTACTGTTTCACATCAACCCTCCAAACGAATTCTGATTCCAATAACACTCTTCAATGCGAAAAAGATCCTGTCGTATCTGTTGAGACACTTTTGTTATAATATGACAAAAGTTTATTAAATTATTTAAAATTAATTAAATTAATAAATTTAATTAAATTTATTATATTAAATATGTACATAATTCATCGAATGAATAATGCGAAAGGAGCGGATCAGCAGATCAGGGCGTTAGCCGGGACTAAGGAGAATGACCTAGGTATATATTTATGTAAACTCGATAGAATTGAGATCAAAAGTTCAAATTTGCACAAAAAATCTGTCCTGGCAGTCGAAAGGCTTAATTCTTAGATGGGCAGAATCGAGCCACAGGGGGAGTTTTAAGGGGTGAAATTACCCATGCATTCCCAAAATGAAACAGCCCGTTCCCAAACTGGATCACTTTGAAGATGAAGAAACGTGGTTGTTACTTGAGATGTTCTTCATGGTTCATCAGCTCTAATCTGATAACGGAATGAGATATTGCATTTCTGACTCCACCATCGTGATGAGCTGGGAGTTTTTTCAAGGGAGTTTTAGTTTGGAAGGGATTACTCATAAATTCCCAAAATGACACAGTATGACAAGTGACACCTCATTTTAAGGTTTTTTACGCTGTGCGCGGTGATGAAATCAGAATTGCGATATCTTATTCCGTTTCCAAACTGGAGCACTTTGATGATGAAAAAAATTGGCAAAAAATACAAAATTTGTTATTGTTGTTAAATTTGTTGGTTATAAAACCAGTAAAATGAAGACAAATCACTTAAAAACCGTTATTTCGTCGCAAATTCTCTCTTACAGCCATGCTGCATGACTGTTTCACTCAATCACTTCGCTCATTTTCACCCACTTCCAAGAGATCTTTCATTTATAAAGACGATGGAAGTGTTTTTCTGTTTTACTCCGAGGCTTGTCCCCGATTAGGGACGTCGCGATGAATGAGGAAGTGCCATGAAAACGTTGATGTTCCTAACCTCAGTCGGCCTGTCCGCAACAAACAACCCTTTCGGGGGAAACTGGCGGCATGATGAAGGTTCCTTCAGGGGGTTTCGGGTTAAGCTAAACTGAAATGTTGCCTCGGATGACGTGCTCCCTCGCCCTCTGCGGCAGTGGTGACGGAAACTTTGTCGAGTGATACTGAGCTTAATTACTACGGACATGTTGCCTTCATGTCCGTCGCATGCGGATCCGGTAGGTGAAACTGGCCGCCTGCCGTTGACACCGAGTTTTGTCTTATCAGCCGTGAGAAACGCCTTGTGTAAATGCATTTTAATTTGCGCCATATTTACATCATACTATGATATAAAAAGAAAAAAAAGCTAATAGCACACGTAGAATGAAAGGGGCACATCTCAAAAATCGTACTTCTTTGTAATGCCCGTATCAGGCGCTATGGTTATCAACTAGAGCCATAGCACCACTTAACAAACTAAAAAAGAACCTAATTCAATTATTAGAGCCAGGGGGAGGATTGAGATGTAGAATGAGATGGGCACATCTCAAAATTGCTACTTCTGGGAAATCGACTTTTTTTTGTTCAAAATCCTCCCCCTGGCTCTAATAATTGAATTAGGTTCTTTTTTATTGTTCTTTAAGTGGTTCTATGGCTCTAGTTGATAACCATAGCGCCTGATAAGGGCATTACAAAGAAGTACGATCGATTTTTGAGATGTGCTTTCATTCTACGTTTGCGATAGATTTTTTTTTTTTTTTTTTTAATAATTTTTTTAAGGTTATATAATTTAGGTATTTATGTATTTATCTATTTACGAATACAGAATATTTACGTAAGTTCTTACTTAAGTACTACCTATTACAAAATAGTTGAAAGAAAAGAATTTTCCCCAATATGGGCTAAGTGCCCTTGTTAGGGGAAGAGCAGACTCTGGTTACTCTATTGGAAATTTAAAAAAAAAATTATATTTATATAGGTAGTTAAATAAATGAATGAATTATAAATATTAATTAAAAAGTACATAACTCGGATAACACCGTGCTCTAAATCAACGCAGGTTCAAGCGTTCCTATAAGGCAAGGAAATAGTCTTTCAAAACTTTACTGGCCTTGTTACAAGTGCTCAGAAGGAGAGATGTTCTTGTTTCTTTTGGCAGTGCATTTATGTCCAGAATACTGCGCTATACATGATATGTACTGGACCGAAATACATGATATGTCATATTATGCTTGTTGCGTCAAAGTTGTCTTCACAGCCATCAAATAATCATTTTCATTCCTAGTTTCAACCAAATATTGTGGGTAACAATATGATTTTTCTTTTAAGAACTGCTTTAACCTTCCAATCTTCATAGTATAATCGAAACAGAGGACATGCAATTCTTTGAAGAATTGAGCAGTATGGTTCCTATATCCAGTCTTGAAAATTCTTCGAATGATGGCCTTTTGAGTTTTCACTAAAGGATTGTAGGCTGTGCTATATCCCCCACTTCATGCAGGCAAAACAGTACGTTAGCACAGATTCGACTAGGGCACAGGATACTTGTTTTACAAGTTTTTGATTTACACACCTTCCTAGTTTTGAGAAAACATACAATAGTTTTCTCAGTTTTTTTGTTGTTGTTCGTTTCAATTATTTGCTTTTCCCACTTCATTAAGGAATCAACGTGTATACCTAGGTATTGTGCTGTGCTTACATGGAGAATTTCGTCACACTCGTTACAAAGAGAACGGTTACAAGCTTATTGCTCATACTTACATCATACGTTGCATGTGTAGACACGTCTATGTATCTGATCAAAAACCCTGTTTCTACAACCAGAATATTTACACCTTTCCGGTCCTTATTGCAAAACATATTCCCTTAATTTATGTTTATTTTTCAACCTCGGTTCAAATAAACGAATTTTCAGCTATATAAGAGTATATATGAGTATGAATCAGCGATAAAGATTTTGCAGGACAAGTTAATAATAGAGCCCCCTGAGCCTCCTCATCGCTCTACTTTAACGATGTTTCAGATCCCAGCCGTGCGAGTGATCAGTCATCTAACCAAAGTCACGAGTGCCCTTGAGGTCCCTGTCTGCCGTAAATGATGAAGGTAAACGGAGACATCGTATGTGAATATTGCTCCGAAGACAAGGAGAGAAAAGTGCGTTAACCATCTATCAAATTACACGTCAATTCGAATAAAAATGACAGCTTCTTCGTGAATGGATCCCGGTATAAGTCCATATTATAACTATCATTATAACTACTATTATAACTATAATAACTCGTATATACATTTGGGTCATTCTAATAAAAAACGGAGGTATAGAGTTAGAGAGTCTATTTCCACGAAAAACAATGAGTACATGTTTGTTACTGATGATGACCTAATCGTCGAAATCGATTTAACAATAATTATTGTACAATTATTATACTCATTGTTTTTCGTGGAAATAGACTCTCTCATTCTATACCTCCGTTTTTTATTGAAATTGGTTTCCACAACCTCGTCGCGAGTGATCTAATTCGTGGGTCATTCTCTTAGAAAGCGACATTTTGATCCCGTCATTCTCCGTCCACCCTTGTTTCATTGAAGGACGGAGAATGACGGTAAAGGCAATAATAATTATTATGATGGAGATTTTTATATACCATGAGAGATGTCTTCCCTAATACGTAAAAAGCAATAGACCCGGAGAAAGTAGTGATAACAGCAATATAAGATTTAGCTGTCAAATATGTGAAAGTATGGCACCTAATCTTTTCAGTGTGGTTTAATTTAAGAATAGTTTGTATTGATAAGGTTAAGGCAATAAGGTTTAATGATGAACTCATGCGATGTATATGTATATTATTGTATTCTAACTTGAAATAAATAAATATTAAATGAATGCTACAGGGGAAGAAGGGTATAATTCAACTATTTGTTGATTTCGAGTTTTCAATGCCTTCTAGAGGCTTTCTGGGAGTAGTTTCACGTGGTAGGTCGGTACTAGTGAAAAACGATTTCATTCCATGATGGTTTGGAATAGTTGATAATTTTTTTTCATACCTTGGCAACGTACCATGAGATGGTTAAGTTAGTTTTTGCTCTCCTGAATATTTTCCAATTTTGGAATCGTACCCTTCTTCCCCTGTACCCTTCAAATGTCAATATCTTTTTATACAAAGTGATGTAAATAATCAATTTTATCGGCTATATAAAAGTTTGGTTTTAAAAGTTTGGTACCTACGTGACGTTTGTTTTTAAATTTCAAGAATGTTGACTTTTAAATAGACTTTGAAGCTCGACCGGCTTTTTAAGACTGAATGTGTAAAATGTTGACTATCTAGTAATGAATAATTCAAGTGATAAGTCATTATTTAAACGTTTACAGGTGCAAGTATTAGACCGCTGATAGGTCTTTAAAAGATAATCTATAATACTTGAATGCAATTCCTGTCTTCTGCATTCATGAAGCTAAATAACGAATTAATTACTAAAATCTCTACTGCGATGATATCCTGTCTTAATAATTAAGTTTAGTCATTAATGATTAATAATTAGTCTTAATAAATAATTATTAGTCATTCTATACAGTTGAAGCTAATCCACCTACTTAACTGAACATGACTTTAAAGGGAAAATTAGAGTCTTTGTATCGAAAATGTGATTCTAAAATTAATGTTACCTGTATTCGTGAGTGGGTAGGCATGAATGATCATTAGGTACCTACGTATGGTTATCTGAGTGTACCTTTTTTTTTTTTTTTTTTCAAACAGTTTGAGAATTTTCAACATTAAGTTTTGAAAATGTAGCTTTCTGGGAGAATGACCCATATACTATACTCGTACATGAATATCAGAAAACGTGCATCCTACTTCGTCCACGGATTCTAATACTAATTTCTAACTAAAGATGCCTCATCGAATATTTCGTTCTTCCGCTTTGATTCCCGACATTTTTACCTCTTAACAATTTTTCTCACGTTTTCGTCCTAACTCCCTTAATTGAAATTGAAAATTCAAAATTCCAAAAAAATTCTAAATTCTGATTAGTAAAAATGGAGCCTGAAATGTTGATTCTCTCTTATCTTCCACATGGTTAGTAACCCTGATAATTCTGCATGGCTGTGGATTTTTTCTTCGTTATTCGTGCGTGCCCGTAACCCCGACCTGACGGTAGAATGTTTACCATGCCGTAACGTTTACGCTACACATTATTTTTATGATTGAAATAAACTCATTTTCTTCTTGTATTTTCCCTTGAAATGGAAGTGATGAATTCGTTTTCAAATTTCTACTAAATCCTTCTTATTTTCTCCGATGAAACTTGAATACCTTCTTCAAATTTTCTTCTTGTATTTTCCCTTGAAACGGAAGTGATGAATTCGTTATCAAATTTCTACTAAATCCTTCTTATTTTCTCTGATGAATGCATGGTGTGTTCAGATTTGGGTGTGTAAAAATCGCTAGTTATTCACTTGTAATGATGTAATGATTTATTAGTGTTGAGATGCATATCACGGTTATATTAGCCTTCAGGGAGGGCCCAACCGGCTTTATTCTACCTGTGGTGACGATGACGTGTTGCTGACTATTCGATTTCAAAAGCCCGCACCAAATTCAACCAACGCACAACAGATGAGAAAATTCGTTTTCGATCCGCTCTTGGGTTCTGCTTTCCCTTCAGGGATCCGCCCTCCTCTCGGGCCGAGCGAAATTAATCAAATCCGTCTCATTTACTCACTCGCAAGAGAAACGAATCGGCCGCGATACCCGAGCTGGGAGTTGTCATCGGATTGCAACCGCAAATTGGGGGCCGAGGCCCAAACGCGCTATGTGACCGGCTGAAAACGCGGTTGGGGAATTAGATCACGCGGTTTCACCGTGTCATTAGACACACCCCCCCCCCCCTCCACCTGATCCGGCTCAAAGCCCTCGAGTGACCACAGTCAAAGCTGGGAGATCTCTATTCGAATTTTATCAGGATATAAATGGACAATATTTGGATTGTCGGAAAACCTTTTCAACGAATTTGATCCAAATTAATCAAACCGGCGCACAGTGGTCAAAACCGCTAATTTACCTGGATAAGACCTCAAAATACAATGTCCTTAACCCTTAATTACATGCTAGGCGGGGAATAACGTTAGTACACACTAGCAGGGAAATCCCCGCAGTTTTATTTTTTCATATTTTATTCACTATTTCGTACACAATTTCAATTTCATTATGGTCTAGATCAGCGGTTCCCAACCTTTTTTCACATTCGCACCCCCCAGCAACTCAGTTTCAGCCGGCACCTCCCCGACTTACGCAAATACCAAATAGATAGGTACCTATAGTAAAGGCGCTGTGTCAGATGTTGATTAATAACAGACTTGAACAAGAAAGAAAAAAAAAACTTATACACACATTTTATTTTATAAGTATACCTATATATAAAAGTATAAAATATAGTGTATAAGTACACAGACAGATTTAAAAAAAAAGTTTGTACTTAGTATAAACAATGCACATGAGCATCAAGGTAAAAGTAACACAGATAGGTAGGTAGGTAACTAAAGAGATCGAAAGAGAGAGTTACATAATACATAATACATTATACGTATGTAACTATAATATATTATATGTTGACAGGTTGAGGTCATCAACTTTGTTGAAGATGTCACTTAAATAAGAGAGGATTTGCAGCCACTGAGCATCATGAAATTTTGACGACAATGTAAATGGATAGTTGAAAATTATTAATCAAAATTTTTCCCAAAAATGTCCGCCATCACTCTATTTTTTCCACGCACCCCCAAAGGGGCTCCCGCGCACCCCAGGTTGGGAATCGCTGGTCTAGATTGGTTGCAAAAGCATCACAGGTGATATACGCTTCAACACAATATTTTATTATTTCAAGAACTGGTAATCAAAATATAATAACGAGTATCACACTAAAATAATCTCAGGAACCAACATATTTCAATTCTTCATGAACTTTTCATTCATCAACCGACGAACCAATACATTTTCCCCTATTCATTAAACAATTTATTATAAATCATACATAAATTGTATGGACTGATTTTGTTGAGTAACAAAACTTGATAGTAGTGAACACGGCGCAATACAAGTCCTCTAGGAAAGTTGCTGTAGTAGATTGAGGAGTTAAAGATTTTCACTCACAATTCAACAACAGTTGGAATCTTCCCTCGTTTAATCACGAAACACCAGAGCTATCAGAGGCGATACCAGAGCTTTTTCTTGATTCCCAATGACGAAAACGAAGCGAGGAAGTGGATGGCAGTCACACGGAAAGGAGTTGGACGGATTGAATTATACAGCAAAATCCGCCGCAACTGCCTTCCCGAGTTACCACCACCCGTTGATTTGATGTCGAAGTGGACGAATCATTGTTGAATCAAGTTGTTTCCTTCCCGTGTTTGTGATTCCACCACTGTGAACGCAGACCAGATATCCCTTTAGGTGGGGCGTAATTGGCTAACCTCCCCGGGTTACAGGGGCCCTCAGCAAACCATTCATCATAAAGTACATCAGTCAATCATAAGACACATTGAAGACATTCAGTCGAGTGCAGCAGTTGGCCCTCGTGCTTTCATAAGATCATTCGAATTCAATAAATAAGTACAAGTTTTTATCACTTCTTCGGGCTTTTTGCAGCTAAAATATCGGCTTAATCCTCAGCACGTATTCTACTTCTTCTTTCCACTTTTCTGCATACTCGTATATTCTGCTCCAGATGGGTCCGTTCATCGATTTTCTTCCGTAATAGTGTTGACGTAGGTAAGAAAACAAGAGTATTTAAAAAAAATCGTTTGTTTCCACTGAAATATGAGTTGGTACCTACACTTTTAGACCGGTTTCAGTGATTAAACCATCGTCAGTACCTAACAAAACAATACTGAAGGTGCATTACAGAGAGGTGAACTTAAAATATAACGTCGAATAGGATTGGTGGGATTGATTGGTTTATTTCTTGGTAATAGGTTATCGAGTAACAGCGACCATCTGGAAATAGGTTGTGGTTTAGGTTATTTTGGTAATAGGTTACCGGCGTTTCGGTACCTAATATCTCGAAAGTACTCGAAACTAACTCAATACTCACTCAAATAACTTGTCGACAGTTATGATCGCTCACCTTTCACGCATTCGTTTTCCGTAACCTATTACGTGGTAATACCTGTAATAGTCCCAGCCAACCTATTATCCTGAATCCCGAATGGCCGTCGACAAAGAGGCCCTCAAAGGCCTTTCCCCCATGTTCTCAACAGTTATTCCAGTAATAGGGTTTTTTTGGTAGTAGTTTATCTGGTATTAGGTTACTGGACAGTATTAGGTTATTTAAAGCGGTTAAAAACCCCCCAGCCCTACAGCTAGTGGTGTTGGTGGGGGCGGTATGATCTGTGGGCTCATGGTTGTTGTGTCCTTTCTTTACAGCTTCGTTCTCACCCCATTAAAATACAACCTCTTAATGTCATTCAATAGCCACTTTGAAATTGATTTGGACCTCACACATGATTGATAGAGCCACCAATGGCTACTGCATTAACCCTTACAAATGCTATGAGGTGATACTTTTTTAACTCAAATTCATTCTCACCAACGGTATTTTCATTTCATATTGTTCGTCGGTTGAGAACCTTGTTGTAGTCATTACTTCAACCCCTGGAGTGATCATGTATTCCCTCCCGTTCTGTTCATGCATATTTTATCTCTCGAACATCTTGCATTTTGTAGTAGGTTCTTCCGGCTGTTTTGAGCCAACCATGACTTCTGCCCGTATGAGGGTATTACGGAGGGGGGGGGGGGGGGTCAACCCGAGCTCATAACCTCCACATTCCAACTCATTCCGGCAGTTATGTGAGATAATCAATATCGATGGCAAAGGCGAGGACTTGGAACAGCATACAAATTAGATCACTCGCGACCAGGTTGTGGAAACCCATTTCAATAAAAAACGGAGGTACAGAGTGAGAGAGTCTATCTCCACGAAAACGATGTGTACAATAGTTAAATCGATTTCAACGATTAGGTCATAATCAGTAACAAACATGAACTGTCATGACAGTTCATGTTTGTTACTGATATATGAATATATTATTATATAAGGATGGTTAGAAATAAAAACTATCCACAATCAAAACCAGTATCACGTCAATGTTTATTAAACACGTTCGATACATTCGAAAATCACCCTCTTCAAGATTCGTCATTACCTCATGATCTCTTTCCGTTATTCAAAGAACTTTTCCAGAAGTTTTCCCACAACCACAAGATCAGGGTCTGATTTTGAAGAGGTCAATCAGCTCAATCGAAACAACCTCAACTAACAACCATCGCGTAACTTTGTTATCCTAACAAGATGCTTCAGCTCCCAATTACGTTCTGTGCAGATCGTGGGTTGTGCAGATAAAAGTTAGTACCGAGAAAGGGAGTAAATAGGTAAACTTAATGGAATTATGGTACCTTCGGAGAAAACTTGTTTACTCTGTTACGAATTGAGTTTTGATGATTCCTTGTCTACATTTTATAATTACGCTGAGAAAACGAGACTTTGTAAATTCGAAACTTTGTGAAGTAGACTTTTCTAAAGTTACCCCCGGTAGCTGAGCACTGTTTCTTTTAAGATACGTTTCGACCTATAAGATAGATCAAAACTATATCTAGTTCGAACTTAGAAAATAAACCACTAGATACAAACTGAGGATCTCGTTTCAACTTTTATAGGCCCTTCGTATTTCCTATCAAAAGTTTCGAACTAACTCCGGATTCCATCAAAATATGCTTCCAAGTGGAGGATGTTGTTGATTTATTGATGAAGCCTCCGACGAAGAGCAGATAAGAACCCCCTTTTCCCGTCCCTTCCCTCCAACACTCAACACAAAGACTGCAAACTCTGGAAACTGTATATTTCTTGGAGCTCTTCACACTGTCTTCGATGGATTTTCCTTTGAGCTTTGTAAACTCACTTGCCTGGAGCGGATTAGGAAGGGAGAACTTGGACTGCAGCTCCGAGGCCTTGAATGGTCGAAACCTTTTAAAAAACACCTGAAGATTTCCCGTTGATTTTCCCTTGAAGAATTACCGGTATGAGTGAGAGGGGGTGGAAGCCTTGATTACTAACTGTGTCAAGAACTTCGTGAGAAGTTGAAAGTTTTCAATGAAACTCCTTACATAATCACTAGTCAACGGCAAACGCATAGGAGCAGAAAGGAAAGCTTCACTCTCCCGCTAGACGACTTTGGAGAGAGTTTTTTGGAAAAGATTTGCTTTTTTCTTGAAAACTGGGGCTTAGACTCGACCAGGTATAAGGCGTGTGGTTGGTCACTCTTTCAGGAATAAGAGATCAGGCGGGAAGACCTAACCTCTTCATACTATTAACTGTCAATAATATCGGTATGTGTGCCTATTGCAGCTTATTATTCAAGTACAAAGGCGATAATCGCCCTTTCGATTAATCAACGTCCGATTACCCAACAATTTGAATATCCATTAAAAATTAAGGATGAGTTGGCCAGTAATTTAGAGTTTTAAGATGAAAAATTCATACAAAAAACCCGATCACCTAGCCAGCCAGCCCTCTGACGTCATAGGCTCTTAAGGCATAGGCTGTGACGTACTAGTTAGCCTCCTGCCAGCCGTCTGACGTCATACGCTCGTGCGTCATAGGCTCTTACGTACTAGTTGGCCTCCGGCAAGCCGTCTGACGTCATACGCTCGTGCGTCATAGGCTCTTACGGCACTAGTTGGCCTACTGCCAGCCGTCTGACGTCATACGCTCGTGCGTTCTCGTGATCTGAGGGAAAGGGTGAATCAAGGAAACAAATTTTTCCCGTTTCAGTTTATGTGCCAAAGCTAAGACATGAAAATGTCAAAAGAATGTCAACTCCATCCTGTTGTTGATACAGTCGAGAATTAAATGCTTGCATACGAGTCTGCAACACATTGGGACATTTTATGTCTTTAAAGAAGTGATTCAAGAACCTTCGAACAATGCTACATCACCTACCCCAGTAGCGTAGTTGTTATACTTAATTGTAGGGTTCATCATAAATTATGAAGCTTGCATTCGTATAGACAATAATATTGTCTATAATATTATTATAAATTATTGAGAATGATCACCTGTGTGTAAACAATTATTTAAACAATCACGCTCATACCGCAGCTTGTCGGCCACGCACTCCGCAGTGGTTAACGTAATATGGTTAGGTAAATCGAGAGCTATCCAACGAGTGGTGAACGATTTTTGTTCGATGATAACTGGCGAAGATCAAGTTCCGTAGCAACGAATCGGTTGTAAGCGAAAATCATCAGAAATTTTCGTGACGATTTCGTGTAACGCTTTTGTGTAACGTTTTCTATTTTCTATTAACCACACATTTTCGTGGGAAATCATTCCTGCCGGTCGATTAAACAACCGTTGTGTACGAGTTCCTACCGTACTCATTGGGGTCGATATGTAAACAATATGAAAACACTTTCGCACAATGGTAGAATCCTCTTTGTGCGTACATATGGCAAAGATTTTCTATCCAAATGTTTTCATGGGTCATCTCGTAGTCTTCTTTGATTCAAAACTTTTGAAGCACTGCAGAGAGCTCTTTCGTTTTTGGAGCAGCTGTACACAGCTACATTGACAGACCGACATACGTGTGATGAGGAAATGGAGGGATGTCTCTGCGCTGGGCACTCACTAATTATTTCACAAACGAAAATCCCTGACTTTGCTTATGTTCATATTTTTGGTATATTTTCTAAATGCATACACGAACTAAACTATCGATTATCCAACATAGGTACCTTGAGCCCCATCCATGATGATTAATCGAAAGTTTACTGTAATAGGAACTAGACTTAGCCACGCAGGCCAGAGTGCATTTCATGTAATCTTTTAGCGCAAAATGTCCCAACTCCTCGTCTCTTCTTCGGCATTACTCCACGTAAATGATTCCCTCTGAAAGGTCGGCATATATTCTGTTTGAAATAACCAAAAAAAAAAAGGTTCAGGCTGCTTCTGCGGGGTTCGGAAAAAATACTGAAATTGGATCTTGACTTCTGTCAAATTCAGCATTTGAGTCGTAGTAATTGAAGGTGACGAGAGAATATTTTACTGCCTCAGTCGCTCTTTTTTTCTAAAAACCCAATTCCCCGAATCTTCCAAGAATGGAATAACCGATGGAATACTCGAAACCGCAACTCAACGAATGATTTCCCTGGAGACTTGGACCTACTTCAACTGCGAGTTTCGATTGCATTTCGGGATGAACCAAATATTTCCACCACTTCTCGTCGTTTACGTGTTATGAGTGATATATTATTTCACGGTATCCATATTGCGGGAAGGAAAGGAAAATTGGGCTCCAATGAACCGAATTAACGTCACGGCTCAATATTGAAGATTTATAAGGTCACTGCTGGATATCCTGAGTCCTAAGTATGCGGAAAAACTGTGTGTATGGTTGTTGTTTTGGAGGAGAACATACTCGAGAGCTAGAAGACGGAAAGGTATTTGAGGGGAGGGTATGCCATTTAAGGTGGAAAAGATAAGGAGATCTGGAAAATTTCGGTAGACACTCAACACGATTCTTAGTTCCTTTGTCCGTATGCAAATCCACGTATTTCTCCGGAAATATGTGTACATGAAATACATGTCGACATGTGAAATACATGAGAAATACATGGATTTGCATACGGACAAAGGAACTAAGAACCGAGTTGAGTATCTACCGAATTTTCCAGATCTCCCTATCTTTTCCAGATCTCCTTATCTTTTCCACCTTAAATGGCACACCCTCCCCTCAAATACCTTTCCATCTTCTAGCTCTCGAGTATGGTCTCCTCCCATACACGTATCGGATTTTCCGAAAAGTTCTTTTCTACTCGTGGTTCACATAAAATTTTTCAATTCATTTTCTTAATCTGCAAATGAAAATGGGTGTGTGTGGGGGATCATTGACATAATAATCCCTAGTATGTCATTGACATAATGTCAAAAAACGGGAATTTTCTTCCACAGTTTCCTTCAATGGGTGTTTGAACGGCTATATTGAAGGATTTGTCTGCACGCCTGTCTATCATTGTTCAGCAATACAGGCTGAAAGGTATTGACTGCATTTTTGTCTTACGAGCTGTCGGGCCCGTCGCTGACGGACAGAACTCGGGATGGATCCATCTGCCACTCTTACCTGTCTCTTTACGGGTTACACCTCTGACATGTCCCTTTACAAACCCTTATAATCCTTAATACCAAAACATAATATTCATCTGTCTCACGGAAAGGAAGAATTTAAGATTTTTATATATTGGCTTCCCCATAAACCCCCACCCCTATGCATCGGATCCGGAAGTGAACTCTCCTATGTCCTTCCCCGATAACGGAAACAGCTCAATACGGGAGAAGGGTTCGATCCATTGAGCCGTTTTTACATGATTGAAGGACAGACAAACAGACAGACATCAAATTCAAAATCGGCATCGTTCGACTCCACGCGAAACGAATAACTGTAGTGAAATTTTTCGAAAATACCCAAGGAACACGAAAATCGTCTCTAAATTTAGTTATATAGATATGGAACGATTTTCAACGGAATAATAATTCAGCTTAAAACTGAATTGGACTCCGCTGTACAAATTCAAGTCGTTTTCTGGTCGCGGCTTCCGAAGCTCTTTATGGAACTGTTTCCCAATGTTGTGCGTTTTCCTTCGTATGTAACGCTTATATAACGCTAATCATCCGCTGAACAAAGACTTGTTCTTAAAATAAGTTCAACTCCACCTTGCGAGAACATGGAATTAGCTTAGGACACCACGCATTGGATGTTGTCGGCTGATAATAACCGAATTTCATTCCTTTATAAATTGGGTTCTCAAACTTTCCAACAAACTCCGTTTGAAAAGAGGAGGGAGGCAGGAAAGGAACCGTTTCACTCCCATATCCTGAATATACGCATTCAGTTAACTCTACTATATTCCGTTGGGCGAGGCCGAAGCTTCAAACTTTTCTCACCCTCCCACACTCGAGTTACAAGTACACTTTAGAATAAAATCAACTTTTTCTTCCTCAATTTCACTTTTTTGTTACGAGTAGGTACGTTTCCCAAGTTAGGTAATGTATAGCAAGGGGAAAAAAAAACGTCGATTCTCCAGTTACCTGCATTAACTTTACGTATGAAATCACTTTCGAATCCTATTACAGTGTACCTCCCACATTGTGTTATAATGAGTGATATGAAGCTAGAGAACCGTGGAAGGAGAAGAAATTAGTAGAATCACATAGTCCGACAAGTTTGTGAGGAGGTGGTTATGTTAGTATGTCCCACATCAACAATATCAGTGTCAGCCTTGACAACTTCTTATCAATAAATATTTTGAAAACAAAAATGAATTTAAACAAAACTTATCTTATCTATTCAAATAAACAAGTAAATTTACCAATACAATGAAATAGCATAATTACCTACTTTTTCCATTTTGTGAGTGTAAGTGTAAGGAAATTAGGAACTGCTTGTGATCCTAAGAAAGGACAAACTGACAACTTTGGGATAATTCTGTGTTATGGAGACCTAATGAGGAGACCTCTAGAAGGGAAAGTCTATCGGGTGAAGGGAAATTCCCTTAATTAATTCCCTCATTTATATACAGGGTGTTCATTTTAAGACGACCCGAATGCATTTCTTGCATAAACGGTTGATGTGAGCAAAAAAAGCCAGGAGAGAAAGTTTTAACTCTTGAGCACTTCTTTCCAAAAATGACCAGTACTTGACGTAACAGACAAAACATAATATGCATAATATTTGTTACATAATATTATTATGTAACAAACCGTCTTGGCAATCGAAAGGCTGAGTTCGTAGGTTTGCAGAATCGGGCCACTGTATTGGCGAATTTTGGGGGGGGGGGGGAGGGCATAAATTTAGACAATGAAACAGTCTGACATCTGACACCTCATTTTAAAGGTTTTTTTGTTTTTTTAAAAGCTGAACACGATGGTGAAATCAGAATTGCGATGCCTCATTCCGTTCTCAAATTTTGAAACGACCCGTATATGTATAACCTCCTCGTCAACAACTTTCATTTTCGATATCTGAAAACCATGTGCTCTTCGAATAAGCTGGAAAAAGTATGAAAATTGACCCGACAGGCTGCCGCAAGATTCACACTTATGTTGACAGCTTTTGATATGCTCCAAGTTTGAGCCCTCATTGCGAATTTACGGCTGGTCGTATAAAGCTGCGGATGGTCTCAAAACATTCTAAATGATAAAATCGACCTATGTAAATGTGAACTAGAAACTATACCGTTCCGATTTTTTGAATTTTGATTTTTTCAATTGTGTAGTTTTTGGGTGATATTGACAACATCAGCGACCATATCAGCGATTCACGACGTCTGTATGTATATTCAGAACGCATATCTTGGCTGATTGGTTTCGGTAAACGGAAGACGTCGAACTTCATTCAATATTGATGCACCGGTATGCGCATAATGCAGATTCATTTGACTATCTTGTATCAATCATCTGCAAGGGCAACCGATGCTCCGACAATAGGAAGACTATTACCATTGTATGGTTGGCCGAGGAAAGGGAGGGGGTAATTCTGAATAGAAACTCGGATCAATGGAGTATCGGAATTTTACCCCGAGGAAGAAAGCGTGCGGCAGACCTCCCACAACCATCGTCTGCCTCATGAATACATTACTCTGTTCGAGCAACTCGGGCGAACGGGGGTTTCGCCGCCTTATGGAGGAACCCGCAACATCCATCACGTCTCACCAATGGAAGATAAATGAACCATCATTCGGCCCCGGACGCACTCCACGGTTCGTCTCGTCAACTTGATGCGTGAGAGGGTTAAGCGGGGTGGGGGTCGAAAAAAAGAAACGTGTGACCGAATACGACTTTTTGGGACAATATTTGAAGTATTTCTGTAGATTATGGAGATGTAAGTGAGAATTACACCATTTTATTGCATACATCGACTTCAAGTCAGTTGATGCATACATCGACTACACAGCGTCGTTTTCATAGTTGAATGAAAATACAACCAGAATTTCGAAACGGATCTACCCAAAACCACCCAACAGACACTACCCAATACGCACTCATGTAGTACATCAAAATCAGTTGACTTTTTTTTTTTTTTTTTTAATTCAAGATAACTCTTTAGTAACAAATTACTTCACAGTTTTGATTATTACAATAACTTTTATCTGTACTTACTTATGGGGAGTACAATGGCACTTGGATGAAGGTTGTTGCTCACTAGCAGTCCTTCTTATTTTGTAATGTTAATATGGAATAGGACTGGTATGATAACATAATAAATAAGTTAAGGATAGTACAATTAATTAATTAGTATAATACCACAGTTGTTGCTATATGAATCGTTAGTTGTCTTCTTAGGGATCGTTCAGAAGGTCGACTGGCCTTCTTCTTTTTAGTCTTCTCCCGGTTTGTTGGTTTAGTAGCTGGTCTGAGAATCCTTGAAATACTGGATTAGGGTGAGTTGATATCACCGATGTATATACATCGATGGTTGAGATTGAGTCAAACTGTCGTTGGAATGTTGAGGCAATTACCTCTCTCACCATCGGTATCCCCAAGTCTCGATGTATGACTGAATTCCTCACGTACCATTCTGCATTTGTGATTAGGCGGAGGGCTCGGTTTTGCTGAACTTGTATTTTATTGATTTGAGTGGCGCTAGCAGATCCCCATATGCAACTTCCATACTGCCATATGGGTCTGATCATAGTTAAGTATATAAGTTTCTTGTTGCACAGAGAGAGGAGGGGAATATGGTCCGATCAATGGTTTGAGGAAGTTTATACGACTTCTTAGTCTTTTGGTCAAGCAACCAATGTGATCACCGAATGTTAGCTTTTTGTCGAGTTTTATACCGAGGTACCTCACACTTCCACTTTCGGGTACAATAGTGTGGTTTAGGGTGATGGGGTCTACGTGAAAATTCCTCTTGTAGGTGAATGTAACTACGTTCGATTTCTGAGCATTCATTGTTGTGCGCCATTTTCGGTTCCATTCTTCAATCTCAGTAATATGCTGCTGGAGGTTTCTTGACGAATCATTGCCGCAACAAGACCGCGATAATATGGTCTGGTCGTCGGCGAACATTGCCAGGGTGGTATTGGACAGTTGACGTGCCAACATTATTCCAGACCTGAACAGTAAACTTTACTTACTAGTAATTTACACACTGGCGATTACTTAGTAGTTTACTTGGTATTTAGGAGTTACATATAGTATTTAATTACTAGTAATTCAAGTTGATAACCCTGGATTTAACCCTAGCGTTAACCCTAACAATTTTTGCCATCTGTGAATATCAGTGTCAAATTCTACTTCGTTGAACCGTGTCCGCATTGAATAAACTCTATCGAATCCACACCTAATCCACTCCGCACTCGTACGTATTTCGATAAATATATTTTCAGGATTGAACATTTCCATTTGACGTACTTCCAATAAAACTCCCCGACTCAATTTCACATTATTCGCGAGGGGACGTTCTGAATGGGTTAATATTGGTTCAGAATTCGTACATGATGATCCGCTAGTAATTGAAAAGTAATTTCGACGTTGATGTCGTTACGGTTCGGATGAGCCAAATTAGGCTCAGATGCAAGGTTTGTCAAATAAGTGGTTCGTAATGCGGGCGATTTTCAGCGCACTGGATTTGACGTTGATTGGAATTTGAGCGTCAATCGTTTTGACAGTCTCGGGCATTCACTGCCAGAGAATCGTCATGTCCGAACTTGTCGGGCCTCCTTTATCGAGAGTTTATATAAATATTCATTGGTAGCGAAAACGGAGACAACGAGTTGGTGGAAAGAACGGTGCAAATTTTTCCATAAAAGGTTTAAAAGGTACGAGTACTATAATATTAGGGTTGAGGGTTGAAGTAGTTTTGGCTCACTTCTAGATGTTGTTGCTGTTTATTCTTTCCGACATGTTTCGAAACAACATTCCTCTTCAGGGATCTACAATGATTGTAGCGGAATACTACGAGTACTTGAATATTAAATAATAAACTATTGATTACATGTAATATGACACAATGAAGGTTCTCACCATTTAATCGGTCTGGTTCAATGAATATTCGGTGTATAATATCCTCACCTGAAACAAACGAAAATAAAATCCAGTAAAATTATTTGTCTTGATTATTTTTAAACATTTTGTATTTATTGTGATGGTAGTGTCGATTAATCAGAATATCGACATTCCATGTTGTTCCCTTAATTAATATCACTATCAACGTAGAACCTTATTTACTTGGAAGGGACATAGTGCGGTACATCAAAATAAACAAGTAATACTGTCCTGTGCCTTTAAATACCTACACAAACGGATTGTTTGGCCGCAAGCCAAATGTAGGGAAAGTTTTTCGACAGGGCGCTCTGTTAGGCCTTAGCACAAACAACTCTCCATTCCAGTTCACCGTCACTTTTTATTCCGTAGCACCTTATAAGAGCGAATTGGCACAAAACAAATCATTCTTTGTATTATATTCAATATACAAACGGGACGACCATCCGTTCCTGCTGCGGGTGTGATTGGAGAGTTGATCATAATTGGCCACAGGCTATCTAGACGTATCCAGACTTGGCTGGGTTGAGTTTGATTCTCCACTGTTGGATCCATTTGTTATCACCACTTTATCAATGTGGTTTTGCAGTTTGTGAGCAGCTTCTTCTGCTTTGTCCACCTCGGCCGTGAATGCTGTATCGTCAGCGAAGGTTGCTGTAACTCCACTTCCAGCAGACGGCAAATCCCTTGTGTACATTAGGTATAGAACAGGCCCAAGGAAACTACCTTGTGGGACCTCTGCGCAGATGTTCTTGAGCTCAGAATACTCATCTCCATACCTTACTCAGAAGTGTCTGCTACTGATGTGGGATTTAAGCATTATTGAACTAAATTCAACAATTCAACCAACAAATGAAAAAAATTCAATCCAACAAATGAAAAAAAGGATGTTATTTACTTTTTAAAGCAAGAAAGAGTAGCCAGCAAATAAAGGTGAGAAGGCAGGGAGGCTCTAAACATGAATGATCGTGCACATCACTTGATGCTTCGTTCATCTTATGATGCACGGACCAGATTTTCAAGTTTCGTTCAATTGTAGTCGTATCATTTCATACTATACTCATTTCATACTCTTGAGGTTCTCGAAAAATTGATGGGTAGCGTTATTTTCTAGCCCATGTTGAATTCGCATCATCTACAAGTGAAAATTGGAGTTTTTCTTAAAAACAAAAATGCCCTACGGTGAGTGAATACTGGCAAATCCATCGAGCTGTCGACGCGTCGGTTTCCCTCGAGCAGGCAGCCCTCAACCTGCAGCACGCCATCCTGCCTGTCTTCGTGGATTTTGTTGATATTGAATCGCCCGGTGCAGGGCGCAGATACACCCAATTATTCAGGCAGATGGTTCGGCAAACTGAATCGTAGAGTCGAGATGTCGATGGGAAACAAGGTGGCTTATTAGGGTCCTAAGACGGATTTAGTTTTATGCTTAGTGTCTCCTCCTTTTCGACGTGGGAGGGGGATTTAATTTGATTTTTTTCGATCGATTTTAAATGATTATTTCGGGAAACGAAATCAGTATACTGTACATTATAACGCTATTCTGATAATTGGAGCAGGGAGAGGACCAATATTATCCCGTGGGATTATTTGCGAGATGACTATTCCAATAAAGCTATAACTGGACCAACCCACTCGATGAAATCAACTGCGCTCCCTACGGCTGGGAGTGGGCGGTGCGGCAGGAGTAATCACATTATCTGATTCTGTTGGCAAGATCAACAACAACAAAGACACGTCGCTGGAACACGAGTGGGGACTGTGGATTGAAGTTAATTTGTGTACAGGAACGTAGGCGGTGGTTAACGTTTCGTCTCCATCAGGCGTGCTATGAATTTATAAACGTAATTCGTAGCTGTATCAATATGGTTGAATGAGGGCGTTTCGAGCGTGATTTCACATGAACTGCGGCGTTTAGGTGACATACGGCCGAAATAATTTTGGAGGGTGCAGTTTCAGCAAGATTTGGACTTCCAGCTTTTCGAAATCGCTTGTACGTATCTAAGGGGGCTCTTGATGTGTCAATATACCTAGTACAGCTCAGGCTCTTACCCAGCACACGATCTAATAGTTGCCTACTAAATTATAAACATACCATTAATATCAAATCGAGGGTCTCAGGGCAACTCCCCATTTGGGCGTCTTCCCAACATCGTCATTTGGGCGTCTTTTCAGCAGAGCCAAAAAACCATCTGCCAATGACTATGTTTACTGAGTAATTCAGTAAAATAAATCGTGAGATTTAGTGTTACCTAACTTGGGTACCTAACTGATAGTTAGATCGATCCGCCGGGGGAAGACGCTTCGAATGGTATGCATAACCTATTTTGGCCAAAAGTGACGATTTGGGGTGTTGCCGTGAGACCCTCGAAATATTTCGTAGATTTTCCCCTTGTATCATGTGAAGGTGTCTGACTTATTGTATTACTGAATATTGAACCAAATAATCGTTTCCACTGTTTATTGCATCCCTGAGTGCAATTTCTGGTATTCCAGTGTCCCTCCGAGGTAATACAACAAATTTCATATCAACTTTCCATCTCCTCGTCAGCAACTCTCATTTGAGTCCGTAGATTAAAATCGTGAAATCTTGAACCCCCAGGGTTTGGGTGTTTACCCCTGTTTACAAAAACCATTAATTTTTCAAATCTCCTCTTCTCAGCTTTCATTTGAACCCTTAGATTATAATCGGAATATAATAGGGCATTATTCTTCCTATACGAAAATAATATAAACACGAATGAATTTCAAAACCTGAATATCTTTAGGCATAAAATATTAAGTTCTTAATTTAATTTCTCCCAATAATGCTGTTTTCATTTCTTAATTAGGGATTTCATGAGGTCGGGATGAACTCTACCATAGAGCACAGGTTCTGATGAACTTATTCTCTGGTGGGCAATGACGGAATCTACGACAGAAGTGACGGTTCGGGACAGTGAGCAGTGTTGTCCCTTGGTTGTGGACCAACAGGGACGGGAGGGAAAAATGACCATAATTTGTTTGGTGTAAAACTTGAAGTTTTTGCTTTATGTATGTAATTATCCATTTTTTTACATGGAAATTCGCCGAATAAATTAACATTGATTGATCGATAACTGGGCATGCTCTCCAGTAGTTGATTACTGCGAGTCGGGGAAGACTAGACTGCTCTTAGTTGGCGCAGTCGTTATGAAGTGTTTGATGAGCGAGGGACGAGCTGAGTCAGATCTGAGGGTTTGACGGTCAATCCTCAACCAAACCCATCCACCGTGTAATGTAACCGAGGTGGGAGGCGGAACCAAAACAGTTGACTTAGCTTGATTAATAACCTCCCCGGCGGCGGTAAGCAGGAAAAGGCCATCGTTCGGGATTCTGGTTCTCGATGGGGAGAAACCGTTCGCATACTTGGAGGCAAATTCACCGCACAAATCCACGCTGCAGCCGATGTGGTGCCCTTTATATTGCAAGTGAGGACGACCAGCCTTTGATTGATGGCCCTCTACCCGGAAACGTCCGCGAACGCCCTCTCAGGCTATCATTCTCTTATCCGAGATTATCGCATCGTCCACTGTTAATATATCCACGTCGACCCAGTCCCGATATTGTAACATGACAGCGATTATAACGTTCAATATTAAGGACCTTCGGTTTATTACTTGCAATTAAAAGACGACCCACATAATTCATGGCTATTCCTTGTACCGATTAAGATTCACAAGGTTCAACAAGATACAAGATTTTTGTACATCCACTTACACAAAAGCGCAAACATATAAAAATCCAGTCATGCAGCATGACTATAAGAGCGAATTTTCCAATAAATAACTGGTTTATGTAAAATGTCTCCATTTTCCTGGTTTTACAAGTTTGTTTTCCATTTTTTGCCCAGTAACACCTCAGTTTATAGATTTTTCCAACGCTGAACACGATGGTGAAGTCATAATAGCAATACTTCTCTCATTCCGTTGTCAGATTTGAGCAAGTGAGCCACGAAGAACAAATGCACCTTTAAAATGAGGTATCACAGACTGTTTCATTTTCGGAATTAAATTCCGAAAATCCCATACATTTTAAATATAATTGAATTTTAAATTGAATATAATTGAATTTTAAATTGAATATAATTGAATTTTAAATTCCCATAAATTTTATGGGTATTTATGGAAATTTATATTTATTCCCCCACCCCTAAAAATCCTCTGTTTCAGAACATATGTGTGTATAATATAGTATACTATAGATATAGTATAACACATATAAACATATGATTTTCTATGTCTTTTGACAGTGAATTCAGGTTGGTCTGAAACGGATTTAGGTATGAAAGTTTTTCGAAAATTCGCTAAAAACATCAGTTATCATTATGGGTATGAGGTTTTCGAATTCTTAAAATTGATGATACTTGTGATGGTTTGCTGAGTGTCCTTGGTTCCCGATGTTTTGTTTCAACCACTCTGGAGATGGCCAGGTCTGTGAACGCAGACCAGGACATCTCTTCCTCGATTATTTCGTTATTTAATAACAACTTACCACTTTCTGTCTCGTGATAGAATATAATTGAATAGTACTTTCCAGTAGACGTCTAGAGAAGGGAAAGTACTTATGGAGGCCACTAGGTAGTTTCCACCGCGCTGCGGTTGTGTAATTAGGATTGAGGTTTTTAAACACCTTACCAACGCTATCCTTGATAATAATGATAATGAACAATATTATTGTTTATTATATATGATCAATCGTAAGAGTTAAATGCTCACGAGCTCGCTTCGCTCGCTCGTTCGCTGTTGCCAAGCACTGTGGATGCTCGCTGTTGCTCGTATGTCAAAAATAAAAAATAAAATCCCCCTAACAACACACTACATACATATAACTAGATTAGTTGGACAGAGAGAACTCGTCATATACTTTTAGGGGAAGCATAAATTAAGCTGGGGCGTACGACGATAGGCTCAATCCGAGCGGTGGAAACTAGTGGCCTCCGTATAATGAATGTGTACCGAAGGAGATTATTCTACACGTATGAGTGATTGAGATAAATTGAAGAAAACACAGCCATACAGAATTGCAGGACCAGGAAGGAACAGTTCCTTCCTGGTCCTGCAATTCTGTGTGGCTGTGTTTATAGTTACTATAACTTGTTATTCTACTTGGAAAAAGGCCGCCCAACGAGAATTTTTTACGCCATGAAACACCGAGCCATTCTGTTTCGTCCTTAAGTACACCGCCCTCAGGAAACAACTTCCTCCCGACCATCGAAAGACAAAACAAAAGCAAGATGTAACAATACCTTTATGAAAAATTATCCTCTTCTACCTTTCCTATTCGTCCTGTCCAGTTCAGCGGGGAAAAAAGGATGCACGCTCAATTTATCCGCCATTCGGCTCCATAACTCACTTTCCCAACGACAAATTGATGCTTTCAAACTGGAAAGAGCCTTAAGACTGTTACGACCCACTGAGAGCTTCACTTTTTCTTCCCTGCTTCGCATATTTCTGCTTTCTTCTGTGTTGTACCAGCGCGGAGACGTAGACAGCGAATTTGTCTCCGAGGCCCCCGTCCCGTGCAGACTTTCTTAAAGTATTTCCATCACAAGTTTTCGCTTCCACAAAGGGAAGTTGAACCGCTTAGGGCTGTTTCAACGGAATTATACCCCTTCGTGGTAGTTGCTGGCGGTGTAAGAGAGAGGGGAACTTTTTATGTGGTTCTCCAGGTATACAATTCCGTCATGTAAACGAAACGATCCGGTGAAACTCGTACATTCTTCGTGTTTCATGGAATCGACTAGGAAACATGTAATGGAACGATATTACTACTATGACATCACTGTCAACCTCTGAAACTTTATTCGCAAGGGACAAGGACATTCTTGACCACGATTCAAGACCCAACAATCCCTGGGAAAGCCGTTCCCCAAGCGGGGAATCAAACTCGAAGCCCTCGAATCTCACCAAGGCTGGGCTTTTGAGTGCTTTGCTACTGATGACGGTGATTTAGTTAAATAAAAGTAGCGACAAGATGAAGGATTTTTCAACGTGAAGATGTAAATGAATGCAAAATGAAGGCGCGGAATTCCAGAGGCTTATTAAAACCCGATCACCTAGCCAGCCAGCCCTCTGACGTCATAGGCACTTACGGCATAGGCTCTGACGTACTAGTTAGCCTCCTGCCAGCCGTCTGACGTCATACGCTCGTGCGTCATAGGCTCTGACGTACTAGTTGGTCTCCTGCCAGCCGTCTGACGTCTACGCTCGTGCGTCATAAGCTCTGACGTACTAGTTGGCCTCCGGCCAGCCGTCTGACGTCATACGCTCGTGCGTCATAGGCTCTGACGTACTAGTTAGCCTCCTGCCAGCCGTCTGACGTCATAAGCTCGTGCGTCATAGGCTCTGACGTACTAGTTGGTCTCCTGCCAGCCGTCTGACGTCTACGCTCGTGCGTCATAAGCTCTGACGTACTAGTTGGCCTCCGGCCAGCCGTCTGACGTCATACGCTCGTGCGTCATAGGCTCTGACGTACTAGTTAGCCTCCTGCCAGCCGTCTGACGTCATACGCTCGTGCGTCATAGGTGCGTCTGACGTAGTGGCCCGCCTGTCGCTTGTGTTCTGACGTGATCTGAGGGAAAGGGTGAATCAAGGAAACAAATTTTTCCCGTTTCAGTTTATGTGCCAAAGCAAAGACATGAAAATGTCAAAAGAATGTCAAATCCATGAATGTCGAATCCAAGAAGAATGTCGAGAATTAAATGCTTGCATACGAGTCTGCAACACATTGGGACATTTTATGTCTTTAAAGAAGTGATTCAAGAATCTTCGAACAATGCTACATCACCTACCCCAGTAGCGTAGTTGTTATACTTAATTGTAGGGTTAATCATGAATTATGAAGCTTGCATTCGTATAGACAATATAAATTATTGAGAATGATCACCTGTGTGTAAACAATTATTAAAACAATCACGCTCATACCGCAGCTTGTCGGCCACGCACTCCGCAGTGGTTAACGTAATATGGTTAGGTAAATCGAGAGCTATTCAAAGAGTGGTGAATGATTTTTGTACGATGATAACTAGCGAAGATAAAGTTCCGTAGCAACGAATCGGTTGTAAGCGAAAATCATCAGAAATTTTCGTGACGATTTCGTGTAACGCTTTTGTGTAACGTTTTTCGAGTTATGTGCCAGAGTAAAGACATAAAATGTCAATACCCATTTTATCTGTAGTTTGTACGTATACAAGGTCTGCATGGACAGACGTAACAGAGGCAGTCTTTGCCGCTTCCGCAAGATCCCACTCCGCTCCTTCCCTGAAATACCCTAACAAACCTCACCAAAGACCAGTTTTCACCAATCACCACTGTTTCCTTATAACCTCAATCAATTTGCTTCAGTTGGTAGCAGAATTTGCCGTTTTCCCTCTACGTTTTCCCTCAATTTGAAGCGAACTCCTTACTCTTTTCCAAACTCCTTTCTTCCCTCAAAATGCGAGATACTTCGCTGTGCTCCTCAATGCAATAACTTTTAGTGACAACAAATCTTCATTGGTAAAAATTGACGCATTGTAGGTGCATTGTGGGTTGGTTCTCTTCTAATGCACTAGGTATAACATTCAGCTCTACAGTGCCAATCAGTCTATAAAAATATTTTATAAGGCCTCAAACATTTTTTAAATATTCATTGGCATTGGTTGTGCATAGGTGACCTAAATTTTAAGGTCGATTCTAAGTCGAACCTGAAATTCATTTGGGTCAAAGTTCACGGTGGTATCCAATATAACGAGGACGTAGATAAATTGGCTAATGAAGGGGCAACTAATAATGAAGGGGCTCGAATTAGAAATTAAAATTCCGTTCCATTGATTAAAATTAAAATTAAAATATCTTTGGGTTGCTGGGTTCAGCTCAAATAGATCACTCATAGTTACAATGTGTAGGTTGCGCTCGAACCATGGTTTGGAGGTTGAATGGTCGGAGGATGCTGTCTGTTAAGCCGTTGAGCAAGGAGTTTCTCTCTTGTGCAGTCGAGAATTAGATGTGATGGAGTCTATGGCTCGTGGCTTTGGTTAAGCATTGTCCAGTTCGCATTCATACGATCGTTTTGTAAAAAGCTTGGCTTTTTCCAGAACAGTGCGCGTATCATGGCTTCAGAGAAACTGTTGGGAACATTGCTTTGTAGTGTTCTCCAGCTCATACGATTGTTTTATTATTAGGTAGCTGTTTGAATTTTTTATGGAGGTCCGTTTGGAGTACAAAGGACCTCGAGCATCTTTCATTTGACGTTTTGTGGTCTGTTTTGCACGAGTCCACCAGCTCGTTCTGTTGCCCTAAGGCCTGTAATGTCTCACAAGACGTGATAATGTCACCTAGAAAGGTTAGGTTCGATCTTGGGTTAGTATTCTGTAATTTCGGTAGTTCTTACTGAGTCTGAGAGGAAAATCAAGCGCTTGTCTCGGTCCAGTTGAGTTGTGCAGCATATTTCATTGCTTCATGGATTGCAACAAGCTCAGCTGTGTAGGAGGAGGCAAAATCTGCCAATCTGAATTGATGTTTCGCATCGTAATACGCTCATCCCAGTTGTCCATCTTTTAAGGAGTCGTCAGTGAAGATATGAGTAGCTTCAGGCCAGCGGTTTTTGAGAATCTTGTTATGGCTGAAGGGGTTCGAACTGTAGTACGCGAGATGGGCAAAGGATTCAAGGATAGGTACATTCAGAAGCCACGGAGAAAAGACATTTTCCTTTCTCTCTACTACTTGTATATTGTATGTAGCATTTAATGCTACATTAGAGCTGCTAACTTGCTTGACACTATGTAGCGAGATGGGTTAGTTTTATCAATTAGCTCTTCATCGTGTGATCAGTGGATAATATCCCATTTTGAGGGAGAATAAACCCTTGGAGGGGAAAAAGAGAGAATTGAGCAGCCCCGTTTATGGACACGTTGCTAATTTAGTAATTCTCTCTTTTTCCCTCTTTACTGGCTTTTCCCCTTTTTCCCTCTGCTTTATTCTTGAGTTGCAACGACCACGGTTATTCAAAAGGTTTGAATTCATATGTGACATAAAGAATGTGACGCACCGGCCGTTCACTCCCCAACGGTGCCTGAACCGAGTCCGTTTGTCGGAATTATGAAACGTCAAAGCGGAATGACATTTCGCCCCGAAACGTGAACACATTGCGCACGTAATATAATGTAGAAGCTCGCCGTCTGACTGACACTTCATCTGATCACCTCAACTTCGCCAATCTCCGGCGGCGCAAAAAGTGTTATAAAAGAGGATGAAGGGAGGGTTTTGGAAAAACCGTTTAACTCGTGACGTTCACAGACAAGAGAGAATGAATATGGAAATAGACTTTCCATCGTCAAATACATCTAAAGTCTTTCGACAGGGCGATTTTTTTTTGCTCGCCAAAGACGAATAACTAATTTCCTTTTCGCCAGGTGTGATGGAAAGGTGCCGTTTGGTTGTGAATGGAACTGATTCGACTCATTTTTTTTCCTAGTGATTTCTGAGTTGTATCATACCATGAAAATGTGGGTATTGTGGAAATATTGATTTCATTCGATGTAAATGCACAATAACCTGCTAGAAATCTCAGCAGACGCCACATGCCAATTCTACTTCCACTACTCGGATCTACGATGTGACTGAGCATCGTTGCAAAGAAATCTAAACTTTTCGTTTGTTGGGCATCTTATTGTGTAGATTTCTAGCGATATGAGCATTAAATAATTAAAACTCTGCAAATTCTTGACACAACGGTTTATTATCTTCCTTGTGCAGATCACCCTTCTGTCTATACCAGACTGTGTTGCAAATCGGCACCATACCATATTCTCACCGTACTCATACCATTTCTTTCCTATCATACCGTACTGTACTATACTAAATCATACATACAATAATATACCATACCATAGTCATACCATGTCGTACCAAATTCGTTTTGAACCCCTTCCCCTCGACCTAGGGTTATGAAAAGTTTCGAGGACCATTGTGGGGTTGGTCGAAACCCATAAAAAAAATTTCGCAATTTTAACTCAACGCTAACTGGGCAAAGTGCCGCGGACGGCGTACGGCGGACGGACGGATTTTTTTTTATTCGATTTTCTGAATCCACGTATCTTGAAACGTAAACCAACAAATTTTAAGGGGGGGGGGGGGGTTAAAATTTTTTTTTTTCTTTGGACGATTCCAATGGTTCATTATCGAAGATAATAAACCAAAATGAAGTACGAGGTACGCGGTGTGGGTGTGGGAGGGAGCGCAGAGACATAAAAGGTCTTAGTTGGCCTCCTGCCAGCCGTCTTACGTCATACGCTCGTGCGTCATAGGCTCTGACATACTTGTTGGCCTCCTGCCAGCCGTCTTACGTCATACGCTCGTGCGTCATAGGCTCTGACGTACTTGTTGGCCTCCTGCCAGCCGTCTTACGTCATACGCTCGTGCGTCATAGGCTCTGACGTAATGGCCCGCCGGTCGCTTTTGTTCTGACGTGATCTGAGGGAAAGGGTGAATCAAGGGAACAAATTTTTCCCGTTTCAGTTTATGTGCCAAAGCAAAGACATGAAAATGTCAAAAAAATATGTAAATACGTACCTAAGCCCAACTGTAATGTCAATTTTCTGACAATGAGTTTTCGACTATAGTTTTCATACCTTTTTACTTCAATACTTATTGCAATTTGAGACTGATAATGAGCTGTTTGCAAATAAAAAGTCTGATAACTACTTTATTACATCTTATTAATCCATTTTCAAGTTCCAATTCACAGTTGAATGTATTTTATTTAGATGTCGTACAATTCGAAAACGATGGAATGACGAAACCTGTCGACTACTGACTCAAGTGATACTGTCGACTTCTAACACATGTAGGTCGACTACTAGTGCAAAACCATGTCGACTACTGAAGAAAATGTTGGTCACTGGTATCGACTACTACCTAGAGCATTGGGATTTTTTACAAAACTTGTTTTTCCCTTTTCAAACCATGTTGAATAATATTTCCCGCTGCCAGGTCTTTTAGGGAAGGATCTTGGGTACACAATGAACAGGTTTGCAATGAGAAATAGTTGATAATAATAATTAATCTAACATTTAGGATCTAGACATATAGACCTAGTGATCTAGACAGAAGGGTGATCTGTACAAAGAAGATAATGAACCGTTGTGTCAAGAATTTGCAGAGTTTTTTTATTCGATATTCTGAATCTACGTATCTTGAAACGTAAACCAACAAATTTTGAGGGGGGGTTAAAAAATTTTTTTCTTTGAGCGATTCCAATGGTTCATTATCGAAGATAATAAACCAAAACAACAAAACCTAAAAATATTTCAAATTTCGATTAAACTGATGGTGAATAAATGTAATATTCTAAATATAAAATCTGATTCCTCTAATGTAGAAAGAGCAGACGATCCCCTGATAACACAATTATTGAACCTTCTATCCCGAGTACAAACGGCTGGAAAGAAATTCATTTTCGTATGGATTAGAGGACATTCTGGTATACATGGGAATGAAAGAGTAGACACTCTAGCGAAAAGAGAAGCCACACAGAATCAAGAGAATGACACTACCATCCCGAGATCATACTTCAATCCCCTAATAAAAAACAATATTCAAACAGAATGGCAGCAACTGTTTCTGGCCGGTGAAAAAGGACAGTTTTACAAGAGCATACAGCCGAATGTCCCACTACGTCCATGGTATCACCATCACCAAATACCAAAACCATTCAGCAGAACCATCTCAAGAATGAGATCTAACCACGGAGTATGCAACGCCTATCTACATAGATCTAGGAACGCGGTAGCGTTCCGCCCCGCCAAGCAAAGAAGTTGAGAAAACGAACGATGCCGAGTCATATTTACCGGACGTCACGAAACGCGTTTTCGAGGTATCCATATCTCGGCTCCTATTTGACCGATCAACTTGAAATTTGGTGTGGGTCTTCTTTGAGTGTATATTAGAAAGCCCTGAAAGTTTCAAATCAATAGGTCTAAAGGGAGCCGAGCTACATAACTTCTTAAACCCGGTTTTTGGGCCTTAGATTGTTCTTCTCCTTCTTCTCCTTCTTCTTCTCCTTGTTCAGACAGGCAAGGCTGGAGCCTCTCCACGTTGACCGATTGACTTGAAATTTTGCACAGAGCTTCATTTAACCTTGAGACAGAGCCTTATATAAGATTTAACCCATTATCTCAACCCAAAAAAGTTTTAGAAACAAAAAAACAGAAACCTTAGGAAAATTCTGTCCACTTTGACGAGTCTACAGCCTGGGTAAAAGGACCAATCGACTTGAATTTTTTTACACACCTTCTTTATAGCATGGCTCAGTGCCATTTGAACGAAATAAGCAATTATCTCAACCCAAAAAAAATTAGAGACAAAAAAACTGAAATTTAGGGTAATTTAGGCTAATTATGGCCATATCTCGGCTCCTAGTAGACCGATCAACTTGAAATTTGGTATGGATCTTTATGGTGTGGATAGAAGAAAGCCCTGAAAGTTTCAAGTCGCTAGGTCTAAAGGGAGCCGAGTTATATAACTTCAAAAACCAATTACCATGTTTTTCTACTTTTTGCAGTCGGTCAAGGCTACAGCCTCTCCACCTTCGCCGATTGACTTGAAATTTTGCACGGAGCTTCGTTTTAAGTGTAGCAAGTGCCTTTTGAAAGATTCAAGTCGATATCTTTAAAGGGAGCCGAGTTATATAACTTCAAAAATCCGGTTTTTCACCCTTACCTGTTCTTCTTCTCCTTAATCAGTTAGGCATTTCCACCTTCACGGATTGACTTGAAATTTTGCACAGAGCTTCGTTTCAACATCAGACAGTGCCTTTTGAAAGGTTTAACCCATTATCTCAACCCAAAAACTTTTAGAAACAAAAAACTGAAATTTAGGCTAATTTTGGCAACTTTGGCAACTTTCTACAGCCTGGGTAACCGGACCAATCGACTTGAAATTTTGCATAGACCTTCTTTATAAAATGACCCACTTCAACAACAAAAAGATGTGATATCCCCCCAAAAAACACTCCGTGTAAAAATCAGCCCGCCTCGCAAATATCATTATTCAGAGGCCGGAAAAAGTTATGATATCCACTTTCCCCGCCCGCCCTTTTCCTCATTAAGGAGCTAAGTATAATGAAAAGCTTAACCACTTCACAAGCACCGTACCCCTTTCGAAATCTCCCCTTGGCGCTATTGCGAGACGTTTTTATTACTTCCACAAGTCAGTTGCTGTGTTTTGGGGGGTTCAATCTACAAGACAGCCCACAGTGCAATCGGTGCGGAAACCCCAATGGTTCAATTGAACACATCGTGATGAAGTGTCCTATATTTTACCCTGAGAGAGAAATTTTATTCCAAAAATTGACAACCCTGGTCAACTCCCATTCAATTACATGCATATATTGTCAATGCCTATAATAGAAGTTTACAAAGCCCTATATGAATACGTAAACAACGGTAATATATATATATATATAATGTTATAAATCATGTAATTACATGGCTGTATAACAGATGTTAATGCCAAAAAAATAAAATAAAAATAAAATAAAATCTTTAAATTCTAAACGTCCTCAAAGAGTGCATTGCTGTATTCAAATTTAAAATTGACCATGAAATGTGGGCGTAGTTTTTAATGTAAAGACTCCCGATAGTTGTGCGATCTGTTGAAAACATTTATTGTTAAATAGTTTGCAATTTGCCACATGGTCCAAATAAATATTTACACGGCTCGTTCGACGCAGAATGTAATGCTCTTCAAGTATTTACGGAGTAACGTTTGTCCTCAGGGAGCTCTTTCAGTTTTGTTTCGGCCATTGAAAAAAGAAACGGGCGATAAACCGCCATCTTAGAAGAGTGAACGACTTGGAGACTAAAGTGATTAAAACGACCTTCCGCGTTCCAATATTTATCGTATCCTTCGGCCCCTTATTTGACTGGACTACAAACAAGTCTCCGAGTTTCAGGGTATTGATTGTACGAACGTACTTAATTAATGGGAGTTTTTACTTGGGATAAACCCTGTGGGACTCGATACAACCGTTTAATAATTATTCATTCGACCGTTGTAAATTCCGTTCCATTCGTTCGTTTTCAATATTTCTCGGATCAGTTACTCCCCCCCCCCCTTTCATGTATCGAAATCAATACATTCACGAGTACATACCAATCACTTTTAATGAACACTCAAAGCCCTTTTGATACATCACAAGTTTTCCCGGTATATCCGAGTTGTTTTAATTTCATCTGAACAAACGTAGGACGGTCCACACATCTCAAATGACAAAGAGGCGGATTTTGAGGGGGTCCGATGATTCGTTTTCTGTACATACAGAATGAACGACGAACACGCTTCGTTACCCCGGTAACGTACCATTATCGTCCCAGTATCGCATTAATGGACGGTTTGATGAACTATCTAAATTTGCGATAGTCAGTTGGTTGTATACGATACGAATAGAAAACCGGTAGTTCCACCTTTATCTTTCAGCCTTTACGAGTATCGTTCGATCCCATTTGAAAATACACCCATCGAACTAGAAGGCTGGTCCATTAACTTAATGGAGATCATACAACTGCACAAAGCCGTTTATGTATGTGCAGATAGTCAATCTCAGTTCCACCGTTTTTTCTTCAAAGAGATAACAGTTCCCTGTCTGACGATAGCCGGTTACGTCTTTTAGTAACGGAACAATGAAGACGGTGACATATCTGAAAGCTTTTGTTACTCGTGTCGTTCACCTGGTTTTTCCTCTCTTTTTCATGTTTTTCGACCTTTTATTCCTTTGTCTTGAAGAAGTTTTTATACAAGAAGAATCGTCGAATGAAGAGAGAAAATCCCGCTCTGTTCTCGCTTGTCGGAGTCTTCTTCCTTCAAGTTTCCAACGTTCAGGAGACAAACGATACAGTAAATCAACTTGTCCGATTCCATCTCCACCCAACTTGTTTTAAAGCACGAGTCACATTTAGACAAGTGAGATAATAATTATTAAATTAGATATTATTTGTAGAGGGCGGATTCTTATGAACTAAAACCCCCCGTTTTACGTCATAAAATATGCGGTAAAAACATCCAAAATGTGTGCTTAAGTATGCACAAACAAAATCAGAATTATGTGAATAATGAACCTTTGTAATCGACCAAGAAAAAAAAAATAACCCCCCCCCCCCTAAAAATTTGAGGGTTCACGTTTCAAGATACGTAGATTCCAAAAATCGAATAAAAAACTCTGCAAATTCTTGACACAACGTTTTATTACCTTCTTTGTACAGATCACCCTTCTGTCTAGATTACTGAATTATAGATTAATTATTATTATGAATTATCATTAATTAGTAATAATTATTATCAAGTAGTGTAAATTATTAATATTTATTGTTGGTTATTAATCATTTTTATGCTTCATTATTATTAAATATTATTTATTAACTCGATATTTGAAAACCATGTGCTGTTTGAATCAGCTGGGACGGTTTAAAGATGGACCCGACAGGCTGCCTCTCGATTCACTCTCATGTTGACGATTTTCGATCTGCTCCAACTTTGAGCCGTCATTGTGAACGAACGGCTGGTCGTACAAAGCTGTGGATGGTCTTAAAAAATTCTAAAAAATAAACTCTATCGAAATATGAAATAAAAAATACACCGTTTCATCTGAATTTTTCGAGTTTTGAAGTTTTTGAAATTTCAAAATTTGTTTTGAACCCCTTCGGTTGGTCGGAACCCAGAAAATTTTTTCGTAATTTTAGCTCAACGCTAACTGGGCAAAGTGCCGCGTACGGCGGACGGACGGATTTGTTTTCATTCGATTTTCTGAATCTACGTATCTGGGAACGTAAACCGACAAATTTTGAGGGGGGTTAAGAAATTTTTTCCTTTGATATCGAATAATATTCTCATTTATTTATCATATTATTTATCATATTATGTCTCATATTATCATATTATTATCTCAAATATTTATCATATTATGATAAACCAAAATCCGTCCGTGGATTGAAAAGTACGGAATCTTAAAGATGACGTTGGATTCGTTACATTCGCGGAACTGCGGTGTGAGTGGTGACATGATGAGGGGGGGGGGGTGGAGTCGTGGAGGTCTCACTACCCCACCCACAACTTACCACCCACAACTTACCACCCACAACTTACCAGCCACAACTTACCACGTCAACTTACCACCCACAATTTAATTGTAAGGTACGGATGGGTGGAAGTGTAACGATTACAGACCCCACCCCCTTCCCCCTTCCTCTTTCTCACCCGCTCTACATTCACTTACAATTTAAATTATATGTTCGGGCGGGTGGGGGTGTAACGAATACACACTCCTCCCCCACCACCAACTTTTCATCAACCACCTCCTCCTGCTCGCTTTCCTCATTCTCAACCACCTCATCAGTCACCCACAATTTGAATTTGAGGTACGAATGGGTGGTTGGGGGGAGGGGGTGGCATCAACCTCAATCTGCTCGCCTTCCTCATTCTGAACCACCTCTACGACGACCCACAATTCGAATTTTATGTACGGGTGGTTGGTGCCTCCAGAGATGGGGAGATGCGTATTCGTAAATCCGAATCCGATTCACAGCACGATAACGTGTCAATCCGAATACGAGTACATTCACAAGTGTGAATTCGAGTAGATTCATATTTGCAAGTGTGAATCCGAATCCGAAATTTGGATTCACACCTGTGAATCCGAATCTACAGGTCGAGTTTTGAGTGTTGGCGAATTTTCGGATGTATATTTATTGGCAAAGCAGGTTTCCGTCTTGTGAACTTACTAACTTACCGTCGTGGTTAACTTACAAACCCCCCTCACTATAACCTCTTTTTTTTGTACTGAAATTCATTAAAACGTCCTCAGACTTACAACGAGGATTTCATTTGTCCCAGAGATCCTTGAAATTGTCAATCTGAATCATATCACTACAACGGCAAATACAAATAAATTGAGAATCCGTTTGTTGATTTTCTGGTAGGTACTCGTATTTTTGTAAGTGCCTTCTGTTTTTCATCATTCAAACTGAAATTTCTCCATGAAATCGATAAGGAATCGCAAAGTAGACCATATCATTAGGACGCTGATTAAATTGGCAAGTTTTCCTGAGATTTTACATCTTCCAGCTCGTTTTTTTGGAAAATGCAGTTTACTTATGAGTATTTTCAAAAATTAAATTTTTTGTAAATTGTCAGTGTTTGAACTGCAATTGCGCTCCTTAGGAGTTCGTTTTTGATTACGAATAAAGTTTTGATTAGAAAAAAGTTTTTTCAAAGTGAAGAAACGTGGGTTAGAAAAATTATTATCGACGTAGTATTAAGAACCCCAGAATTATATCGTATTAATTAATCATAATTGATGATACGAGTAAATACAAATTATTAATACCTAACGATAAATTATAATAATTTTAAATACGTACTTGATATAATTATTAATAATTAGTGATAATTCATAATAATAATTAATCTAACATTAAATGTTAGACTAATGTTAAATTTTAGGATCTAGACATTTAGACCTAGTGATCTAGACAGAAGGGTGATCTGTACAAAGGAGATAATGAACCGTTGTGTCAAGAATTTGCAGTTTTTTATTCGATTTTCTGAATCTACGTATCTTGAAACGTGAACCAACCCATTTCGACATGGGGTTCAAAAATATTTTCTTTGGGCGATTCCACGGGTTGTCGCGCTCTTTGTAAAATCTTCAAAATTACGTTGGATTCGTTATATTTGTGAAACTGTGGTGGGAGCGGCGAACAGGGAGAGGAGTCATGAAGGCCTCGTTTTACCTCCCCCTCTACAATCACCCACATCCGCCCGCTTTCCTCTTTCTCACCCGTTTCCACATTCGCATTCACCCACAATTTAAATTGAAGCAGTTGTGGTGAGGGGAGGGACTGAATAAGAATTAAGAGACAACTCCCGCCTCCCCCTCCACAATCACCCACATCCGCCCGCTTTTCTCTTTCTCACCCACTTCCACATTCACATTCACCCACAATTTAAATTTAAGCAGTTGTGGCGGTGGGTGGTGAAGGGGAGAGAACATAAGGATTAAGAGACAACTCCCGCCTCCCCCTCATCAACCACCACTTTCCTCTCTCCACCACTTCCACATTCACCCACAATTTAAATTTAAGCAGTTGCACCGGAGGGTGGAGGGGTGGAGACAACCCCCCGCTCCCTGTCATCAACCTTCTCCATCGTCCCGCTACACTCCTCGCTTGCCTCTTTATCACCCACTCATAATTCCAATTAATGTGTGGTAAGTCACCTCATGATCGACAGACGTTCATAATACACATTATCCCCCCCCCCCCCCGCCATCCACCCCATCCTTCTCATCACATTAACTGTTAATTGTTACAATTTAGATTTATTTATCCATTGATGAATAATATTGAATAATAATTTGATATGTAGATTGTGTAATAATCTTCAATAACATTATTCACTAGTGGCTAGTGAAAAGCCCACAAGGAGATCCTCGACGTTCTCTTTTACAGCCGAGTATTGCGCGAAATAATTATTTCACTCATCATTTATTTAAAGAACTTATAGACTGAGAATTACGCCTATTTTAACCATTTGTTGGCCCATTCTCCAATTCCGGATATTGTATGCAGATCACTGTGATCTGTACAAAGAAGATGATAATCCGTTGTGTCAACAATTTGCAGAGTTATTTTTTTAATTCGATTTTCTGAATCTACATATCTTAATACGTAAACCAACAAATTTTGTGGGGGGGGGGGGGGGGGTTAATGAATTTTTTTCTTTGGGCGATTCCAATGGTTCATTATCGAAGATAATAAACCAAAACGGCAATCTTTCCAATTTTTCTAATCTTTCTTTCTAATCTAATCTTTCTAATCTAAAATATTCGGAAAGAAATAAACGATTTATTTTTTATTTAAAAAAATGCATTTATTAATCATAATCTCACATGAAGCCAATTTTCATAATTACAATAAATGATAACTTGTACAAAATAAAACAACTTCTCTTAAATTAAATGCTTCTCCCCTATTTGAGGTGATAGACCTCGTGCTGAGGGGAGGAGTATCTCCATCCTGTATTCCAATAACGATAACTGAACGTATCGGTTGTTTAGAGGGCAGCTCGACAGTAAATCTCCCTTCGAGTATATTGTTGTCCAATGAAAACAGACCGGCAAAATTTTTCCGTGAAGGGATTTCGAAGGGGATAGTAACATGTAGGCGAGTGAACATTGTTGTTGGGAGTTTACGAGGAGAAAAAAAAAGAGGAATGAAAAGGAGCGTATAGCAAGGGCCGAGGAATCAAGGGAAATGAGGTAGGAAAAGTGAACGGAAAGTGTTAGTGGGGAGAAGGTACAAAAGACGAGTGGGCAAGCTGAAAACCCCCAGCTGGTGCCAGAGCTATTTATGATATTGGCCTGTCTTTCCAACCCTTCTCAAGACGTACCCCGAGACTTCCAAGTTTTCTCCTTCACAACGGGAGATGCGACGTCTTTTGTTGAAGATTTTTCCTTTTTTTTCTCTTTCCTTTTTCCTTCTCCCGAAAATCGGGCTTCTTACTTCCTCAATTCCCTTCCGGGTGTTGGGATAACCGCCCTCACCGCAAACGTTTTGAGACCCTTTCACCATTGTCCGCCATTTGTGAGATACTTTCATACAAAGCTCGGTTTCCATAACCTTCGCGATCAAACTTCCGAAAGGGCGCAAGTTGGAACAAACGCCGTCGCTCTTGTGATAACTTTGCGTGACCGGAACTCAACGTGATCGGTTTGAGCAAATATTGACGGCGGGCGAACCGGATGGTTTTCCAAGTTATTTGAGAGCTGGTCGTAAGAAGAGATTCGACCTGCCCCGCGCTAATACACCTCAAAGCTACTTCTTCATATAACGCAGCCTGCTCTACCGAATACCGAATACTCATCTAACTTTGACTTATCCGCTGGGTCAGGTGTAAACCTTAACCTCGCTCTTCCGATATACGGCCACGCCCTTTTTGTACTCACATATCCACCATATTCTTGATGCCGCAAGGGATTTGCGACTTAGGTATTGTAACTTAAAATAATATATTTGAACATCCCCCTGCGGCTGAAGTACGCGGTATCGGCGGTCCCATGCAGAAGATGGAACGTACTTTTATTTGCCATTAAATTTAAATTTAAATTTGGTCGATTCCAATGGTTCATTATAGAAGAATCTCCAATAATAGACCATTGGAATCGATCAATTCTATTGATTTTGGTTTATTATCTGATAATAAACCAAAATCCGCCAAGAATAGAATTTTTCACCTCTTCTCCAACAATAATTGTTGGAGAAGAGGAGAAAAATTCTATTCTTGTACAATTATTGTGCTCACTAACCATGTGATGTTGGGATATCAAAGTGGTTAATGCGGGAATGGAGTGAAAATCTGTAATACGACCAAAACGGGATATAAAAGAAGCAAAAATTCGCAAAGTAGACCTTTCATTTTATTCATCGCAATCTCGAGCAGGAAGTGTTTCCTCTTGCAGTCTTGAACCTTATTGGAGGCTGCTGACAGTGCTACGGAGAGTCCTGGGTTCGAAAACGGGCTGGTAACGAGCTAAAACAGGTTAGGGGGCCATACGCATCGTGTTGTAATATTGATACTGGTTTAACAACGCGGTGAATTTTAAAATTTTCAATTTAATTCCAATTACACGATGTTTAGATAGAAACGTTAAGGATATTTCAAGTGTCTTTGCGTGAAGGATGCTATTGTATTTGGTGTTAATACCTTAAAAGCTATTGTATTTGTATTTGCTATTGTATTTGGTGTTAAAAGCACTGATCGGGATACTCGACATGAACTGCCCTCAATTCCCCAGACCCGAATCGCCAGAGCTAAGCATCCTCGTTGGCGGAGAAAAAAATCACGGTACTTCTCCGCGTCGAGGCTTAAAACCACATAAATTCTCGTTTTACTTAATCGGGGTTTTTTCTTTTCTCGGTTGGAAAAACACCCTTTCAGACGTTGCTAGGCGATCTGGAGGACACGGAGGCTGTACACCCCCCCCCCTCCCCCCACAATCACACGTTGTGAAAACCAGGCGCAGATGACGCAGTAACTCAAGTCCTACCGCTTGCCTTTGACGCTTTCTTCTACCAGCCTCGCTCTGGTGTTCTCTCCGCTTACTGCCACTCTGTCTATTACCTCAACCAATTTTCTTACCGTCTTTTTGAGACTCACATATATTTCATAACTCAAACGGAAGTTGGAGGATAAGAAAATATTTTATTTTCCTTCTTTTTTCCCTCTCGTATAAAATAAACTGTTGTTGTAGCGTATATATTTCAAGTCGTGCAGTTCGTCATGTGGAAGGATTGTTGTGGCACACAACATTCTCCAAGGTGTTTATTTGTAAATAGTGTAGGATTGTACGAGGGACGTCCAGAAAGTAAGGTCACAAGGGCTGAGCTGTGTAGGACGAAAAGAATTTGGTTTTTCAGAATTGTTACGACTGGTAGGATTTATTGCCATGACTTACCCCTGAAGCCCCCAATTTCTCTGCTCTATATGCTGACGATTTGGTTTATGCCATGAGTACTTTACTTTAGGACGAAACGTGAGTGTGTCAGTGTACTACTGAGTCAAAAAGGCAGTCTACAGTCGTGCCATACCCGTTCACCATCAACCAAAAAATTCAAAGTTCAATTTTCAGACAGGAAGATGATGGCATCTGTCTTTTGGGACTGGAAAGGGATCTGATTTTTGTAGTAAAATTAAAATATAACCTGGAGATAGACTCTTATTGCGAAATTCGGAATGGCTCATTATGAGGATGGCGCTTAATAATAATAATTATAATATTATTAATTTATTTATTCGAAATATTCAAATTGTCGCGATTCATGACTGCAGTAGGTATTTCAGGTCTTATCCGGTGTTGTTAAATTTTAGACGACCAGCTTCCACATTTTTCTTCCCCCCCTCTTGCTAATCAACCTTCAAAACGAGGCGAAGAAAAGAAAACGGGAGAGATAATTCGAGATTAGCACCCTCTGGAAGAACGTAGTGAAGAGACGAGGCAGAAATAAGAATGAACCCTGTTTCTCGAAGCGTTGAGACGAAACGGGTTCTTATTGTTTCAATTTAATTTCTCGAGATTGAAGAAAAATATTGAAGTTTCTCCTTTCTTCCCTCCACCTACTAACTCTATTATGTGTTTCTGAAGAGATTTTTTTTCGAGCTGGTTGTTATTAGATTCCGCCCAGTCTCATTTTTAACTTTGTTATGAAACCTTGCTATTGTTTTTGGGTGGTTTTTCTCAAAAACTTGAAATCGAAATAGCAGACTACGTTTAGTTTGCGACGTTGCGCTGATAAGACCGAGTCTGTATTTAATAGGCTCCATAATAACTCTACGCTTAAAGTTGTACTAGTTAATTGTACTTGAGGGCACATAATTCTGTGTGAACAACGTGAAACGGTTAGTTTTTCATTGTTGGGAAGTTTTTTTTTTTAAAGTTAACTTTATTGTTCGAAAAATCAACCTTACAGTTATGATAACAGTTGAATATAGTAGAATATGTATCTAACTAACATGAAACAAGTATAGCGGGTACAGCCCAATGGCTGCCCTGTATCAGTATTTGGTACAATACACAGTACCTACGAGGGTTTAAGCGAGAAGTGCTTCTTGTGGTGGCGTTTGTTGGGTATCGGTGGAGGATTAGCTGCCAGTTGGCAAACTGTCGGGTTATGGTGATCAGTCATGCGAATGAGGAGGTTGCTGTATGTAATTTTGATCACTTCACGTTACTAGGGGATGTCCAGGTCATTGTGGGGTGATGCATTTTGTACGTACCAAGGAGCTGCAGTAATGAGCCTCAGCACTCTGGTTTGAGTCACCTGCACTTTCCGCAACCGGATCCCCACAGACCGCAAGAGTGTGACCAAACAATTTTTTTGATCAGTGAGAGATAATATCTTATATAAGTATATTATATAAGTCTTTTAGTGCTGAACGACCTCCAAGTAATGGTTTTAATTGCCTTATTCGTTGCCGGACTTTTGTGAATAGATATTTTATGTGCCCCCCCCCCCCCCCCATGATAGCTTACTGTCCAATTTTATTCGGGGGTAGCGAACTGAGCGCTCCTGCGGGATTGGGCCTCCGTTGAGAAGGAGAGTTCCATGGAAGTCTTGGTGGCAGAGGGTGAAGGGAAACACTACTGGTGTAGCTGCTTTCGTGTCTTTGAATGCTCGGATTGTATCGTAAGCATATTGCGCGGACAGGGAGGTCGCTCACGTTCACCAGATACAAAATGGATACACTGACCTGCGGGACGCCGGCTGAAACATGTCTGGATGCAGAGATTCTTGCAGAGAGTCTTGCAGTTGACTGCAAATGTCCGTCCTTGCAGGTAGGAAAACATTAGTCGGTATTAGGTGTCCGATAAATGTGGCTTAAGTTTGATGAAGAGTCCAGCATGAAAAACCTTATCAAAGGCTTCCTCAGAATCAAGAAACGCACCAAGTTTTTTCTTGTTTTCATAAGTATCAAGAACCTTCTCAAGTACGCGGTGCAATTGCATTGGGCAAGAGTGATTTGCTCGAAAGCCAAAGTGGGAATCTGGGAGAAGATTTACTAGGTGTGAGAGAAGTTTTGGCTAGTGGAGTATAGTGAAGTGCTATTTATTGCTTCAGCCTTTTATTCATGTACTTATGACTAATTCCTCTCATCAGCCAACTCTTTCGTACCCGTCAATCGATGGACAACTGCCACAGTTTCACATCGAAATGATGGCGTTCTTCGAAAACACCGAGCTTTTCAACATTTCCGAGGCTCAAATACCCACCGGGCGACCGTATACGGCCTTATACCGCTTTTTCTCTCGAACGGAAGATGAATTCTTCAAGAGATTACCGGGTTAATGCATTTTGCCCCCACTCCGCCGCTTCTCCGGCCGTTATCAGGTTTCAGGTGAAGAGCTTTTCGCACCCCGCGAGAAAAATTCTTCCGAGTGAGACTGGACTGTCGACAGATAATCCACTTCAGAGATCACGGATTCTATTAGAGGGCCCCCGTATCCCTTTTTCCCAAGGCGCGTCCTCAGACCATCATCCCCTTTCTGTCTTCGAACGGCTGAAGAAAAAAAACAAGAAAAGAAGAATTTCCTCTTTTCTTTTGGTTCATTCTCTTTTCTCGCGTTTTATCGTTGGGAAAAATTACACTGCTCCCCGAAGTTGGCTCAGATGTTTAGAAGCCTGAACCCCCATTAGGAAGATGGCTGAGGGCCATGAAGAAACTACAAAACATTTTTGATTCGTCCGTACCAACGCCAGGCAATTATTCATTCTTGAGGTCAACACAACATCGTGATGCATTCGACTACCCAATCTGACGTTTTTCAATTAATCAATTTATTTATTCAACAAAAACTTTGTACAACACAATGTTTGTTTTTTTAGTTTATTTAACCACCAGGGAAAGTTAGGGTCAAGTGGCCCTCTCTTCCACTTCCCCTGGATACATTCGAAAACATAATTCCTCTTACAAACGAAATACTGCTAACGATTACAAATTAATATAAAGTCTTCTAAAAATTGAGATAATGTAATAAAAATCAATGTTCATCTTTCAATAGGTTTCACGTCAAAAATAATGTTCATCTTTCAAAAGGTTCACATCACTTTTCACCACTCCACCATACACTCATCAGAATACTGTATCACTGTTGAATGTATCACGTCGAGTGTTATAGAAAGTCTAATAATACAACATTTAACTTACAGTGAAGTTTTTTTTTACCGTTTCTGGGGCACACACAGTAGGGCTTTTGAAGTTACATATCGTGGCGTAATTGGTAAAAGTGATCAAGTGACATTTTTCGAGAAAATGATGTTTTGAGTGAATATGATGCAGAATTTTTTGATTTACATTCTGGAAACAGGTTTATATTGATATTTTACTACGAATTGAAGAAAAAAAGGCAAAATAATTTGTTCTTCAAATTGTAGTAAAATATCATTATATCATATTATAACCATCTGGCACATGATCACATTAACCCGTGCAATCGATTCCACAGGTTGGACTGAATTCCGCTGGTAAATGCGCTCATTTCGTTTACATGTAAAATTAATCAAGGAGCAAATGGTCAGTGTTTCTTGAATTCACTATTACGGGGGATGCAGAAGTTTGTTTGGTAAAACTGACCATGTGCCAGATGGACACATTTTGCGGATTGATCTGCAACATGGGTTTATGCTCTGCTGGTAAAACTGCAAAAAAAAAAAAAAAAAAAAAAAACCCACTACAATTTTAATATAAACGGGATTTTGGAGGGTTTTTGAATTTAGTAAGGCACTAAATACTTCATTCAATCATATACAAGGGAATACGAGGGAATATACGGATTTTGAATGTCCATTTCTCGAAAGACGGAGATACTTTGGAAGGCTCTCTTGTGAAATTTGTAAAATGTTACTTGGTCAGTTTTATCAATTACCCCACGATGTTATAGAGAGTTATTAACTATTTTGTTCATTTACTCCGAACAGGGAGTTAGCCGACTCGAGAGCTGCATCGTGGCGCCACCAATAACTATTTTATGTACAAAATTGCAGCTGCCATCCTGGAGTGTCCTAATGAAATGTTAACAGTCCATTGGATTCCATGACACACTAATTACACACTAATGTGTAATGGTTTGCTGAGTTTGCTTCCTCCCCGTGTTTTTGATTCCACCACACTGGAGATGGTCATGTCTGTGAAAGCACATCAGGACATCCCTCTGGGTGGGCGTAATTGCTTAACCTCCCCCGGTTACAAGGGGAAACTCAGCAAACCACTCATTACAAATGTCATAAGAAATGCCATGGCTGACTCTGCGGCTAAGTACGGAGCAAAAATAAAAGAAGACGTTTGTAGAGTGGCAGGTGAGTTATGACCAGATATATTGGATAAGGGATACCATCATTATTTGATACAACCGCTCATCAAACCCAAACCGTGGTTTTCCGGCCTTCTCTTCGACTGCCAAGATATTGACCGAATGGAGTGACAGATTCACTAAATTGTGTGCATTGCGGCGTTGAAGAGGATATGGTCCAGAAAATCATGGATTGCGCATTTTATGAAGAAGAAAGAGAAGAATGGCGACAAGTACTTGAAGATCAGGAGAATTGTACACTCGTCAAAGCGGCAAGTACGAGACAGATAAAAGATCTACTGAACTTTATGAAAAGAACTAGAATCAGGTTATAAAATTGTGAAATCTGTAAAAATATGAACTTGATTGGATCATAATATTATGTGAAAATTATGTGAAAATATTATGAACATGGAATTGAGCTGGCAATATGTGAAAACTCTTTTGTTTGTTTTCCATTTTTCCAGAGTTTTTCCAGGTGTTTTGAAGGTATTGTATTCGCATTGGAAGCCGTAATTGGTTTTGAGTAAGTGGAAACAAGTTGGGATTCAGAGTACATAATATGACATTTTATTCTGCCGTCCTAAGTTAAAACGTCCTATCTACCGTAAATTTTACTGTAGATAGGACGTTTTAACTTAGGACGGCAGTATTGGTTCAGTAGTTCTTTTCATAAAGTTCAGTAGATCTTTTATTTGTCATATTACCTGTACATACCCGTCTATACTCGTATAGTATGGACGGGTTTGTACAGGTAATATGGACGGATATGTACGGGATTAGATTGGACGTAACGCGCATTCATGGAATCCACGGTTTGATATGCTTGCATGTTCAAGTACGCCATACTTGAAATTGAAACTCTTTTCGGTCATTGTCTCAATAATCCCTACTATCTCTATCCGTGGCGTCATTGATAGAATGCATATTGAGAGAATCGATAGATAAGCGTAGAACTTGCATTGTTGCAATTCTGAACCAAATTTCTGTGAACCAAGTTACGCTTCATGAAATGCAGCAATGGATTCGAGGAAACGTCCCGATGAAGGGATAGAATTCACGCGGGTGGTCGATAGCGTTTCATAAACGAGAACCACCCGAATAAAACATCCCTGGAGCGTGTTGAGATTGAATATTAATTTTACCGAAGGCCATGACGAAGGTTTTCGAAACCGGTTGTTTTCGCCCGACCACGTCCTGTCAAACACTTGTTGACTGCTTTTCCGCGCGTTTCCCGACTTGCGCGCTGCCTGTCGCTCGTTTTCTCAACTTCGCTTCTGTGAACTCTACGAGGAGGTTGAGGTCACGATTCCCTCTGTAGGTCACATTCCCTTAAGCCCCTTGATCACGCTCCATTTCCCCGTGCCACTCTCACTCGGCTATTTCCATACCCAACGGGAAATACAAGTGCTGATGTTATCACTTGAATGTATTCCAGCTCTACTAACTGCGAAAAATACCCCACTTCCAACTCCAAACCCCTACTTCTAAACCTTACTATAATCATAATATTATGCTGCTGGGGAAACTTCAAAATTGACAGTAAATGGTGAAATTGGATCCACAACATACCATGAAAAATCTGAAATAAAAAATAAATAATAGTAATTTCCTTTCTCACTCAGGTGCGTAAATACAAAGATACAATTTACTTAGTACACAGGTACCTACACGAAAAACTATTTTGTTTAAACTGTCTCTTATGTTTTGAATGATTCTTACGTTTTTGGTGTGCTGAAGCAAACTCTACTAACCAATTCGCTCCATCACGTACAGATTATTGGCTACATGGGGTTAGCCTCAGTCCCCGTGATAAAAATAAGGTTCATTTCATTGTGGTAATAACTAGAAAATATTTCTTTCGAAATTTAGTCAAAAGTTACAAAAGTTAGGAGAAGCCTTCTGATGAGTCTCATTATAATCAGAACCGTCCACAGAAATATGATCCACGCATTTTGGTGGCTCAGGCGCAGGTGCTTCGTTGCTGTGATGCACACGATTAATTGCCAAACGAAGGTTGGGGTAACTTATTAGGTACCTTCTTCTTTTGGCGAATTTTTGAAGAAGAAGGATGTTGTTACAAAATTTTTAAGACTCGAATTTCCGAAACATTTTTATACCGAAATCCATTCCAGACCATACTGAATTCACTGCCAAAAGACACCGACAATCCTATGTATACCTATTTATCTATATGTCGTGGGAGGGTTGGGCAGAGTGGCCAACTCGTCCATAATTTCGCCGTCTTCATATTCGGGCGGATCCATTCTCGTTCAGAGTCGGGAAAATAAACCCTTCCACTTGAAAAACTACCTTTTAATAACTGTCTTCGTCAGGATGAGTTTACAAACGCAAAACAATTGAAGAGATCACGATAAATCACCATTAATGGGCCGACACTCCCCCCTTTGAGCAAAATAAGAACAGTTGAGCACTGAGATACAGTTTACGTGTTATCCACAACGACGAACGCACACGACTGTTGTGAAAAGGTCCTTGTCAGGTAATTCTGGAAGGCCCCGCTTGGGCGCTAGTAGTAACCACTGCTCAGGGGTTGTAGCGAGCGTCTAAAGAAGACACCAAATGTGTTTCCCATTGATAGTGAAGGCGTTTCCCGTTGATCTGTAGGCGACACGGCCAACCTGACAATGCTTCCCTCCTGGGAAGAACAATTAAGCTGAAACAGAAACAGCAGAAAGAGCCGCATCAGATCCAACCAGATGGTACAGAACCCCACTGCACCAACCAACCCATAATAAGGCACTAGGAGTACAACATGTCCCCTGTACCCCAAGACAATCACGAAAGGTCCAAAGAAAGAAACTGCACAAGGCGTAAACGACGCAAATAAAGCAATGCTTGGGGGGGAGGGGGACCCCAGCACCAGTTCAAGCAAAAATCACAGAAGGGGCAAAAGCCAAACAGTACAAGCGTGTACCATGATTGTACCAATAAACAATGGTGAACCGCGAACCAGCGTCCGCAGTGCACGCATCAATGACCCGCGAAAAGCTAAACCGCTAGACAACTAACAGCCGCATCGCATTTGTCAATGACCCGCGAAAAGCTAAACCGTCAGACAACTAACAGCCGCATCGCATTTGTCAATGACCCGCGAAAAGCTAAACCGTCAGACAACTAACAGCCGCATCGCATTTGTCAATGACCGGCAAAAAGCTAAACCGTTAAACAACCAACAGCCGCATCGCATTTGCCAATGACCCGCGAAAAGCTAAACTGTCAGAAAACCAACAGCCGCATCGCATATGTCAATGACCGGCGAAAAGCTAAACTGTGGACTAAAAAACCGTAGGTGACACCAGTGACCACACTACACACGGCAAGAACCCACGAAAAGCTAAGCCCCAAGAGATCGCATCGCATAATGGCGAAAAGCTAACCCACATGAAGCCGCATCGTCAAGCCCAAAACCAGTGAAAAGCGAAGCCACGGAGCACCCAATACCAAAACATGACAGGAGGCAGGGAAAACAGCCTACCCTCCAGATCACAATACATCATGTAACTGGAGTCCAAACAGAATGAGGGTTGTCAGCCAACCTCTAACAAATATTTTGCAAGTGAACTGTGCATAGGAATCACCCACCAATAATGGACCATAGTCAAAACGTAGTTACTCATCGTCAGGAACAAGAGGCACACTTTGGGTACCATCAGATGGATTGGGAGCCTTTCGTAATCGGTCATGAGGGTACTTGTACACCCTCCGGCCATCAATTGATTTAATTTCATATCGATCATAAGGTAAAATTTTGTGAATACGAAACGGTCCTCGGTATTTGTTATCCAATTTGGTTTGATTTCTATCCTCATTTTTGAGGAGGACTAAGTCTCCAACGTCAAATGGTTTATTAAAACGTATCTTATCATAGTCTGCTTGTTTTTCCATGGCTCGGGCAGCCTGCTCTCTCTCTTCAGTGACAGATATCTGGGGGGTACCAACAATGTGCTCAGAAACGGATATAAGCCCTAAAGGACGAGAAACTTTTCCAAACATTAACTCCATAGGAGAAACCTTTGTGACGCTATGAGGTGTTGAATTTAATGTTAACTGAATTTCACCAATGCTGGACTGCCAAGACTTATGTTCGTTCGTCTCAGCCACTGTGAGCATATTCCGGAGAGTGCTCATAACCCTTTCCACCTGGCCATTGGCCCTAGATGCACCTGTTGCAATGAAATGGACCTCAATCTGGAGATTAGAGCAATGATCCTGAAAATCTTTGGCAGTGAAACATCGGCCTTGATCACAAATGATTTTAATGGGGGGTCCAAACAAATCAATGGCAGATTGCAGTGCCCTGATGGCACTCGGAGCATCAATATTGCGTGAATGGCGAAGCAAACAGTATTTACTAAAAGCGTCAATTAACACAAAAATGTATTCCTTAGAGTCATTTTTTCCGCTCAGTTTACCCGTGGCGTCAATATGAACTGTATGCCAAGGGGCGGAAGCTTTTGGAATGGGATGGAGCTCAATTTGACGGGGGCCTGAATCAGACTTGGCAGTTTTGCAAATCAAACAGTTTTCAATAAACTTTCTCACGAATTTTGCCATGTTTTCAAACCAGTAATGTTGGTAAAGGGTTTCCAATTGGATTATCTAAGGTGAAAAATGGATTCATGGACGTTATTAACTACGGACCACTTTAACGAATGAGGCACAATTGGAAGCCAGCGATCTCGATTGTTTCTTTGAACCTTACGACATAATACACCAGAACGTAGTTCATAAGTGTTCTGGATATCATCATCAATTTCATCAGCATTGAGTTTTTCAGAGATACTGGACACAAATGGATCAGCTTGTTGGGCAGCGAGCAACCAGTCCGTCGAAATAGTGGTAACATCAATCCTCTTTTCACTTACAGGGATTTGGTTGGTTGGGTTTTTCTGATTCCTACGTTTTCCGTGTGGTCGAAATTTCAAATTGGATCCTTTTTGGGGGAAACATTCAATGGATGTGGATAAGGACAATGGGTTTTGTGGATAAGGACAATGGGTGGGTTCCTGATTCCTCTTGGACAGCAAAATCTTCTGAGTTGGGAAAATCCAAAGGATGTCGACTAAGAAAGTCAACGTGCTGCATGCGGTCAGCCTTACGATATTGAATTTTGAAATCGTACCCTTGAAGGAATGCCCACCATCGCTGCACACGGGGGATCAGAGCCTGCTTGGACTGGGTAGCCCGTAAAGAGGCACAGTCAGTTACAACAGTAAAGGGATAACATTGCAAGTAGTTGGTGAAGTGCTTAATGGCATAAACCACAGCAAGAGTTTCGAGTTCATATGAATGGTAGCGGGATTCCGCGGGTGTGGTGCGTTTGCTGAAGTAAGCCACAACCCGAGGTTTTTTACCAATGATATTCATGAGAATCCCGCCAAAACCCTGAGTACAAGCATCAGTATGTAGTTCAATTTCATGTGAAGGATCAAAAATTACAAGAACTGGTTCATTGGTGAGATGCGAAATAATTTGTTGACGGATGGATTCGTGATCATCTGTCCAATCAATTAATTTCCCATTATTGGCAGACTTGCAAGTCAAACGAAACAAGGGCGCAGCTTTCAATGAGAAGCCTTGGATGAACTGGCGGAAGTAAGAGGCTAAACCTAAAAATTGACGAAGTGAACGGATGGTTGAAGGCGGGGGTAACTTAGTCAATGCTTCAACCTTTGAGGAATTTGGTCTGACTTCACCATTTTGTACTTCGTAACCCAAGTATTTGATCTTTTCAACAACAAATGAACATTTTGAGAGGTTCATGGAGAAGCCTGCACTTGTAAGAATACCCAAAAGATGGTCCAAGCGTTGTAGCGCTTCTTCAACCGTACTTGCAATTAATAGAATGTCGTCCATGAAAACAATCACGTAGCTAAATGCCAAGTCGCCTAGGGCGGCCATAATTGCACGACTGTACACGCTGGGTCCATTACGCACCCCAAAAGGCATGGCCAAAAATTCCCATTGGCCATCAGGGGTCACAAATGCCGTTTTTTCAATAGATTCCTCCACAATAGGGATCTGGTGGAAACCGCTTGCCATGTCAATGCAGCAGAAGTAGCGAGCACCACACAAGCGGGCAATTTGGTCGGCTATGAGAGGAAGTGGAAACCGATCTGGAATTGTATTTGCATTTAAAAATACGTAATCGACAGCCATCCTGTAACCACCAGTTTTCTTGGGGACGAGGAGTATAGGACTTGCAAATGGTGAGGAACTAGGACGAACAACTTTGGCCTCTTCCAACTCAGCTATACGTTCTCTCACCACCTCACGTAAGATTGGGCTCAATTTATAGGGACGACGATGAACAACTTTACTGGGGTCGATCAATCGAATCTGAAAAGTTCCAGTTTTTACTCGAGTAGTAGGGATACCATTAGTGAAGTACTGAGCATATTTAAGAAGAATGGAGATGAGTTTAGCTTTATCATTTCCCTTTAGGTCTGTGCAAACGGAATTAAAAATTCCTTCAGCTTGATTCATTCCAACTGAAAGGGCACGAGAAGGTAAATGAAAATCGTCAAATTCAGTAAACAAGTTAATTTCGTCCTGGCACATATTGCTGGATTCCACCTCCAACAAATTTCCAATTGTATTATCTAAATTATCATGTGGCTCATGAGTGAGGAGATCAATAGCTTGAACAGAAACAGATGAATTTGATTGCTCTACATTAATTGGGGGGGTACTTGCACTAGAAAAAGACTTTCCTTGAGGCATTGTAACCTGCTTTTGTTTTATGACAATGCATTCTGATTCAGTAACCAACATTGAAAAATTTCTGTTGAGAATCTCTCGGCCTATAACAATTGGACTAGCAAAGACTTTATCATTTATCACATGAAAAAGAATTTCAAATTCAAACCCATTGATCTCTACTTTGGAAAGAATTTGTGATGAACACTTAACAGTAGCCATACCCAAACCATGTAAATTCACAATATTCGAGAATTTCGTACCATGGAATTTATCTAGTAAATTTATACTGAGAAGAGAGCATTCTGAACCCGAGTCAAAACAGAAATTAAAACGCTCACCGTTATGAAAAAGAGTTCCCTTGGGATTGACAACGCATAGGTCAATGCGCTTGTCTGTCTGATTTCCTGGTCCAGGTCCTCCGCTGGTTGGCTTATTTCTGCACGCCGAAGAAAGGTGGCCTTTCTGATTGCACGAAAAGCAAACGGGGATGAAATTCTGCGCAGGTTTTGGTTGAATGGGTCCGGTTTTTGAAGAAGAAGACCGTGGTTGGCTGGGCCCAGAAAATCTTGATGTTCCAGTTTTGGGAGAATCGTTTTGAAAATTTCGGGGCTGAAGGTGACTGGAAGATGGACGAATCCTTTTGAAATAACAATCTGAGTTTGTATCCTCTGCAGGTCTTTTGTATGAAAGTGATCGGAGTTCGCGCATCAACTTTTCACGATTGTCAATATTTGATGTGTAGGCAAGATGTTTGGCGCGCGAATCATAGCGAGCTATTTGTGCTAGAACCACTGAGACTGCAAGTTGTTCAGTCGTACATTCTTTAAAACGGGCCATAAGTGTGTTGATATTTCGAGAAGCGAAAGTTAAATAACTTTCAGAGCTGTTTGGTTTTTCGGAGAAGCAGTTAAGAAAAAGTCCGGGTAGTGTAAGGGTGACGTCATACTGATGGAGGAAGGCAGCTCGGAATTCTGACCATGTTAAATCGGCGTGAACAATAGTTGTAAACCACTGGCTTGCTTCCCCTCGCATTGCCTTGCTCAAGGCCAAAATCAATTTCCTACCAGACTTCTGATTAGCATCCATAAGGCATTCAACTGTGTTACACCACGCCTTTGGGTCAGTGTGCACATTTTTAGGATCGTAATAAGGGAAGAGTAAATCAAAATCGGACTGGGGAGTATCAATGGCCTTTTGTGACATCTGCTCGACCAGACGCGTCATAGTTTGTGTTTGTTGAATTAGTAGTTCCCTCAAAGTTGGGTCAATGGAAGAGGTAGACGGGTGAGGAGGCGGGGGAGCACTGTCGTCAGCTCGTTCGGGAGTTTCTGGGAACTGTTCAGGTAAAGCCGGGAATACACTTGAGCAGAGGCAGGCCGCGCACCGCACGCGCAGCCTATGCGCGGCGCGATGCCATGTGCCGCGATGTGATGTGCCGCGATACAAATTTTCAAATTACAGCGAGGCGCACATGCTCAGCCCTGATCCAACATTGCGCGGTGCAACTGGTGTCCACTACGACGGATCAAGACAGAAAAGTGGCAGAAACACAACATCTACGTCCAGTGATGGGCGATACCACAAAATATTCGATACCATTACTCGATACTAGTATCGAAACAAATATTCGATACTACTCAGATATCGAATAAAAATGTTCGATACTGAAGACTATCGAATTGGTTGCAAGTAGTCGCGGCCCGTTTTGATTGCACCCAGAGGTCCAAAATCACAAATACTGAGGTCCATAATAAAAAAATAGCGTATTAGCCTACTTTACTTTTGTTTTTCTTCAAAAATTCGATCCTTGCTGCGTGGAGCAAAAGCGTGGAAGGAAATGTTTAATTAAATAGGTGCTGTACACTACTTACCTCAAATATGGACCGTGTTTTGCAACAACCAGCCAAGTCGACTTGGCGGCCACATTGAGTTAGCTTCATATTCTAATTCTGGAAATAGTTCTCCATCGTCTATGGTTGATTATTTTCAAAAATTTACAGCCGATGGCAGTCAAATCGTGAAAACGATAACTGTAGACGATGGAGAACTATTTCCAGAATCAGACTATGAAGCTAACTCAATGTGGCCGCCAAGTCGACTTGGCTGGTTTTTACAAAACACGGTCCATATTATCTTCGTACTTTTTTTTTACAATTATACAAAACGAGCCTATAATGAACAAAACGGTTATAACCAAACGAGTACCTAGTAGGTAATTTCAAAGTGGGTAGGTAGGTTATCACACGTTATCACACATTATCACTTACGTGTGCCGCGGCTCTGTTCGCAGCTCTGAATCGACTGAATTCCGTCCACACTGCGCACCGCACGAGCCTGCCGCGGTCCGTGCTCACTTTGATGGACCGACAGTCGATGGCTCAGGCCGCGCACCGCACGAGCCTGTTTGCCGCGGTGTTGGGGACCCGTACACACTTGAGCATCGCGCCGCGCATAGGCTGCGCGTGCGGTGCGATGCCATGTGCCGCGATGTGATGTGCCGCGATACAAATTTTCAAATTACAGCGAGGCGCACATGCTCAGCCCTGATCCAACATTGCGCGGTGCAACTGGTGTCCACTACGACGGATCAAGACAGAAAAGTGGCAGAAACACAACATCTACGTCCAGTGATGGGCGATACCACAAAATATTCGATACCATTACTCGATACTAGTATCGAAACAAATATTCGATACTACTCAGATATCGAATAAAAATGTTCGAAATCATATGAGCACTTTTTCACACAGTGAATTAAATTTTAATAAAATGGAAATAACAGATAGAAAAAACACTATTAAACCCTTACGTTATTTATTTACTTTCAACAAGGTTAACAGGGCATTTCTACATCTAAAAGTTAGTTATAAGATCAAACGAATGGCCAAGAAGGAAAACTTGACATCGACGGTGTCATTCAGCGATAGTTGGAGTTCAATCGGCGATCAAATGCAATTGATAAACCGGCCCTAAGTATAGCATTTTAATTACAAATAATTTTGAATTACATTAAAAACACGTAACAACATTTAATGTTGTTACGTGTTTTTAATGTAATTCAAAATTATTTGTGAGCCGTTCATCACGTTTGTAGGATGTTGAATTGGTTGCAAGTAGTCGCGGCCCGTTTTGATTGCACCCAGAGGTCCAAAATCACAAATACTGAGGTCCATAATAAAAAAATAGCGTATTAGCCTACTTTACTTTTGTTTTTCTTCAAAAATTCGATCCTTGCTGCGTGGAGCAAAAGCGTGGAAGGAAATGTTTAATTAAATAGGTGCTGTACACTACTTACCTCAAATATGGACCGTGTTTTGCAACAACCAGCCAAGTCGACTTGGCGGCCACATTGAGTTAGCTTCATATTCTAATTCTGGAAATAGTTCTCCATCGTCTATGGTTGATTATTTTCAAAAATTTACAGCCGATGGCAGTCAAATCGTGAAAACGATAACTGTAGACGATGGAGAACTATTTCCAGAATCAGACTATGAAGCTAACTCAATGTGGCCGCCAAGTCGACTTGGCTGGTTTTTACAAAACACGGTCCATATTATCTTCGTACTTTTTTTTTTACAATTATACAAAACGAGCCTATAATTAAC